>JANRFK010003679.1:60035335-60056552 GCA_030068395.1 Apalone spinifera
GCCCGGGCGCACGCAGATCCCAGGGCGCTGCATGTCCCGCACACAGTCCCGGGGTGCACGGGAGAGTCTGGCCCTGGGGATTCCGTCCTGCTCCAGCCCTGCCCCCTCCTCTCTACTGCGTAATTGCATACTACCTGGCTACGTACTGATACTCATGATAATAATACAAAATTAATTAGACAATACCGGTATTTTCTCAGTTTGTTTCCCAGACAGAAAGCTCAAATACCGGACTGTCCAGTTCCAAACCGGTCACCTGGCAACTCTAGACCTAGGGTTTAGAACTTGCAATCAGCCTTTGTTCACACCTCTCCCACTGTGCGACCTCAGGCAACTCACTTCCCCTCATCCCTCTCTTGGCCCCACTCTGCTAAATGGGGATGAGCCCATCTTTTGAATGGTGCCATGGGGCTTAATTAGCTGATGCTTGCAAAGGGCTTTGACATCCTCGGATGAGAAGGTGCTCAATAATTGCAAAGGAGTATTCATAACGCTAATGATTTACTCCATTATATGTTGCTTTTCATCCCCCCATATCCTGGAATGCTGCAGGAGCTATTTACATAAAACACCTGCTGGGATTTGGTTCTGCCTAAGTCCAGGTCAGGACACTTAAGCTGTACCCAGGACATGGCAAAAAGAAGCATATAGGGGAACACAGAGGAGGCTGATCTCCTGCAAACCGAGCTGCACGGGTGTTTCTTCTGGGAGTGTGAGGAATATGCTACTCTCTCAAGGGGCTGCGTGAAAGGCAGCATGAAGCTAATAGCAGGAGGAGGTGCTAATAGTATCTGTGGTGGGGGGAGTGTGTATGGAGGGGGGTGTAACATACTGGGTTTGGAATCAAACCCACATAAGGAGGTACAAGGAACAGGCTGGTATTGTAGCTTGGTCAAGTATCACTCTAGCTACACCACACCCGGATCCTCCCAGCTGCGCTTCCTGGGGTAGGCTACTAGTAGCCCCCATTAAAGGCACAGTCCATTAGCAGGGCTGTAAGGTGGAAATGAGAGCAGAAAGTTTGCTGGCTGAGTGATGAGCACCTTGAAGTGATGTGGAATGCTGGCAGCAGGAGATGGGCTCCTTATTTAGGCCCAGAGAGCTAGTACTGGCCAATTACGTTATTTGTATTTAAACATCCTGAACTGGTCTACATGAAGAACTTACGTCAGTATAGCTATGTCTCAGGGGCCTGAAAAATCCCTCCTCCCCCGTGAGAAGTAGCTACACAGGCCTGTCTCCTAATGTAGACAGTGACTGGTCCATGGAAACGGGAGGAGGATTACTTATGCCAATGGAAGACTATAGTATTTTAAGTGTTGCTGTACAAAACCAACACAACAGCAGCCAGAGCCTGGGTTGGCTGGTGTGCCAAATGTTACAACTCCATGCAGTATCTTGGGGGGCCGTTGCATTCCATTTATGAATGGTTTGGGTTTGGGTGTATTCTACCCTATGCAGGTAGGTTCCCACGGCTCCTCCAGAAACTAAAAAATGGTGTGAGGTGATTCAAATGAGTCAGTGACTACAGGCAACCCCAAAGACATTCTGCGGCCCTCCTCCCTGGAGGTGTTTTGCATATATTGGGTCAGACTAGGGTTTCCAGGAAACAAAAAAAGAACTTTTGGTATAAAAGCATGAGTCTGAACTGAGCCATTAACTTCATTTTGATTCAGCAAAAGGACACGACTTTCTGTCTAAGGGAAGGCCCAGCCGTTGTGAAGGGTTGGAGGGACACTGGCCTATCAGACTCCCTAAGAAGAAGTTGGGTGATTTCTGGTGTGTTTAGTGTAGGTTTAAATCTGTTCATTGAGCTTGCTATGTTTTCACTGGAATGCTTTTGCCCTATTAATAAACATGCTTGATGGGAAGAGTAGTGAGATCACTGGTAAAAACACTCTCATTGTCCTTGGAGAAAAAGTAACTCACAGAGGCTGGCTTTAGTTAACTGGCTTACTGGGAATCTCACAGTAGATGCTGGGGGCTGTGCTGTCTTAAAATCTCAGGTCCAAAGGGAATGGGCCACGGGTCCCTGCCCAGAGACAGGTGACAGCTAGAGATTTGGCTAGGTATGGAAGAGAGTACACAGTCACCCTGAAAGCTATGGAAGACAGCCGCTTGCAGCTCCCTGCAGTCCCGAGTGCCCACCTTCCCAAATAGATGACAATCTTTGTAGTGTTGACAGCTCTCCTGATTTTATTGAAAGTCTCATGATTGTCAGTGTATTTCTTACAGCTCCAGCTCCTTGAACCAACAGAGAATGCAAGAAAAATCTCAGCTTTCCTTTAAAAGCAAAATACATTCCTAGCCCTCAAGGTTGTGGTTGAAAATGTGCAAAACGTGCATGCGGAGGGCTCCAAAATTGGAAGGCAAATGACCCCCAAATGTGATTTTTGTAAAAAAACCTCACGATTTTAAGTCAGTCTCATGACTCATTATTTTTGAATGCTTGAGGGTGGCAATCCTGCCTTTGATCTTTGCAGCCGTACCCACATCCTGACATACAAAAATGGCAGCTGTTGTGTACAGGGCATTCTAGACAGGAGTGCCATGCTGAAAACTATGGGACGAGATTATATTAGAAGCCTAGTTTGGCTTGACATTTCAGTGCTAATCTTAAAAGCTCCCAGTCTTAACATCCCACTCATCTTGCTGGGAGGGATTGTCTCTTGGTTACTCAATGTTCTTGAGAGACACTGGTCCTAAATCTCAAGTAGGAAATCTCCCACAGGAAGAAAGGGATTCACAGGCTCAAGGAACTCTTATAAAGTTATTTAATGAGTCTGAGTATATAGCAAGTCTGACTATGTGTCCTTGTATTTGGGAAAAGTGACTAATTTGTGTTTCGGGGGAAGCCTTTGTTGAAGATACACAGGCCCCAAATCCATGCTGGTGTAAGCTTCAAAGACATCAAAAAGCTGTGTCTGCTTACAATCATTTACCCCAAGGGTATGTCTACACCGCATGATTGCTGCCTGCTGTGCTAAGCTTTTGTTCCCAACATCCTTCATCAGCCAGCCACCTCACAGCCCTCCAGTGCATGTGTTGAACTTGAACCTGTGTGCTCATCTTGGGGCAGAAGGCAAAGTGTAGGCTGAGCCGTGACTCTGTCATCCACCCCCCCCCCCCCCCCCCCCCCCCCCCCTCCCGCTGGCCCACTTTACAGCATGGAGTAGTAAGGCTCTGGGGGCCTGGTCTACAGTCTAGATCAATGGTGGACAACCTGCAGCCCATGGGTCCCAGGCAGCCCACTGAGGCTCCACCGGGAGCCAGTGGACCCCCTGCCTACCCGCCTCCTCCACACGCGTCTCTCACACTGGGACACCAGAGCCCCACACTGCCTTGCTCCTCCTCCACCCTCCCAGCACTTCTGCAGCATGTGAATTACCTGATTCACGCTCCGTCCCTGCTCCTCCTCCTCTCTCCCAGAGCTGGAGTGCTGCGAGGGGGGCAGGGGAGCGGGGACAGAGCACCGCGAAAGTGCAGAGAGGGAGGGGGAGGAGCAAGGCAGCACGACGCTCTGATGCCTAAGTGCATGAGAGGCGAGTGGAGGAGGAAAGCAGACGTGGGGGCCACAGGGCTGCAGGTGGAACCCCAGTGGGCCGCAGGCTGCTGCAGCCCATTGAGGTGAAGGAGGGCCACTTATGCAGCACTCACCATTCATGACTGTCCATCGCAGGTCTACATAGTCCTCCACTGCCATTCCCACAATTGCCGTCTAGTTTTATGAGCTAGGCCAGGAAAAGGTAGGTAAAGACTCCTCACAGTAACACTATGCAATAACCCCCCAGAGATGACAATGTAACTAGAAGGGAATAATGCCCCTTCTGGTCTCAACAGATAAATGCAAGATTTCCTCACATTCTGGTGTCATGCACCTCTCCTGTACATAGGATTGCCAGGTGTCCAGTATTGGCCAGGACAGTCCGGTATTTGCGGCTTCTGTCCAGTAAAAACCCTCAGAAAAAAACGGATTTTTTTTCTCGGATGGAAGGCCGTTTGGGACATTCTTCCCCTACTGTCTCTGGTGGGGGCCGGGGGAGTGTGGGGATTTAAAGGCATCGTGACCCTTTTTTTTTTTTTGAGGTGGTTGTTGCTGTTGCATTTTTTTTTCCTCAACAGCTACGTCTACACTGGCATGATTTTTCGGAAATGCTTAAAATGGAACAGTTTTCCGTTATAAGTATTTCCGGAAAAAGAGCGTCTACATTGGCAGGATGCTTTTCCGAAAAAGCCCTTTTTCCGGAAAAGCGTCCGTGGCCAACGTAGACGCGTTTTTCCGGAAAAAAGCCCCGATCGTCATTTTCGCGATCGGGGCTTTTTTGCGGAAAACACTACTGTGCTGTCTACACTGGCCCTTTTCCAGAACAGTTTTCCGGAAAAAGGACTTTTGCCCAAGCGGGAGCAGCATAGATTTTCCGGAAAAGCAGCTGATTTCTTACAGTAGATCATCAGTGCTTTTCTGGAAATTCAAGGGGCCAGTGTAGACAGCTCGCAGCTTATTCCGGAAAAGCGGCTGATTTTCCGGAATAAGTGGCCCAGTGTAGACACAGCCAACAACTTTAATCCCTGTGGTTTTTTTGCTCAACCAATGTTTTTCCCACCATGTTCGGTATTTTTTGTGAAACTATCTGGCAACCCTACCTGTACGTCTGACATTAAGTAGTCATTAACCTGTCTCTGTGGTTGACAAAGGCCTGCAGAACAAGGGAGTAAGTATCCTTTCCCTCAGCCCAATGCATTGGTGGGCTAAAACCATGTCCGAACCAGTGTCTGAGAACAGACAGGTTCTCTCACAAAACACCACGAACCAAATCCTAGAATGGCTCCAGCTGGGGAGGCATTGAGAGCCCTAGGATATGCCCCCGGAAATCCTAGCACCAAACATGTAGCTGCAACTTTATGGTGTATGTGGAGCAATGTGGATTCTTGGAAATGGGCTTAACTAGCATGTGCCCACATGCAGGCAAGCCAGGGCGTGGGTACACAGACAGTGTAGACATAGCCTTAAAGACTAACAAAAATATATAAGATCATGAGCTTTCGAGGGCAAAATTATTTGATCATCATCTAAAGAAGTGGGGTTTGGCCACAAAAGCTCATGATACTATATATTTTTGTTAGTCTCTAAGTGCCATGGGACTACTTGATAGTTTCATGTGTTCACTGTAGGGATGCTAAAAATATACAAATATTAACTGTCTCATTGATCAAAATTCTATTGGTTACATGAAGGGTCCTGGACAGGACTCCTTCACTGCGGGCTCTCAGGGGCTATCCCTCAACACGGGCTCCACTCCTCTCCTGGGTTCCTGGCAGCCGGCCCTACTACCAGTGGGGTCCTGGCCCCACCACTGCAGCTGGCCCCACCGCTGTGGTCTCCCAGTCGCTGATGCGATTCCGGCCACTGGTCCCATTGCCACCGCAGGCTTCCAGCTACTAGTGAGGTTCTGGCAGCTGAGTTTAACCATTAACAGAAACTGATAAGCATCAGCTTATTGGTTAAATGGTTAAAATCTTACATCCCTAGTCTACGTCTTTTTTCTGTCACTTTGTTTTTCTTTGCTCAATGTGCAAAGTTCTTCTATTCCCACGTCATTCACCATGTTCTGGCAAAGTTCAGGGCTCTCCTTTCCAACAGACGTTGGTAGGATTTAGTGGCATTTTGAATAGGAACTTCAATAGTTTGGGATGGGGAGGGGCTATAAGGACCTGATCAAAAACCCACTGAATTCAACATGAGTCTTTCTGCACCTTACCTCCTACCCAGACCCTGCCCTCCCCAACTCCCAGCCTGCTCCTGCACCCCCCTCCTGCCTAGACCTCTCATCCCAGCCTGCTCCTGCATACTATCTCCCACCCATACTCTGCAGCCTCCCTGACCCGTACCCCTACCCCCAGCATATTCCCTGGCAGCCCCGTCCCTCATTTTTGGCCCCACTTCAGATCCTATTGGCCTCCATAAAATCTACTAGCTCTGGACCCCCAGAAGAGTTAAATCTGGCCCTGATTATGTAGTGTATCTATGGATACAGTACAGGGAAGCAAGAGAGAGACCAGGCAGATTCAGAGATTAGAAACTCAGCCAGTGCATGTTTCTGTGTTTTCCAAAAGACAAAGCGAATTGAGCACTGGTGAAAGGCAGCAGACTGGCATCACTCTAAGACTAAATGCCTTGTCCTTACTCACTGTAAGGCAGTGCATGTTCTCTACCCACCCACACTGGCCTGCCAACATGCCCAGAGGGACCGAGAATATCTAGGGCATATTCCCTCTAGCACTTTGGGGAGGCTGATTTTAATGTCGCAGCCATTATCTAGTTTCCTTAGTTCCCATCACAGGTGTACAAAGCACCGTTTTGCAACACCCCTGGTTCAAGGTGAATGTTTGCTGCCATCAGCGTGTTGCTATCTGCCAAAGATAAACCAGAGCAGCCCAACCGGCAGTGCAGTCACCACCCAGTCAAGAAAAAACCTGTAAACAAAGCAGGCTTTTCTGTGTCCTCTAAAGATACACCCACACTGCTTGCGGAAGGCAGAATAAGCGAAGAGAGCTGTGTTAAAGCAAGTCTGAGGACAGAGGGGGAGAGATCTGCTAATTAGGAGGAGTGGAGGTCTCCAAGCCTTTGGGAATAAATCAGTTGGATAAGCGCCATACCAATTAAAGGTCATGCTGCTGCTACTGCAATCCCATCTACAAGAAAGCTAGCCCAGGAACGCTCCAGTCCTGCCAATTGTTTACAGGTTTAACTAAATGAACTTTGCAGAGATCTCCTCTGTGTGAAAAGCTTCAGCCAGATCGTCTAGATACAAGTTTGCCCAAGTTTAGTGAAACTGATTTAGTTAAATGGGTGTGAGCAGATGGGGTAAACTAGCTGTGAATAAATTTAGTCTTGAAAATTAGGAGAAGGTCGTTAGCTGTCAAAGGAATGAGAGGCAAGACATCTAACTCGTTTTTAACATGGACTTTGATAAATTTGTGAATGGGATTAAATGGAGTTGCCTATGACCGCAGGGGATTAGACTCAGTGACCCAGAAGGTCCCTTCCAGTCCCATGTTCTATATCCCTAGGATGAAACTCTTATTCCAGATAAAAGTCACTTATTTCAGGTTAGCTAAAACCTGTTCCTAAAGGCTTTACAGTCAGCCAGAATAAGCCTGGTTGAAGTTGAAATAATTCTGTTCATATAGTTTTTCACACAGTGTAATTTGCTACAAATCTCACCCTATATCACCCAAATCTCACCCTACATGTGGCCCATCTGGGGTTCCATGTGATGATACAGTTTATCATTGCCCATGCGTAGGGTGGCCAGATTCCGCTGGTTTCTGTTCATGTTGGGTTTTTCCTATTGGTGTTACTAAAGTGATACTTGTATAAAGTAAGGGCGCCTGAAGTGAGATGCACGGTGATTGCACACAACACTGACTGGGAGAGCCATGCACTCTCCCTCTGCATCCAGTCAAGCACTGCTAGGGTTCCATCAGCACACTCCACAGAGTCTAGGTACGCCAGCGCAGGTAGCAAAACTACTCTACCCTGGGAGACCATCTTGGTTACAACAGTCGTGCGGCCACTCACTAGCCCAGGTTGCCCATCGCTACCCTACATTAAACCAGCATGTTTCTGGTGTGCAGACAAATTCTAACACGAGCCTCTTGAGCCTCGTTTGTTCAGTACAGCTCCCCTCCTAATCACCCACATGCCTCTGACGTCCTAATTCCACACCTCAGCAGCGAGCCATTTATAAAGGAGAAAGCAGAGGAGGAGGGAGACAAATGGGGAGAGTTATGGGGGTTGGATTATGTTCCATCCATCTATGAGTATCTTAGGCTGCTGGCTAATGTCACACATTTCAAATGACTAGGGGCCAGATCCCTATTGGTGTGAATCGGTGTTGCTCCACTGAAGTCAGGCAGCTTACGCCATGCAACGTGGACAAGAAGATCCATTTCAAGCAAACCTTGGCTCGACTTTGCCATTGACTTCAACAGGGGTAGGATTTCATCTGGGATTTTTTTTCCCTGCCCATCAGATCTTACGGCAACGCTATACCATTGTAGCTCCACCTCTGTTAGCAATGGTAGGAGTGCTGATGTGGCCAGGGTGTAGGCATTTATACCAATATGTCAGCTAATTCCACTAAAAACAGCTTGTTCGAGATACTACAACAAGAACACCTGAACCCTGCCTACCTTCTGGTTCCCAGCATTCTTATCACTGATGGTTGCTTTCCTAAACGAATACTAATATACACAAGAGTTACATTTATCAGTACGTGACTCATGTGGCATTGCAGATAGCTCCTGATCCAGGTGCTGGCTGAAATAACAGTGCTTTTTTTGTGACAGTACTGCCAGTACGCAGTACCAGCACCTCCAGACACAGTACCGGCACTTCCAGTCAGAGCTCAACAGAGCTCAACAGAGCTTTTCCCCTGGAGTACTGGCAACTTTTTTTTTTTAAACAAAAAAAGCACTGGAAGTACATAAACATCCCAGAAAAAAGAAGATGGTATTTGTCCTTTAAAAATCACCACAACTTGTGATAGATACAATCAAGCCTCACTTTTCCATAGCACCACCTATCTGAAGAGCTAAAAGGGCTTTGAAAGTGTTAATGGACCAAGCTTTGTGCCAACTTTTTTAAGAGCCATTCTAGCATCATTTTACAGATGGGGAAACTGAGGTACAGAGTGGCGATATGGCTTCAGCCAAGGTCCCACAGCAGGTACCTGGCAGTGCTGGGAATAAGTTTGTGGCAGAGCTAGCACTAAGACCGAAAACTCCGATCTCCCATATCTTAACCACTGCACAATATATATAATCTCCCCCACCCACTTTGCACAGAGATGGATGCATTTTTCATCAGGATCGTTGAGAACATTGTTTAGCAAAAACTATTTAGAGTCCAACTCCGTCGGCAATCTGCCCTTGACTGATATAACACCACATGCTCTCCTTATGATAGTGTGTCAGTATCTTGTTTAGCAAACACCATGAATATCAACCAATCCCTTGTGCTTAGATAGCATTCTGAAGCAGAGCATAATTGATACAACTCACTCATGGTTTTAGCAGTTTCTCTGCTGCTCTCTTTTGTTTTCACCCACAATCAGGGAATGCTCGTATGGCATTTGGCAGATACACAGACCTATCTAAATGCTGTCATTCTTTTCATTACAGCATGTGCGCATGGCACTCTCCAGAGCAGAAGGGCCAATACACAGGACAGACTCAATGATCAACACCAAGCAAAGCTGGGTAAGGAGAAATCAAACTCTTCCAAACATGAGGTGCTTAGAATGTTGATGTTTGCAGTAAATACCTGGCCCTTCCTGAGAAGTCATTAGCGCTTCCTCATTTCTGGAGCAGCTCCCTAATGTTCTAATCTAACGTCAGGGGAGAGTTATTGAACACAATGTTGAGGTGTTGGTTCTGGATTAGTTGGTGCTGTGATATTACTGAGACCAGGTTTACACTACACCCAAAAGGTCAGCTTAAGGTATGTGACTCCATTTACGTAAATAATGTAGCTGGAGTCAGCCTACCTTAAGCCAGGCTTGATGCTGTCTTCACAGTGGGAGGTTGATGGGAGCAAACACTACTGTCAACTTCACTTACTCCTTGCGACCGTGAGGAGTATCAGCGCTGACCGGAGGCGCCCTTAGCATTCGATTTAGCGGGTCTTCACAAGACCTGATAAATCAAACACCGGAAGATCAATCTCCAGTGCATAAGTATAGCCTTGGCCTGACACACACACAAGATCTTACACTTGTGCTGTGCATTTTACAAAAGAGGATCCCAAAGGATAATACAGTGTCCTAAGTTGTTTGAGCATGTCTTCCGCCAGTAGCAGGCTCCCAATGATTGTAACATGCACTAGCTCTGAGCTAAAGAAAATGTGTTTTAAGCTCAGCTGGTACAGACTTGTGATTTTGGTCTTGAGGAATGTTAGGTCAATCTATACTGATGACTGTGAGCTCTGTGGGAATGCAGCCATGGTTTAAAAAGTAGCTATAAAACTCATGCATATACTTATACATATAGAGGAGTATGTCTAGTCTACATGCCTCTGCCGACAAAGGCATGTAAACTAGGCTACCCGACATAGTCAAAGAAGCCAAGATTTAAATATCTCCGGCTTCATTAAAATAAACATGGCCGCTGTGCAATGCCGGCTCAGCTGATCGTCGGCACAGCGCGTGAGTCAAGATGCGGATTGGTTGACAGGGGAAGCCTTTGTTGACCGCTCCTGTAAACCTCATTTCACGAGGCATAAGGGAGCGGTCGACAAAGGCTTCCCCTGTTGACCGATCCGTGCTTTGACTCGCGTGCTGTGCCAACAATCAGCTGAGCCAGCACAGCATGGCGGCCATGTTTATTTTAATGAAGCCAGGGATATTTAAATCCCGGCTTCTTTGACTATGTTGGGTAGCCTAGTTTACATGCCTCTGTCGGCAGAGGCATGTAGTCTAGCCATACCCAGAGAGAAAAATACTTCACCCACAAAGCCACATCTAGCATAAAGGACTCCAGCTGTTTAAGAGTTTAGGCTGGAAAGTGAAGAATACACAATCCTAAAGAAAGTGCAGAGGGCTTTACAGGACAAAGCATGTAATTATCCAAAGTGGACGTCAGCAGGGTACCAAGGGTTAACTAGTATTGCCAAAAGTGTTAGATTACCTGGCTAACTTTCAGTCCAGATTTGCACAATAGAACAATCTTGTTCCTTGCAGCCGGAGTGAGTGGATGTTGATAAGCCTCGCTCTTTGGGATGCCAACTTCAAAAATATAGCATACGGGTCTGAACAAACAAACAAACAAAAACAAAGCAAACCTTCCAGTTATCGCTAATAGTAACCCCTTGAACTTGGCTCCAGAAGTTTTGCATCATGGGGCTGATCCACTAGTAATCAAGGAGAATTGCTGAATCTCATTCAAGAGATCTCTGAGTCATAACATCATAGATTAGGGTTGGAAGAAACGTCAGTAGGTCATCTAGTCCAACTCCCTGCTTGAAGCACAGGACCAGTCCCAACGAAATCATCCCAGCCTGGGCTTTGTCAAGCTGGGACTTAAAAACATTGAAGGATGGAGATTCCACCACCTCCCTAGGGAACCCATCCCAGTGCTTCACCACCCTCCTAGTGAAATAGTTTTCCTAATATCCAACCTAAACCTCCCTCCCTGCAACTTTAAATCACTGCTCCTCATTCTGCCATCGGCCACCACTGAGAACAGCCTCTCTCCATCCTCTTTGGAAGCCCCCTTTAGGCAGTTGAAGGCTGCTATCCAATCTCCTCTCACTCTCCTCTTCTGCAGACTAAAGAAACCCAGTTTCCTCAGCATCTCCTCAGAAGTCATGTGACCCTGCTCCTTAGTCACTGGATGCTCTCCAATTTGTCTACATCCTTTCTGTGTGTGGGGGGGAGGGGGGGAGGGAAACAGGATGCAATACTCCAGATGTTGGCTCACTAGTGCCAAATAGAGGGGAATAATCACTTATCTACATCTACTAGACAGTATTCCTACTAATGCAGCCCAGTATGCCATTAGCCTTCTTGGCACATTGTCACGAAGGTTAAGGCCTCTAAAATATTAAAGCAGATGAATATAACAGTTCCTACATCTCACAGGAGCCCCCGTGAGCCTTATGCCAGATTCTAGAGCAATTTCTCTTGTGCGCCATGTTCTAGATTTAATTCCTTGGTCAGACTCCAGGAGAATCTCCTGAACCACATCACAGTACAGACCAGAAACTTTCAAATGTTGTTTGATTTGTCTACTTGTCATGGTAGGTTTTTACATGGCTTCTATTGCCTTATTTTTGGATTGCTGAAGCAATATCTTCCACATATGCAGGGATCAGGCGCAGGGGGACAGGAGGCGGTGTCTGCTATCAGGACTAAGTTTAGAAATAATGTGCTTGACAGATTCAGGGAAACAAATGAGTCACAAAAGGAAGAGTGGGCAAAAGTACCGGCGGGCAAACCTGTTCTTGTAGGCCAGAGGTGGGCAATAATTTTTCACACATTTCTGAAGTGGCCCCGGGCCACCCTGGAAAGGATGGGGCCTTGGGTGGAAGGGGTGGGGCCAGGAAACTTCTTGTGCTTCTCCGCCCACAGATCCTGATTGGCCTGGAATGGTGAAGCACGTGAAGTCTTGTCCCCCGCCATAGGTGCCTAGAGAGAATCGCCAGCTGTTTCAAAACAGCTAGTGGTTCCCTCTAAGCACCGCAGCAGGAGGAAACTTCATGCGCTCTCCCTGGGCCCAGGCCAATCAAGACCTGGGGGCGGGGAGAGCACGTGAAATCCCCACCCTGTGCCCCCTCCCTGCCAGGGGCATGCAGCGGCTAGAGAGAACCTCCAACTGTTTTAAAACAGCCAGCGGTTCCCTCTGATGCCGCGTACCCATAGTGGGGAGAGGAGACTTCGCGTGTTTCCCCCAGCCCGAGGTCTTGATTGGCCTGAGGGTGAGGGAGTGGCAGGGTGGACATGGATGGGATCCACTGGCTTGGTGGGCTGGATGAAGCTTACAGAGGCTGTCGTGCTCACCTGTTCTAGGCTAACCCAATCCTTCCCTGAATGATCTGGCCAAACAGCTAACTAGAATCCCAGAAGTAATAAATATAGAAATAAATAAAATGCAAAAGAGAGGTTGAAGGACTAGCCTCTCTCAAACTTCTTCAGCTTGACTTGCTAACTTGGATCCTGGCTTTGAGTGTACGTCTAGACTACGGGCTTTTGTCGACAGATACTGTCGACAAAGCTTCTGTCGACAAAGAGCGTCTAGACTACAGCCAGTTCTGTCGACAAAGCAAGCTGCTTTGTCGACAAGACAGTGTAGACACAAAGGACAGTGTAGATGCAATAATGCCTTCTGTCAACAGAACTCTGTCAACAAAAGGCGTTATTCCTCGTAGAATGAGGTATACAGCCATCGACAAAACTGCTGAGTTCTCTCGACATTATGTCAACAGAACTCAGCGGCAGTGTAGATGCAGGTATAGTTTTGTCGACAAAAGTCCACTTTTGTCGATAAAACCCTGTAGTCTAGACACACCCTGAGTGTCTAAGTCAACACAGATAGTCTCTTGTGTGAGAACCAATATCAACTAGGAAGTGTTGACATGAACTGTAGGATCACTCCTGGCTCGATCATGCTGGCCTAGCTTGTCCTTGGAATAAACATTCAGTCAGTGCTGACTTGGAGAGAAAAGCATGAACTGTTGATTCACCAGGGTGACTTCTAGGCTTTCCTTGGAGAGCCCCCATTTCATGATTGGCCCTGCTTGGCTTACGTGATCAGATGAGATCACAACATTTAGGTGACTGCAAAAATGTAGTCAATCATCTTTTTAGCCTTACTTTTAAAGCAAAGCTGCCATTTGTTTCTGTGCGCACACTCAAACTTGCTAATGTCTCTTTCATCTTAGCCAACAGCACTGGAAAAGTGCCAAAATAAAAAGACTGAATTTTCAACGGTACAAACAAGTTGGATTGCACTCCTGCCACATAGGCATTAAGAGAGTGGAACTGAATAACTCGACTTTAAAAACAAAATGGTTGACACACTTCAACTATGGCAATTGCCACCGAATTACTGAGATGCATGCTCCAGAATGTTAGCAAAAGGAATCGTGTTTTAACCCAGAGCCAAAATTCTTTTTCAAAATCTTTATTCGAACCACCAGCTGGGAGCCATCCCAGAAAAAAGAACTGAAAGTGTTTGTACTTAATGTGTATTACCCCTCCGCTGCAGTCACAACTCCAGTTTTATTTAAAAGAGGTTAAGCCAAAGGACTGGGGAGTAAACCTGAATTCTAATTCCTGTCATTGCCACTGATTTACAGCATGATCATGGGCTAGTCACATTGTGCCTCAGTTTCCCCTTCAGTAAAATGGGAGACAGTTTTATTAGTTATTGCAATAGTATGAATCATAATACATTTTAAAATTATGCTCTCTACCTTCCTTTGCAGACAAATGCTTTCACATTCTTTTTCCTGGCTCCACAGCATGGCCACTCACTTTCATACCTATAGAAGATAAAGCCCAGAGTATTGGAACGGTCCTTATAAAATTGGGATATCTGGTTGTCCTAAATTCCCACAAGGTACCTTGCCTATTCAATAAAATTGGTAATATATACATTTATGATGTCACAATACAGTTCCAAAATATGTACACAGTGTATATTTTTAACATGTAGTTATGTTCTGAAAAGCTACTCTGTAACCAGGACAATGGGGTAGTCCAGACATATTATCTACAAAAAAATCTGATTTCAGTAGTGTGAGTTTGTATTTCAAAGTCAAGCTATAGGCTTTGTACATCATCAACTTTTGCCACCACCAACCCACCCAGATAGAATCTGCAATCACAACTTTGTGTAATAATTTACTGTAAAGCAGGTGGGAAATCATTCTCAACTTACCTTTCCTGTTTTTTTCTACTTCCAATCCTAGCCCACTCCTTTCTCCTGTTTTCCCAATTCTTTGAACAGGATAAATACAGTAAGACTTATAGTTTTCCTCAATGCTCTTGTCCTTTCAGTTTACTTTAACTCTTTAGTAGTTATAATAGTAAAGAATGGTTACTTACCTTTAAACTAAGTATGAGAATTGCGTCCAATTCTGGGGCCCCCATTACAGAAAAGATGTGGGCACATTGGAGAGAGTCCAGTGGAGGGCAACAAACATGATAAGGGGGCTGGAGCACATGACTTTATGAGGAGAGGCTGAGGGATTTGGGCTTATTAGTCTCCAAAAGAGAAGAGCGAAGGGGGAATTTGATAACAGACTTCAACTACCTGAAGGCGGGTTCCAAAGAGGGTGAAGAGAGGCTGTTCTCAGTGGTGACATATGACAGAACAAGGAGTGATGATCTCATGTTGCAGTGGGGGCAGTCTAGGTTGGATATTAGGAAAAATTATTTTACGAGGAGGGAGGTGAAGCACTGGATTGGGTCATCTAGGGAGGTGGTACACTCTCCATCCCTAGAGGTTTTTAAGTAACAGCTTGACAAAGTCATATCTGGGATGATTTAGTTGTGATTGGTCCTGCTTTTAGCAGGATGGTAGGACTCGATGACCTCCTGAGGTCTCTTCCAACCTTATTATTCTATAATTCTTCATTAAGCATTTTTCTATGTGGATCCCATTTCTGGTGGGTGAAGTTACTCAGTGAAAGAGTTTAGTCAGTGAAAGAAGAGGGTGTGATAGCTCCTTGAGGAATCAATAGGGAAAATGCTAGAGGGGAGTATGAACAACCTAAAAGATGTGGCAGGAGACCCAGGGGAAGACAGTGTCATGAAAGCCAAGGAAGGCGATGGCAAAGCAAATGAGTGTAATCAACACAGCAGAGGGAACAAGCAGGATGTAGGTGGAGTAGATGCCTTGAGTCTGACTAGAAGAAGAACAGTTTCAGAAAGTGTGGAAGGGAATGCAGAATGGGTTGAGGAGAGGCATTCAAGAGACTCCAGCTGTAGATAGCTCACTGTAGGTCTGGAGGTGACGTGTAGGATGGGAGATAGAGGGACAGTGTTTGGAGGGGCAAGGTGGGGCTAAGGAATGGTGTCAGTCATAATTACAAAGAACCAAAAGGTGTCAGTTTCAAGATGAGTACTTCTCAGAATCTGAGCTGGTAGTAATCAGTTACACACACACACACACACACACACACACACTTACTTTCAAATCCATTCCCATCACACCCCAACTTGATATTTCATTTAGTTAGAGTTTGAATGGGCCTTTCCCTTATTGAGAAAACACTGGCACACCCACCAACCACTAGTTATGCTCTAAAATTCTCTTTATTAAAATTCTTTTTAAGAAACACAATCTGAAACACTTTGCAATCAGTTGCACAGATCAGTTAATACTGGTGACGCCTCCTACATAACTCTACAAGTTCTAACAAATTCCAATTGTTTACAAGCCAAAACTTAAATTAACAAGATTCTATAAGCTCAATAAATAGTATATCTGGTCCAGTTCAAGTATAATTAAACAAATCACAGCCTTGATATAGAGTAGAAAAACCCTGAATATAACCAGCCTGACACTAATTTAGTGTTCAAGCCAATATTAAAATGTGTCAAGTCTTGTGGGGGCAAAGTTTAGATTTTTTTAAAAAATTTTACCTTGAAGAAAGCAAGTTGCATCGTGACATTAAAGACTATTTGAGATGAGCAGATAAAAACACATTCACTGTTCAGAAAGGCTGCAGCCTTTGTGAAATCTTTGGTTGAGACATGTTGAAATGATTCATAAATATCATGGAAGCTTTTCTTTAAATAATAATAAATAATTTTTGGTTAGACTTGAGACGGCCTGGTGCTATACATCAGAAATGTAAATTGTTGAAGAACTATGCCAACTAGAAAAATACTACATGTTAGATTTTAAATATAGCAAGTCAAAAGAGAAACAGCATATTTTACAGCAGTTGAAAGAGACAAATAGCTTCCTGTACAGGTGCACTGTC
The DNA here is from genome assembly GCA_030068395.1 of Apalone spinifera. Classification (NCBI taxonomy): domain Eukaryota; kingdom Metazoa; phylum Chordata; order Testudines; family Trionychidae; genus Apalone; species Apalone spinifera. The sequence continues at coordinate 60,051,831 of JANRFK010003679.1, forward strand.
TCTCAGTAGAATAGGTATTAGAATGATGTCTAGGAGTTAAATGCTTACCAGCATCATTGGTATGGGCTGTTCTGATGGAAAGAAATTACATTGCAGATCTCTATTTGTGTTGGACTGAAAGTTGATTGCACAGATTGTTAGACTAAGGCCACGTCTTCACTTGCCGCGCCAGAGTTCGATTTTCTGGCATTAGATTTAGCAAGTCTAGATAAGGCTTACTAAATCAATCACTGAGGGCAGCTCCAGTTGGCACGGTCACTCCTCGCAGTCACGAGGAATAAGGGAAGCCAATGGGAGCATTTGCTCCCATCGGCCTCCCTCTGTGAAGACGCGCCAAGCTCAGCTTAAGGTAAGCCGACTCCAGCTATGTATTTTATGTAGTCCCCCCGAAAATGCCTCAATCTGCTCACAGTTGTCTGCTTGTGCAAACGCAGATGTGTAAGCAACTATTGTGGGTGCCTTTCTGGAGACTCACACATTTGGCCCTGCACCCCACAGACAGCAATTAGGCTAGAATCACTTCTTGGGCTCTGCCAGTGGAACCTGGATTTGCAGGCTGTCAGAGGAGGAAATGCCACATATAAAGGGGTGTCCCCACTTATTCAAGGCAGCTGGATGAGAGCTGTGCTGGTTCAGTTTGGTTCCTGGACGTCCCATCAAGCCTCCAACCTTTAGAGCCCTGGTTGGAAATTAAAATGTTCTCCCTCAGGCAAGATCTGTGGGGACGGGACTGCAACATACCACTACCAACCTGCTGCAAGGTGGGATGAATCAAAGAAAATCTGGGCCTTCGTGTTTGATATTTGTGGGTGGAAGGGAATAAGTTGAATCACTTAAATCTGACAAGGAGTTTATGGGCAATCCAGTGTTAGTTGTTCTACCCCCGCTGACCACCTTCTGCTTTCCCCATTTGTTTGCATCCCCCTATTGTTTCTCACAGTGAATGATGATTATGAGCTCTTTGGGGTTTGGGAAAGCTTTTGTTACAGTGCTAAGAACAATGGGGAATTGGAGCTCAGAGCTCCAATGAAGAATAATAATGATGCTCTTCGTACTTGAGTTTGGCTGGAGAGAAGTTGCTAGAGGCAGGGGATCTGGGGCACTCTTAACCCCTTCCTTCTACCCACTTTCAACGTCACCTTGTGATGTAAAAATCTACCACCACCAGCTGAGCGCATCAGTTCCGGAACAGTCTGGGTTACAAAAATCAGATGCTTGTGTAACGCCAAAAGGTAAAACCAAACCTGTGATCTCTGGAGCGTAGTGCATAAGCCTCTATAGCTTGAGCTAAAAGCCAGCCGCTTCTTAATTAGGACTGTAGAGCAAACTAATTCTCTCTCTCTCTGTAAGTGGTCTAAGGGCCACTACATGGGGCAGTGAATCACGCCCAATAGATGTGTGAGTTACACTTGCATCTGGGATGAATCTGCCCTCCACCCTATACACCCATATTATGCTAAGGCAATGAGAGTAATCCTTCGCAGTCACTCTGTGCATCACTACCCTAACAGCTCTGCCTGGACAATAACTAGAAAGAATTTTCCTCACTTTTCATGATTTTACACCTTGCAATACAATTTTTGCCCAACAAATCTCATCCAAATGCAATAAGAAATCTTGTAGCAAGAAGAATTTGCTTTACAATATTTTTTTCTTCTATTAAGTGAGGAATAAAAGCCATGTTTTAAATAAAACATGGGCCCAAATCCTGTCACACCTGAAATCCCTGAAGCTCAAATTATGCCTAAATATTGTGTCTTCTCTTTTTTTTCCCCTCTGTGATGCATTAAGTCCAAACCTAGGATCCAAAGAATCCACGAATTTTGGAGAAAAATGAATCCAAATTTTCAGCTTGCACCCAGCTCTGGTTGAAATAAATGCTACGCCAGCACCTACTCATTGAAAGGGAACTTGCCAACCAATACAATACAACTAGGAAAAATTATATTGAGATGAAACAATTTTCAGAGAAAGAAGAATATGGCTGCTAGTGCAGGTGGTATGGAACAGGTGTTTTGGTGAGAGCAGTTTTGTCAGATTGACCATTTTGCAACAATAATACTGCTCTCTATGATGGACAAGCCTTTTCTGGAGAAAAAGTTATTTAGGTACACAAAGTCCTATTGCTAGAGATGTCAGTTGTCCAATCAACGTCAGAGCAGAGCAAAGAGTGGGGGAAAAAATTTGCAAATTGTCCCATTCCCATTTTTCAACCAAATCTCAAACATTTCAAAATGTTTCCTAGCACTTGCTTGGAGACTGCTTGGCAAGTCCAAGGGTTTGTTGTGCATTTTGTAAAAGCATAATCCTAGGATCAAATCTGGCAGCAGTTTTAGAAGATATTCAGTTTGCTAGACAAAGCCCATTGAAATTAACCAGAATAGTGCACTTCAGTGGGACTTTACATTATATTAAGCAACAACTCTGAGTACAAACAATGCCATATAATAATATTTATAGTTGCCGGCGCATCCTGTGTTCTCAGTACAGCATTCTCTGAACAGTTCTTACCCGTGCCATAAAAATTCAGGGGAATGAATACAAAAACCTATTAAAACAACATTAAGAGTCTGGCATATTTCCATAAGGACCAGGACATTCAAGAGTGCCAAGATTAGAAAAATGTGTTTTAACCCCCCCTGGTGAGAATGGAAAAAGAATTCTACAGGTTACATAAACTAAAAGGGTAGCCATTATACAGCTTCTTGTGTGAGTTTAATCTAAGACACAAGGTGGACACACTTTTAGAATTTTCCCAAGGAATATTTCCAAACACAGAAATTGCCAAAGAGCATCCAGCCCACGGGATATAAATCACTGGAGAATGGAGACAATTAACTTTCAGTCTGAACTAGAGAGAGGGACTGTGACTTCCTCTATCTTTGTACATCCTTGAGTAGATGGACAACACTCAAAACATTGAAAATCCATGATGATGATCATCATCAAGCTTAGGTGCACATATCCTGATGCCACGGGGTTTACTTATTCCAGGGGTGGGGAACCTCAAGCCCAGGGGCTGGATGCAGCCCTCAGCTTGTCTGGATCCAGCCCCTGAGGCTCAGGGCTCCCCTCCTAGCATTGAGGAGCCTGTGCCTATTGAGGGACTGGAGCACATAAAATATACTAGCCTGGGCCCCAGTAGGCTCTGGTGAGGGAGGGGAATGTGGGGAGTATCTTTCTCCTTCATAGTCAAGGGCCATGTCAGTGAGGGTTTTCTGCCTTCTGACTTGTGTGCGGCCCCCAGCTGATTTTTCTGTGGGTCGGTGGCCCCTGACTGAACAAAGGTTCCCAACCACTGCTTTATGCCATCTAACAGCACTAGCACAATGGTTTTAGGTCTCTTAAACAAGGCCTATTGTTCACTATACTAATGAGTGAAGGGACTTAACCCATCTTCATGTTAAGAGCTTAATTCAGGGCGTTTCCTTTAAGATCATTTCCACTGGAGGATATTAAACTCTTCTCAATTCTCTGCCTAACCTAGTGTGTAGCATCTGCGAATCCCTGAGAATTCTGCCTTAGTAGAGGAAGCCGCTCTCAGCACACCGAGTCGGAGAATGAATAGCTGCACTTGTTACAGACATTCCAGCACTGCTTCACCGTGGGAAACTATTTCAGGCATTATGGGTTTTAATGGCACCTTGGGCAAAGACGCATGGAACATGCTGTTTCATGTGCTTTCCTTCTTCCTGCACAATGCAAACTGATTGTTTCATCATGTAGATCAACCCTGAAATGTCAGCATTCACTCATTTACAGCTCTTCTAGTTCAGTGACATCATAGCTTTTTTTTCTCAAAGTGGGGGACAATTCCCGTATCGCCCTGCGGCAGGCGGCTGTCTTCTTCATTCATTTTCAAACTCTCTTCTGCAAGCTGGGATAGATACTTCTGTGGCCAAAGAAAAAACAAGAGGTGGCATTAGGAAGATTGATAACACTCAACAAAGAGTGCTTTATAGCTTTAAAGTAGAGATGTAAAATCCTGTTTAATCAGCTAACCAGGGGTGCGGGTCCAGGCTGGGTGCTGTGGGGAGGGGCTGCTCTGGCCGGGCTGGACCTGCTGCGTCATACACTGATCCAGCCCGGCCAGACCACTGGTTAACTGGTAAACATCACCCAGTAAGGGTAAACCTTGCTGCTGGGGTAGAAGGTAATCAGCCCCAATTTTCCCCTGGGCAGCCAGAGCACGCTTACTTGGGGGAACATGGAGGGGTGTGTTCGCATCTTTTGCACCCCCTCTGCATACAGGCCTGCATTAACTGGTAGACAGGCTGTTGGGGTTATTGTACCTTATTAAGAATAATTAAATCACCAGTAAGAGTGATGCTTATCAGTTAACCACTGACATCCCTACTTCAATGTACTGTCACTAGCCCTCAACAACCCTAGGAGGTATAACCCACAGACATTCTCCACACTAAGGAAATTCGAACTGGTATATCTGTATTAATGTAGCTGTCCTAGAGCAAATTCCCTTGATGCTGACAAGGCCAAAGAGGTTAAAGGGACTTGCTCAATGTTCCCCAGGAAATCAGCAGCAGAGCCAGGAGGACTACAGTTTAGGATATCTTGGCTTCTGATCCCATGCTTAATCTACTACAGAAGCTGATTGGTCAGTTCTGCTCTCACATTGAGTGAACAGAATTACACAGGTATCCAGTGGTGTGACTGAATCATAGAATACTAGGACTGGAAGGGACCTCGAGAGGTCATCGAGTC
>JANRFK010003679.1:60056652-60069411 GCA_030068395.1 Apalone spinifera
TCTTTCTGCCGTACTCCTTCCTAGACAGTCGCTTCCCATTCTGTTTGTGTGAAAGCAGACAAAGTTCCTGATTTACATTTGCAAATCATCTGACTTAGACACATACTGTTTGATGTCTAGCAATCTACTGATTGTAAGTGGAAGGAAAAGTGAAACCAACAATGATAGCTGGAGTATTTGCCTGTACTGAGTGTGACAAAGTCAAGTCCAGGACCATATGCAGGAATTTCTGTGGGGGGGTACTGGCAAACCAGAAAAACTTAATTGAAAAAAATGAGTGTGACAACATAAATGAATAGGTATTTTTTTCATCAGAATGGGAGGTGTGTGCATAAGAATTTTCTTTTAATCATTATTTTTAAAGAACCGTGGGACTAAAATCATTGGTTTGAGCCAACTTAATACTGGCAGGAACAACACAGGTTTAAATCCCAAACAGAAACGCTGCTACACTGCAATCTTGGTATGACATAAACATACAAATGTTACTCTACTGCTCTTGGAGCTTCCTGGACTAGAGGCTGCCAGTTGTGGTCATTTGTGTGGCTTTTTTGTGGTAAGACCAAAAGAGGGGCATAAAATCCAACATTTTTTCACTTGTGTTCTACAAGACAAGCTTTGAATCCTGCTGTCCAGAAGAGAGAGGTTTATTCACGTATGGTCCACTTCCAAAAATATTCATTTATTTTTGAGCTTCAGGGAGTAGCCGAGTTAGTCTGTTACAGAAAAAAACAACAAATGGTCTGGTAACACTTTATAGACTAACAAAACATGTAGATGGTATCATGAGCTTTCGTGGGCATAGCCCACTTCTTCAGATGACCAAGTTCCGAGTAGGGGATATGAAAACTCGAATTAAATAGGAGAAGGGAAAGGGGGAGAAGAGAATGATGCTCTGTCTCCCGCCCCACTTCCCTTCCTGTTTTTTCTTTAAGTATCTGGAGAATGGGTGCTAAACTTAAGCAGATAAAGATCAAAGTCAACAGATGGAATGCTAAGACAGGAAGGATACCACTCAGAAAGTTGTTAGCACCTTCAATGATAGTCCCCCCCAATTTAAATCACAATTGAGTCCATTAGCATGTCAATTGAATTTGTGTATGTAATGTAATTCCAAGCTTTCCCTGTGAGTTTGGCTTTCCCGCAGAGAACATCCAGTCTGACCAATATATATAGCAGAGGGGCACTGTTGGCATTTGATGGCGCAGATCAAATTACTAGATGTGCAGTGAAATGACCCTTTGCCCCTCTGCTATATATATATTGGTCAAACTGGACATTCTCTGCGGGAAAGAATCAATGGACACAAATCGGATCTATGTAAAGGAAATACTCAGAAGCCCGTTGGAGAACATTTCTGCTTGTCTAACCATAATCTGACAGATCTGCAGGTGGCAGTCTTGTCACAGGCCAGCTCCTCAAGCCAAATTCACAGGGAAAGCCTGGAATTACATTACATACACAAATTCAATTCACAAGCTAATGGACTCAATCGTGATTTAAATTGGTGGGGACTCTATCACTGAAGGTGCTAACAACTTTCTGAGTGGTATCCTTCTTGTCTTAGCAATGTATTTATTGACTTTGATCTTTATCTGCATAGTTTTAGCACCCCATTCTTCAGATACTTAAAGAAAAAACAGGAAGGGGGCGGGAGACAGAGAATCATTCTCTTCTCCCCCTTTCCCTTCTATTTATTTCGAATTTTCATGTCCCCTACTCATAACTCCGGTCATCTGAAGAAGTGGGCTATGCCCACGAAAGCTCATGATCCCATCAACATGTTTTGCTAGTTTATAAAGTGCTACCAGACCATTTGTTATTTATTTTTGAAGTACTTAACTAAAGGCATCTCAGACTATAAGTGAAGAACCCAAGAATGGAGGTACTCCGAATTAGTGGACACTAATGAAAATCTGATTGTTATACACTATGACTCAAATCAACATTATTACTCAGACTCTTGAAACAGACTCATTAGCACCCATCAGTTTATGTACAGCTGTGATGAGAAATCACACACCTCTCTAGCTACAAACAACTGCTCTGGTCTTGGATTGGTCATTTAAAACACTGCTGGGAGGGGGAAGGGGAAGGGCATAGAATCCTCCTAGCAGCTGTGACGGGCATCCTATTGCCTTCTAAGCATCTCTCTCTCCAATGGTGTCTGGGAGTGATTTGCTGTTGCACTCTCAGGACACGGCTAAAACTCACAGTTTGCAGGGCTGGATTAACCTGTTGTGGTCCTGAGGTCCCACCCCGCACTCTGCATCAAGGCCCTGCCTCTGCGCACCTCTCCAAGGTTCCCTCAGCCATGCTCCACTCACGCTCTGCTCTGAGGTCCCAGTCCTGCTTGGCCTCTTCCCCCCAAAGCCCTGCCCACTGCTTGCATGGGGGAGGGGAGGCAGAAAGGAGTAAGGAAGGGAAGGAGCGGAGAGGAACAATTAATTAGGGAGTGAGGAGGGATGAAACCAAATGGGGGTAGGGTATGCGGGAAGTGGGGAGATGTTGGGGCCACAGTCCAGATGCCAGGGCCCTTCTGAGTTTGTGTCTGGCACCATGGTAAAGCCAGTACTGACAATGTGGCCTTTTTTTTTTTTTTTTTTTTAAAGCAAGGGCAAAACTCTTAATGTTTCATGTGTACAGTTTAGCAGGACGTGACTCAAAACTATTCTTCAGCTTCCAGAGGCACGCTCCCACTTTTTTGAGAGGAGGGGTAGTAGCCAATTCATTTTTAAATCCAAAAACTTTGCCTGCCCAGGTCCTTCGAGCTGCTCTTAGATTATATACCCTGGTGATTGCCACAGCCATGATTTTCAATAGAGAGGTGTGGCTTGAGGAAACTCAGCACATAACACTCCGTCCTAATCTAACAGGACAAAATTTCACATGGCTGCAGGCCAAAGTAAATACTACCACAGTCTTTGGACAGATGGAGCATTCATTAGGGCGAGTTTAATTTATCTTTGAACCATAAATGACATTAAATAATTAGCACATATTTACTGTGCATATAGCCCATATGCTGATCTTGCCTACCCAATGAGGGTTGAGATTATTAAAGCCACACCCTCTTGTTGATTTCAATGCCATCTCAGCTTTGAAAATCTCAGTCTAAAACCCCCACTGCTATTTATCACAGAATTGCAGCAAGAGGGAGAAGACACTTTTTCATTACAGAAACTGTACAGAAGGGAGTCAGGTATTACAATGCATTCCATAAAACCACTCTCTATCTATCTATCTATCTATCTTAGAGAATTTGTACATGTGTCTGTCTGTCTGTCTGTACGTGAGTCTGTCTGTCCATCAGGGAGTCAGTGCATTTGTTCAAGAACTCTTATCTAAAAATGGGAAGAGCGAGGACTACCACCTAAAAATGGAAAGAGCTGCTAGTATGCAGCTTCCACTTATCCAAACTTAAAGTAAGGTCAGAGTCTGGTTGTGCCAGGAAAATGGGATGTGCTGGAACTTGATTGCTTTCCATAATGTGGAAATGGAGAGGTCAGACAGGAGGGACCATTATGCTCTGCAATGATCACTGGGGGCAGCGAGCACAGGGGGCATTATACTGCAGAATGACCACAGGGGAGCAGCCGCACCAGGAGGAAAGTGGCCAGCTGGGGCCACAAGTCTCCAGACTGTCAGCCACAGGCCAGGTAAGTTGCCCCCTGCCTTCAAACACCTCCCCTCAGGCATTTGGCTGCAGCACCAGATGGGGGGAAAGCTCTGCTGGCCAGCAGCCCGGCCCCCCGCAAGGAGCCACTGGTGCAGACCTGCTTTCCCCCTCTCCCCCCATGAAAAGCTGCCAGGCAGCTCAGCTGCAAGGAACTGCAGGGGAGGGGGGGAGGTCAGTTCTAGATCCCCCTGTGAGAAGCTGTCAGGGGGAGGGAGGGCAGGTAGCTCAACCCTGCCACTCCCCCACCCCCACGAGGATCTGCCTGGGGGCCAGCCAGCGCAGACTTCCTTTTCACCCCACCCTGGGAAGAGCTACCACTGGAAGATTGTCACCCTCGCTATGGTAAGCCTCCCCAATCTCCCAGCCCCATGCCCTAAGCCACCCCTGCCCTGAACTCTGCACCCTGCTGTCCTGAGCACTCCCATATCTCCATCCCTACCCTCTGCCCTGACTCCTGCACCTCCACATCACTAGCCCCCTGCCCTGAGCCCCCCACATCCCCAAGCCTCTGCCCTGGGTCCTGCACCCCTCATATCTGCAGTCACCTGTTCTGAAGGACCCAAGCAACACCAGGTAAATCTTCTACTTTACATATAAACCAGAATTCAGGTGAAAACTGTTTGGCATTCATCTAATTCAGCGGTTCTCAAACTTCACTGCAGGTCAGTCAGTGTTCCCTGAAAGCTGGGTGCTTGGGCAGCCATTCAGGAGAGATTCAAATGCTGCCTAGCTGATCAGCAGAGTGCCCACAGTGCCCACAGCTGACAGAACGCGTTTCTACCGGTGGTGCACATCTGCACATGCCTCAGTGCACATATAATTTATTCCACTCGTGTATTCCCCCATTAGACAACAATTACTACATGACCCTGTCGGGGGACCGAAGCCTGAGGCCGCCAAAAACCTGCTACACCAGGTAGCAAGGCCAAAGAGAAATCCAAGGGCAGAAGGCCTGTAAACTGAAGCTAAAAGCATAGTGTAGACACTGCTCCCATGAGCCCTACCATCCAGGACTGAAGCCCTGGGGCTTTGGGTTTGGTCCCTGGAGGAGGGGCTTGGGCTTTGGCCATGGGTGGATGGTGGGGCTCGGTTTGGGTTCAGCTCCAGCCTTGGTAACCCCAATAAAATGTGGTCACCACCCATATGGGGGTCCTGACCCACAGTTTGAGAACCACTGATCTAATTTAAAGTATAATCTATCTATGTTAGGTGGGTTTCCAGTTCCTGTCACCACAATCTTTACTGTTTCATGTGAGGGGGAGCAGTGTCTACACTAATCTATTAACGTCCGTTGGAGAGCTGAGCCCAAGGTCACACAGGAGGTCTGTAGCAAAACAGTATATTAGTTCCCTAGACCATCTTTCCCCTGATCACTGACCATCCTCCTTCCTCTCTATCCACTCACCTCAATCTTCAATTACTAACTCCGGGACCATCCTCCCTCTAGTCTACAATCACATCTTATCAAGCAGATTGGGCCTTTTCTGGGAATGATCCTCAGCACTGGAATTTGATTTTCTCCCTTAGGGTGCTAGAGCCTGAATATGTTGTTCTTCTGGGCAAGCTGCACAGCCCTATCTGTTCTGCCAGACACGTGGGGAGGGGATGCACTGAGCCGCATGGATCAAGAATGCGCAAAGGAATGGCTACTCTTGATGCTGTTATGAATAGGGATTGTGGATAGTCTCAGGTAGCTATCTAAAAAGTGATCAAGGCAGGGCTGCGTTTGGTCTATTCTTGGACATGCCAATGACCTTAGCGTGATATTGTCTCGTGTGTGTTTTTATATGTGGAAAAATACCCAAAGCAATAGGTGATGGTTTAAAAGTAAATCTAAATAAATACATAGGACACGACATTCTTCTTCACTGCCTTCTAGTAACTGTGATGTAGCATTGCACTGTACCGTTGGACAGTAGCCGTGTTCCACACCAGAGATGGCTGTGTTTCCGTGGTGTGGGAAGCAATTCTCAGATCCTTTGTGTATTACACAGCTAGTGCTTTGAAACTGCTCAAGCTGAAAGATACTCTAAGTTAGCACAGAAATGAAATTATGTCCTTTTTTTTTTTAAAGTAACAAATTTAGCTACAGTCAAATTAAGAAATTAGCTGTGCTGGCAGGCTCTGTACAATCTGTCCCAGAAAGCACTACCAATGTATTTCACGCGTGACCTGAAACATCCCTGCTATTCCATAACAATGGGACTGTTAAGCAGAGAGACTCAATGGGGCCACATTGTCCTGGTCTATACTAGGGAGTTATTTTGAAATAACTCCTCTTATTTCGAAATAACAATAACATCCACACTAGCATGCCTGTCATTTCAAAATCTGTACTCCTGCTTTCCATGAGGAATAAAGCTAATTTTTAAATAGTTATTTCAAAATAGCAGTAGTGTGGATGCTCAGCTGCTGCTATTTCAAAATAACTACTCCCTAGGGTAATTCAAACTAATTATTCCCAAGTGCTTCCTGGGGCTCTAAATCAAGCTAGTATATCCACATTAACAGAGCCTGCCTTGGACTAATTTCAAGGCTTCCCCATAGTGTGGACACGCTATTTCAAAACTATTATTTCGGAAGTTATTTTTTCTAAATAAGTTATTTCTAAATAATTTCCTAGTGTAGACATGCCCAATGTGTGCTACTATTTTTGTGATGAGGACTTCTCACCTCATTGACCTGTGACCCATGATTTGAGCACAGGGATCCATCCGTGACAGGTTAGTGCTGGCCCATAGCGCTGCACGGACCATTTGATGATAAACACTCGTCATCTTAAAAGACTTAAAACTGTCCTTTTCCATGCCACTGAATTCTGTGTGCACCAAGGAAGTCCGTGTTATAGTAAAACCAGGGAGTTTTACTCAGTTGGACCCTTTAGTTATTAGAAGCAGGACTACCACTAATTACAAGTGTGTTTTACCTGAAGATTTTTGTAGTGAACAGTACTTCTGCAGTGGCTTGTCTTAGCTGTCTCTTCATTCGTGTAGAAAAGTCCACAAAGCTTGCAATAATACCCAGATCTGGGCACCACGAACTCCACACCTGCCAAACAATTCTAAATCACATTAACATGGCAGATGTTGCCTCATAAAAACAGGTTTACTTTGAAAGAGAAACATATAATTTAGCTAATCCCAGATCTACTTTCAAGCTCACCTGAAAGGACATCAAATTCTCTAACGCTGATGAATGATGGTGGATAATTACAATTTAAAATGCAGTGTACTGCAAATACACATTGTATACATTTTCTCTTAGGTATTATATGTATTTATACATTATCTCAGATACTATATGCATGCTGGGGCTGGCGGTAGGGGGACTGGAAGTGCCAGCGGAAGGAAGGGGCAATGGGCTGGGGGGGCGGGGCAGGTCCTTTGATCCAGCAAAATCCCTCTTTCTGGACCAGTCAGGTCCTGAGGATGCCAGACCAGAGAGATCCAACCTGTATTAGATCACACCTCAATGTGTTGTCTATGTTCATGATCTACGGTCGTAGTGTAATCAATCAATTGGGCTAAATCACTCTAAATTTTCACATTCTATGTACAGAGAACTCATGTGAGAGATATCTATTCCCTCAAGATTTCAACTGTTCCATGTCATTAATAAATGCACAATCCCTTTATTGGGGATAATAATAATCTAGAATAAAAATCTCAGTTCTTTTAACATTTAACCATGTGTTACCATTCTTTTGATTCTCCTTGTATTTGTTTTGAGAATACAATAAGTAGCTTTAAAGTGACCCCTGGTTGTACATTCGAGGTATTGCAATGGGCAGTGCCTCATATATAGAGAGAGACATACCTAGAGGAATGCTTAGCTCAGTGAAAACATCCTCTTGCTCCCAGGATGGTGAAGAATGGGTTCTCTTAGATTTCACCTCGGAGAATTCAGGCGATTTCATTTCCGGGTACCTAGAATTTGCTTAACAAATGAATAAATGCATTGAATGAAAACAGTTTAATGAACTACAACAACTTCTATAATTCCCCTTCAAACTTTTTTCTGAATGAGGCCAGAAGTTAAACAAGACCTGGAAATGGAATACGTCCATCCAATCTGGATGTTTAATACAGCACAGCTGACACTTCCTAACCAATAAGAAACACCACACATTAACTAATATTTTTTCTAGTGACAATTTCATGTTCATTACAGCTTTTCAGTTCATATTTTGAACTTTTCCATTTTGATAATAGCCCACTTACATTAGAGAGATTGTGTTAAAACTGGAGATATGATCTATGCATGCCTCAGTATTACAGGATTCTGACAAACATTGTTATTCTTCATTCATATGCTAAATCTCTGCAAGCAGCAGATTTTATGCATGGAAACTATTCTGATGATTTATTCAGAAGGATTAAACTTGGTAAGAAAGTTATCCTTCCTCCCCCTTCCAGACATGTGAATTACTTTTATATCTGCTGTATATTTGAGAGAATTTGTGTGTCTGTCTGTTTGTTCAAGAATGCCTCATAAACAGTAAGAGCTAGGATCACCAAATTTGGTATGCAGCTTCCTCTTATCATAACTTAAAGCAAGAGCAGGGTTTGGTTGTGCCAGGACAATGGATGTGCATGGAATGTGATTGTTTCTCATAAAATGGAAAGGGAGGGGTCTGCTAGAAGAGACAGCTATACTGTATAATGACCAAAAGGAGCCAGAGATGGGGACCGGGACAACTACAACTCCATTGGGCCAGCAGGGGTGGAGAAAGGGACAGCTATCTACTCTGCATTTGAGAGAGTTTGTCAGTTTGTTTGTGTGTCTGTCTCTCTGTGTGACTGTCCGTCCCCCAGCTGACAGACATGCATCTCTTTCCCAGCTGTGCCCACTGTAGCTGTAGCAGATATGGACAGGTGCATCGCACCTGGCTCAAAGCTGCTGCAGTGAGAAAGGGCTGGGGTTGTTCTCTCTCCCTGGGGCAGCCTGCATACTGAACCCCTCATCCTCAGCGCTACCCCAGAGCAATGATCTAAATGAAGAAAAACAAAAATTATTTCAGTTAAGGACCCAAGCAACGCTGAGTACATCCTCTAGTTATATAATATATACATCCATACGTGCATATATAAAACACTGAGCCATCCAAGATCCCAAATCACTACAGCCTTCGAACAGAAGTGCAGATTAAGAATAAAGGTGTTGAGTTTGATTCTGCAGTTCTTCCAGATACAGCTGTCCTTACTCGGGTATTTTTCCTGGCAGCTAAAGGTTTTAATATTTGTGTATGATTAATCTTATCCTCTTAAAATATTTTCTGGCTTGTGTCACCATGTGCCTTGCCACATCAGGTTTTAGTAGCGGGAACACAGACGAAATAATGGTACATGGTTAGTCCCCACACAAGTCCCCACACAAAGTCATGTGCTTGCCTGAACAAAGACAGAGATCTGACCACCTAAAAACTGACCATCTAAACTATTTTAATCGTTCTGCATGGTGGGAAAGAAACACCCCTACTGAATATATTATGTGGGTGGGAGTTATTTGTTTACCTGCAAGAACTGTAGTTCTCATTGACAATTCAAAGTACCTAGCCGAGGCCTGCAAGAGTCCTGCTCAACTCATGTGAACCCAGATGTGACAGTTATAGCTGATTATGCCTTTCAGACTATGCCTTGCAAGTTGTGTATCGTATTTCCTTAACGCCATTCGACTAAAAGCCTTTAAAGGATTAGCATGGCTCTCATGGCAGCAGAGGCTTTTTTACTGAGCTGCTCCTAGGACAATCTTGACACTATTAACAGCATTTATTCTTGTTAGCAGCAGCTTAAAATCTAATGCATCTTGCACAAAAGAAAGCTCAAACAATTCTGCACCAGCCAAAAAGAAAACACAGAAGAAATAGTTACCCCGGGTCTCTTGACACTCTTGACCTCCACAGGTTGTTTCTTCGCTGGAGTTTGTTACAAGCATTTCCATGACTTCCTGACTCTCAGTTTCTTGTGTGCCCATCTGCTTGTAATGATCAATAAAAGCACCAGAGAGCTGAGGAGTCTCTTCTTTCAGATGATCTGAAGGTATCTGTCCATCCTCCAGCTTTCTGTGGATTTCAGAGCTCTCCTCCATTTTTCCTTCCTTTTTGTGGCAATTAGAGTCCTGAAGAGTTCTGTCAGGTTGTGATTCATCTGGCTTCTGTTCAGTGTCCAAATTTAGGCTTGATGCTTCGGGAACTGCACCGTCACCATCATCATTTTCTGGAGAGCCGTCAGAAGCAGCTACGCTTTCCTTTGCTGATCTGAAGCTCACTTCTGTGGCTTCCTGGGCAGATTGGCTATCACACCTGTGGATCCTGTTGTGGTCATTTTCCAGTTCTAATGTGCTAGGTGCATACTGATGCATTTCTGAGCACGTTTTGTCTTTCGGATCAACTGGGACAATTTCTTCAAGTTCGGTTATATCCGGCTCCATAATAAAGTCGTCTTCTCCCACTTCATCCACGGTGACCAGTTCTTCCATGTTAGCTGGATACCAGGCCTCTCCCTCCATCTCACTGCCACTCTCCCAGTCTTGCTCCTGCAGTAAGAGGAACATGGGTTGAGAAAATTGTCATAGTTATATACCATCAATATCAGTGAATATAAGTACTACCCTTTGCAGTGGTAATGCTTTGGACTGGCCATCACATCCTACTATGTTCACAGTTCCTAGGCACTGTACACTGTGGTACCATGTTTGATTTACTCTGTGTACGTGTATGGGGGAGTATATCTAATCACATGGTAATAGGGAGACATCTCATTAGAGAGAAGCTGGAAAGAGGCATGAGTTGTGTCAGGGTCACTCTTGCTAGGCTGATGCACAATTAACACTCCATGTCCAGAAGGTTCTGGAATTGGGTGTGGTAGCTGGACTCACAGACCACTCTGAGGACAAGTGGTCAGGGCAACTGCTTTACAAAAGGGAGAAGCTTACTCATGAGAGCAGAAAGCAGGTTGGTTTCCCTGAAGCACTAAGCAGCAGGTTAAGGGCATTGTTAATTTTCCAATACAGAGATGCTGGAAATGTGAGTTACAGAAAGAGCAAACTGAGAGGGAAAACTAATGTCATTTTAGTACACACCTTGAATGTGATTTGATTTTAGCCAAACTGTTTTAGTTCAGTTGTCTTTACTAGTCTGGGCCACTAACATAAATGTGATGATGGGGAAAGTCAACTCTATCTGGCTACTCTCAGTTGTGTATTTTTCTTGTAGCAGGGTTACTGATTTATACACTTAATACTAATTGGTGGGTTCATTAGGGAGATGACTAGCTGAGTAATTCCACAGTCTGGTAGAGGAGGAGAAAGTCTACCTTGGTTCCAGATGGAGATTTCTACAAGCAAAAGGAGGGGTGATATTGTTGCGGAGCTTTTGACTGAGCAGACTGTAAAGAGCAGAGCTACTCAACATACAGCCTGTGGCCCGTTTGTTTTCTACTGCAACAGATATTGATAACTTCCACATTTGACCATCAGCTTGTAACTGTAAAGGAATGAAGCTGAAGAATTCCCAAGGACACATCTCTGTGCTACTATAGCAGGAGGTTTGCAAGGAAATTATTTAATTAAAGAGAAATATTTAAAAAGAGATTGTTTACAGTCCAGCTAACTTTCATCATTCTGGAAGGATTTCATCTATGGTCCCCTTCCTTTGCTGTCACTCCAAAACGACTGCCTCTTCTATTTTTGGACATACTTTATAGTTATGTAGTCTTTTTAGGCATACATTGCTTCACATGCATAGCACTTGGCAGCAGCAATTAAAAGTAATCTATATGGGCATACAGCTACTAAAAAAAGAGCCTCTCAAAACCTTGTCAGGCACAAGCTATCTCTGGAAGCAGAGTTCAATATAAGGTAAGTTAATTTAAACAGCCCCTCTCAGATTGTCTGAGAAATGGCATTCAATGGGCGGTGTAATATTTCAGTCTGCAAAATTTGCTGACAAATTCATGTGTAGCTTCATTTGATTAACAGAGGCTGAGTCCAATTCACACACAGCGTACCTTCTCTTGTCTTGTGCTTTCCATAGACTCTCCTGATTCTTTTCCTTGATTATTAGCTGGAGATGAGGTCTTCTCAGTAGTACACTCCTCTTTCCCAAGCTAAGACAAATACAACATATATATCTGTAGTGACACGCAGCAGTGATTCTGAACCAATATGTTTCCATTATGGTTCTAGTCTGAGTTTTTGGGAGCAGAAGAATCCTACATGGTCACATTCCTTATTCATCAACTTTGTATAAATGAACTGCACTTATAGGTAGCAGGTTTAAAACAAACAAAAGGAAGTGCTATTTCATGCAACCCAAAGTCAATCTGTGGAACTCCTTGCCAGAGGATGTTGTGAAGCCCAGGACTTTAACAGGGTTCAAAAAAGAGCTAGATACATTCATGGAGGATAGGTCTACTAATGGATATTAGCCAGGATGGGTAGGAATGGTGTCCCTAGCCTTTGTTTGTCAGAGGCTGGGAATGGACAACAGAAGAGGGATCACGTGATGATTACCTATTCCGTTCATTCCCTGGGGGCACCTGGCATTGGCCACTGTCAGAAGACAGGATACAGGGCTAGATGGAGATTTGATCTGACCCAATATGGCTGTTCTTATGTTCTTATATTCTTATGTTCACCGTGGGGAAACACCCAGGGTATATCTACATTACAGCACTAATTCAAACTAACTTAATTCGAATTAGTTAATTCGAACTAAGCTAATTCGAATTAGTGCATGTAGACCTAAAAACTAATTCGAATTAGCGTTTTGCTAATTCGAAATAGCATGTCCACATTGAGTGGACCCTGAACCGAAGTTAAGGCTGGCCGGAACCAGTGCCGGCAGGGCATCAGGTTAGGACTTAGAGTGTGGAGCTGCTGCCTCAGGCTAGCCAAGGGCTGTGCTTAAAGGGACCCAACCCCCACCCTGGACAGACAGTTCTCAGGGTTCCCCACTTGCTTGTCTAACTCGATGAGGGACAGCAAAGCAGTCCTGTCTTGGAGTGCCCTGAGTGCACATCACAGCACACACTCGGCACATCACAGCACTCGGCCATCAGCCCAGCTGCATTTGCCACAGG
>JANRFK010003679.1:60069511-60082062 GCA_030068395.1 Apalone spinifera
AAATTAATGGGCAGCAGGTTTAAAACTAATATGCGAAAGTTCTTCTTCACACAGTACATAGTCAACATGTGGAACTCCTTGCCACAGGAGACTAGAACTAAAACAGAGTTTAAAGAGAAGTTAGATAAATTCATGGAGTTTGGGTCCATTGAGTGCTATTAGCCAGGGGGTAGGAATGGGGTCCCTGGCCTCTGTTTGTGGAAGGCTGGAGATGGATAGCATGAGACAAATCACTTGGTCATTATCTTCGGTCCATCCTCTCCGGGGTACCTGGTCCTGACCGCTGTCGGCAGACAGGCTACTGGGCTAGATGGACCTTTGGTCTGACCCAGTACGGCCATTCTTATGTTCTAAGCTCAGGGCTCAGGGTTGGGGGTCTCACTGGACCAACTTGATTTTCATGCAAACCTGCTCCTGGATTCACATGTGGCCTTTGGTGGCCAGGCTGGCAGCTATCCTGCCCTAGACAGCTGCATTCCTGTGCCTAGTGCGGACATCATGGACACTGGAGGCCTCCCCCCAAACCTCGATGAGGTCCACGATCTCCGCACTAGACCAGGCGGGCGCCCGCCTCTTGCGGCCCCGGGCAGGCTCCTGGGAGCTGCCAGCCTGGTCCTGGGAAGAGGCGGAGGGCTGGGTGGCAGCGGGTGGCTGGCTCATGCCGTGCCAGGTGCAGGGTCTGCTGGCTGGGTGCTGGCAGGCTTGCAACTGGCACAAGCTCTGTAGCCAGACTGTTCCCCTTTAAGGGCTCCGGGGACAGGAGAGGGGCAGAAGAGTTTCCCCTGGTTTGGCCCAGAGTGGCCACCAGGGCAACCTGGGAAGGGCTAGCCTCCAACTAGTTCAAATTAAGTGGCTACACAGCCCTTAATTCGAACTACTTAATTCGAACTAGGCGTTACTCCTCGTAGAATGAGGTTTACCTAGTTCGAATTAAGTGCTCCGCTAGTTCGATTTAAATTCGAACTAGCGGTTTGTATGTGTAGCCCCTATTAAAGTTAATTCGAACTAACGGCTGTTAGTTCGAATTAACTTTGTAGTGTAGACATACCCCCAGAGATTGGAGACTTCCCTTTAGCACAGCAGGGCATAGTTAAAAAAAATTAAAGAAAAAATGAAAATGAAAGAATTCATCAATTTCCAATCTTCTTTCTTCAGTTTTCCAACTAACCCTGGTATATCATGAACGAATACAGTGTAAGCTGGTCTTCAGGGTATCCCAACTCACTGATTTGTTATTGTAGGAGTGCTCAGGAATGCAGTTCTTTGCATGGGTTATGTTTTGGAAAAACAAACCACAAAGTTACATGGTGCTTAAAAATAAGGTAGGTGAAACAGCAGGGTGGGCCTTTAATCTTGTCAGTGATCTCAACCGAAGACTAACAAGCTGAGATTCTCATAAGGTTCTGTTGCTAACACTATTCATTTAAGACAACTCTATGAGTTTGCAGGCACAGGTGTGCAACTCACACTATAGCTTCTCTCCTGGGAAACACAAAGCGAACACAAAAAGGCAACATGGATGAGATCCCTGAACAATCAAGAAACATCATCTTGGTTGTAATCAGGGACTGATCCCAGGACCTCCAGAGCTCAAAGCAGGTGCCTCTGCAAAAGGATTAAGAGCCACACTCCACAGTTGCTGTGGACTCCTAGATAGATCAGAACCAGGGGTATGCCTAACAGAGGAATGACAGCTTTGATCTGGGCTCCTCTTGCTCTGCTTCTTCTGAGACTCCAGCTGTATGAGCCAGGGAAAGCCTAGACTAGTGTTTCTTAAACTGTGTGCCACAAGGCAGTCGGAGGTGTGCCGCGGAGAACAACAGAGTTCAAAATGGCTTCCCTTAAAGGGGAAGGCAAACTTTTTTGGGGGGGAGGGATGCTCAATAACTTCCCCCCAAAAAATCCTTGGTTTTCCTCAACAAAAAATCCTTGGTGTTCCACATAAAAAAATTTATTTTTTGGTGTTCCTCAGTCTTAAAAAGTTTAAGAAACACTGGCCTAGACTCTGAAAGCTTTTGTTCTGTAGCAGGACGAGTTAGCAGTTCTTGCAGACTGCCACCAGAGACATTCCACAGGGCCAGGCAGAGGGGCTCCTAACTCCATAGGGTTGCTTCAAGGGGTCATTCGGCCATACTGATATACAGAGTAAAAAAAAGGGGGGGAAAATCTGGCGCAGTAACAAGGTTCCCTCTAAGCTGGCCCACAGCAGCTTAATGGGCTCCACCCAGTCAGGGCTCAGCACACAGAACTGCCTGATGGTGGAAGGGCCACTTCTCCCTGAGGGACAGCAGCAGCTCCCTGCACATCCCTTCCAGACTAGCTGGGAGAGACTCACTGCTCTAACCTCAGCAGGAAGCTGCTGCTGTTGTTGAGGGAGAAGTGCCCCTTCCCTGTCAGGCAGCTCCATGCACAGAGTCCTGAGCCCCTGGCTGTGCGGGGCTCATTAAGCAGCTGCTGGGCTGTGCTGCCACACTGGTTAGAGGGAACTATGGTGGACAAACAGGTTGACTGGACGTGCCAGAGCCATTGCTTGCTACAACCAGCTTTTCCCTTCATGAGGAAGAAGAGCAAGATCACCTAAGATTTGCCCAGAGCTGATATAGATTTCAGAGTCCAGCAGGATTCTGCCATTGCACCCAGGGGAACCAGAAACAGCCTAGTCAACGCTCCCCACAGAGAGGCACTGACCCATTTAAAAGACTATTTATTAGTTATAGAGATTTACAGTCTTGTTTCCATTCGGTGCAGCATTACACCCCTCTCCTTCCCCATGCTGTAATGTTACCAACTACTGTATATTATGTGCTCATCAGACTTTGTGTCAACATAGAAACTATTAAAGCTGGGACTTTTCAGAAAAGCTCAAATAAATGATGTGCCCCAATCCCATTGATGTCCAATATGATTGGGCACCTAATTCCCTTAGGCTTCTAGTTGCCTTCTATGACGAACTGGCTCTGTGGACACAGGCAAGGTGGTGGATGTGATATACCTTGATTTTAGCAAAGCTTTGGATACAGTCTCCCAGAGTATTCTTGCCAGCAACGTAAAGAAGTATGGATTGGATAAATGGAATGAAAGGTGGACAGAAAGTTGGCTAGATTGTCGGGCTCAATGGGCAGTAATCAACAGCTCAATGTCTGGTTGGCAGTTGGTATCAAGCAGAGTTCCCCAAGGGTCAGTCCTGGGGCCAGTTTTGTTCAGGATCTTTATTAATAACCAGGATAGTGGGATGGATTGTACCCTCACTAAGTTTGCAGATGACACTAAGCTCGGGGGAGAGGTAGATACCCTGGAGGGTAGGGATAAGGTCCAGAGTGACCTAGAGAAATTGCAGGATTGGGCCAAAACTAATCTGATGAGGTTCAACAAGGACAAGTCCAGAGTCCTGCACTTGGGACAGAAGAATTCCAAGCACTGCTATAGGCTGGGGAACGACTGGCTAAGCAGCAGTTCTGCAGAAAAGGACCTGAGGATGACCATAGATGAGAAGCTGGATATGAGTCAACAATGTGCCCTTGTAGCCAAGAATGCTAATGGCATACTAGGGTGCATTAGGAGGAGCATTGCCAGCAGATTGAGGGAAGTGCTTATTCCCCTCTACTCAGGGCTGGAGAGGCCACATCTGGAGAATTGCATCCATTTTTGGGTCCCCCACTATAGAAAGAAAATAGGCAAATTGGAGAGCGTCCCACAGAGGGCAAAGAAATGATTAGGGGGCTGGGGCACGTGAGTTATGAGGAGAGACTGAGGGATTTGGGCTTGTTTAGTCTACAAAAGAGAAGAGTGGGGGGGGGGGGATTTGATGGTAGCCTTCAGCTACCTGAAGGGGGGGGGGCTCCAAAGAGGATGGAGAGAGACTCTTCTCAGTGGTGGCAGATGACAGAACAAGACACAATGATCTCAAGCTGCAGTGGGGGAGGTCTAGGTTGAATATTAGGAAAAACTATTTCCATAGGAGGGTGGTGAAGCATTTGAATGGGTATCCTAGGGAGGTGATGGATTCTCTATTCTTAAAGGTTTTTAAAAAAACAGGTTTGACAAAGCCTTGGCTGGAATGGTTTAGTTGGGATTAATCCTGTTTGAGCAGGGGGTTGGACTAGATGACCCCCAGAAATCTCTTCCAACTCTAATTTATGATTTTATGAATTAAGGATTTGGGGGGGACGGGGGAGGGAAGCTTCAAGGTACTGGAGTGAATAAAAGTTGTTGATGTGGCAAGTTTCAGAATGTTTGAGTAGATTTTTCTCCCTGCTTGATTTAACAATGTGAGTTCAAAACTGGCTCTGTGTACATTGCACCTCTAAAAGTGCAACTGCTCCCCAAGAAAACCTAAAGATGCTACACATGACAGGTTTCCAGGTGCATGAATAGGGTAAACAAACTTTTGCTCAAAGAGTTTGCTACTGAGTTCTTGTGCTGCTGTCCAAAATGATTGATCTGTGGACGGCTGTTGCAATGAGCAAGGCAGGCCACCTGCTGATGAAATAACCTTTGAGAGGCTTTACCTTTCACTTTTATGACATTGGGGTGCATCTACACAGCAGCGTTATTTCGGAATAACTGTCATTTTTCCTAAATAAAAATGTGAGCGTCTACACAGCAATTCTGTTATTTTGAAATAAATTGGAAATAACTGACGGTTTATTCCAACTTCTGTAAACTTCATTCCATGAGGAATAACACTTACTCCAAAATACCTATTTCAGAATAGCAATAGTGTGGACGCTCTACTGCTGCTATTTCAAAATAGCTCTTCCCCAGGGCCATTCAAAATAATTAGTCCCCAGTGCCTCCTGGGGCTCTAAATCGAGGCAGCACATCCACTTTAGGAGCGCCTGCCCCGGACTAATTTTGAGGCTTCCCTGTAGTGTAGACGTGCTATTTTGAAATAAGCTATTTTGGAGTATTTTTGCCAGAATAACTTATTTTGAAGTACACGTGCAGTGCAGATGTACCCTTGATGATTTAGATTTTCTGGTATGAAGTAGCACAAAGCGCCTTTAAAACCACCAGAAATAGCCACTGGAGAATTCCCTCTAGCAGGGGAATACTCTGCTGGCAGAAGTCTGGCGGTGCCAACCATGTAAATTCCATAAAGGATCTTATTCCAGTGGCATACGTAAGGCCCTGCCAATTTCATGGCTGTGAAAAACAGATCTCGGACCGTGAAATAAGCCCTTCTCCGTGAAACCTGATCTCCCTGAAATCAGCTGGGCTGGGGAAGGACACGATTTCCCTTCTGTGGCTGTTATGGGGGGCAATCACACTCACCTCTACAGACTGCCCCATGCCGGCTCCTGCCTGGGCTCTGGGTACCCCATGGCTTCTGCCAGGGATGCGGGCACCTGAGCTCCAGCTGGGCTATGAGGCTTCCCTGAATCTGTGGCTCTAAGCCAGATTCAGGGACCTGGGCTGGGGGCTGCCTCTCCCCACAGCTCCTGTCTGGCTTGCCTGTCTCCCCTCTGCCCATGGCTCCAGACAGCAGGGCGCCAGGGCTGCCGCCACCTCCCACCTTCACAGCTCCTGCCTAGGCTCTGGGCACTTGAGTTCTGGGGCTTCTACTCTATCACCCCTCCCCCATGTCTCTTGTCCAGGCTAGGGGCTGCTGCTTTTCCCCCACCCCCTATCCCTGCAGCTCCTGCTCGGGTTGGGGGCACCAAGGCTCCAGCTGGGACTCATTTCCACTCCCTGAAACTGCAGCCAAGAGTTCAGGGGGCCTGGACTGGGGGCTGTCAACTCCCTCCAGCTGGGACTCGGGGCTTTTGCCCCCCACATCTCCTGATGGGGCTCCTGGCCACTTGGGCTTGTAGTCTCTGCTCCCTCCCCACTCACAGCTCCTGTCCGGGCTTGGGGCTTCAGCCTCCGCAGCTCCTGCCAGGGCTGAGGCACCCATTTTTCAAACCGTCCAAAGTATCAGGGCATTGGCCCTGTAGGCTAATCCACCACTGGCCCTAACTAGTAGCTAGAAGCCCCCAGCTGTGGCGCTTCCAGAAGCCTTGGGGACATTGGATCTACCTCCTCTTTTGGGAGCCTCCTCCAGCTGCAAGAAACTCCACAGCTGTGCCACTACCTACAGAGGGTAACTGGTCCCTGCCCGGCCATGACATGGAGCGATAAATTAGTAATATTCATTGTCACAGTCAAGAGTAGGGAATTACAAATACAGGTTACCAATTGCTGGGGAAAGAAAAATGTCAGGAGCGTAAAAGGTCATTCCTAGGCTGATAGATCACAAGTGGCTTTGTACAGAAAGAGAGTGTCTAGCTAGCTGAAAGAAAGGCAAAGCCAAATATTTTGTTGCATCAGGTCAGAGCCTGATGCAACAAATCATAATTCCAGCATTAAAACTCTTCACCTCCCCCTGGTCCAGCTGAAGAAGTTCCCTGTTACCTTGTTCTCAGTTGCGTTGTCTTCCTTCCCAGCAACAGCCTCTTCGCCATGGTCTTTATCAGCTTTCTTGATTTTATATTTATCACTTTGCTTTTGCCTGGAACCTTCTGACTCCTTGTTGGGCTTTTGTTCTGAAGTCTCCTCCTTCTCCAGATCCTCACACTGAGAGTGTTTGTGCTCTCTCAGCCTTGCCTCTTCTTTTCTTTTCGACTTCATGGGCGCATCCTGCAGCTGCTTTTGATATCGATCAGATTTTGACTTAGATGCTTTTCTGTAATAGTCATCTTCCCGACTCTTATATCCAGATAAAGCATGAAGGGCATTGGGTGAACCAGCCCGTAAGTACTTTTCTCTGTGCCCTCTGGCTCCTTCGATCCGCCCATCCAAGTCTAGCTTATCCAGCTGCCGTAGATAGTGTTTTCTCTCGTGAACCCATGAGTCTGTCCTGTCCCTTTTCTCCTCCCCATTCTCTCTCCAGAGCACTGCCTCTCTCTCATCCTCCCTTCGGGAATAAGGGGCCTGATCCCATGATTCCCTTCCATTTCCCCAGTCTGTCCTGCTGGCACCCAACGGACTGTGAGGTGAGCTGCAGGAAGTAAAGCTCGGCGTGTGAGATCTTGGTGACAGAGAGCGGCTTACGGGGCTGCGAGACCGTGGCCTCTCAGTCCCATGCCTGCAGCAGAAGGAAAACACATAATTAATCATCTCTCTTCGGAGGGAATCTAGGGACTTGTTAACCTGTTTGGATCCAGCCAGACTGAGTGCAGGGTTTTTACCCTGCGGCCAAATCAAACAAACCTTCACAACTGCAGCCACAGATTTTGCACACGTACCCAACTGCATATGCCAGAGCCTGGTTAGAACTGTACAGGTTGAATTTCTTTAGTCCAGCACCCTTGGGATCTGACCGGTGCCAAACCAGAGAATTTGCCAAACCACGGGAGGTCAGTATTGACTTGCAGCACTACCAACACTTCCACTGCTCTTACAAGACATTTAAGGGTAAATTAGAGCTACATACCTACAGCACAGCACACAGCACACAGAGCCAGGACTGGTGGCTGTAAACAAACTTTATGGGACCTCGGGAAACTTGGCCCATGATAAGTGGACATCCAGCAAACTAAAATCATGCCGAACCCCAGATGCTGCTGGACCAGGGAGTGCCGGATGAGAGAGCTTCAGCATGTACTAACATTCACAGCATTTTCAAAAATCCACACCGAATCTTTCACAGAAAAATACTTGATCTTCCTTAAGAATGGCACCAGATGTCAGTTTCGACTTGTTTAATACAGGCCATTTATGCATCATTGTCATCACTAAAGTGATAAAAAGTGGCACTTCTACCCCTGGATAAAAGTTGTTTCACTTTGTGACTGTCCCTCCTATAGAATAACTTCTAGTGCAAGCCCCATAAATGCATGTAATAAATAACAGGCACGTGGAAAATATGCCAAATAAATAGCAACATTTTTTATTTAACATGACTCCTTCCTCTAGTCTCTCAGTGCATCTAACCTGTCTGTCTTTAGATGAGAGGGGAATGTCTTGAAATTTGAGTATTGCATGTGCCAAGCATGTTATCAATGCTCACTAATAAGAAGTAAGTACTAAGAGCAACATCATTTTACTGCATAATAACCATTCCATCTGCAATTGTGTTTCATTTCCTGGGCTCTGTGATTTACCATAGTACCCATTTGTATTTTTTCTAGCAGTAGAAATGAAGTGCAAGAGACTTCCAAAACCTAAGAGAGTGAGAGAATTAAGAACGAAAAAGGAAATGGACATGCTCTGGTTATCCTGCTTGCCAGTCAGCAGAGTTTATAGAATCATAGTTATCCAAACCCCTATTTCTAAACCATCCAGAAACCCTCTAAATCAGCATAGGTGTTCAGAATGCACAGAATTTGCTGTCTATATTGCTTTGTCAGCTTTCATCTGAACCAAATCACTGAAAACAGAGTACGCCTAGCTGACATCATGATGAGTTACCTGTCAGCTTCACAGTACATCTCTCTCTCCTTTTGAGAATGGATGTCCTGGATGATCGCCGCCACATTTTTACCTGGTTTCTAAGCAAAACAAAAGATGCCTGTTTAGAATCCAACATATCTCTATGCTATTTTAGGTGCCACAACATATATGAAGAGACATTCCATGTAGCATTTCATTTTGTGACTGCCCCTCCTATAGAATGAGGACAGTGAAAAATATTCTGATACAGTATGTTCCCTATAGCTTTCTCTCAAGTTGGTAGCATGGTGACTGATGCATTAAAATTATACTGATAGGAAACAGTGATCTGTTACATGTCAGCATTGTAGCTTTATATTTGTTGGCTTATATGATTTGATCTGAACACTAGACAGTCTCTTTTTATTGGGCATTCACTGTACAATATTTGGTAGGAATCTGCATGTAGCAAGAGACAAATTAGACCACTAGCCTAAAACATGGATGAAACAGCTGTGTCATTCATGCTTTTGCCTCCCTAGGAATAGACTGCTATGGTATTTAGTTTCACTGCTTAGCCCATTCAGGAGCATGGCCACACAACAACATATGTAGCCACAGGAACTTCAAATAAAAATATCAAGGAAAGCTTGTAAGTGAAACTTCAACAGGTAAAATTCTTTCAAGACCATTTATAGAAAATTATTACAAACGATCAAAGTGTGCATACCTCTTTAAACAATACGAACAAGGCTAGCTGAACAATATATGTCATACAGGCACTGAAAGCAATTCATAGCAGTATAATCCATGCCTTCCTGCATTAAAAAAAAATCACTTTTGCTACCAGGAATTCCTGGGCTATAAGGCTGTGTGCAATTGGAACTGCCAAAAATTGTAGTAAATTTGTAGTTTTCTGAGCAGTTCACATTCAACATCTATTTACCTTAGATACATACCAGGCACCTATTGCCATGCTATCTAAGCATCTTGCAAGTTTTTGTACACCTATCCCCCACATGCTCTGTGAGGTAGAGAGGAACTACTCTTCCCATTTTAGAGATGGACAGTTGAGGCACACACAGACTGATCTGTAAGTGCATCTTTGTAGAGCAGGGAATAGAACCCAGGTCATTTGAGTCCGAGGCATGTACCCAGGGGAACCAACAACCACCTGCATAAGGTACACTGAGGGAGCTCCATATTCTAGAAGCGGCAGGGCCTCATGCAGAAGGGGCGGTGCCTTGGGCAGAAGGGGTGGGCCAGGGTAGCCAGCCCTCAGCACTGCCCAGGGCACGCCATGCCAGCCTCCCCCAGCTCTTAGAGCCACCCCGAGTATGCGTGCAACACTCCAGTAGCAATTGAAAGGGCCCAAGGCAGTAGCAGCAGTGGCATTTGGGAACCCAAGACCTTTTTGAATTGCTGCTTGCCCTCTTTGCCATTCCTTCCCCCCCAGTCAATGGGCCTGCTTGTGCTATAACTCTTAGACTATCACTCTTCCCTGGTCTACCCTCCCATCAATGCTACAGCATGCACACAACTCAGTGTATATATAGTTAAATAAAACCACATGCTAGATGGCATTAGAGAGTGAGTAATGAACTAGGGAGCCTTTCACCTCTAGGTCACTAGTTCCATCCCAGGTTAGTTATTATGGCAGTAATTATTCCCACAATATTATACTGGTGGCATATGTGAAATGCATTAGGTTTTCTCAGCCCCATTCTTAGTGTACAGGAATCTTTAGAGAGGTCAAAGACTGCATGATCATTCAGCACTGGGACTCCCCAGGACAGATTCTGCTCTTCAGTTAACTCATCCACAGAGAGAGAAAACAAGCTTGTTGATAGAAATCTTTAGGACAGCACTGCCACCACTGCTATACATGGAAATTGTACTGAGGCTCCAGGGTACAATTAGTGAAGCCATTTTTACTAAATCACATCTGAAGAGTGACAGAAAGAACAGTAGCCTCTTATTTTTGCCACGGCACGGCGTCTGCAGTGCTTCATGCATGGCTGGCTATTAGGCTTTCGTTACACTGAGCATTACCAGTGTCTGGCTGTAATAAGACAGCTGGGGAAGGAGTTTAGGATTAATGGTGTGACAGAATCAGATTAAGTAGAGTCTCTGCAAATAACTCAAATACAAGAAGAAAGCCAATGGTTGAGTAGCCATGGCGTGTTAGCATGTGTTGGGTAACTTCTTCACCATCATTTCATTTTTGAAAATTCCTACTATGGTAAGTAACAATCAGTGATCAGCAGAGATTTCTAGAGGTGTGCCAAGAACTTCAGAGCCACAGTACAGTCAGGAACTTGTTTACAATTTACCTTCAGCTGAAGCTCCTTGTATCTTTTAGACATTCTAATGAGTAACTTGTCGTCATTAATCATAGCAGGTTTCTCTTGGTAGTACTGCACCATAGCTTGTGCTGCCTCCGTGTACGCCATTTCTAAAAAGGCCTATTGCAAAAAAGAAAAAGGCGTGTGGATTTTCTGTGTGCTGGGCACTCCGCAGTGAGACAAACGTGGTACATCAGCTTGAGTTCACAATGTTTTTATGACACAAGTGCTAGCAAATTGTAAAACGCAAAAAAACCTGCACAAGATTTGCACAAAACCGTGTAGCATTTTGGCTTTGGTGCTGAAATTGTAACAGGGTATTTGGATCAGTTTCCATTTATTTAAATAAATGGACTGTCAGTTAGGAAAGATGAAATCAATTAACAAAAAAAGACTAAATCTTTCTTGACCCACGAAACGTGAATGCACTTTCTTCCCATTCTCATGGTCACCTTGAATTTTGTGGTTAGTTGGTGAAAAGAGGCAGAGGGCATGAAATGCTGCAAAAGGTGCCGCTCTTGAGATTTCTACTTCAGTTTTTTGCTAACTCTGTAAGAGTCCAGCGGTACGCAAGACAAATCAAATGTCAAAAATTTAGAAGACATTGTCAAAAGCCAGAAAGAATTAAAGCTCCGAGTGGTGCTAACAAGCAGGTTTATGATGATTTAAAGAAAAGATGTATTTGGACATGACTTTAGTAGTAGTGGCCTATAACAGGGCAAGCCTTGCCACCATTACACCTCCTGCCTGTCACTCTGGGGAATTAGTTTTTCAGTTCTAATGCGTCCCCTTTCAGCTGGTGTCTCACCCATTGTTACCTATTTTTCCTCCACCACTTTGTTATTAGGAGCCATGTCCCTCCCAGACCATGGCATCCTCCCCTGCTGCAGTACCCCTACAGGGAACCCCCAAAGCCCCTAAACCCACTTTGCCTCACTGACCCTACTGCCAGTCTTCATCTAGCCCCTTACCTCAGGGGAAAACTGCAGCCTGTGATGGCCACTCATCATTAGCAAAGGAGTGTGGACCTACTGCCTTTGCCTACTCTGATTGCCCCGCTTCAGCCCTACTACCTCAGGCCTTGCAACCTGGAAGTTTGCCTGGTCAGAGCTTCCCCAGCTCTGCCTGCCTTTCCTCAGCCCTGCTGTAAGTCAGGAAGCCTCTGGCTTCCCTGGCAGCCAGGTCTCTCCTCCAGCACTGACTCAAGAGCAAGTCTATCTCCACCCCTCCAGCAGCCTTTATTTATACAGCCCTCAGCTGGGCCCCAATTGGCTAATTTCTGCCATAGCTGCTGGCTCCCTGGCTCCAGCCCTCTCCCAGAGTTGGGTTTTAACCCTTAAAGGACCAATGTGGGGCAGATGCTCTGTCACATGGCAACTGTGAATTCGTGAATCTACATTTACTGCAATTTAAAGTATGATTATGATGAGAAGAGTCACTGTAAAATGAAATGCTACTATTTCCTTTACATCCTGACTTTAAAATGAAATGTTACTATTTCCTACACATCCCAATTCAGTGATTTATTTCCACATAATTTTGACTAGTTTACAATTTAAATACAACATGCAATTTTGCTGACTGCCAGCATGGTGAGCTCAACCGGTGATCTAAAAATCCAGACTGCCCTTTGCACGTCACCAATAATGAAGATTCTGTGACCAGAGCTTAGCTAGCAATGGATGGTGGATAAAAGCAGAATAGAGCACAACTCATTCTTCTCGTGGCTAACTCAGTTTGTCAGGGATGAGTAGAAAAAAATAAACAGCACTCTGAAAATACAGAGGGGGCTACTAAGAGTAACTGGAGCAAGTCAAAATTACTCAATTTTTTTGAAATCATATATATAGTAGC
>JANRFK010003679.1:60082162-60100629 GCA_030068395.1 Apalone spinifera
CGTCTTATGACAGGCTAATTGGCTAGTTATAAAGAAATATGTTTGCATAAAGGTTTCACTTTTTCACTCTTTTTACCAGTTCACTAGCAATAAAAGCTGACATTGGTTACAGCCACATCTATGACCATGATCAATTTCAATTTTACCTTAACAGCACACTTTTCGTATTCAAGTCTCCATTATGAAGAAACATCCACACAAAAATTAATACATCGAGAGGTGAAAGTAAGTGGGTGCGCCCTGTGCTTAGCTCTGGCAAAAGCTGGTTAAGCTGTGTTAAAAACCAGCAGGGAGCTATTTAAAGAGCTGGCAAATATCTGGGTTGCAATAGGACAATACCTGTAAGAAATGTTAAGTTACTTTCACCACTGAATACATCTCAATTAATGGCACAAAAGTCAAAATACCTGATTAGTAGATTTCATGAGGATATAATTAGTGACTTTCCCAAAGGGAAGTCCAAGATTAATGACATCGTTCTCAGTGCAGCTTCCTTCGGGGAGATTGCAGATATGCACTACTCGACCTGTGGTGGATTTCCTTTGTGGGAACTAGGAGGAATAAAAATATTAGTATACAAATTTGAAAAATACAATAGCTAGGTAGGTTTTTTCATTTCCAGTCGCAAATGAGATTTGCTAATTAATACTGAAAAAATTAAAACCAAACTTCCTTCCTTTTAAATGTTCTCAACTTTATCATTTTATATCAGACTCAAGATGCTTCAGTACACGATACACAGTGACAGAAATAAATTCAGGGGAGGTGTGGTGACTACCAGTGAACAGTGTTCCCTGTCAGCTATACACTCGTGCAGACACTCAGGAGAAATTCAAATGCCTCCCAGGTGATTAGCAGATCACCCACAGCTAGGATTTTTATTTCTATTGGTGGTACACATTCACACACTTCTCAGTACACATAAAAAAATATTCTGCACATAGATGGAAGAAACCCACACCTGGATGGAAAAGATTAGAGGGAACATTGCAAATGAGGTATGGATAACGATGGGTTACATTTAAATCCTTCTGTCTCTAACTTACACTCAGTTATGCAAGAAGCAAAATGTATTTAATTTTTAGGGCAGTCACCTGTGTTTCACTTTCCCAGAACCCTCAACCTTCCCCCTTCCACTGTGACAATGAAAGTTTCCTCTTTGTAACCTCTTTTGAATAGTGACATAGTCACCGTACACAGTTCTCTAATTGGATTGGCACAGATTCAAAGCTGGTAGAGCGGTAATCTCTTCGAGACAGTGGAAATCTATTCTGAAATGGAGTTTTCAAAGTTGTCTCCCGTAAGTGGAAAAGAGGCTTTATACTCCCTGTTCAAAGAAGCACAGAGATATGCTGTGAGATGTGTGTAATGTAACCTAGCTAAAGTTACTTGGAAGGCTTCTCACTTTTGGAGGAGTTACTATATTTGTTATGCAGTGAGGTTTTCCCTGGAGAAGTAATTCTGCCTTCACTTAGAATGTGCAGCACAAAGAAGAGCTCAAGTCAGTTGAGCTAGTAGGATCAAATTCACTGGAGCCACTGCAGATGTTTTGTGTATCACCTGAGTTTACAAGTAAGAAAGTTCATCTCTGAACCCTTACCAGGCTGTCTTGCTTTAAAATATTAACAATTGTTTGTTTTTGTTTTGCATTGCAGTGAAATGTAAAAGACATTATACAGTACACTATTGATCATTTATTTGTAACTTAGATTGTCTTGACACTGGGAAATAGGTATTTTTCATCTTCACTGACTTTATCCTCAGACTAGTAGGAGAGGTAGCTTCTTTAAGCCCTGTATAGTCTCACTATAGCATCAGCTAACAGCAGTAACAAAGCATAGAAAATGAATTTCACAGTAATATTTTTGCTTTGTGGAGGCCGACTGTTGAAGTTTTAAAACAGCGATTGTTGTCTGAATGCTTTAATTGATAGAAAACTTTTTACCCGTGTATGGAAATTTAGAGGCAGATCTGAGTTTGGGTTCTGAGCCCCGTCAAAGCTCTGGTGCGTCCATTTCTAGTCAGAACCGCACACAACTGCAGAGTTCACTGACACAGAGAATACAAAGCTGTCCATCTGCTCAGCTTTGCTCGACAAGCTCATGACCCCTCGTAACTTTTCAATTAGCACAGCGTGTGTTCCTGACTAGACCCAAACCCTTCTGAGTTTTGCATGGTTTCAAGTTACAACTTTCCAAAAGTATCTCCCTCCCCCCAAGCTATTTTAGTATGCCTCTGCTACAGGGGATGGGCAGCATCAGATTATCCTAGAAGGTTGGCAGGGGCAACCTGAGAAGCGGCTTTTAACAAAACAAACAATTAGCAAGGGGCAGAGAATGGCTCATGAAACCAAAATAGCACAGCCACACAGCCCCAGCTTTGTCCTGCAACCAAAGTGCACCCTGATGCTCTGTTCGAACATCAGTGTCCAAGGGGAATATCCAGACTGCTCTCATGGAGTGTGATTTTAGCTCCAGCAGACATACCTAAGATAGCTTTAACTCGAAAGGGAAGCCCTGACAAAATGGGCTAGCCATCCAAGCAATTACCCAGGGCCCCACGTGGGCTTGTACGGTGCCTGCTGTAGGCTTCACTAGCCTGGCCCCAGAGCTAGCAGGATTAATGCTAGTTTGGGTATATCTAGAACCCTGCCATTCCACGGATATCCACTTTATATCCGTAGGTATCTGCCATTCACTTTTGTGGCTTCAGATGCAGACACAAATTTTGCACCTGCACAAGGCTCTAGGTATATCTGCTCAAGCTTCAGTCTATACCTCGTGATTGCAGTATAGATACGCCCTCAGTCAGGAACAGGGGTGCCGACCGCCTCTGTGGGCCCCTGGGCAAGGGAGGTGGGCCAGTTCTGCACTCCCAGAAGGGCTGGGGCCTTGGGCAGATGGGTTGAGGCCGGGAGGACGGGAGGGGGGACAGCCAGTCCTTAGTGCCACCAAGAGCCCGACACACTCCCCTGCCCCAGCCCTCAGAGCTGCCTGGAACATGCGGCATGGCACTCCATGGGGCTCTGGCCACTGCCACAGTAGCAGCACCGGTGGTTAGGAGCCCTGGACTCCTCTGAATTGCTGGGCCCCGGAAAACTGCCCCCTTTGCCAACCTAGAAAAGCTACAGCAGTGGTGGGCAACCTGAAGCCTGAGGACCGCACGCAGCCCATCAGGGTTCTACATGTGGCCCATGAGACATTTTGTCTATTGTGGCCTACGATTCCGCTGGTTTCCATCTGCACAGTTTTTTTCTACCGATATTACTACAGTGACCCTGTCTTAAAGCAAGGACATATGAAGTGAGGTGCGTGCTGATTGCACACAACAGTGACTTTGAGAGCCGTGCACTCCCTCTGCATTCAAAACGTCACTATGGTTCAATCGACACACACTGCAAGTTCTAGGTACACAAGCACAGTCAGCAAAACTACCCTCTCCTGGGAGACCACCTCGGTTATGACAATCTTGCAGCCCACTGAGGTGAAGGAGGGCGGCCCACTTCACTAGTCTAAGTTGCCCATCACTGAGCTACAGCAAGGATTTACAGAGCTAAAAACTCAGCCACACGAGGACATAAAAGGGACACTGACGATAAGGGAACACAGGACACCTAGATGGGGAATTGAGCCAGCAGAAGACCTGGGTAAGAACAGACATTTACAGCAGATTTCTACTTCTCTTGGAGCCCACAGAAGCCCAGGGTGAGCAGAGCCTGGATTTGTTAACCTAGGGCTGTGGTGTCCAACCAGTTCTGAAGCAAACTAGTCACACTCAACCAGCCAAATAGCCACATTGTTCAAGCCAACTAGCCACACTCAACTGGCCAAACAGCCCAAGTGTCTACTGTTGGACACCACAGACCTAGGGCTTGAGTGTTTACACTTATTTGTAACTCCAGCTTTAGGAACTATTGAACGCTAAGTCCAACCTGGGACTCCAGTGTCTATGCTACATTATGCTAGGAGTTCAACCAGACCTTCTAGCACCCTTTCAAAAATTGGCTGTTTAGCCTTTTGTTTGTAGCGCAGGGTAAGAACACCTGACTGTCCACCCAACTCGACTGTCCAGAGGACAAAGAAAGTCAGCCTGTGGAATTGTGGGATACGATACTTTGTCAGACTCCCAAAGCGGGAGTCCAGTGGGGTTGCATCTACACTGCAAAGCTTGAACCCCGGATCCTGACTTGACTCAAACTTGGACCTTCCACCCCATGGGGCTCCTGAAATCCTGTGTCCAAGCCCTATTGGTATGTAGGCTAAAGGGGGGTTAGGTTTGCACCTGAGTTTGAACGCTGGCCTTACACGGCTGTGCAAATGGACTCCCAGCTCAAATAATGTAAAAGGGAAAATCTCTGAATGGTTGGAAGAGGGATGGAAAGCAGAATTACAAACAGGTAACTTGGGTGCCCCCCACCTCTGATGGGGGCTGCAGAATTTAGGTCCTGAAAATAAATGAAATTATCCAAAACTATAAGCCTTTCATGTGTGGTTTGGAGCTAGCCATTAATTTAAGCGAGTCATGGTGCAGCGACAGAGCTAGAAGGAGAGGGTAAGAAGAAATCCCATCTAAACTGGGTAGAGAACCTGTATTCCTTGCCTGTCAGGGCCTTCCAGGATAGACTGGCAATGAACCAGTTTACAGCGGCTCAGCTGGACTTGCAAATCAAGGTGAGCAAAAGGAGGCCAAAGACACTCTGAGAGGCCGGAAACTGCTATGGACCTTAAGTCTTTCATGAGATTCAGGCTGAGCAGAAGAGGAAGCAGCTGCTAGCGATGACGATGGAAGCTGATCACCAGGAGCCCTGTAAATTACAGCTCTGTATACAATGAAAGGAAGGATTCAAATCACCACAAAAGTGGTAAAGCACTGGAATGGGTTCCCTGGGGGGGAGGGGGAATCTCCATCCCTAGAGGTTTTTAAGTGTTGGCTTGACAAAGGCCTGGCTGGGATGATTTAGTTGGGACTGGTCCTGCTTTGGGCAGGGGACTGGACTCGATGACCTCCTGTGGTGTCCTCCAACCCTAGGATTCTCTGAATCAAATCTAGTTCATGACCATATTGAACGACTGGAACAGATGATACATTTGGTTTGTAAAATAGGGAAATTGGCAATAATGCAAAAATTAATGGAAACATTTCAGCTAGATGCAGGTCTGTTACAACTCCCCCCCCAAAAAAAAGGTTGTTAGGAATGTAAGACGGGCTAAGAGAGCCTGTTGCAAAGAGGGAAATCTCCTTTCTCAGTTCAGAAAACTGGGGATGCTAAATTGAAGAGGCAGAGTTTGGAGGTACAAGATTCAGCCCTTTAGATTTTGTTTATATCTGGGCAGTTAAACAACACTGGGACTTTGGTTATTGTGACAAGGTCAGGCCAGAGGGCTGCTACAGAGTAGGGAAAAGGCAGCCCAAAAAGAGTAAAAGGCCTGCTAATTAGGGGTGGAGACCTGCAGGGCAATTAGGAGCAGCTGGCGGCCCAGGCTGATTGGGGCCAGCTGACTCCACTTCAGGCCTGCTGGAGGCCTTTAAAAGCCTCCCCAGTTAGAAGGTTGGGGTGAGAGTGAGAGGACAGAAGGAGAGGTAGAGGAAAGACAGAGGGCAAGAATTTGAGTCTAAGCTATAGCAGTTTTAGAGCTAGACACAGCAGGGGAGCGAGTCCCAGAGGGAGTGGCTGGGCTCCCTACCCCAGAAACCTGGGAAAGGGGGAAAGCTGCCGGCCCAAACATTGGCCATGGAAAGAGAGGCTCTTGCCCCACTATTGAATCTAACAGGATCTGTGATGTCCATAGGGATAGGTGACACAGACTAGATGATCACAGTTTTGCCCCCTGGATTTAAGAGTCTGTGAATCTATAAAAGAGAAGACATGCTGATGTTGTGTCAATATTTAAAAAGGGTAAACAGGATGATCTGGTAATTACAGGCCTGTCAGCCTGAATTCAATCCCAGGAAAAATAATGAACAGTTGACTCAAGTAATCAAGTAGTAAAGAAGAGTAATATAATTAATGCCACTTAACATAGATTTATGGAAAATAAATCCTGTCCCATTAACTCAGGGCTTTTTAATGAGATTACAAATTTGGTAGAAAATGGTGCTGATATAATATACTCAGACTTCAGAAAGGCATTTGACTTGATACTAGAGATGTAAAATCCTGTTTAATTAGTTATCTAGTTAAACATTAAGATTAACCAGTTAACCGATTAAAAAGGGACAGGCTAGGGGAGGGAGGAGGTCCTTGCCAGCCCCGCTGCTTCTGGTTACCTGCCTGCGCAGGGCTGGAAGCAGCAGCCCTGTGCAGGGCCAGAGGCAGGGGTCCCATGGTGGGTCACAGGTGTGGGCAACTCCCTGGATACTGGTTAACCATTACCTGTTAACATCCCTACTTGGTATCACATGGAGTTTTGATTTTTAAAAAGTAGAATAATAGCAAATTACCATGGCAGACCTTAATTGGATTAAAAACTGGCTAACTGACAGATCTAAAAATGTAATTATAAATTGGGACTCATCATAAAGAGCTTTTGTTTCTAGAGGGGTCCTGCAGGGATCAATTCTTGGCCCTACACTTTTTATCGGTGACCTGGAAGAAAACAAAATAATCACTGATGCAGTTTGCAGATGGCCCAAAGATTGGGGGGAGTGATAAATAATGAAGGGACAAGCGAAAAATACAGTGTGACCTGCAGAGCTTGGTAAGCTAGGTGCAAGAAAATGTACATTTTAATAGGGCCAAATGTAAAGTTATACATCTATGCTCAAAGAAAGTAGGCCATTCTTACAGGAGGCGGGGGGAGGGAGGGAGGGAATCTATTCTGGGAAGCAGTGAATCATGTGGAGGTTATGTTAGATAATCAGCTGAATATGATCTCGCAGTGCAATGCTGTAGCCAAAAAGGCTTACACAATCTTTGGATGCATAAACAGAGGAATTTTGAGTAGTAATAGGAAGTTATATTACCTTTGTATTTGGCATTGGTGTGAGTTCTACCGGTGTTTACGGTTCTGGTGTTTACAATTCCAGAAGCATGTTGATCATTGGTGAGGGTTCACAGAATAGCCATGAGAATGATTAAAAGAAAACATGGAAAGCATGGGACGGGTGAAACAATTTGAATAAGAACTCACTCAAATCTTCAGCCCCCTCAACAAGTACTAAAGGAGATGTAGAGAAGATTAAGGGATGAATTGATCAGAGGCTACAAGTACCTACATCTGGAACAAAAATTTGAAAATGGCCTTTTCTGCCTAGCTGGCACTGATAAAACACAGTCCAGTAGCTAGAAGTTGAAACTAGAAAAAAAAGCAGACTATGAATAAGGCACCAACTTAACAGTGTCAGTAATCAAGCATTGGGACAATTTAGCAAGGGTTTGTCGTGGATTCTCCATTGCTGATAACTGGATAGCTGATAATTGAGTGGTTTTCCTAAAGGTCTGCTCTAGTTCAAACAGGGATTAATTCAGGGAAGCCCTGTGACTGGTGGTACTCAGGAGGTCAGACAAGATGGTCACAATGGTCCCGCCTTGTTTTATAATCTATGAATCTCTGGACATCAGCAAAACAATAGCACAGAAGATTAATGACCATATTCAAACAAACAAATGGGTTGACATTTCCGAAGGTGAGATGGAAACAGAATCAGCCTGGGTTTCCATGATGCGTTTGACACTATCATGCTCAGTAGACCAGTACATAACCAGTTGAACATAAAACCACAACTGAATATTATTTATACTGTAGTAGTACCCAAAGCGAACCTTTGACTTCCATATTTTTAACCCCAGCTTTTCTATAACTCCACATTAACTCCTATCTCTTTATATTTTTAGCCCTTTTTAAGAATCAATTTTAACATTAGCTTTTGTACACATTTAACTCTTGCCACTTGAACAAAAGTTCAGGTGACCAGCTGAGACTTTAATAGGGAAATGTTTTTGCGTGTGAGAGGGGTGAAGATGACCGCAGGCAAGAATTACAACTTGAAATCATGGAAGAGTGAACAGGGATGTGAACTTGCTGAAACACTGGTAAGGGCTCTTGCAAATAGCACACAATATTTAACTAACACAAAGCTAGTGCTCTAGAGTGCCTGTGTAACCCACATGCCTTCTGGCTGTGGTGTACTGTCCCATCTAGTGGCACCTAGACCACTTCTGGTGAGAATAAGAACTCTGTTCTATAGCCTTAGCTAAGAGCCAGCTGGCTTTTTGCTCATGTGCTAGAGGCTCATGCATTAAGCTCCAGAGGTCCCAGTTGGCATTATACACATAGGCGGTGGGTGGAGGTGGGGCTCGGGGAGGCAAGCTCCCAACCCCACCCACAGCCCCTCCCCTTCTGCCCAGACCCCACCCCCCACAGGAACTAAGTCACTTCCGCCAACATCACAGGAAGGTGGAGCGATGCACAGCCCTAGCCTCCCCAGCCCTGGAGCAAAGGACAGCAACACTACACCTCCGTGCGCCATACGCATTCTGGGGGCAAAACATGAATGGGGTCAGGCTGGCGGTTTGGGAAGGCAATGCCCACCACCCATGGTTACACATGTTCTCAAACTGAGGGTTGTGACCATTGGAGGGTGGGAAGAAACAGGTGTGCTGGGGGGGGGGGCACACAGAAACCATGTCCTTCCCATATTGATAAATAAGAGGGGGACCAGTATAG
This sequence comes from Apalone spinifera, assembly GCA_030068395.1. Taxonomy (NCBI): domain Eukaryota; kingdom Metazoa; phylum Chordata; order Testudines; family Trionychidae; genus Apalone; species Apalone spinifera. Next base: position 60,090,829 of record JANRFK010003679.1, read on the forward strand.
GGAAGGCTGAACACTAACGCTAGTGTTATCAAAAGTTTCACATGTTGCTCGTAGAGATGGGTGAAACATTTTGAACAAGGTAAAAACTAATCATCCCAAACAAAGTGGACCTGAGCCTCTTTGGGATTTGAAAACATTCAGAAAACCATTCACCTGTTTTTTCCACTTCCAGGCTTCAACTGGGGCACGCAAGAAAAATAATCATAATTGTGTATGAAAATCCTGACTCAAACAAGACCAGAAACATCTAGGAAGTACAGGTAAATCTGAATAAATATCTGAAGTTTTAGGGACCTAAACATTAGTTCATTATTAATTTGAATAAGTATAGTCTGTTCCTGCAGTGAAGTCAAGGAAAAGGAGACTATTTGGCTTATATACTCACTTTTACCCCAGATGGAAGAGAAGAAAATGCAGGGCCTGGCTGACCAAAGGATCTTGTTGGCAAGGTGGTATAAGATGAGCCAGCATTTGATGAGTAATCTAAATAATGGATTGTACACACACTATGAAAACCTTGACTTATATTAACTGTATACATGTGTCTAATTAAAAAAGACTGCTTCTAAATAATTCAGAATTATCATCCATGCTTCTATGCAGAACAATTGGTAAAAAACACCAGTGAAAAGAAAAAATACATTCATACACATCCATGTCTTTCTAACAAATAAAAAGGGACCTCTTAGAATGAATTTTTATAAAAATATGTGTGAATTATAAAATTACTTTCTTTTTCATTTTAATATGTATACTTGTTATTAATGAATATGTAAATAACTCACTTTCAATGCTAGAAGGGTTAAAAACCGATGTGTTATTTGGAGATGAATGCAACACTGCCTCTACTGAGTTTAATGCACATCGGATGCCAGTGCTGAAAATGGAAAAGAGAGTTTTACTCCAAAAAGCAGGAATGTAACAAACACAATATGTCAAAATGAGTGAGGTTACACCCGTGTGAATTCAGTCTAAAATCTCTACTTACTTTTCTGAGAAAACCACACATTTTTGGATGTGAAGATTTCCTTTAATGTGCTGATCCCAGTCCTAATATTGAAATAAACAGGACATAACTAATAAGTGTATAATAGGGGCTGGTTTTGAAATTGGCATATTTCATACACTAGTATAGTAGTTTCATTTAACTAGCAACAGAATCTGAGGTAAGTAAGAATAAAGAATAATTCATAAGTTAAGTAACAATAAAAGGGTTACCATATAAGAAAGATATCAAATGGACTTTTATTCCATACTGACATCAACTGGTAAGTAAAATGCTATAAATGAGTGCTGAAAAGACTCCAGCTCCTGAAAACATTCTATGCATAACTTTACACAAGCAATTAAGTTTGAGTATTAAATCAGTTAAGTTAATATAGGGTAAGGCCTAGGGATGTTAAATATCAGTTAATTGAATAGTCGAGTAACCTTATGAAATTGTATTAGTCGACTATTCTAAAGTCCTCGGGGGCAGGGGCGGAGCTGGCAGCCACTGTATCAGAGACAGCAGCATGGGGTGCCAAATGGGAGTTGGTCCGCGAGGGGAGCCAGTTTAAAAACCAGCTCCCCTCATGGACTGGCTGCCTGTTGCCCCATGCTACTACTTCTGATACAAAAGCAGCAGCGCAGGATGGCAGCAGACCCGGTCTAGGAGGGGTCTGAGCTCCCGGACCCGGCACAAGTCAGAACTGAGCTGGGCTGCCTGCCCGCCTGGCTCTTAATACATGTGAAATGCAGAGCTGCAGTGGGGGTAGGTCTTGGACCTGTTGCAAGCCAGGACTGAGCCAGGCTGCTGGTTAGCCTGCTAAAAAGTGTACTGGCAGGGAGAAGGGGAGAGGGGAAAGTATGCAGTCTATAGCATTAACCGATAAGCTATTGCTTATCGGTTAATCAGTTATTCGACATAAGGGCTCATCCTGCAAGATGCTCAGTACCATCAAAATCCATTAGTGTTCATACATTTTGAAGTGCTCTGCACCTTGAAGAACTGTGGTTCTGCTCACAAAAATGTTCTGTTTTCATTCCAGTGTGGAACAAAAGCAAATTTCAAGGCCTCAAAAGTTCCCTCAAAACTGAATTGTTTTCTTCCAGTCAGCTCTACGAATTATGTCCCCAGTTACACCCAGGAAACTCCATCAAAGTTGATGTGGTTACACAAGTGGCATAATTTATCTTGCTGTATTTCTATTACTACAGGTTGAACCTCTCTAGTTCAGAACTCTCTGGTCCAGAAACATCTGTTTTCCAGAATGATTTTACTTAGCTGAATGTCCACTTTTCATGGGTTAGCCAGGTTTCTCGTGGTCCCATAAAGTTTGTTTACAGCCACTAGTCCTGGCCATCAGTCAGTGTTCTGTGCTGTTATTTAGCTCTAATTTACCCCTAAATGTCTTGTAAGAGGCAATAAGCAGTGGAAGTGTTGGTGATGCTGCTAGATAATATTGACCATGGTCCGAAAAATTCTCTCATTAGGAATTGGTCAGGTCCCAAGGGTACTGGACTAGAGAGACGCAAACTGTAGTGATAATGCACAAACGGAAAAGGAGCCAACTTTCAGAGACTTGTTAGAGTAGGGGAGGGGAACCTCAGGCCTTGCCTGGATCTGGACCCGGAAGCTCAAGGCTTCCCCCCAGCACTGGGGAGCCTGTGCAAGTTACTTCAGCCCACCCTTCCCACTGAGGGGCTGGAGTCCACAAAATTTACTAGCGCTCTGGTGTGCTAGAGGAATGTGTCTTTCTCCTTCTCAGTTGGGGGCCACATCAGTGAAAGGTGGATTTTTTTTTCCTTCTCACTTGTGTGCGGCTCCTGACTGGTTTTTCTGTGGGTCAGCAGCTCCTGACCCTAAAATGGTTCCCCACCCCTGCATTAGAGTTTGCCGGACTGGTCTTTAAAAGTCAACATGGTCATTTTTACTTGCAAAGTCAATATGAAATTAGTGAAACAACATGAACAGAGAATCCCAAAGGATGAATTTAATCAAATCACTTTGCCGAGTAGAATCACCTCTTAATGTGTGAGAAGCGCTTACCTTCAGATCAAAGATCTTTCTGTCACATATGGTGCAGATGTGTGGGAAATGAAGCGGGGCTATGCCATGAAAGTCATTTAATTCATGAGGCTGAAGAGATCTCATGGACAAATCAGATGCATTTGCGATCAACTCCTCATTCTGCCTCAGGCGGGGACTACTCAAGCTTGGTTTACTATTGTTGAGTCTGTGGAAAGGATGCGTTGTCCCAGCACCAAACTTTGTGTCAGGGGTCGGCTCTTCCGGGTTGTAGAGCTCATTTCGGATTTCATACTGCTGACCGGTAGACGGCCACATGTTGGCGCCGGCCATGAGGTCAGGCTTGTTTTGGCTGGAGAAATTAGGAGCATTTTCCCATTGGCTACTTGCACTTGTGTTATGTACCCCAGGGCCTGGGTCACCTTTCTGACTCACAGTTTGTGGCTCGCTGGAAAAGCCCAAAGATTGTATTCCTGTTGTGTGCTGCCCTTTAGAATTGGGTCCATAGAAGTCTTTCTGAAATCCAGGCTGACTCTCATGTTTCAGCTGGCCTGAAGGACCAAAATGACCTTCATAGGGTATCCCACCAGAGGAGGAGGACACTGGGTGAGCCCCACTGGACATGAACCCATGCTGACTGCCCTGGCCCGCCTCAGCTGTGTATCCTGGAGGGGCAGAGACATTTTGTTTACCGTAGTCATAAAATCCTCCTGCAGCAGACGAGTGGCCAGTCTTATTTAGACTCATAACTACAGCTGGTTGGCTGGATGCCTGAGACATTACACCTCCAAAAGGGTGCATGACAATCGCATTTGTGGTTTGGTTTGTTATGTTCCCAACCGACCCCAAGCTTCCTCCTTGTACTGCTAATGCTGGATTCTGTGCTGGAAAAGGTATTCCACTAGATGGAAATCTAGTATTGGCAATTGCAGGTCCTTGCTGTGGTCCCCCCGCCTGCCCCTGGGGGGTGTTGATCATGGACGGATGTCTTAATTGGTTAAACAGCGGCTGAGACATAGCCACTTTGGAGAGAACTTGATTCAGAACAGTTGCAGCTGCTGTGTTGCTGGTGACTGCTGTCTGAGCCAATTTTAGCCTGTGCAGGGTAAGCTGGGCCTGTAGCTGAGCAAGCTGAAGACTTGCAGGAGACGGAAGCAGCGGATTGGAAGCGCTGACAGAGAATGGATTTTTGTCCAGAAGCTTGGCCGCACTGAAAAGGAACAGGAGGTTAAATTAACCTAAATGTTAGCAGCAACCTCTTCCTACCCTAACGACACTTGGGCTAAGAAGCTCCACTTGGAGATTTATTCTTTCTAAACTTGTGGAGGGAGAGGTGATGGCTTATGATGTAGCAGAAAGCCATCGCTCTTAAGTATCTAGTGCCATATTCATTTCAATTAAAATGTCATTAGGGAGATCAGTGTTTCAAGGACAGAACAAAAAGCCACGTGTTTGTCTAAAGTGTGAGCCACTCCACTCAGTAAAAAGACTTGTTGACTTCAGTGGCTTTAGATCGGGCCCTTCCTTCATTTAAAGTGTTTGCAAGACTCCTGACTGGATTTGTGTCTGAGACGCAAGGTGGGTGACATGCAGCATTCCCTGCAAGCTGAGCCCTTGGGAGGCTACCCAGGAGAGATTCAAATGCTGCCCAGCTGATTGGCAGAATACCCACAGCCTCCCACAGCCAACAGCATGTGTTTCTCCTGCTGGTGCACATCTGCACATGCACTGGTGCACATAAAAATTTTATTCTGCATTTAGATGGAAAAAATTAGAGGGAACATTGGCAAGGTAGTATCTTGTATTGGACCAGCCTGTATGGAATTTACATTCACAGTAGCCAGGCAAGCTTTCCCACAGTGTACTAAAAATATTCATCAATCTCAACCGCAAAAAAAAAATAAAAATCCAGCAGGGTTGAAAGAAAGCAATTCCTTCACCATAACCCACTCAATCTTTGCCATCTCTGCAGAGACAGCCCCAGTTATGATGGTGTTTTTGTGACGTGGGCATGTGTTCATTAGGACATGGACTAAGACCACTAACTTGGTCTGTGTAGAGCATCCAAGAACCACAAGGTCAGAGCTTTTGGCCACTCAGGATTTAGAACTTTTCTACCAATCAGAGGAGGACGCCTCCGAATAGGAGATGTGGGGGCAAGATGCCTAATGGGATTGAAGACAGAGATTGATATGTTTATGGTTGGGATTATACTGACGTGGTTCCGATGCTCTTATGGTCACTAGTTAGCTTAGATTCAACCCAGGATGGTAATGAGTACATTATTGTCCCATCAATAGCCCCCTGAGACACCTATTCTACCAGTACTGGTTGCAATAAATACTTTTAAAAAACCCTTTGAACCAACCAAAGCCCCTGGAGACAAGCACTGTTCCTCAAGAGGTACCATTATGGCTATTGAACCCAAATGAAACCACCCTGTCCTCAAAATGACAACTGGCGTCAATAGCAACTGTCCCTCAGAAAGGAAGAACCAAAGGATGCTGGGAAAGCACAGATGAACCAGGAGGAGGATAGTTCCCCATGGCTGCACTGTGGAGGATGAGCAAGACAGTGCCTGTGATCTTCCCCGCAGGAATCTAAAAGGGCTTCATCCACAACAAAGCTGGTGAAGTGAAAGCAGACACAACACAGTTTACACTTATCTAATAATTTCCTGGGTTAACTGCTTTACATGCACCATCTAATAAATGCATCAGCTAATAAATTTTCATGGGTACAGCAAAAGGAATCTCTCTGACCTGACAGCAACCTTCCTGCTACGTTTCACATCCTAATTCTGAAATATAGACACACTAGAGCACCCTCCCCAGACAATTGTGTGAATTTTAAAACATTAGCCAACCATCACAGTTTCCTGTAACAGTGATCTTGGAAACAACTGAACTGTTTCTGCGAAAGCTTAAAAACAAATCCACAAAACACCACCTCTGCCTTCAATGCCTGTTCTGTGTGCTTCCAGGAAACTTGCACAATCTTTGGATGAGACTGCTCAATGGATGTGTATAAGATGGTATCTTCTGGCCACACTTCCTCCATATGCAATGCAAGCCCCCCAGTTGGGAAAGAGCTGGGCCCCTCGGATCCAACTACACAGCCCACAGCAGGGAGACTCTCAGCCCAGGAGAACAGACTTGGGCTGACAGAGCTCACAATGAGTATGTCTACACAGCAACATTATTTCGAAATAACTAGCATTATTTTGAAATAACTTAGTTCGTGTCTACACAGCAGGCAGTTATTTCAAAATAATATTGAAATACTGTCAAGCTGGAGGACTTCTTACTCTGACTCCTGTAACCCTCATTGTACGAGGAGTAAGGGAAGTCAGAGGAAGAGTGCTCTATTTCGAAATAAGCGCTGTGTAGACGCTCCCAATTTTGAAATAAGCTATTTCAAAATAAGCTACACAATTGACGTAGCTCAATTTGTCTAGCTTATTTCGAGTTAAGCCCTGCTGTGTAGATGCACCCACTGCCACTCAAAAATTGCCATCTAAACAGTGCTTTGACATGGCTGCTTGGGCTGGAGGTTGGGTTCTACAGCCTAGGCATGGGGGGAGGGGGGGATTCAGACTTGGCCTCTGCCTAAGCCACAACTTCCAAGTACCGTCTACACATTTTTAGAGAACTAGCGCAAGCCTGCCAACTTGAGCTGAGAGGCTTGGTGCCATGGGCCGCTAGGCATACTCATATGGCCCGTAACAGAGGAGTGGTTGCATCTATTTCCACCTCTGTAATCTCACCCTCTTTTCCTTGCCGGAGCCACTGCTAACAAACATCACAGATAATCAAGGTGGGTGAGGTAAGAGTTGGTATTGGACCAACTTTTGTTGGTGAGAGAGACAAGTTTTCACGATAAAAGAAATTACCTCACCGACCATGTCTCTCTATTATCCTGGGACTGACATGGTACAACAACACTGCATACCACAGATAATCAACACATTTCAAATGGCTACTCATTCTTTCAGCTCTTACACACAGTACCAAGCTGTTGAATAAGAGAAATCCTCTCCAAGACTCATTTTGTCTGTACTATAAAAAATATATTGTTTCAATTTCAAAGCAAGAACTAAGCATCAATTACAATGCAACATTTGCTGTTAATAATTGGTTGATTTACTACACCGAATAGACAAAGATGTGATTTATTTTGATGGCCTGTCAACATGTGAGATTTTAAAAGCATAAATTGGTAAAACATCTGGTTAAATCTAAAGTAAAATGAAAAGAAAATGAATGGGTTTCATATTTAATGTTAAACATTCAATAGCAACTGCAAGGCCTACTGGTCTCTAGGGATATCAAATGGACTTTGGACAAGTATTTCATTATGCAGCAACAGAGTTCCCGGCCAGTAGAATAAATATATTTCAGCAGTCTTCACATTGGTGGTTCCTTTTGTTTTCTCTTATGATGGTTTTACTTTCCATCACTCATTATCTGACCTGATTTTATGGTCGTGTTTCCTACATATTCGTTTGCAAAAGGGAGGTACCCTGCAAGCATAAGCAAAACATTACATGTGCACATAACCCCACCCAAACCTGTGGGAGGCTAAGCACCCACAAATCCCAAGCATATGTTAACAGGATGTGAGGTTGCTCAGCACTTTACAAAATCAAGCCTGCAGTTAGCAAAACGGGATTGCTTTCACTTGCAATAAAGTGGTAGTGAACTAGTAAACATTATTACCACCAGAAAATTAGACATGCTATTACGCCTAATTACATGGTATGAATTATATATTGTGTAACTAGCATCTGGAATATCCTTATTTCTATTATGCTATGCAGGATTCAATACACTTAGAACTATTGTTTCATTTCTTAGCTGCTAATCCATCCTGTGCAATAAAACTGTAAAAATGCTTTTATGGGAGTAAAGCAGCATGGTCTAGTAGTCTTAAAATAAAAACTTGAAGGGCTTATAGTTCCACTTATAATACTTTGAGATCTGGATGAATACGGTTCCTAAAAGTTTCATTCCTCGGCCTTGACAGGACATACAACAGCACAGAAACATCGGCGCAGTACAACAGCTGCACTGGTTTAGTAACAGCTCCCCACTGGAGACGCAGAACTAGCTCTCAGGGTAGACGATAAAACCATTTGTCTCACATGTTATCAAACCAAGCCCCCAAAGCACTGAGTAATTGATTTACCAGAAAAATAGCAGCGAATTTGTAAGTACTTCAAATACGGCTCCACAGAACATTCTAAACCACAGGGCCCTGTTATAGTGATTCTTAATCCAAGGTCCCTGCAACATTTCATGGTACTCTGTGGAGATTGCTTTTGCCACAACAGTGAAGTATGTGCCCATTTTACAGCAGGATAGGAGGGGCAGGCCCACTGATGGGGGAGCAAGACACATTTGCCCCAGGGTCTGGTGATTCAAAGGGGCCTGGAACTCCAGCTGCCACCGCTAACGCAGTAGTGCAGGGTGTTCTGGACAGCACTAAGGACTGGGGAGGGGGTGCCATATTGCGGGCAGTGCTGAGGGCTGGCTGGGGGCTGTTGTGGTGCGCTCCAGGCAGTGCTGAAGGTTGTCTAGCCCCAGCCCCGCCTCTTCCGCCTCTTGGCCCCACTCCTTCCAAGGGTGCAGAGCTGGCCATCCCCACATCTTGCCCAGGGGATCCGGAGGCTTGATATACAAGGGGACAGCAGAGATCAGGGTCTGGTGTTGCTTTGAGCAGCAGCACCCACTCTCCCCTAACGGCGTCACAAATCAGGGAGTGGGACACACAGCCCATTTGCCTGAGATCAAATGTCTACACTGCAATTTTATAGCCCCAAAGCCTATGCCACGTCAGCCTGCCTCTGCTGGGCCAACCATAGAGCTTCTACTGAAGTGTAGATACACCCTCTGTGTCTGTCTGCAGTGTAGGACCAGAGAGGAGCCTGAGTGAGATTAATCTACCAGTCAACAGCAGCCTTCAATGCCTAACACTGTTAAAAAGGGTTTTTTTGTTGTTGTTGTTTTTTTAAGGACTGTGGGGAAGGGAAACCGGGAACCTGGGGAGTCTGGGGAAGGCCATGGTTTCAACATTTTTTCTTAACATTGGCATTTCCAGACTTCGGAGTGCTTCATGTTGCAACCTGAACAAAATTCTTTCTTCCCCTCTGTCCTGCTGAGTTCCCTCACCTTCCTTAATGAGATATTTTTAAATGTAACCAAGCATTGTAGCTAGCACTGGGAAGGTAAGGCTCTGGCATCCAGATTGGGAGGAAAGTACAGGCTGTAGATTAGGAGGCTGACAGCAGCTGTGTCCAGGACAGGATCTCTGTGTTTAAGGAACAGTGCATGATAAGGAAACAGTGTGAGAACTCTGTGTGCTCTCCTATGGAATATGGGACCTAGAAGAGGCTATGCGACCTGAATATATATAATTTTAAACTGTTTCTCTGTTTCTAAAATGAATGAAATCTTTACATTTATGACTGGTTCTTACCAACTTGAGAATTTAAGCAAATCCACTCTGAAACAGATTCAACAAGGTATTGAAGGTTTCATAAACTGTATTAAGATTCTACTCAGGAAAGAGATTTTAGATTGCTAATGTGCCCCATTTACACATACAAACACACACACAAAACTGTCCATTTCTTACTCATCATTTGTGGTTGCCAATGTTGCCAAACCTAAGTGCTCAAAAATAATGAGATTGGAGATTTAAAACTAATCATTTTGGGAGTTCTTTTTAGTCACCATCTGATTTTTAAATCTGGGGTGCGCAGGTCACATTTTCAATATTTTTTTCCACAA
>JANRFK010003679.1:60104025-60125284 GCA_030068395.1 Apalone spinifera
AAGAGGAGATGAAGGGGGGATATGATAGAGGTATATAAAATCATGAGTGGTGTGAATAAAGTTATTTACTTGTTCTCATAATATAAGAACTAGGGGCCACCAAATGAAACTAATGGGCAGCAGGTTTAAAACAGATAAAAGGAAGTTCTTCACACAGTGCATAGTCAATCTGTGGAACTCCTTGCCTCAAGAGGTTGTGAAGGCTAGGACTATAACAGGGTTTAAAAGAGAACTAGATAAATTCATGGAGGTTAAGTCCATCAATGGCTACTAACCAATATGGGTAAGGAATAGTATCCCTAGCCTCTGTTTGTCAGAGGGAGATGGATGGCAGGAGAGAGATCGCTTGATCATTACCTGTTCAATTCACTCCCTCTGGGACACCTGGCATTGGCCACAGTCGGCAGACAGGGTACTGGGTTGGATGGATCTTTGGTCTGACCCAGTATGGCCATTCTTATAGTCTTATGTTAATCCTGCCCCACAGGTGTTGCAGAGCAGATACACCCAAACGTAGGCAGGCCTGATAGCAATCCAGTCCATAGCGCGCAAGGTGCAGACACTTGGAGAGGATGATGACTGAGAACAAATTCAATGAGATCACGACAACAAATTACTACCATTATAGCAGAGAGAGAAAAGAATATGAAATTGAATTAAGACAAATGCAGGTTGAGAGTAACCATACAATTAGACATTTGTTGACCTCTAAAGGCCTGAAAGTAGATCCAGAGAAAGTGAGAGCAATTAGATAAGTGCCAAACCCACAAAGTTAAAGGAGTCCAATGATTCTTGGGAATAGCCAAATACAGTAAATTTACAATAATCCGGCACCTTTAGGACCCAGGGGGTGCCGGATTATCAGCTATGCCGGAGTACTGGAAGGAGGGGTCTGGGGTGGGAGGGTGGGGGTCGGCGTGGAGCTGCGCAGCGTGGGAGAGGGCGGCACTGCGGGACCAACCCAGCAGCACTCCAGCTGCTCTGCCCCCGGCTTCCCCAAGTCCGCCGCTGGTCAGTTTCAGCAGCAGCGGACTTGGGGAAGCCGGGGGCAGAGCAGCTCCAATTGTCCAGCTGGCCGGAGCACTTCCGGGTTCCAGTTGGTGCCGGACTATCAGGAGTGCCAGACCACGGGATGCCGGACAATTGGAGTTTTACTGTATTTAGCAAAGTTTTACAGCAATTTGTTTGAGAGCTTCAAGCTCCTGAAGCAGCTGACTGATCAAGCCACCCTATAGAGTGGACAGATCAACACAAGCACACATTTTGGAAATTAAAAGAGATGATTGCAAAGTCTCCCACTCTGAAATATTACAATACAGAGGAAGCTCTGATTCAGCAATGTGATGCAAATGAGTTGGGTCTAGGGGCTATCGTGCTGCTAAGGGTCAGCCTGTTATATTTGCAAACACAGCACTGTCTGTGACAGAGAATATCTATGCTCAGATTGAAAAAGAGTTGTTAGGAATATTCTTTGGAACGGAGAAGTTTCACAAATGCACTTACAGTCGCACTGTGGTGTGGACATACAATCTTACTATAAACCTCTCAAATGCATTTGGCCAAAACTTTTATTCAGTCCACCAAAGTGCTTATAGCAGATGATGGTATGACGTATAGACAGAGAGTTGGTGTTGACAGACCTTTTGAGCTGTGCCTACTTGCTGGAGCTCACCAAAAGGCTGAGTTGGAGACAATAAATATTGTACTTATCTATAACAACATAAGAGCGGTCATACTCAGTCAGACCAAAGGTCCATCTCGCTCAGTAGCCTGTCTGCCGACAGTGGCCAATGCTAGATACCCCAGCGGGAATGAACAGAACACGTGATCAACTGATCCGTCCTCTGTTGCCTATTCCCATCCTCCAACAAACAGAGGCTAGGGACACCATCCCTCCCTATCCCGGCTACTAGCCATTGATTGACCTATCCTCCATGAATTTATCCTGCTCTTTTTTTAATCCTGTTAAAATCCTGGACTTCACAATATCCTGTGGTAAGGAGTTCCACAGGTTGACTATGTGTTGCATGAAGTACTTCCTTTTGTTTTTTTCTAAACCTGCTACCCATTAATTTAATATGGTGACCCGTAGTTCTTATGTTATGGGAACAAGTAAATAACTTTTCCTTATTCACTTTTTCCATACTAGTCATGATGTTATAGACTTCTATCATATCCCCCCCTTAGTCTGTCTCGGATGAAAGCAGGATAGAATGCTTCAGACATTGAAACTCATGATCCTACAAGGATGGCCAATGACAAAAAGCCAACCCCCTAAGCGGATACACCTGTCTTTCAGATATGAGAAAAACTGTGCATACAGAATTGTATAATATTTTGGAGGGAAAGACCAATTATTCCAGCAGTACTTAGGAATAAGTTTATACACAAAGTTCATTTGTCACATCTGGGATTTGAAGGTTGCAATAATGATCAGTGTAGATGAATTTTCCAGTTTTTGGGAGATAGACTATTTACCAGATACAAGATCCCGAATCGTCACATGGAAGATAAAAGCAGGCTTTGCACAGAGTGAGATGCCAGACATCATGTGCTCCAATACTGGACCACAGTTTGTTTGAGAAGAGGACTGGAAGTTCAGTAAGGACTGTGATTTTGACACCATAACATCTTCACCAGAGTATCCTGAGAGCAATGACAAAGTGGAATCAGTAGGAAAAGCTGCTAAGAAACTGTTGAAAAAAATGAAAACTGCAGAGGCTGATCCCTACATAGCACTGCTAGATCAGAGAAATATTTCCTCACAAGGCCTACATTGTAGTTTGGCCCAAAGATTGATGAGTCAGAGAATCAAGACACTCCTGCTGATGAGTAGAAGATTGTTGGCACCAAAGTGCTCAGGTACTTCACTTGCTGAACTAGAGAGAAACCAAACAAACAGACAAGCGTTGTACTACAGCAGATGTGTGAGCGAACTGCCAGAGCTGAAGCTCGGTGGCAAAGTGCATATTAACAAAACATGATAAGTTCTAGCACAAAGCTACCGTGATTCAACCAGGAAACCAAAGATTGTATCACCGGCAAATGGACAATGGACAGGGAGTGAGATAAAAGCATAACACCTCAGGAAAATAAAAGAAACCTCAAGGACAAAATGGACAACATATCTTAGGGCTCCACAGTGGGAGAATCCTGAGCAAGAGTTGTTCAACGCGGACAATGTTGGGACTGGAGGAAGAAAGCATCAAGGAGCACCAGGGAACCACGCTGTGCTAGAGGAGCATGGATTGTTAACAGACCTGCTCATCTGAGGGATTTTGTGTGATGGGACATACCGGTTGCATGGGTATACAGCTAGATTTTGTGTGATGGGACATACCGGTTGCATGGGTATACAGCTAGATTGACTGTTAAGGAGATGAATGAAGTAACCACAAAAACAGTCAGCACCTAAAAGCAAGACACTAGATTATGTTATCTGTTATTGCCCGGGGATGTAACAATGTGAAAGTACTAGCAGAAACAAAAGACAGGACTATGTAGCAGTTTAAAGACTAACAAGATGGTTTATTAGGTGATGAGCTTTCGTGGGCCAGACCCAATTCCTCAGATCAAGTAGTGCTAGCAGACACTTTCAGGCAACATGCTGTTTCCCTGGGAGAACTGTTTGGAAGCGATGCTCCTGGGGGACTGTCTGAAAAGCTGTGTTTTAAGCAGCCACAATAAAGCTGGAGCTCGTTAATTAACCCCGAGTCAGAGTGAGGTCCTCTATGGCAGAAGATCCAGAAATAACTAAATATAAAACAGGGGTGGTGTTTCCCCTACAACCTTTCTAAACAGGCTCATAGAACTGAGTAGGGCTTGGTTTCTTTTAAGGGCTCACTTCTGCCTTCTGCCAGCAACTTCTGGTTCTGCTCCAGTTGACGGCCCGCACCTCTGGCTCGGAATGTCTCACTTCCAAAAGAGGGTGGGCGGAGGGTCTGTGAAGGAGGAGTACCAAAGAGTATTACCTCACCCCAGCCCCGCTGCAAAGGCAGGGTCCTCAGAGCCAGGAGGCACAATGTGGGAGAGACCTGAGCAAGGGTGTGCAGAGCAAAATGGCTGGGAGGGAACAGAATGGTTGTGGGTACCTGGACATGCGGAACTGTGTGGGAATGCTCTAAGGCAGGCATGCTGTTCAATGCTGGTTGGAACTGAATGGACGGTGGGGTTCTGAGGAGGCTGAAGAGCAACAAGGTCTATTTGTAGGGATGAAGCAGAGTAAAAAAGCATGGGGAGAGACACTCAAAAAAAGCGGGAATGGAGCCAGCAGAGGAGAGAGGGCTGTGGAAAAGCCGATCACCAGGTGTGAGAGAGGAGGTCCCCTGAGGCCCCTAAGGGAGGTGGACCCAATGTGAAAAAGAAATGGAACGACATGGATGGAGAGACCAGGGAAAGGATGGCCCAGGGGGTGAGCACGAAAGGAAAGGGGAACAGCAAGGAGAGGGAGAGAGAGAGAATGGGAGATACCTCTGGGATGAGAAGAGGAGCCCCAGGAAGGAGAGAGGTACAGTCCTGGAAGAGGCAAGGATAAGGATCAAAAAGGGAAGAAGGCTCCCAGGACAGAGACGGAGTGAGAGGGGAGAAAAGATAATTGGTGCCAACTACCTGCAGTGCCTACAGGACACTTGCAGGACTAGATACCCTCGTCAGAGTCAGCATCCCCTAGCCAGAGTGAGTATTCACAGAGCATGTCTCAGAGCCTCTCCCACCCCAACTAATAAAATAAAATTAGGAAGAGTAGGCTGGACACTCCTGATCTTGCCATAGTGAAAAAACAAGAAGAAGCCTTTTAACAAACCCAACAAAAATCCTAATTAAAAAAATCCCTTCAACTCTTCATCATACCCCATAATGAAGCAAAAACCCAATTTAAAAACATCCTTTGCCAGGAGCTCTTCTAAGGACGGTACCACAGTCATATCTGTAATAACTAAGTAAATAGTTTAATATGGATCCTTCACACTAATGTTAAACAATATACAAATAAAATATTTCACTATATCGGCAGCTTAGAATGCCTAAAGGCTTCTGGGCAATTGTTGTATTTGAAAATCAGGATGACATGGTGTTGTATGGGTGAATGACACTTCATTTTAATACACCGAATATATTACAAGTTTGCACTAATGTATTGCCTTTCATCACGGAACCTAAAACCTCTTCTACAAAGTTACGGTCTCTATTTAGCAGATACGATAACTCAAATATGAAGACCTGTGTTTTCACTACTACTTTTGAGGGCCCAATGTGAGAAAACAAGATGTCTGAATTTAAGCAGCCAAAAACTGAGGGGCACAGAAGTCATGAACATGACTGAAAGTTTTTGGTTGAAGTGACTTGCCTAAGGCAGCGTAGTTAATCAATGTGAGGGAAAAGAGCCCAGACTCTCATTCTCATGCCCAACCACTAGATGTTCTACCTCCCTAATTATTTCTTCAACTTTATATAATGTAGTTTTAGGCACCCATTCAATAGTCTGGATGCCTATCTCATAGGTAAATGCACAATATACAAAAGGGCTGTTCGCAGATTTAATTGTCACATCCTTGAGCCCACTTCCTCAATACCCTGAGAAGAAAGAAATAAAGAAATATGGGGTTTGAGGGTGCCTGGCAGGCTAATCAGTTCAGGCTTTGGCAGACAAAGAGCTTGCAATTTTGACAAACTGAAAATGGGCCTCACATTCAGGTATTGAAATGCACAGAGATTTTTCCTACTTTTCTAATATCTGTAAGATTAAAAAAAAATACATGATGAACCTCGTGTGTGCCATTCTTTGTAAAGGTTGACACATCTTAATTTGGCTCTCAGAATAAACATTGCTGCTGGTGGAAAAAAATAAAATATTACAATGGTTGATAAGCCATCACTAGTTGATAAATATCAGACTAAATGACAAATTATATTTAAAAAAGTCAATAAATGACATATCCAGTGAGTCAAACCTGCATGCGCCTATTTATACTATGCTAATTATGTCTTTGGATTTTTCTCTGAAAATTAAAAGCTTTTTTTAAAAGTAACTTCACATCCAATACAAACTGTAAAAAAGTATATCATCTTTAATATAATAGCTTAGAGATTTGTCTGTTCACAAACATGGTACATGGCGTAGATTTTTTGAAAGTGTTAGATCTTTAGCAAATACAAACAAACTAATGTCAGCCAACTTTGAAAATTATGTGGTTTTTAAAATTTGTTTTAGGTTTTTTTCCCCCAATGGATCCAGGTTTAATGGTTGTAAATAATATCCACAGAATTCTGCCTTTTCTTTATTCACATAGTTTAAAGTGCTCTTAAAAGAGTAATTAAACAGGTAAAATCAATAGACTATGGAACATTTCTTAAAATATAAAAGCCCTTGTACACAATACACACACACAATCACTACATTAAATGGATTGAACAGATAGTTTAAAATAAAAGTTAACTGTTACAAGCAGATCTACAAAATTTTCACTTTTTGTTGTGTTATGCCAATAGCTGTGTTTTACAGATTGACTTTTAAAAGACCACAAGTAACTACTAAAATACTCTATCATTAAAGAACAGTCAGCGTTTTGGAGATGACAGAAATCAGTGTCACTTTCACGGTAGAAGGAGGCAGGATGACATTATGCAATCTTACCTTTTTATAACATTTAAGGATGCCGGAAGGGGGAGAGGCCAGTAGCTTTTGTGTTATGGTGTTTTTGGTGTTATGCACACACCTCCCTAATAAATCCCATTGGCATTCTACCTGGGTTTGGCATGCTGACTATTTACAAGTTTCCTCTTACAAAGTCATTACTTTAGGAGACAATAAAATAAACCCCATATCCAGGACTGGAGGACAGATCACTAGGTCTCTTGCATTACACACACGGAGTGTAAATGGCAAACAATATCAGTTGATATTTATGCCATATGGTTTCAGTCTCTTTACATACTAGCTCTGCAGAGCCTGATGCATACAAATTTCCTCCACAGAACCCTACAAAGAAGGAAGTCCCAATACAATTAGACAAATTATGCCAAAAAGTTGACATACATGGATGAAATCTCGCAATTGTTAATTTTACAAAAGAACATGGGAAATTGTACTTTGGTCTAAATGGTCAAAAAGTAATCTTCAAATAATCAGTGCTGTCAAACTCAAAACACACATAATGTGTTACATTTTGTATTTCAGTCCCTGATCTGATAATACATTTTCAGAAGACTTGCGACCTTCCAATAATACAAATATTGAGGAAAAAAATAAATCACGAAGAAAGAGGCAGTGATCTGTGCCTAATCGAATTACTGCTATATCTTTAAATGCAATCGCGTTAAACCGTGTTCATTAAATATATGAATAGTATTTAGCATGACACACGGTACCGTGACTCTGGTCCAGTGGCATAAGGGAGTAGAAAGCTGTGTATTTTTACACCATTTTTAGAAAGTTGTCTCTTCAATCTTTCCACTTGGCCATTCCATACTCATAGAAATCACTGCTAAAAACACAAACTTGGACTCTTTATGCACCTGACAGAATTTTGGTTGCTCTTCTCTGGATATCAAAATTACTGGCTCTCTCATATTCCATGTTATTCCAAGATATAGCCATGAAAAAAATTGTATTGTCCTTCCCCTGTCCCAAAACTGCAATTTGCACTTTGACAGAGTAATAAAGGAGCTGTTGTCCCTCATTCAGAGATCAATATAAGTCAGTTGTGTCTGTTTCTCTGTAAGGGGCGTGGAACTCGGCAGTCAATCAGCTCACTCTGTTTACACTTAATTTACAGCTGTTCAGCTTGCCCGCCCTTTTAATCTACTGGGAAAAGCAAGTTATTTTTTAGCCTTATTTAGTAACAGTCGTTGGGAGCCCATAAACTTTCCACAATATGGCTGGCAGTTTGCAGCTTACAAGGTTTTATTACCTAAGATGTCAGTCCCAAAATTATGATTTATTAAAAATATCAAGGCAGACCCTGGGCTAAACTGGCGGATGAGTTTACATAACTGGCTTTTCACAAGTCATAGTTCTATAATGCTAATTTACAACAGGCTGAGAACTGAAGTGTCTCTGACTATTTTTGGTAGGTTTCTTTCTCATTATCCACTTTTCTGTCTCCTCCCTTCTCTCTCTTTCTTTTTAAAGTATCACTTATCGGAAAACCTTCAGCCAATATCTCTCCAAAAAAGAAAACTATTCACCTAGTTTAGGACTTTACTCCCACTATAGAATCATACCTTTGGAATTTGGATGGGAGTGTTATCAAAAAGGAGAAGCACCTAATAGATGATCCAGAGTATTTCTTTTTCTGCATGCAACTTCATCGGTGGAAAAGCAGCCTAAACACGCTATGGGAGGAAAAGCCATTAGCAAAGCCTAAAGTACTGTTCTAAAGCTCTAATGGATCTCTTCACTCAATCTAAGTTAATTCTCCTGTTTTATCCTCTTTTGCTGGACTAAGTAGAACTAGGGGATGCAGGTCAGCCTTCGTTTAAATGTGAATTACCTTAATCTAAAATCGAAGCAACCATAAATCAGGTTTGTGTAAAACCCTCCAGAAACATGGGAAATACCTACAGCAAGCCTAACCAGAAACCAGGGGCAAGATCTTTTTTGAGCAACAAAACCGATCTCTGCCACTCCCTGTCTATGACTTGCAACTGAATCCTGTGGGTTCCTTCTTGTTTCCAGCTGCTCGGGCAGTTTGTAGCACAAGTGAGTCCAGTGAGGTATATCAACGCTGTCTGTGTTTCTCCTACCAAGCCAAACTGGGCTGATGACAGAGTAAAGCAACAGAAGTAACATAAGCAATTTGATTTCAGAAAACATTATCCAGCATGAAGCTGTGCCTCCCACAGCCAAAAAAATAAGCTCTTCTACCATATAGACATCCTCGACCACTGTCCAGATTTTCTCCTGTTGTAAACCATTTCCACGTCACTCAGCACCTATGGTAAAAAACCCGGCCTCAAATTGCAACATTTCAGATAATTTGGCATACTTCACAGAATGAGGTCCCTTTGCCTAGTTACTGAATTCAAACAAATCTATGCTGAACTACAAAGTTGGGTTTCATCCCATTATGGAGGGATCTGCCACTCAGAATAAAACTTCATTAATGCCTCTTTCCATTCCCCTCACAGACTCACTTAAAAATGATGGAAAAATAGCCCTGCAAGATCCTGTTTTGTTTTACTTTTGAAAGTTAATCAAGTTGAGAGATGGATTAGTGACGGTACAGTCCCATAATCCTGGCTGGGTAAAGTTAGGCCTGGAAGCCATTTCACTGTTTTCAGAGGGGAATTGTGTTCTAGTCTCAACAACATCCACACTTGATCGACATGCATATGGTCTTCCAGCTGCCTGCATGTGTGACCTTCTGTTAGGGTAATATGGCTCTTGCAGCAACTGGTTAGATTCTGGCCCCAACGGGGTTCACAGGCTCTTCAATTTGCAGTGGATGTAAGACAATGTCATTCAGACCACCCATAGACTGAACAAAATGGATGACAAAGTCCTGCAATACTGGACAAACTGAATCTGCCAAAGCAGAAGACACAAATGGAGAAGTCAGTCAGCCAACACCAGCACAACCAGAGGGTGAAGGGCAGCGGTTGTATGTGGGAAACCGCAGTATTCCCTGTGTAACATGGAGAAATCTAGAAACTTATCTTGTCTTCCTTCCCCTCCTGAGCTGAACTGCTCCCTTGCATGCAGGCCATAAACGTCATAGTTGACAGATTCGCTACTGAACCAGGGGAAAACTGAAGCAATGTCAGGTAATTTTGCTGAATATATTTCGCACTATTTTCTAGTTTGGGGGGACAGCATTATGTAGTATAGTCTCACACAAACCCAAAATCTGGAGAAAATTCCCTATTAGCATGCAAAACCATGCCTACTTCAGGATTTATTTTACCTTCTTCTGAAGAAGCTGATACCGGCCAATCAGAGAGAGCCAAGTGAGCTAGACAGAACAGTGGTATGATCCACGCTCAGTATTCCTATATGTTCTTGTTGTACATATAAGCTTGGAAGAACTTGATAATTTTATAACATTGATGCATGATGTCAATGTTTATTTTTAAGCCTTTTTTCAATCAATTTTTAAATTTTCACTCGAGTGGGAAATTATGGGGAGGCGCAACATCAGAGAATAATTATGTAATGATATAACATTGTGATTTGAAAAGTTAAAGCATTCAAGTCATATAACAATTCAAACAAGTCAAAATAAACACCCTTAAATCAAAACGCTAATTAGTTCTCAAGCAATATTTTTTTGTTACTCTGTCTATTGGTAAATGCGGATTGTTATTAATGGAAATATTTTGGCAGTTTGTGTGTGTACAGTGAAATCAACATTTATACATATTTACTGATAAAAATCCATCATTCCAGGCATGAATATGTATGTATCAGGCTGTAATTAGGTTTGATACAAAGTGAGCCCATCTCCAAACTTAATTCAACTCTTAATTTTAAAAAAGGATGTGGTCTGCAAGAGAGAAGAGGGAAGAGAATATCCTTAGCAAACTTCATGTTGACCAGTTACACACAGCACAGTACAAAGTTGTATTCTCCTTGAGTAGTTATCCTCTCAGATTTCATATCATAAGAGACTCAGACAGTTCCTTAAAAAAATATTAAATTCCTCACTTCCTTAAACAAACATCAGACAGACTAACTCCTTATCCAACTTGCTTATGGCATACAGGAAAGCAAGAGGGTCCCCACATTGTAAGTAGCAAACTAGAAAGTACCATCTAGAGCAGTGGCTCCCAACCGCCAGTCCGCGAATCGCTGGCTGCTGGGCCGTGGCACACTGCCCGAGCTTAGGGGCAGGTGTCGCTAAGGATGTTAAATTGCAGTTATCTGGCTAATTGTGTAGTCGATACAATTTGTATTGACTACACGATTAGTTGATAAGGGCCGCTCTGCAAAGCTGCAGCAGGGGTAGCTCCGGGATCTGGCTAGAGCTGGGTCTGAGCAGTCCCATCTTATGCTGGCTACAGGAGCCACCCACGCTGTGGCTTTGCATTTTAAATGGAGTTAGAGCCGCCGGGCTCTTACTGCATTTATAATGCAGAGACGCAGGATCCTGGACCAGGGCTGGCTACCATGAACAAAGTGTGCCAGACTAGAGAGGTTCTACCTGTAGTAATAATGTCTAGCTCATACATAAATAACTCTCTTCATTGGTACAGCTCAGCAGGCTTTACAAAGGAGGTCAGTACTATTATCCCATTTTATAGACTGGTAAAGTGACACGCAGAGCAGTAAACTGACTTGTCCAAGGTCTCTCAGAAACCCAGTAGTGGCAAACCAGTAGAAATTGAGAGCTCTGTCCACTAAGCCACACTGCCTCCAGGTAACCTGCAGGGGAAATGTGGTGACATTCTATGGGCTGTGTTATATGGGAGATCAAGAAAGATCTAATGGATCTTTTCCAGCCTATTAATTTATTCAGTTATTTATAAAACTGAAATAGAAGTCTTAAACTATCAATTCACCAACAGGCAACTAAGCAGTTCTTCAAGATTCCTTCTGCTGAGCAGCCCGCAGATGCTGCCCTTTAGGCTACTACAACACTTAGGGTGCATCTACACAGCACCCTAAACTCGAAATAAGATACGGAATTTGCGCTATGCAAATTGTGTATCTTATTTCAAATCTATTTCGAAATAACGCACTATTTCGAGCTATCCCTTATCCCTTGGGCAACGAGGTTTACCGGGATGGCAAAATAACACACCCGTGGTTTGTGTAGATGCAGGGTGGCTATTTCGGGATACCTCCAGTATCTCGAAATAGGCATGCAGTGTAGACATACCCTTAGTAACAATACAGCTGTTCCCCGAGTTACAAACAAGTTACGGACCAACACCTGGTCCGTAACTCGAAGTGTTCGTAACTCGAATCCCATAGAATTACATGGCAACCGCGCTGTTCGTAAGCGCGGATCGCTGTTCATAATTCGGATATGCATTCACGACCACTTTGGTCATAAGTGCGGATGGTCGTAAGTGAAGATGGTCGTAACTTGGGGAGCAGCTGTAATTAGTGTTAGGAAAGTAGTTCATGTATTTTAGTATTATTTAGCAACTTTAAACAGGTAGCGTTAACAACACATGAGACAACCACCTCTTCATGGACCACCACCAAGAGTTCCAACAGGTAGAGATGTTACTATTGTGAATCAAAGGACTTTGCCAATTCTTTAAACTTTCCCATTAATTATCTGTTTCACATCTAAGGCTAGGGGAAGGTCACCAAAAATGATATCACGGCATTGCCTTTACCATGATCCGGTGTGAAATCCAATTGTCAATAATCACAATGTTGGCAGAAGGCATAGCCTGTCTGGAGCTTGTAACTATCACCTGCTTAATAAACTTTGCACACACAAAAAAAACACCCCAAGACTGGAAAGTGGTAGTTGGCTGTACAGGATTCAACACAAGCTTTTCCACAACTCAGGGTGTTGTCAGCTTGCGATTTCAGCAGGAAGATGGAAGCACAGATAACCTCAATAATAGACCCAAATGTTCATTAGCCATGAAATGATGCCAAGGAGGAAAGACACAATGATGTGCATGCTTTGCAGTGCCTCCAGCTTCTACAACTCTGTTATTGCAGGCTCCACCAAGGCAGTAGACAGGAAGTTGACAGAAACAGATTGGCATTAGATGATCCCCTTTTCTGTATACATCACATTTTCTTCTTATGAAGAGTGCTGACCTAGGGATGTTAAATATTGGTTAATTGAATAGTCAATTAACCTCATGAACTCTTATCGGCTACTCGACTAGTCTATAATCCCGGGGGTGAGGCCAGCCGACAGTGTGCTCCGACCTCACTCCCAAGAAGCCCCCCGCCACTCTGTGCTGCTGCCTCTGTATCAGAAGCAGCAGCATGGGATGTCAGGCTGGAGCTGGTCTATGAGGGGAACCGGTTTAAAAACCAGCTCCCCTCATGGACCGTTGCCCCATGCTGCTACTTCTGATACAAAAGCAGCAGCGCATGATGGCAGCAGCCCCTGTCCAGGGTAGGGTCTGAGCTCTCGGACCCAGACAAATCGGAAGTGAGCCAGGCTGCCTGCCCGCCTGGCCCCAATACACTTTAAATGCAGAGCTGCAGCAGAAGGTAGGTCCCGGAACTGTCACAAGCCAGGACTGAGCTGGGCTGCTGGCCAGCCTGCTAAAAAATTTACTGGCAAGGAGGATGGAAAATGCGTGTAGTCTATAGCATTAACTGATAAGCTTTTGTTTATCGGTTAATTGATTACACTATTACATCCCTATGCTAATCTGGAATTGAGAATAAGGGAAGCACAGTGGAGATTCAAATCTTGAGTGAGGACGAGGAGAGGATGAGAGAAAAAGCAACAGAAGAATTTGACGCTGCAGTACAAAGGTTTGAGAAGTTTTAAAGGAGGGCCAGAAGCAAATTTAGAGCTTCTCTAAGAAGATAACTCAGGGGTTAAACAGAAGATAGAAATAACAACGCAAATACAAATAAGGTGGTTAATAACAAAATGTGTTGTTTTAAAACTAATCTTAAGAAAACATTACCAAAGTAGTTTTAGCAGGCATTCTTATCAAGGCTCCCAGTTGAAACTAAAGGTTAAGTGCTTTACAGTTTATCACAACCCTGGTTTTAAAAACAGATGTGAATAGATAGATCAGGCTCATAAGACTGCAAGAGCAGTGCCAGAAACTTAAAAAACAAACCAACCAACCCCATGCCTGTAATTTTAATAACTGTTATACTGCCATTGCTCCAGAGGGCACTTACGCTGATAAAGACTGCGAAATCTGGGAAGCAATGCAAGTAATGTGTAATTCTCACATTTCCTCATGTGCGAAAGTCATTTAAGAATTGTATTGTCTGGGATCATGCATATTCAACCAAGGAGACTTCTCCACAGAAATCAAAAGATGACTAGAGATAGCTCTCTCAGCCTCCCTTTAGAAATTTTGCAAATCTGGTGCATTTTGCAATGTATGAAGGTTGGATTGGTGAAAAGCTTGCTTTTTTCCATAGCTGCTTACGGATGTGAATTCTGGGAAACTAATGCTGCTGACAAGAAGAAAATTGAATCCTGACAGATGTGGGTTCTGGCAAACACTTTTGTGTATCTCGTGGCAAATGCCTATATTAGAAATGTGAATAAAAGCAGGGTTTCCTTTAAAATAAACATGTCATATAAGGATCCGATCCTGTAACCCGTATTTGTGGGAGCAGTCCCAATGAAGTAAAAAAGATTAACATGGGTTTCTCTTGTCAGTATCTGTTGTAGGATTAATCGCAAAAAGTGCAATTTTATCTTCCCATTTTGCATTCCCTTTCTCCCAAGAATGGACAATAAAATATCCAATGGTCCTAATACCATCTGTGGACCTATCCTACATGACCTTGCCGCAACAGGTCAATACTCTCTCTGTTTGTATCTAATGCCATTCTTATCTCATTCATACCACAGGATTTTAATTTCTTTTAGGTGATATCTTTGACAAATGAAACCTTTTGTTTTTAAGCCAACTTGCGATTTGATTTAAAGGGACAATATCAAGATAAAAATATAGGTCAGATCCCAGTCACTAAACATCAGTCTAGAGCCAACAATATTAAAGAGGCAATGTTAATTTACACCAGCTGAGTTTCTGGGGGAGGAGGGGGAGTTTTCTCCACCTACTCTTCTCAACTCCTCCTTTCCCCCCTCCCTTCAGACACATGGAGGAAGGGTTATCTTCCAGCTGGAGC
Source organism: Apalone spinifera (assembly GCA_030068395.1). Lineage (NCBI taxonomy): Eukaryota > Metazoa > Chordata > Testudines > Trionychidae > Apalone > Apalone spinifera. Next base: position 60,118,775 of record JANRFK010003679.1, read on the forward strand.
AAACCCATTACTAGGAATACAGGATTGCTGTCTGCTGACTAATGTTGGCATTATTCAACATTGTCTCTGGCTTGGCACAGACATGACACAACCCTGCTAGTTTATGGCAGTTCTGTATACCATCATTCTTTCCAGAACACAGTAATTCTGTAATACAATTTCATAAAATCATACAAAATTCAGAAGGGTTCTTTGGCACTGGCCCCACATTCTTAAAGCAACCTGTCTTAGTTTAGCAGTAACTTGAACCTGAAATAGTTTGAAATCGGATTTATTGTTCACTGTTTGTTTTGGGAGCGGTTCCTGCTTCACTAAGTTTGAACCATGAAACTCAGATGGGTCAGTTTTGTTTTCTGGTTCTCCTGCATGAAGCATAAGGCTATTGGGTTAGATATTATATGAGGTGGAAGTTTAAGTTCAAATACAAACCTAATTAAATTTAATGTAATTTACATGAATGATGTTTCTCATAATTAATTTGTGTAAAAAAAATTGTACCAAGTTTGCATTTGGGGCTTAATTTACTTTTTATTTCTTAAAATGCCACATTAATAACCATGATGCCCTTACAAATAAAGTTGTTCCTTTTAATAATAATTCTCCTTCACTTGTGTGTCAATTGGCTGATATTGCCACCCAGTGCTTTTATGGATTAACAGCTTAAGAAAGAAGACACTAAAGCACTGGAGAATCAGTTCAATGGGGATACAGGTAATGAGCTTTCATTAGAAAACAAATATCTATCCGAGGGGGAATACATTAAGTGAGATCTTAGGATTTTATTCTTACCGATACAAAGGCTTCCCAGATCACCTCTGGACTCTCTGGTAGTAACATAGGACTGGGCTACAGGCAATGTTTGTTTTTTTTTGCCTAACCATTTAGGAACAAAGATTGATAGATTGAGGACTTTGGAGTTTAGTTTAATAACAATATCATAATTATTTGCAAAGGTTGTAATATGCTCAGAATATTAACATAAGAACAACCATACCTGGTCAGACCAAAGGTCCATCTAGCCCAGTATCCTGTCTTCTGACAGCGGCCAATGCCAGCTGTCCCAGAGGGAATGAACAGAACAGGTAATCATCAAGTGATCCATTTCCTGACATACTCTTCTAGCATCTGACAAACAGAAGCTAAGGACACCATCCATGCCCATGTTGGCTACTAGCTATTGATGGACCTATCCTCCATGAATTTATCCTGCTCTTTTTTGAATCCTGTTAAAGTCTTGGCCTTCACAACATCCTCTGGCAAGGAGTTCCACAGGTTGACTGCATGTTGTTGAAGAAATACTTCCTTTTTTAAATTAATTAATTAGTTTGTCTGTTTGCTTATTAATTTCATTTAATGAGTCCTAGTTCTTGTGTTATGACAGGGTGGGCAAAGGGCCCTCTGCAGGTCGGATCCAGCCTGCCAAGCCAGTGGATCCGGCCCGTTGCTGCCCTGCCATTCCCCTACCCCCAGGCCAATCAGGGCCTGGGGGCGGGGGAGCGAGTGAAGTCTCCTCACCCCCGCGGAGCGCATGGCAGCTAGAGAGACACGCTGCCCGTTTTAAAACAGCTGGCTTTTCTCTCTAGCTGCCGCACGCCTTTGGCAGTGGGGGGAGCTTACCTGCTCCCCACCCCCATGCCAATCAGGGTCTGGGAGTGGAGACCGTGCAAAGTCTCTTGTGTCCTTTCCCCACCCTGCGAGGGCATGCAGCAGCTAGAGAGACACGTTGATTTTAAATAGCCAGCATGTCTCTCTAGCCACCAGGAGTGTGTGTGAAGAGACTTTGTGTGCTCCCCTGCCCCCAGACCCTGATTGGCTTGGGGGCAGGGGAGTGGCAGGGCGGCTGCAGGCCGGATCCGACCTGCAGAGGGCCCTTTGCCCACCCTTGGGCTAGAGAGACATGCTGGCTGTTTTAAAACAGCCACCATGTCTCTCTAGCCACCGCACGCTGTTGCGTGGCGAGGAGTCTTTGCACGCTCCCTCGCTCCCAGACCCTGATTGGCCTGGGGTCAGGGACAATGGACGAGGTCTCCTCCCGCTAGGCGCCTACAGGAAATGCCAGCTGTTTTAAACCAGCTGGCGTTTCTCTCTAGAGGGTGGGGGAGGGAGGGAAAGAGGGTGAAGACTTCTCACGCTCTCCCACCCCAGGCCAATCGGGGGGAGGAGGGTATAAGAAGTCTCCTGGCCCCACCCTTTCCGCCCGAGGTGATCCCCTTTTAAAAAGTATTGCCCACCCCTGTGTTATCAGGAGCAAATAACACTTCTTTATTTACTGTTTCCACACCTGTCATGATTTTATAGACCTTAATCAGATCCTCCCTTAATCATCTCTTTTTCAAGCTGAAAAATCCCAGTCTGATTAACCTCTCCTCATATGAGCACTGTTCCATGTGCCTAATCATTTTTGTTGCCCTTTTCCAATATATCTTGCTTAAAATGGGACTATCACATCTGTACACAGTATTCAAAATGGGGGCATACCAGGGATTTATATAAAGGCAATATGATATTTCCTATTTTACTCTATTCCTTTCTTAATAATTCCCAACATTTTGTTTGTTTGGGGTTTTTTTGGACTGCACTGCATATTGAGTAGAGTTTTAAGAGAACTATTCACATGACTCCAAGCTTTTTCATGCACATTGGAAAATATAATCCCAACTATACATACAATATGAGGGGGAGATTTAGCTACAACCACTCAAGAGAGAGATCTTGGAGTCATTGTGGATAGTTCTCTGAAACCATCCACTCATTGTGCAGCGGCAGTCAAAAAAGCAAACAGAATGTTAGGAATCATTTAAAAAGGGATAGAAAAGAAGACAGAGAATATTTTATTGCCTGTCTATAAATCCATGTACGTCTTGAATATTGCATGCAGATGTGGTCGCTTAATCTCAAAAAGATATATTAACATTGGAAAAGGTTCAGTAAAGGGCAACAAAAATGATCAGGGGGTTTGGAATGGGTCCCATATAAAGAGAGAAAAAAGACTAAGACTTTTCAATTTAGAAAAGAGGAGACAAGAGGAGACTAAGGGAGGCTTTGCTAGAGGTCTATACAATCATAACAGGTATGGAGAAAGTGAATAAGGAAAAGTTATTTACTTGTTCTCATAACATAAGAACTAGGGGTCACCAAATGAAATTAAAAGGTAGCAGATTTAAAAGAAACAAAATGAAATTTTTCTTCACGCAGCGCACAGTCAACCTGTGGAACTCCTTGCCAGAGGATGTTGTGAAGACCTGGACTTTAAGAGGGTTCAAAAAAGAACTAGATAAATTCATGGAGGTTAGGTCCATCAATGGCTATTAGCCAGGATGGGTCGGAATGGTGTCCCTAGCCTCTGTTTGTCAGAGGCTGGAGAGGGATGACTTGATGACTTGTTTCTGTCTACTCCATCTGCGGGCATCTGGCATTGGACACTGTAGGAAGACAGGAGATTGGGCTAGATGGACCTTTGGTCTGACCCAGTACAACTGTTCTTATGTTCTTAAGCTTTCTTTCTTGAGTGGTAACAGCGAATTTAGACCCCATCATTTTATATGTATAGTTGAGATTATGTTTTCCAATATTTTACAGTGAAGGGGGGACAGGGAGCGGTGCCATTCTCCCACCCCCCATTTTAAAAGTGGGAAGACTATGCCCTTCTGCTTTTTATGGGCCAGAAGGATGAGAAACGGAGGAAGGGAAGAGAGGACATAGTGGGGGCAGCATTGTGGGGAGAAGAAGAGGGTGTGGGAGCAGGGCCCCAGGAGAAGAGGCAGTGCAAGGCAGGGATTTGGGAACAAGGAGCAGGGTGAGGGTGAGGCCTCGGGGGCCTAGAAAGCAGCATGGGGGTGGGGCCCCAGTTTGGGTGCCTGTGGTCCTCCCACCTTTACAGCATGCCCACCACTCCTGCACTGAAGCTTTGCAAGCCTGCTGTGAGGCTGACTTAAATTTTGGTCATTACCTGATACAAAGCAAATATCAAACCAATTATTTTCCACTCTACGAACATGCACCTATGTAAACCAACAGGAAGGAGCTCAGAGCTCAAACCTCTCCCCCCCCCCCCAAAAAAAAAACTTGAAGGGCTTGACAGACAAATTTAAACCTCTATCTTATCTCCTGTAACCAAATCCACGTGAGAAAAGCCCTGTGCCAGTATGAAATCTCTGTGATTTCAGTGAGGTGTTGCCCTCCTGGATAAATTACAAGATTGAAGCTTATGTACTAGATTCCTTTCCTTGAGAGAGTACTTTGGCAGGATGCACCCCTATATTCACACCCTGCACACCTTTGCAACCTTCTTTGTACAAAATAGTCCTTGTAATGTATCATTTGGAAACAAAGCTGGCACTGCTTTGTAAAGGGAGTATTACGCTATATTTTCAGCTTGTTTAATGTGCTAGCTGATTTATTAAACAATTGTTCCTTTCAATAATGCAGCAATTTATTATCCACACAGGAATCTTGATTTAAGTGAAAAAGAATATGCTGGTTTTTCTCTCTGAAAATGTCCATAATAAAACACGGTGGAACCCTGCTTTTCTGATATAACTGGGATCAGGGCCAAATGAGATTATCCAAAATTTGGATGATATAGAGAATAGGCAGAAAGCTTCAGTCGCATGGGCTCGGGTTGTTGCCACAGGAAGCAAGGCGGCAAGACTAGATCTGGGCTCAGTACCAAGAGGAGGAAGCCGCATTCAGTTAAGGAAGGAAGGAAGAAAAAGAAAGAAAGAAGAATTACAAAAAGAAAATATAAAATTGACAGAAGTGAACGGACCTTAACAGAAAAATTTTACACAGAGCTTTAAATCCATGCTCTCCTTTGGCTCTGTATACAGCATTTTTAGAAAGAAGTGGAAGGCAACGGGGGTAAATATGGCCTATTCCAATATACAAGACAAGAAAACAGGGAGGAGAGGGAACAAAAAAACCCAAGCCCTACAATATGCCTTCTTCTGCACCTATTGGACTCAACAGAGATTTTTGGCATTTCCCCGATGAAAGCAGGAATGGGTGTGCTGTGTCTTTTAGATCAGATAAATGAACCTGGGAGTAGAGTATATAGTCCTGGCTAAAATCTGCATGACAGTAATACCCAAACTTCTAAATATACTTTGCAATATTGATTTCTGAGCATCATGTGTCACACCAATCAAGAATGGCAAAACTAGACTAAAGTTGATTATTTGCAACAAGTATACACTAAGCCAACAATATCGCAGACTGATAATCCGAAAGAGTGTCAGAAAAGAAAAGCCTCCAGGGCCAGGGCACCATTTTGAGCACGTGGGGCGAGGGAGGGGGGCAGCAGCCATGCGCTCCAGGATCCGGCTACCTTTTCATCCCATTCCCTAGACACCAAGGGAGTGAGAAGAAAGTGCTTGCATTTTGTGCATTCCTCTCACACCTGCTGTGAGCTCCTTTCACCTGCCAGGTGTGAGAGGCATGAACGGAGTGAAAGCACTTTCCTCTCACTCCCTTAGCATCCGGGGAATGGGATGAAAAGCAAGCCGCGTCCCAGAGTGCACGGCTGCTGCCCTCCCCCATGTGCTCGAAATGGCGCGCTGGCTGAAGGGTGTTGTAGAGTAGTCAGGAAAGTTAGATTTGAATTCATCACATGGTCAACTAAAATTGACCACAACTTTGGAGAGGGAAGAAGGTGAATAACTAAAACGTATTTCTGAAGTTAATAATCTCAATGAAGAACAACGGGCTAAGGGATTCAGGGGAAACTTCTCTATGCAGAAACTGATGAATGTGTGAAACACTGTCAAATTTATCAGCAGAAACTCCATGGGTGAATGCACTTATAAAACTGTAAGACACATAAACAGAAAGTGTTATGGCAAACACCTGGTGTTCTAAGGTAAAAATGCTAGGGAGGTGTGAATGGGCACATAGAGTCTGCACAGCATCGTTTGTCCCCAAAATAAAACTATATTAAATAAGACCTAGTCACCACTAGATGGAGATGTTTGACTGAAATATATAAGGTTGTTAGCCACTTAAAACAATTATCTTTGCATGATCAGTAGTCCTGTGGCACCTTAAAACTAACAAAAATATATAGTATCATGAGCTTTTGTGGGCAAAACCCACTTCTTCAGATGAACTGGAATTGAAATAACAGCACTCAAGCTCAACTGATGAAGTGGGTTTTATCCATGAAAGCTCATGATACTATATATATATGTCAGTCTCTAAGGTGCCAGAGGGCTACTTCTTGTTGTTGTTGTTTTAATTTACAGACTAACACGGATACACTCTGAGATGTTGTATTAAGATCAGTGTACATGAATAAGAACTATTATGAAAAGGAGGCTGAGTATCTGAAATGCTGCAAGGCAATTCAATAGTACAATATGGGAGTAGACAAAGCTAGAATATAACACGTTACTCTGCCGGTAAAGAGAGCAGAAAATAGTCTACGGAGAGATGACCTATCAGATGATAACAAACTTCTATACTTCCTGAGAAAACTACAATGCATTGGTGATCTTCCAGAAAACACCATCCTAG
>JANRFK010003679.1:60132402-60152467 GCA_030068395.1 Apalone spinifera
ATGATCAAAATGGTCCCTTCTGACCTTAAAGTCTATGAATCTATGAGTCTATGACCAATCTGTGCAAGGGAGAAAGTCATGAGAATCTTTAGGTTACATGTAGGAGAACAACAGTCAACCAGAAATGTACTGTCTAGGCATCCACTCCCTGCTATACCATTCTTCTTGGTTGAAAGACAGAATTTTTTTTTGGCCAGATTCCAAAGAATGATTTTATAACAACAATAGCAAGACATTCACTAAAAACTAAACCAGATACCATCAAGCTTTTACAAGGATGAGGTTAGGATTAGTATTATGAAAATGCTAACCTTTCTGGCTATTTTCTTCTGTTTTAAACAAAAACAAAGTTTCTCAGTTGTAATTCTATGATAGAGAAGCCTCTTATTAGAAATATTTAACACACCCTATTAAGCCACCCGGGCAAACGTCAAGCAAGTTAACACACTAGTCTGTGGTTTCCACAAGCCAGTGTGCTATAAGCACTGACTCTGAACTTCAAATCTGCTTTATTCTTTTGCAAGAAGTGGACTCTAGATGTTAATATACAAATTCCTTTAAAAAATCAGGTTGTAGGTTTCCAGTGTGCAGTCTATAATAAATGGAGTAGATTGCAGTGAATCTTCGAAAAGAACCATCTCCTTTTTCCTAGAATTGAAGGAACCTTTTAAATATGTTTATACACGCTCCAAAATTTTAGCTCAGGCAACACTCACCTTTCTTTTTCTCAATTGTATTTTTTTTCTTTGTCATGCACATGTATGTGTTTATTTCATATGTCGTATATGCTCAAAGCATTTTGGTTGTTCTTGATCTTATAATAGGGCCAAGCATTTCCACGTATGTGCAGTTTAAAAAATACCAGATGAAGACCAGCTTATTTCAGTGTAACATAATCCAAAAATGTATGAAATTTAAAACAGAAAGATTGTTTATCACAGCTGTAAATGTGTTGACACACACAGTGCAAGGAGAAAAAACTTGCTTAGGGTTGGTGACAGTATGTCAAACAACATTACAAAAATGGAGAGACAAGTTACAGTTGTGTGTGACTTGGACCGCAATTTGAACAGACGATTTCAAACTGCCCTGGTGTTTCTGCTGCAAAAAATGTGCCTCCCACTCTTCCCAAGACTTGGCAAAGTTGTGAATTTTGCATACTTAAGGTCTCAAGTGCGTGCTCTTTAGTATTTGCTGCCAAAAGATTTAGTTTCCAACTCTCAAAATACTCAGCGTCAGGGATTTTACAAATATACACAGTATCTGTGCTCTCAGTTGTTAAGCGTTTGACACAGCCAGAGACTTCAGACCTCTATTCATTTGCAGGTCTCATGCAGCGTGGTACAGTATTATTAGGGGTTTTCTTACTCTCTCATTTTGCCCTTGACATTGAATTGAGAAATTATACACTTAAGTAAGGGCCTGATCCAGAACACTGAAATTCAAGGGGCTTTGGATCAGGCCCAGAATGAACAAGGATTTGCTAGCTCAGATGTTTTGTCAAATTCATTGTTAGTGAAAATGGCCACAGCTTGAAGGGAGTTACACCTTTTATGCCAGGGGCGAAGTTGGTGCCTTGTTTCTGGCAAAGTCTTCTCCAACTACAGGTATCCTCGATTAACTATATTCATGGACACACTTTCTCCGTTGAACTTGCTTTGCTGAAGAGACTAGCATAAAATCCATGAAGAAGTACGAGAAAAAAAATAAATGTTTTACCAAGTTAAAGAAATGGGAGAGAGAACATAAAAGGAACCGTTTATGCTTACTTATGCAACACTGCAATTTATCACATGGTTAACAGCTGCAGATATATCATATTTATAAATACACTTCCACACTATGCACATTATAACCAAAAATTTGACATGTATGTACACACACATTATAACATACATAGTCTGTTATATATATTTTACACCCTAGATGAGGTAGATGTTTAGTATAGGTGAAACCAATCATGAGAAATATGACTAATCTAAATTAATGCCAATATGGGCATTTTTATGCACACATATAGGGCTCAACCCTGTTCTCATAAAAGTCTACGATTTAAGTAGGAGCCAGTCTGCAAATATGTTCTTGCTATGACCGTGACAAGCAGCTGAACATACTGCTCCTAAACCCATGGGAGCACTACCTTCAGCAGCCTAAGGCTTTGTCTACACTTCTCAGATTAAAGTGCAGCAGTGCTTTAATGTGGCAGTGTGGCCACGGGGGGAGCTCAGGGAGAAAGCTCTGTATGTAAACCACCTCCATGAAGGTAGAGCTAACAGCACCGGGAGTGTGGCTCCTAGTGCTGTAGCCTCGTTCACACTGGCGCCTTACAGTGCTATAACTTGCTGTGCTCAGGGGTTGGGGGTTTTTTTCATAACTCTAAGCCAGAAAGTTGAAGTGAGGTAAAGTGGCAGCATAGGCTCCATTTCTGAGCTTTTAGAAAAGCCATCACAGAATATTCACTCCCAGGACCACCCAACAGGGAGGCAAAAGGGGTAGTTGCCATGGGGCCCAGCGATTCGAAAGGGCCTGGGGTTGTAGCAGTGGCCGGTGTCCCGGGCCCTTTAAATTGTTGCTGGAGTGCCGCATGGTGCACTCCGGGCAGCTGTCAGGGCTGGCTGGGGGGTGGGAGGAGCCAGCATGGTACACTCCAGGCAGAGCTGAGGGTTAGCTGCCCCTAGCTCTGCTCCTTCTGCCCAAGGCCCTCTTCACTCCACCTACTGCAAGTGTTGTTATAAATCATTAAAACAATTAAAAATAATTAAAATGTCTGTGGTATAGTCTAATCGTCATAAGACCAACCCCCATTGCATTAACTTGCTAACTTTTTAATTCTTTCAGGTCTTCAGCCAGCACATCAGAATCCCACTGAAGACAGCGAGACTTCTCAAGAGCTTAACTTTAAGCAATGCTTATGTTCTGTGCTGGACTGAGGTCTCGGTCAGGATGAGTTAATGAGGTTGTGCATCTATAGCACTGAAGAGAGGCAGCATGTTTGCTTTGCATCAAAATTTTCTCTAGTGTTTGAGAGAAAGTGTTTGGAAAAGGAAAAAGCGGTGGTGGTACGTCCACGCCCTCAGTTTAGAGGAGATAATCTTGCAGAATAAAATAAGTAAACACCTCTTCACAGTCCATTACGCTACGGGGTCTTCAATAGCAAATGCAGCAGGCAACAGCCTAGTCTCATCCAGTGCTGATGTGATGTTCACTTGCCCGGTGCACTTGATCTAAAAGCACCTCAAGATTTGTAGACCGATATGAAATTACAGACAAGCATCCAGTACTCAGAAGCAAGTGAATTCTCATGATCCACAGACACCCACAGACTCTGTGACCTTTATTATTATGCCCAATGCCAGGGTGCTAGATGGTGTGTGAGGGTAATTCTATTCATAGTATCAACAAATCATCGCATGTTAGTTGCGGTCTCAGAGTTTAAAGATAAGTTCACACGAATCTTGTCATGTAGCTCAACATTCCCAACCCAACTCTTGTTTTTGTTGGCAAGAAAAAAAACCTACCTCCGTTTATCTGGCTTGACTTTAATCCTGACCTAGTTACTCAGAAAAAGGTACCATATTATGCAAAGAAATGTCAAGTAAGTACAGGTTGAACCTCTACTCCAGAACCCTCAGGATCTGACTGGTTCCGAACAGAAAATTTTCCAAATCACGGGAGGTCAATATTGTTTAGCAGTATTTCCAACACTTCCACTATTTACTGGGCTCTTAGAAGACATGTAGGGGTAAATTAGAGCTAGCTAACAACATAGAACACTGAGAGCCAGGACTGGTGGCTCTAAACAAACTTTATGTTTACATATGGGGAAACTTGGCCATTCCCATGATGTGATATACCTTGACTTTAACAAAGCTATTGATACGGTCTCCCACAATATTCTTGCCAGCAAGTTAAGTTAAGGAAGTATGAATTGGATAAATGGACTGTAAGGTATATAGAAAGCTGCTTAGATTGTCGGGCCCAACAATCGATGTTTGGATCGATGTTTGGCTGGCGGTCGGTTTCAAGTGGAATGCCCCAGGGATCGGACCTAGGGCTGGTTTTGTTCAACATCTTTAATAATGACTTGGATGAGTGGATGGATTGCACCCTCAGCAATTTGTGGCTGACATTAAGCTAGGGAAAGAGGTAGATATGTTTGAAGGCAGGGATCGGGTCTAGAAGGACCTAAACAAATTAGAGGACTGGGCCAAAAGAAATCTGATGAGGTTCAACAAAGACAAATGCAGAGTCCTGCACTTCAGACAGAAGAATCCCAAGCATTGTTACAGGCTGGGGACTGACTGGATTACAGGTCAACAGTGTGCCCTGGTAGCCAAGAAGGCTAATGTCATATTAGGGTGCATTAGGAGGAGCATTGCCAGCAGATCTAGAGAAGTTATTATTCCCCTTTATTCAGCACTGGAGAGGCCACATCTGGAGTACTGTGTCCAATTCTGGGCCCCCCACTACAGAAAGGCTGTGACGCATTGGAGATGGTCCAACGAAGGGCAACCAAAATGATTAGGGGGCTGGAGTACATGACCGATGAGGAGAGGCTGAGGGATTTGGGCTCATTTAGTCTGCAAAAGAGAAGAGTGAGGGGGGATTTGATAGCAGCCTTCAACTTCCTAAAGGGAGGTTCTAAAGAGGATGGAGAGAAGGTATTCTCAGTAATGAAGGATGGCAGAACAAGGAGCAATGGTCTCCAGTTATAAGTGGGGGAGGTCTAGGTTGGATATTAGGAAAAACTATTTTACTAGGAGGGTGGTGAAGCACTGGGATGGGTTCCCTAAGGAGGTGGTGGAATCTCCATCCCTAGAGGTTTGTAAGTTTCGTCTTGACAAAGCCTTGGCTAGGACGATTTAGTTGGGATTGGTCCTGCTTTGGGCTGGGGGCTGGACTTTATGACCTCCTGAGGTCTCTTCCAGCCCTAGGATTCTATGATAAGTGGACATCTGGCTAACTAAAATCATTCTTGATAACAGATGTTTCCGGACCAGAGAGTTCTGGATTAGAGAGGTTCCACCTGTATTTAATTCCGTGAAAGACAACTGGTGATCAAGTATGTGTTGGGTGTGAAATAGATACAGCACCAAGACACTGGAGTACACATGTGTGTCTAAAGTGGGATAGAGTTGCGTACAAGGAAAAGCAATTGGAAATGAGTCCTTGCCCTTCCCCTTTTTTAATCCCTTCATTGGCTTCCTAGCCAATATCATGCCAAATTTAAATTTCTTGTCGCCATCTTCAAAGTTTTACAGAACTCTGCCTCTGTGTGCTTTGCTTTCCTTGTCAAAGCTCCATATTGACCCCTGTTGCTGTCACTCACAGAGTTCAAGGCCAGAAGGAACTATGAGATCATATAAACTGGCCCCCTGTATATCACAGCCCATTACATTTCACCCCATTACCTTGCTGTTGAGCCTAATAACTTGTGTTTGGCTACAGCAGATCTTCCAGGAAGGCATCCAGTCTTGATATGAAGATAGCAAAAAAAAATGGAGATTCCACCACTTCCCTTGTTAGTTTGTGCCAGTGGTTAATCACCCTCCATCTTAAAAATGTGTGCCCTATTTCTAATTTGAATTAACCAAGCTTCAGTGCCCATCCACTGATTCTTCCTATGCCTTTCTCCACTAGATTAAAGAGCCCTTTACTACCCAGTATTTTCTCCCCGAGAAGTATCTACACACTCAGATCAAGTCAGCTCTCAGTCTTCTTTTCAATAAACAGATGGAGCTCCACATCTTTCTCTCTAGAATCTTGCCTTGAGGCTTCCATTAATTTTTGTGGCTTTTTCTGGCACCCCCTTCATTTTCTCAATCTCTTTTTTAAAACTTGGACACCAGAAGTGGAAGCAGGATTCCAATTTCACTTCCACCAGTGCCACACACAGTGGTATATTCCCCTCCCTTTGCCTACTCACTACTCCTCTCTTTGTATGATTTAGGGCAGGGCTACTCAACTTGCAGCCCATGGGCCACATGTGACCCGCAGCCCGTTTGTTTGTGGCCCGCAGTGCAGTCTGGATTTACTCAGGGCTCAACACGTGGCCCACAGGTGGGGGCCAAAACAAAAAAGCAGTCGATATAATGGTATTCTGTTGAAATACATTTTAGTAGTTAAATTCCTGGACTGTCATTGTGCATTAAAAGTGCTGTCATATGCGTGGAATTTGGATAAATATTGCATTTTATTAATATCAGCAGAATTGACTTAAACGGGGCCTGTGTGTTGTATAGTCTTGTTTTAATCTTTGTATTCAGGCCCATCAGTGTGAAAGAAACTATTTGCATATATTTGCATGTATATGCAACCACACTTAAATTGTGGTCCTTGGCATGTGCTGTGAGTATCATTGTGGCCCCTGGGGCTTCCAAAGTTGAGTAGCCCTGCTTTGGGTCACATTAGCCATTTTAACTACAGCATTGCATGGTGAGCTCATGTCAAGTTGCTTGCCCCCTTTGAATCCCTAATCCTTTCCTGAGTCACTGCTTTCTACAGCCCAGTCCCTGATTCAGTAGGTGTGGCCTGCCTTCCTTGCTTGCCCTCCCCAACCAGAGTGAGGAATGCAGCAAATTCTGCACTTTCCCCTTGCATCCTGATGAAGGAGAATAGCCATCAATATCCCCATATGAATTGCGGGGGGGAGCTTCAGCCCTCCCCTTCCACCCTCCTTAAAGGGCACCTGGGAGGTGGGAGGCTCAGGACTCAGGCAGTCCCAGAGGGGAGAGTGTCCCCTGCCAACCCCTTTCACCTGCCTGGTGATTCTGTCTTTTTTCTGTGTGGTTTTATGAGAAGCAGTCCCATTCCAGACACATCCCATCATCCTGGCACAACCAAACCCTGACCTTGCTTTAGGTTATGATAAGAAGAACATTGAATATGGTGGTCCTAGGTCCTACTGCTAAGGAGAAGTTCTTGAACCAACAGACAGACAGACAAACAATCTCTCTGAAATACAGACTAGAAGACTTACCTGGCATTGCCCAGATCTCCAGCTCGGAGAGTGGGTAGAGCTGTGCACCTTGGCTGCTGGCTTCTCCTGACTTCAGCCTGGAGTGTGTGTGGGTTCACACCCCAACTGCTGGCTTCACCCGGGGACTGGTTAGGAATGAGGGGTGGGCGAGACCATGCAGGTCTCCTGCTGGCACTCCCTGGGTGAAAACATTTTCTGTAATTTTTAAAAACTTAACTGACATTTTAGTATTGCTTGCATGGGATCTTCAGCACACACCTCCCAAACTGAAGTCTCACACGTCAACACATTTTTCTTTTCACACCTTATAGACAGCAGACCCGTATGCAGGAATTTCTGTGTGGGGGAGTACAAGCCATGGGAGGGGCTGGTGGCTGCCCTGCCTCCGTGGCCCAGCCCTGCCCCCCAGCCTTGGAAGGGGGGAGGAGGGAATCAGCCTCAGCCTTGCCCTGGCTGGCCAGAGCATGGGGGAAGGAGGCTGGGACAACATGCCACTCCTGCCTTCCCCCGGTCGGCTGGAGCACAGGGGAGGGAGGCGGGGGCAATGCACTGCCTCTGCTTCACGCTTACTTGGAGGCCATGGGAGGGATGCATTCACACCCTTTGCACGCACCCTCCCTCGCATACGAGCCTGGACAGGCACATAAGCAGAAACTCACCCTCTTCTGTGGTTTGATTTGATGACCTATAAATAGTACATTTCTCCTGGGCTTTGCTAGTTAACACACTGATCCATGTGTACTCAAGATCCTGTTACTCTGAGGGCAGGTCTACACTAATTCCCTCCATCAATCTAATCTACATGACTTCACATATGCAAATAGCGTAGCTGAAGTCAACATACTTACCACAGCGTCTTGTGTGCAGTAAGATAGGTGGGGGCTGCTCTCCCATCAACGCTGGCTACTCTTCTCATCCTACTGGAGTACTGGTGTTGATGGGTGAGCACTCGGAGATTGATTTATCATGTCTAAGCAGCTATGATAAATCGATGGCTAGTGGTAAATCGATGGCTAGAGTCAATCCCCAATGTTGTGGAGACAAGCCCCGAGTTATCAATAACTCTAAAACAGCCAATAGTTTCTTAAATGTAGAGTGCCCTGCCTATCCCTGCCACCCATAAGGCTCCTTTACCCACCTTATCATTTCTAAACAGGTTATAATATTCCAGTTACAGATTGTGAGCTCCTAAAAACAAAGATTGTCCTTTCTTAAATGTTTGAAACGTGTCTGCTAGTAAAAATAAATAAACCTAATCATAATCATTTAAAATATGTCTCACATTTGCTTTTATCGGCGGGGTAGCCATGTCAGTCCACATGAGCAAAAACAACGAGGAGCCCTGTGCTTTGAAGACTAACAGATGTATTGGGGCATAAGCTTTTGTGGGTAAAGACCAACTTCATCAGATGCATTTTTAAGGTGCCACAGGATGCAGTGTTTACTTTTGTAACCCTGAATCTCAGTGCTTGCATGCTCCTCGAAGCATTTGGGTTTTAACTGAGAGGTGCTGGAAAAGGGGTAAAAACTTAGAAAAAGTTTGTTCAGAATGTAAAGGAGAGGAGAAGCCTTATCCGTACAGAAAGATTTGGAATGAGCAGAGAGAGAAAACTTTGATGGAATAGCAAGTGGAAAGACTAATTATTGCTTGACATTAAAAATAAGTTAGGGAATAATTTGCAAGATACTTGCAGGAGTAGCATGGTGTTCTGCTGGCAGCAGCCAAAGAAATCCAAGAAGTGCATTCGGTCCCTTCTACATCTCTCTGCTGTCCATGCCACACAACCAGCATCAGGGTCCTCTCTTTCCCTTAGGCATAATTTCTCCACTATTGGTGAAAGAGACTCCAGAGATACAATTCCTGGTCTAGAAAAGCCTTCCAAATTCCCCTCTCTCACTGCCTGATTCAGCCCTGCTCCCCATATGTCAGATGGAAAAAAAAATCACTTGCGCATATACATTTCCAAATTTAAAAAAAAGCAAATGCTGACCCCATAACTGTGCTTGACTCCCCCAAGGCATTCTGGGATACAGTTTTTATGAGAGACTATGATCTGGTCTACACCTACATTTGAGGTTGACCTAGTTACATTGCTCAAGGATTTGAAAAATTCACTACCCCCGCCAAGTAACAGAGTTAATCTGATCTAAGCCCTGGTGTAGACACTGCTAGTGAGATGAAAGAATTCTGTCAACTTAGCTATCACCTCTTGAGGGGGTGGATTTACTATAGTGATGGAAAGACCCTTTTTGCTGTTGTAGCAAGTGACTACAGTGCAGAGGGGTAGCTATAGCACTTATACAGCACTTATACAGTCATATCCTGTGAAAAATAAAACTGCATTGTAACCCATTCACATGGCTCCGTTTTGAGTAAAATCTTGTGTTTTGTTTATTTGTGTGTTTGACATGTCTCAAGTGTTCGTTGTAATAAATGGAAATACAGAGTCAAGAAAATCTTAGCAACTCCCAGCTAGGGTGAGCTGTTGAAATGTATGTTGCATGTGTGTTTGCCAAGCTTTAAGCAATCACTCATGTGACAAAGATTTTGCTTCTCACACTATTTCAGGTAAATGATGACATATGTGTGAATGACAAGTTTGTGCCAAGAACAATGGCCTCCACAAGACAATGAAAAGCAGCTGAAAGAATCAACACCCTTGCACCAGAATTTCAGATTCTGTATCAGTTACTAGGATAGTGGCTTGTCTTGCAATACTTTAGGTCTGCAGAATCAGCCAGGTTCCTTAGTGAGGTGAAAGTTTGTGGCTCTCAACCTTTGCAGAAGACTCTCAGGCGTCCGATTGGTCTCGTGTACCAAGTTTCACCTCACCTAAAAACAATTTGCTTACAAAATCGGACACAAAAATACCCGTGTCACAGCACACTATGACTGAAAAATTGCTTCCTCTTTCATTTTTTATGACTATAAAAGAAATCATAATTATCAGATTATAATTCTACAAGAATAATTATAAAAGAAATCGACTGGAATATAAATCTTGTACTTACATTTCAGTGTATAGTATAGAGAGCAATATAAACAAGTCATTGCCTGAATGAAATTTTAGTTTGTACTGGCGTTGCTACTGCTTTTCATGTAGCCTATTGTAAAACCAGGCAAATATCTAGATGAGGCAATATCTCTCCTGCAAGACCTCAATGTACTTCCAGGGTTGAAACCCATTGGCTATGGGGATATTGTGTCAAGGAAGATGGTAGATCTGTGGATCCTAGGAGGTGAAATCAAATCACAATTCCTATGCTTGGAAATACTGCCCCTGAAATAGCCCTTCCATTTGCCCTCCTCCCCTGAATCCACACCGTGTCACATAAGAAGATAGCAGGGGTTTCAGAAAAGCCACACCAGGAAAGGCAGGACTTTAACTGGCTAATAGCTAGAAGTATATAAAGTGGATGAGTAGCAGGTGTATCATAGGCTGGGAAGGGTTCGCATTCCCATACTGCCTCACCTGGCCCCACCTATGCTCTACCGGGTGCTGGGACCACTCTGGTCATCCAGCACCAGGCAGGTGGCTCACCTGCGGGGAGGGCCTTGCTGGTCGGGGGGCAGGTGGCTCAGGGCCAGCCTCCCCATGCCAAGTCTGCTGGCCAGCTCTCTCCAAACCTTCAGATCTGGCACTGTGCCACCCACCATCTCTCCAGAGCTGGGAGAGATTGTGGCCACGTCACTCGCTGGCTCTCCAGAACTCTGAGGCAGGCTGGGGCCACACTGCCCGCTGGCTCTCTGCAAGTCCAGGGACGGGGAAGGCTACGGGAGCTACCCTGGGTCAGGGAGAGACAAGGGCCAGCAGCCACACTGCAGGGGGGAGGGCTGGGCAAGGGCCAGCAGCAGCCAAAGTGAGGGAGAGGCCTGGGCTCTGGTGGGCGGGGCTGTGGGAGGCTTGCCTCCCGAAGCCATGGGATCCCCCACTGCCCATGCTTGGTACCCACTGAGAATAAGGGCCACTGTCTGGGATTCATTCAAGAGGGGGAAAGCAAGTGATAAAGAAGAGAGTGTATCGAGCTCCTACCTACCTCAGAATTATACCGATTCGTAAACTGGTTTCTGTGTAAACAGATCATAGCAGATCAGCCCCCTGATACAATAATCCTAGATAACAAACTTTGAGGGGAGAGTGTTTAATTAATTCTTCTAAATCTCAACAGCGCAAGGACCTGGGCATTGGCCTCCTAGACTCAGCCGTGCTCTGTGACGGGTGTTCACATTGCTGCAGCCTGAAAGCCTGCCGGGCGTGATTGCTTGCAGATACAGCAGATTTCCATCTGTTGGCATGATCAAGCTGTGGCTGTCAATCCCACAGGTTTCCCGGGAAAACCTGGTGTTACCAATCAGCGTGGCCTGCTGTGCACACGCCACTCAGCAATACACCATAAAATTACGGGGGGGGTTTCCAAGGGCAAGTGGATTTAAAATTGCCTTCCTTTGTTCAGGAAACACAGGGCACTTAGACAAAAAAAAAAAAAAAAAAAAGAGCATGATGTGAGATGTATTTAAGCCTACTGCTCGTGGGAGATCTGTGCAGCTCAGATAAAGGTACTTTGTATTTCTGAAAATTTGATACACATAAAAATTGGCCAAGTGTAGTAACAACTAGCCATGTGAACTAAAAATCCAGCCATGGGAGCAGCACTGAATATGGGCACAGCAGGGTGACAGGTGGAAGAGGCAGGCAGACAGTTATCTTTTAGATGTGTGAAGTCTGTATTTCATTCATGCTATTTGTGAAACAGAATAACATTAGCAACTAGTCATGAGGCCACAGTTTAGGAAATTACATCACATATTTGGCCATAAGTGCAGGATATAAATAACCTGGCGTAGCAAACCTTTCATAGAAACAGACGCAAAAGGGGAGTCACTTGCCCCTATGCAATTCACACTGTAAAAGTTACACATCTCTTCTAGTTAGTTTCCCAAGAATCAAGGAGGAGTCAGCAAGATTTGGAATGGAAGTGGACACACAAGCAGCACAGCCGGTGATTGTTTACAAGCAGTGGAGTGTTTTAAGGAAGGTTAATTCCATGCATTATAAAAGCACAATCTCCAGATTGTTCGAATACAAATAACTTGTTCCCATTCACACCATTCCTACTATATAAAGCAGCTAAAGGAATAGCAAACATGCATGTTAATCTGTAGCACGACATTTGTGATGATGGAAGTACAAGTGACCCCCTAATGGAAAACAACCCACGGCCAAGCACTACAATCGAAACATAATGTGTTTCCCTCCTATGTTTGTTTGGAGCCATTCACAGCTTCCATTTACAATTCAACACTTGGGACCTGATTCTGCAATCGCCTATGCACATGGGTAATTATGCCCGAGCAAAACAGTCCAGTTGACCTTAATGGGACTATTCCTGTGTGCAGAGGCTTTTGGGATAGAAGGTGCAAAACATTCAGACCAACCTGAGCCCAAAGAAACATTTGTTGTGTCTCGTGACTTTATAATCTAGTGGCTCAGGAACTGCAGACATAGGCATGTGTAGATTGCTGCAAGACACAGGGCACTGGCCCACATACCTGTCAACAACTATTGCCCATGTGTATCACATGATCGTTCATTAAAGGGGACAGTGCGGCTGAGAAGTTTTCACCAGCTGCTGAAATGAACCTGGTATAATTCTATCAGCAACTGAACCTTTGGACTAAGGACACTATGGCTAGAGAACTCTGTACATGTTGAGCATTATCGATTCATAACCAAAAATTCCACAGGAAAAGAAATACTGCTGGGAAACACACTTTTTTCCCAGATGGGATTTTGGAACTTTTTCTTCTTTTACCTCCCTCATCATATACCTAATAGTGGCTGTTTGCCCCCTCAGTGGTGTCCTTAACAACTACCACAAATTACTCCTGTCATCCTGGAAACAGCGTCAGAACACTTTACAAAGAGGCAATACACAATTGATAAAAATACTTTCCACCTTCTCCATCACTTACAGGCAATTAAAGCAAAGTTGGGGGTTCTTATTAAGTAATGTGAAATTTTGCAGCACTCCCACCCTCTTGCTGTCCAGTTCATGAGAAGCTGGGCTTTCAATTTGCAATCAGCACTCCCACATAAAACAGTCTGCAGTGCTAGGACTACCCTCTCACAATTTGTGATATTTCAGATTTAGTATTATAGTCCAGGATAGGTGGGACTGTCACGAATCATGGGTAGTGTGAATAGTTGGCATGAGTGAATTAACAGTAAGTGAGCTGAAGAGAGGCCATACTAGGGTCCGAGTCGGTGCCCCGGTGGATTATGGACTTGTTTATCACTTTAAGAAAAAGGACTGTGTAAAAAAACACTGTGTATGCTAAAAAAAGCAAAACTGCACAAAGGAGGCAAAGTTCCCAAATAAGAGGATTCAGAAGGGAAAAACTCGACCAAGGACACTCCGTTGCTTATCGCTTATGGCTAGGCGTGCAAAATTGGGTGTTGTAAACAGAATGTTCCAAGATCGGTCGTAAGAACACCCGCAGGTGATAGAATCATCGGATAGCATCCCTACTCAAACTGTCCCTTGCCGAGGGGATATATACCACACCATTTTGCTGTATGGATTGGAGTCCATCAATTTGGCATATTGGGGTGATGTGCACGTTGGACTTCCACCTCAACTAAATTAATCAACATTACCTGGGATTTGGCCAGCCCTAGAGGGTGAGTGGTATGTGTGAATGTGTTTGTGAAAGTGTGTGTGTGTGAATTAAGCTGCTAAATTGGGTTAAGGATTAAACTTAAACTGTTAACTATTCAATTTAAACATTGCTTTTAACCTGCCTTTTAATTGCTAATTACTAGATTTAAATATTGCTTTTAAACTGCTCCTAAATTGCTGGTAATAAAACCTATTAAAGGTATATTTGGGCTACTGAGGATCTATTGTTCTGTGACACTAATCAAATGCCCTGTCATGTGGCCTGATCAACCATACAACAGCACCCTCTTGTGACAGGACCTCCCTGATCCGGCACCCAATCACAGAGTTTGCCAGACTAGGGGAGGCCAAGGCTCCCTTCCCAGCCCTGCTCCCTGCCACCAGCCCCACTGCTCCCAGTCCTGCAAGGGCTGCACTTCTGCCCGGGCTGGGGCTGTGCTCCTCACCACTGGGAGCGCCAGTCTGGACTGCTCTCCCAGCTGCCAGCCCTGCTGCCTCCGGCCTGGCCTCCACTTCCCTCTGGCCAGCTGGGGCTCTCTGATCCAGCAATATCTGTGGTCCTGCCACACCATGGATTTTGCTGGACCAGAGAAACCCAGGTTTTAGAGGTTTAACCTGTATTATAACATACACTGCACAGCTGAGAAAAATTGAGGCACACAGAAATTACGTGACTCACCCCAAGCATTTTGATTTTTCCCTACACAGATCACAGAGCAGCTCATTAATGTCTATCTTGCAGCATATTCTGCTATATATCTTATAGCAGGCCTTCTTCAAGTAAACACACATGGCTACAAAATGGTAACAAAAATGATAAATGATTTAGAAAAACTGATCTATGACTAGGCCAAGGACTAAAATGAATTGCCTTTTCATTTTATTTCTTTGAAGTAAAAAAAACAACAATAATGCAACAGGTTAGGCATTGTAAAAGTTAATTACATAGCATGATCACATAACAATAACCACCCACCCAGCAACATAAGACTAATTTGTATGCAGGAAACAAATTAAGCAAGCAGACAACCCAAATATTAGAGATTTTACAGATGCTACATGTAACAGATATGACATTTTCCTGTAATATCTTTGAGAAACATAACTGAATTAATTTAAACGTCACTGAATTAAGTTTAAGTGTCTTACGAGTCCACTGAATTAAAAATGCAAAGTTGATTTATTATTGAGGGGTTGCATGTAATATCTCTGGAGAGAGATGTGACCAGTGTAAATTTTGGAAAGAGTCATGAGGTTCAAAGGACTATTTTAAACAATGTGCTGGACAAACAAAGTTAAGTCAGCTTCCTGGGAAATACCTGGGGCAAGTGAATGCAAATGACCATCTCTGGTTATGCAAAGATCCAACTTTTTGAAGCTTTGCCCTGAGAAGGGGATCATTGGTTGATTACCTATTCACAGTCTCTGTGGATCAACACAGATTCATGAGTGTGCTTGTTCTGAGCTAATAGCTGTCATGGACTTGTTACCACAGAAAAACCCCTTTGTGGTGTCAGTAAGAGGTCTTGTTGAACTGGAGTAACTCTGATAAGCTTCTTAGCATGCCTGTCAATTCTTTTATTGTTTCTCTGTCATGCTTTCACCTTAAGAATAAATGTGCTTGCACGGAAAGGGCTCTGTGTTAACTTATACCAACGGGTGATTATGTTGTTTATAGGCTCTGAGGAGAAAACCAAAGGAGGTCTCTTTAGGCACTTTGCTCTGCTGGGAAATTCACAGTGCAGCCTAGAACTGGAGTGAGACACATTTCTCCACATGAGAGGCAATGACTGCTGAGCTTGAAGCCTGAAAGCGAATGGAGCATGGTGGGGGAATAAAGGTATGAACCGTGATAGTTCAGCGGAGGGAAATAAATTGTTTCTTTGCCTCCTGCATTGCACAGCCAGAATTTTAGCATATGATGTTTCAAAAAATTGGATTGCAACTTCTGCCACTGGTGTGCTACCTGCCTTCCTTCACACTTCCCATTCATTTTGTCTATTTCATTGTTTGCACCTCTCTCATGCTCCAGGAGTCACATTACAGAAAGTAACATTTTTACTCAGATACCAAAGAAATCTTTAAAGTAGACTTAGTCAGGGTCGCAGGATCGCTGGCTATTTTTAGACAACATGGCACAGAGATGCAAGTAAAGTGTTTACTAGCTTGGACATAGGTCATATTAACAGTCATACAGCCAGTATTTTGTCAGTACCACAGACCACCTGCAGATGGGATAATTTATTACCAGTGACAACTGTTTATTACCACTCAGCAGATGTGCAGTTAACCCTTTTCCCTCACTCATAAAGCTTCCTCACAAATATTACACCAAAGACATCCAGGGTGTGGCTCAACTATGAATTTTAATCCTTGTGCCCACAGAAATGCACAAGTGAAGTGCTGACTGAAGAGATTTACAAGCTCTCTATGCCTGCTCAAATCTCCAAGCGGAAAGTGTCAGTTATGCAAATGGTGCCAAGACAGCAAAGGAAAGTTCCTGATGAGAGAGGATAAGTTATCTACAAAATGAAACAAACCTATCTGCAGAATAACTTGCAAGATTGGGGGGGCATCTTCACTGCTGTTGAACAGTGGTTGCATTTAACCACAGAGATAGCCACACTTATCAGCTAGACATTTCAGCCTGATAGATAGATAGATAGATAGATAGATAGCTAGATAGATAGATAGATAAAATTCTAGGTCCGTTCCTTCCTCCACTCCTTTATGTAATACTTATTTAGACCTGGAATGTGAAAGTGTAACCATATAAATGGTTCACAGTTAGATGCAGGCTCCCATTATGCGCAGGGAGCTGCCTGCATATAACTGCATCTAGCTGTTTCACAGGGGAGTGGCGAACAAGTGGGCTGCTGCCTGTGATACAGGGGCAGCAGCAGGGCCAGGGAGACAAATGGGAACTGGTATATACAAGGAGACAGCTTAAAAGGAAGCTCCCTGCGTGCATCGGTTCCCAAGGTGGCAGACAGGAGCCGTATGCCCAGGCAGCTGGCTTAAGAGCTAGCTCCCCGCACGCACCAGCTCCTGGGGAGCCAACTGCTGCCCTGCATATAATTACACACATTTTAACATCCCTAATTTAGACTCTGATATGTGACCTATCTGATTTTATTTCTGCATTGTGCCTAGCACATGCTTAGCAACAGACAAATATCAGTGCTTGCAGTACTCGTTTCAAGACAAAATAAGTCTGTACGTGGATCATTTTAGGAAACAAAATGGGATTGGAGGTTTTCTTCCACTGCCCCCTTGTCCCCCGGGCATCCACAGGTTGATTGTTTTTTTTAAATCTGAACAGACATAGTGATTACTGCCAACTTTTAAAGAAATTATTTAATAAAGGGCACTGCACTTTAAGCTTTTACTGACATGATTCACTGCAAAACAGTTTCCATCATCTGAAAATAAACTCTCATTCTGGGGTCAAGTTAGTTACACAAAGGTTTGACACAATCATAATTGACACAATCATAATTTCAACCGCAAGCCCCCTATCAGCATCGCTGGGGAACCTCGCTGCCCTCCTGTCAAATCCAAGTCCTCCAGTTGGTAGAAATGTTGATAATACGTCATCGAAAATGGGTTGAGTTAGATATTATTCTAAAAACTACAAACACAATGGTATCAAACATTATACACCGAGAGCAACTATGTAGATAAG
Source organism: Apalone spinifera (assembly GCA_030068395.1). Classification (NCBI taxonomy): domain Eukaryota; kingdom Metazoa; phylum Chordata; order Testudines; family Trionychidae; genus Apalone; species Apalone spinifera. Next base: position 60,149,748 of record JANRFK010003679.1, read on the forward strand.
TATTTGAAAATATGTTTAAAGATCAACTTTTTAAAGATATGCCTTAGTACAGGGAGGCAGCACTTACATTTTTTTAAAAAGGGAAAGACATTGAACACTGGTAATCCTAGGGAGGTTAGCCTTGATCAGCATGCCCTCCATCTAGCGCGCCACTGCTAGACACCTTGTCATGTTGATGCTCATCCATTCTGTTCTCGCACATCTCTGCACAAAGCAGGGTGTTGGCCACACCTGTGCAGGGTAGTGAGCATCTGGTCTTTGCATACGAGAATTTGATTTCCTGGAGAATTGATTTAGGAGCACATGGTATATCATGCATAGCTGATACGATCAGTTCATCTTCCAAGATCGATCCATGCCTGCCAACCTGACAATGGAGTGTAGTTTTGGATGCACTTGATCATCCTGGAGCCACTATGCTGCTTGACTATTTGATAGCATATAAATGCACCCCTTCTTGATGGCAATTCTCTATCTGTCTGCTTTTTAGAAGACATCCACCCACCTAGCCTTGCAAGTGTCATACTGTTGGTCTTCAAATGATAAACTCAACTTACGGAATGCCTCTAGCATATTTATGAGCTCATCAGTGACTGTCGGCTGTTCTGAGCATCTTTAGAGTGAGGAGAGAGTCTTTGGAGGCTGAATCAAATGCCTTCCCATATGATAATTTATTCTTTTCATTCAACCTTCTAGTAGTTGCACATCCTGAAGGAGCATGCAAACCTGGCAGCTTTTTTGTGGTCCAAAATCTAGGAATATATCTCTGAGAGATATGCAGCGATTCCTTCTTCCCCAACAGTAGGCACAGAAAACTATATCTTGTGGCAGTCACGGATAGCATGTCAAGGAGACCATGAGAATGTCTTTATCTTGTGCAAAACCCTAGTGTTTCATTGCACCTCTCCCAGTGGCTTTGGTGGCATGCAAGATAATTTTAGTGCCAGATTCCTCAAGCGGACTACAAAGAAACCCCACTGCATAGTAAGCAGCAGCAGCTTTGTTCTGCCATACAATAATGAAGTTCTTCAAGCAATTCTTTGCATGCTGGAGTGTTTTTCCTGCAAAGATAACTAATCTTCGGTGCAAATCTGAGATAGCAGCTTCTTCACTGTGACACTGGTGATATTCATGGAGTCAATGGTGATATTCATGGACTCGATTCAATATCATGGAGTCTTTTATTTCTGGCACTGTCTTTAACTGATTCCTCTGCATATGTGTCAACCATGAGGAAGGCTTCATTGCAGGTCTGTTATTTTTACTATATCTTCATAATGAAACATTTAGCTAAATCTCAATAAGTGTAACAGTCTCGGGTCAATAGAGGAACCAAAGGAGTGTGAAAGCTACACAAGGAATTTGCTACAGGTATTGGAATTAATTGTTAAATTAACGACTACTTATAGTGGTAGATTACATGTGTGACACACAGATCTCATGTGTATGTTGAAAATCCTTCTCTCAGGCCTTGTCTAACTAAATGGAAGATTGTCACTGCTGTGGCAATCTTCCAGAGTTCAAGTCAACAAGAGTTTTGTTTTAAAGCTTGCAGCAGGGCAAGGCCCATTTTAAGTGCTTGTGGCAGAAATCAGTTCTGCTGAATAACTTTCTAATGGTAAAATTCACTGTTCTAACTAGCCTCTAATTTTATTATCTGAACACCACATTTACCCTTATCTACTATATATTTGAAAGAGTTTGCATGTCTGTCTGTCTGAGAGTCTGTTTGTTCAAGAACTCCTCCTAAATGGTAAGAGCTAGGACCACCAAATTTGGTATGCAGTTTCCTCTTATCATAACTTGGTCGTACCAGGATAATGTGGAATGTGATTGTTTCTCATCAAATTGAAAGGGAGGGCTCTGATAGCAGGGAGAGTTATACTCCAGAATGACCACACAGGGGCAGCAAGCAAGCACGCACACCCCCCGTGGCCCCAACAGGCCCAGAAAGCCACAGAGCAGCTGCAGATGGGCAGCACAGTCCCCACCACCCACACAACAAATCAATAATCCATATTAAAGTAAACAGCACACACACAAAGCCCAACAGAATAGCCATATAGCACAAATCAAACTCTTTTCCCCTACACAGCCCTCTTCAAGCAATATTCACAACTTCTGCAGCTCCCTTGCAATTTGTCTTGAAGGTGTACACAGACCAGGCCCTTTGGACCAAAGAAGAGGCACAGAATCCAAAGGAAAGGGTTTGTTCTGCCAGCAGCTCCCTCCTTTACACCAAAGAGGGTTTTAGCTCACACACCTACTGCAGTTGTTAGTAGGGCATGGAGAGAGGCTCTCTCTCTCTTTCGGGTAGGAAGCTCTTAAACCATTTAGGAATTAGCAAATCAACACTAATACTTTAAAAATCCAGCCAGAGCACACGGTGAGGCACTGCTTGAATATTGTCATAACAGAGCACTTAAAAAAATGAGGCTGCCACATTCTGCACAAGGTGCAAGCCCACATACAGTACATCACTATACTCTCGTCCTGAGATAGAATATAAGATCATTTAAATAATGTATTTATTACACACAGATGCTACTCAGTGACCCAGGCCTTATATCTTCAATACACCCAGTCTTTTGTTGGAAGTTACAAGGCTATGAATTCTTTTGCCCAATAAAGAATATTTGCATCTCATTATTTTCCAGTTCTCCAAACACTGCAGCTCTCTTTTTGCAGGCTCTTCATGCATTATTTTCATTTACTCGGGG
>JANRFK010003679.1:60158811-60170026 GCA_030068395.1 Apalone spinifera
GAGAGGAGTCACAAACATTAAGCCTATGGTCATGCAAATATTTAAATGCATTTTAAAGCCACTGTTTACTTGGGTCCAGTGGAGGGCCATAGCACTAGAAGAGCCAGAAACTAAAACCATATCAGTGGTTTGATGTCAATATTTTAAGCAAGGGGCTACCATAAAATTCTCTCCATTAGCCTGTGATAAACCCCTTTGACCTAAAGGGCATGAACTCACATAGAGGCAGATGAAGGACTGGGAAATGTATCATTTTTTCCCATTTATGCACAAATACTTCTTTATAAGAGTAACTAAAACATCACTCGGGACAAAGTTAAAATTAAATTAAATATGCTTACTGGAAGCTTTAAATTATGTTCCTGAAAAACATACAGCAGACATTGATAGGATAAGCCCATGATCTCAACTTGTACAGTGTGAAGTAGGAGATGAGATAAAGACTTGGTTCAGACTGTATGGGGACATTGTCCTCTGGGATTTCCCCCTCTCCCCGCTCCTTTAAACACCTGCCATCTGATTTCTTTCAAAGGCAAAGAATGTTCTTTAAAGACATTCTTCTGAGTGCAGAGATTCCTGGAAGGGATAAATTAATCCTCTGGTGCAAGGAAACCACCCAAAATACAAACAAGTGTGGTTCCTTGTGGCTTCAGTTCTTTTCTGGGATGCCATGTCTACTTTGTATATTCTAGCACACTTCTTTCCTTTTAATAGTATCTGGGGTGAAACGCTAAACTTATTGAAGTAAATGGAAAAACTTTCATTGCCTTCAGCAGAATCAAGATGTCCCCTCTGTTGCATATATTAGGGCTGTCAATGTGTAGACAACTACACGATTAACTGATAAGTCTAAACTTATCGGTTAATCTTGTTGACTACATGCACTCCTCCCCCCCCCCACCTTGGTGCCTCTGATACAGAGGCAGCAAGGGTGGGGGAATGGGAGCTAGTGCCCATGCAGAGCTGGCTTTTAAGCTGGCTCCCCAAGAGCACCAGATCCACTTCTCCTCCACCCCACATTCCCACGCTGCTACCTCTGATAGAGAGACAACAGCATGGAGGGTGAAGGGGCAGGCGGAAGTTGATACACACGGGGAGCTGGTTTTCAAGCAGGCTCCCCATGCGTGCCGGCTTCATGGACTAACCTGTCCCACCCCTTGCTGCCTCCTACAGATGCAGTGGGAGGAGGAGCAGACAGGAGCCAGTGTGGGGGGAAGCCGGCTTAAAAGCCAGTTTCCCCAGCACCAGCTCCATGGTACCACCTGTCCCCTTGCACTGATGCCTCTATAAGAGGCAGCAGTGCCAGGGGATGGAGCAGGGGAGGCTGCCACATGTAGTAGGTCAGATCACCAAAGTAGAAAATTCAGGGTGAGGCATTCTGACAGGTCTCCTGCTCTATCAGTGATGATAAACGTTTGGCTTAGTGCGTTTTTGTATGCTCCCACAGTATACCATTCCAGCTCTACACAGGTAGCTAGCATAACAGACTTCATGAAAGGCCCCAAAGACCACAGACTCAGATAAGATACGAAGGCACCCAAGTCAGGTTTATTGTGAAAGCACATTAATAGTTGTTGGTAGCCAAATGGCCTCTGAACCCCTATGTGTTTGTATCTGTGACAATGGACTCGGCTCAATCATTAGTATGGATTTTATTATTGCCCGTAGGCCAACCAAAGAGTTAAACCAAGGTATTAGTTAAACCAAGGTATCCCAACATTTATAGACAGAGATAAACAATCTATGATACACATCTTATGCATTAATGACACGGTTGGTATCTCCCCTTGTACTTTGCTCCAAAGCATTCATTCACTAGCCGTTGTTCTGCTTTCATTCTTGTTGTTTTACACTATTTTATTACGTACTTAGCTGGGTGTCCTTGTACTGTCCTGGTGGAATGTATTTACGTATTTCATGTGTTTTTGCAGTGCTAGCAGTTCTAGTGCCAGGAGACACTGACTTGGATGCAAACATTTGCTTTTGACACGGCCTGTCTATTACTCATAGTATAACTCTTACTTTGGTTCAAGTACCAGGTCCATGCTTCAGGCTCTTTCTTTCGTCTACATCACGAAGCAGTCTCTGTCTGCAGCAGCAGCCCCTGTCTGTGGGGAGTTTCCTGTGAACAGAGGCTTCTCCAGCATCCCACGGAGCAGCCCCTGTCCGTGGGGAAGGGAGGGTCCGAGCTCCCCATGGACAGGGGCTGCTGTTGTGGTGCAATCTCTGTCTGTGGAGAATTTGGGCACCCCGCAGACAGGGGACTGCTGACGCTCCATGTATCAGAGGCAGCAGTGCGTGGCAGCAGGCGAGAGCCAGTTCATGCAGGAAACAAGTTTTTAAACCAGCTCCCCTCGCAAAACAGCTCCTCCCTTCCACCTCACACTGCTGCCTATAGTGGAGAGGCAGCAGTGTGGGGTGGCAGGGCGCTTCCCAGCAGTGGGGTCAGAGTGCACTGCCTGCCAGCCCCACCCCCAGGATCCTATCGAATAGTCATGTAACCACTAAAATTTCATGCGGTTCCACGACTATTCAATTACACTCCAACATCCCTAGTATACATGATTGGCGATCTCAAGAAAGCTTTGACAATGGCAGGGGCAAAACCAAGGTAAACTTTCAACCTAATGTGCTTTTTCATTTTAGTATTTTTCACTCCATTCCAAGGAGTAATATATTCCATCTTGATTCATAGGTTATGTCATTCATCTAGTATGAATGCTAGTGAGTCTCACTGCATGCTCAGCCTAGTCCTCTAACATTAGAAGTGATTCCTGCATTGTATACAAATTCAAACGCATTGATATTTAAAGTACCTGAACTTATGACCCCCATTTGTTAGAACTACCTGCTGGTATGCTGAAGGACTGCCAGCTGTTTTCATAGTCTGGACAATGTCATATAACACACAGATAAGCTCCTTTATTTTCAGTTTAAACTGATTCTTACTAAAAAAAAAATCCTGGCTTTTACAAAAAGCGTTTTTCTCCTGATTTTCACCTTTCTTTTGAATCAAGTATATAAAAACAACTTCTTGTATTAAGAAAGTACAATACGCAGCATGAGAGATATGTAGTATGATAATCCATTAGTCTGGGTGTACAAACAGAACTGCCTGTTGAAGTAAAGCTATGTGTTAGTATAGAAGATACACACGGTAAACAAACAGGCACGGACACAAGCTCTGTAGTGCATGCACATCTGAATGGACTGACGAATCTGACACTCACCATGGACATGCTCAAGGTATTAACAGAGAACAGTGTAAAGATCTGACACTAAAATGGAAAGAAAACTAAAATCTGTATCAGAATACATTTCAGAACATAAGAAAATATTCACAAGTTTTAAAAAAAGAAAAACAGGAGAAAAGGATGAAGTTGAGTGTACTCACTGCAATCATGAGGCCCAATTATTAAATGTAAATATTTATTAGCTAATAATGACAAATCTTCAGTTTCATTTGGGGACTAGAGCTATATTGTTTTCTAAAACTCAGAGGTGTAGCATTGTGTTTTGAATTCCGCTTTAGTTCTGTACCAACTACAGTTAATTCCATTTATCAAAGCCACGAGCCTTTTAAATTGCTGTACGGAGCGCTCCAGGTGGCTCTCAGGGCTGCCAACTAAGGCAGAGATGCTGTGTATGGCATGCCATGGTTCAGACAGCATTGAGGGCTGGCTTCCTGAAGCCCTGCCCCTTCCTCCCGAGGCTCCGCCCCTCCCAGGAGCACAGAGCCACCAAACCCCTCACTTTGCCCAGGGGCCTGTCATGGCTGTTTGCTCCCCTGTGTACATGCCACCAAACAAATGCCCTATGATACATTCCTTCAGTCACTACTAATTTGTCCTAAACTCAGATCTCTGGCCTGAATGCAAAATACCCTTTATCCTGTGACCAGCCACCTGAGGCATTCAATCAGCTGACATTTCCTTAGAAGTTTCCATTACTACCACATCATGGCCATTTTCATCCATTTAGATCAAGCGGAGCCATTTTAACAACAGAAAGAATATGCTATAAAACCTACTTATTACAATATCTTATCCAGCACAGAAAAGACTCCAGTGTACAGTAAACAGGTCTGATCCCTCAGCATGTCATCAAAACGTCTGTGGCTCTTGACAGGCACAGAAGTAAGATAATGGCTTCTGGTGAAGGGAACCACGTGGCTGATATGGGAAACTCATCAAGGAATCTCATACAAAATATCACCCACTGCTGTCCATAAACATGAGCCCAGTTTGGCCATATTCAGTTACAAGCTGCGAAGCGGTATAGTTAACCGGTTCATGATATGGAATGACTAAGGCATGTGTGATCTTATTTATGTTCTCTGCACCTGTGCTTTCTTTGGTTTAAATTATAATACTGATCTTTTAAACTGCACCCAGGAGATATCCCATTTCATCCACGTGAGAGACAGTAATATAGTTGATTTCTATTCAATATGGAAATAAGTAGGGATGCACAATACTGTAGCTTGTTATCAATAAGCTAATAATAATTTGCTAATATACACATAATTGTGTACTAATATTTCTTGCAATCTCCGAGCCAAATTATACACAGAGCTGGTATATGTCATCAGCTAGTTTATTACTGTGGTCCTAATCCTTCCAAATCCTCTCCAATACTTCTTTACTTTTTGTTCCAACACAATTATTTTCACAGTATGAAATAACTGAAAAAATTGTGGAAACCCCATGTGGGTGGCCCTTTTTTCAAACTAAATGGTAAGCTCTTCCCAGTTTAAGCAAGGAGTGAATTTTCCAATATTTTGAAGAATGGAGACACCATCCTTCTCCAGGTTTCTTAATCCTTGCTAAGGTCTGTGGAGGTTGAGTCTGACTTTTTATTACATTTGTACAGAACCCGGCACAACAAGTTTCGGGCCTCTAGGCTCAACCGGAATGTAAACTGGGACTCAGTACATGCAAAATGCACTGGGACTCAGTACATACCCATCACAGATAATATTACCACATTTTGTGAAGTCCTGCTCAAGGCACTCAGAACTGCAAGCCATTAGGTTACCCTTCACCCAAAAGCATTGCTGCTGCTTAGCTCTGGGTCAGCTCTCTGACATACCAGCCTGTCTGGCTTGCCGGCAAACTCATTAAGACTGTTAGTTTAAACCTTGCCTCGCAGATAACAGTCAGTGAGTCCCAGTTCCTAAGTCCCCCTGGGATGCCTCCCAGAAGCATCCCGTCCCTCTCTTTGGACATTCACAGAAACTATCACGTTTGCTTGTCTCCAAAGATCCAGAACCCACATCAGCCAGTTAGTTGAACCGAAGACTCACACTTGGCTTTAAGAAAGAGTGCTGGGATGGTTCTGCACTAAAACAATTAACAGAGCACAAAATGATCTAAGTGATTTTAAGCAACAGAAGAAGAGACAGCTAGAGTAGCCACCCAACCAAAGCACACTCTAGTGATTAAAACTTAATATTAGCAAGTTACAATCTTTGCCTAAGCAGTTCCTTACTCACCCCAAGTTACCAGCATTTCCATCACTCCAGGCTGGGGGACTCAAAGTTCCCAGAATTCAAGGGTATCCTTTGTCCACTATGTGACATATAACCAACATGCCTTTTTGCTCTCCTTTTATTATCTAGAGTTGCCACATGTCCAATTTTTTACCACAACGCCCAGCCAAAAAGAGACCTTGGTGGCACTGACCAGCCATTAAAATTCTGGTTGGCAGCACAGCAGGGAGGCTGCCTAACTGCCTGGCTCCATTTGACTTCTGGAAACAACCTTGTCCCTGCGGCCCAGTTTCTGGGATTGATGGCAGTGGTGTTTTTTTCCATTTTAAAGACCATGTAACATAATACCTTTATTTTAAAAATAATAGGAGAATCTTTCCCTTTTATAGGGAAAAGTATTTACACCGGGTTAAAAAAAGTGGGATTGTGGAAAAATGGTGGAAGAGAGCCACAGTTTTACACTAAAAGTGAAATATCTTTAAAGCTCCAAAAAAGAAAAACAATCCTCTCCCCCCCAAAGTATTTTACAATTATAAATAAAATGCTTATAATCAATTATGATGTGAAAAGGAAAATGCCCAGCACTGCAAATACTATCTGTAAGAGCTGTTTATTATTATCAGGCTCAATTTCCATGTACATTTGTTATTTTATAAAATAGTTTATATTAAACAATTATTTCAGTGCATTCAAAATAAATCCACTCTTGGGATGTAAACACATGAGATAAGGATTACATGAACTATTTAAAAGTATCACATTTTACAGTTGTACCAGCAGACTGAAATTTAACGGCCACATCCCATAACAAAATATTCTCAAGTAACTTGGTTCCCGCCTCCTTCTTTGTAGCCTTGTATTACACATGATACTTTCCAGTATAACAAAGATATCAAGTTTTTAAGGAAATACATTTCATTGTCAAAGCTAATTTTAAAACATTTTAATTCATTTTTAAGAGAAATAGAAACAATTCAATCTTTGCATTATTTTTAAATAGAGACAAAATGCCTCACATCAGCAACTCACCATCATTCCTGACCCTCCTGGTTTAACTACCAGTGTTCCTCTGCAGCTGTACAACAACTTTTCTCTACTCTTCCTCTTTTAAAAGACAGAAATATATATTAAAAGTTATTAAAATAACAGAGAAAATGTTAATTTTCTCTTTGAAAATATTTAATGGAAAATTATTAAAAGGAAGCTGCCAAATAGTTTCTTCCAATTTTCAAGGTGTGTTTTTTTTTAAATAAACTTTTTACAAGGCCTATTTGTTTTATTTTTATTTTATTTTACTTTATGTTCTGGAGTGTGTTCACATGCACAATGTGCAAGGCACATCTCAAACAGTAACCTCTATCCCGGAGAGCTAAGACAAAGAGAAATGTTTTAATTGTTTTTTTTTATATAAATGGGGATACTTTTTATACTCCAGCAATGTCTGTAACCCATATAACCCAAATGTACCAGCATAGAGAATCTGAAAATAAAATTGATTATCTGCAAAAGGAAAGATGACTTTAGTCATTTTCCTTATTCTAACGAGCAAAATGTAAGAAGTAAAGAAACAGCTTATATTAATTGGATTTGTAAATTCTTTCAGTTCTTGTAAATTTAACAATATGTTTCTTATAATGCAAGAAAGAACATTTGTTTTAAAAAAATAAGTTAGCATTATCCCCTATGTAACTAGAAATGTGTCATATTGTACACTTGTATCTTTTTGCTGATTTTTCTCTTCCCGTTCATTTATTTCTCAGATTTACAAAAGCTTATAAAAACATTCCTTTAAACTTAAAAGGCTTGTCCTTATTTTAGTTTGCATCTATTAAGTAATTACAACAGATAGGGTTATAATTCCAATCAGTTTGACATTTGAAAGGATATAGTAAAATCAGGCTGGGGCAATATTCCCATTTTAGTTGGTGATTTGGAGAAATTCATCCTCCCTACAACTTTGAAGGGAATGGAGTTATCCTAACAACTTTGAAGGGATGGATCTGACCCTTCATTTTCACCAGCTTTTGAGAGCTTTCAAAACATCAAATATTATGAAAATATACTTAAAACCTGAAATTAAAACTAATAAAAGAAAGTTCTTCACACAGCGCATAGTCAACCTGTGGAACTCCTTGCCAGAGGAGGCTGTGACGGCTAGGACTATAACAGACTTTAAAGAGAAGCTAGATAATTTCATGGAGGTTAGGTCCATAAAAGGTTATTAGCCAGGGCATAAAAATGGTGTCCCTGGCCTCTGTTTGTCAGAGGCTGGAGATGGATGGAACGAGACAAATCGCTTGATCATTGTCTTTGGTCCACCCCCTCTGGGGCACCTAGTGCTGGCCACTGTTGGCAGACAGGCTACTGGGCTAAATGGACCTATTGTCTGACCCAATACGGCCGTTCTTATGTTCTAAATATCAAAGTACAGTAAAACCCTAATTGTGTGAAAAAACATACAGCAACGTTTGTTAAAACAAAAAGTTCTCTCCAGTACATTCCAAGAACTTATTGGACATTTTATGTTTTTGCAATAATACTTTCCCAACAGATGTCTGGGTAAAGTCCATCATTACTACCAGGTCCTGAGTTGTAGATACTTCTGGTATTTGTTCAAGAAATGCCTCATTCACTCTTCCTGATTTGGCAGTGTCCTATCTAGGCTCCCACCTGATCAGTATATGGCCAGCCTAGGTAAGTCTCTGTATGGATTTGCCAGTTACCAAAAAACAAAAACAATTGAATCTGCCAGGTGGGTTTTTTTTAAAACATGGGTCTAAAGATGTGCATTATCATCACGATACACTGGGAAAACTGAATATTTAAAGTTTCTCTATCCAGCTACACATGTTGCAGTGTTTCTACTTCTGCGGTGTATGTGATAAGACATCAAAACGTCTGAAAATACAGCTGCTGATTGTCTGCCAAAATGCAAGTCCTCCCCGTGCATGTAAGGGAGGGGGTTTGAGTCACACAAGAATGAAGAGGTGTGTGATATTATTAATCACATTGATGTATGTTCTCTAGACACTGTTGCAAGAGGCTGCTAAGGGTGGTACTGCCTTGTGATTGCCTTGCAGCGGCCTTGCCTTGAGGTGGTGGTGCTGGATTTTTGTTTGGTTTTTTTTGCATTTCAAAGGTGGTACCCGCTACCATGATAAGGCCCCTATCTCCCCTCTTTTACCTTTACCCAGAAACTTTCAGCTGCCCTGCCTCTCATCTCTTCAAGGACCTGGGATTGAAATAACACATCCCTGATTTACAGGTTGAACCTCTTTAGTTTGGCACCCTCAGGACCTGACTGGTGCCAAACCAGAAAATTTGCTGAACCACGGGAGGTCAATATTGTCTAGCAGCATTGCCAACACTTCCACTGCTTACTGGGCTCTTAGAAGACATGTGGGGTAAATTAGAGCTAAACAACAGCACAGAACACTGAGAGCCAGGACCGGTGGCTGTAAATAAACTTTATGAGAATGCAAGAAACTTGGCCACACCCATGCTATGTGAACATCTGGCTAATGAAAATCATAACAGACCACAGATGTTTCTGGACCAGAGAATGCCGGATTATAGATGTTCAATCTGTAAATGCAACTCTGCCTCCTTTCCCCACTTCCTGCCTATCCTGGAAACCCCACTACGCACTCTGGTCATGAGATTTATCCCACCAAGTCTCTGTGATGCCAGTCAAGTCATAATGCAGCTTATGTACTAATACTTCCAGTTCCTTTTGTTTGTTCCCCCTTACTCCTAGTATTTCTCCTATTGTGGCTTCGGTGTCTCTTTTGCCATTTTTCTTGCCCCCCTGCAACATTTAGCCCTGCATGAAGGACACCTTGTTTTTTACCTACCTGTGGGCATTTGTCACCTGACCCTTCCTTTAAAGCCTTCTTCTCACTAAGCTAGCAAAGTGGTGAGCAAAAAATGTTCTTTCCCTTCTCGTCAGGTAGATGCCATCTCTTCCCAGCATTCTTCTTCCCAGGGTTGAGGAAGCTGAAGCATTTCTGTTTACACCCTCTGTGCAGCCAGACATTCATCTATAGGATGTGTATGTATGTGCCTGGACCTTTCTTCTCAAGCAGGAAGACGGGCAAGAAGACAACCTGCACCCCAGCTCCTTCACTCTTGCTCCCTGTAGCCCTGAGGGCTCCAGGCAGGCATCATACCTCTTAGGTCATCATCGGAGGTCGGCAGGTGGATATCTCTGTCCCCCTCAAAAGGAAGTCCCCAACCATGATGCACCCTATGACTCCTCCTCTGGGCATAGTGGTCATGAGCAGTGTTCCCTCTAAGCTGCAGGGCAGCACAGCTTCACAGGTGATTAATTGGCCCCTGTGACGGCGCGTTCGGGTTTTTCCCGTTTCCTGCACCCCCGTGATGGCATGGACAGACTCCCCCAGCCAGTAGAATAGAGGGAGTTTATTGCTTCTCCAGGATACAGCACAGCACAGATGTCATCTGATTACAGGACCAGGCCCAGGATGCCTCAGCCCCCCCCCCGAGATGGGGTGGGGGGACTGGCCCCTCAAATCCCAGGCCCTGGCTCGGCTGCTTCCTCCATGATATCCAGCCAGAAAACTTCACTCACTTACTTCCAGCCCTGCCCCCAGCCAGGGCTCCCCTCCCCTTCCTTTGTGTCTCTCCCTGGGGGGTAGCTGGTCAGACAGGTTTAGGGGTCATTTGCATACTGACTCAGCAGCTGCCCTGCTGGGCCGTTCTGCAGCCAGCAGCCAGAGGAGGTCACTCACAACACAAGCACAACCAGCAAGATACCCCCACTACGTCACAGCCCCGTCCAGTCAGAGGCTCAGGGCTCCGTGAACGGAGCTGACTAACTGGGCGGGGCTGATTAGTGAAGCTGTATTGCCCTGCAGTTTAGAGGAAACACTGGTCATGAGCCTCCCAGACTTTATGGAATATTAATGTTGGAAGGGACCTCCAGAGGTAATTTTGTCCAACCCCCTGCTCAAACCAGGACCAACCCCAACTACATTTTGAAGGCTCCTCTACCTCCGCCACTGGGGTCTACTCCTCACTGCCTGTAGCCACTAGACATTGCTGGTTCTTGGCTCTGATGGACAGGGACTTGGGTGGGGATGTACCTCAACGTGGCCAAAAGATGGTTCTCTTTCCTCATCTGGAACTGCTGCAGTTGTCGATAGCTTTTCAGCATCTTTATTTCCCATGTTCCCACAGACATCCCACCAATGAAGTCCTCGTGCTCCTGGATGCTATGTAAATGAGCTATCTCCTCCTGCAGCTCCGTTACGTATTTCTTGAGGGAGTCTACCAATACACACCTCTCACATAGGACTGGCTTTAATCAGCATAGAGGCCACGTTCCAGGTACGTCATGGCCTGGGAGGAAGTCTCCCATGTCAAGATGTGGTGTGGGTCTCCACAGGTATAGGTAGAGGAAGAGGTAGCAGTTGTATTGGAGACACACTGTTTTCCTCTCTCTGCAGGTTCTTCCTTGTAGAGAACCTTCAAGATGAAGGAGAAGAAACGAACCTCCCTACCTTGAGCTACTGGCTAACTGCCTTAGTCTGCCATCTGCCTTCATCTGAGCAGTCCTTGGGAGTCTGTGTACTTTTTAAAGTCTGGGGCCCACATACAGCTGGAATGGGTGACTAAGCCCCTCTTGCCATCGGTGGTGGGTGAATGCAGGGCTGGGGAGGCAAGCCCCGACCCCGCCCCTTCTGCTTCAGGCCCCACCCCTCA
>JANRFK010003679.1:60170036-60189537 GCA_030068395.1 Apalone spinifera
TCTTCCCCTCCTCCCCCCCGCCCATTACAGGGGGACATCTCCAGTTGCCTACATGAGCCTGTCAGGGAAGAGGTTCACTGGAGAGGAGTGGGTGGCACACAGCTCCAGACTCCCCAGTCCCGAGTATGGGGAAGGCACACTGCCCCAGCATCCAAAGCCTCAGCACGGCTGAAGCCCGGGAGCCATGCTGAAGCAAGGGACAGAGTATGGATGGGCCTATTGCCTTCCCCAGCCTCTTATACCATGTCTCTCACACCACTGACTCTAATCACTGGCCTAATTCAATCCAAACCTGCACTGCTTTCAACTCAAAGAGCCCTGCTAGAAAGCAGGCACTAGCTCACCTCACTTCCAGGTAATCTAGCCCGGTCAGCAATCAAGCCTTGATTTCAAAACACAGAAAAATCCTAGAGTCCTACCAAGCCCAGCACAGAAAATCCCGTTTTTTTGCCTGCCGAACAATAGCAATAAGACAGAAGTGCCTCAGAAACACACACCAGCAGGCCAAATCCCACATTACAATAAAACAACTGTCGGAGGGGTAGCCATTTTAGTCTGAATCTGCAAAAATAATATGAATAACTTGGTTAGTCTATAAGGTTCCACAGGACTTTTCGTTGTTTTAATAAAACAACTGGTCTTCTACTCTCATACCAAAAGCATCGTAAACCTCCAAAATTCCAAGTTCAAAAAATAGTTGAATGGTATGAACGTTAATAGGTAATAATAATCATATATGTATTAATAACGTTATGTGTAAATAATAGTAAAACACAGATATGTGTTTATGAGAAGTATCTATATTAAACATCCATGTCATAGACATTTAATGGCCACACACAATCATAATTATGTCTCATCAGTCTCCTCATCTCACATGGGTTTTAAAGTTCTAGAAATAGGGAGCAACTTACCCCTAGTTGGCCTTTCTAACTGATCACCCATTTCTAATGTGGTTTGGTTTTAGACACTCTTTTATATGAAATATTCCAAACCAGATCTTTTTATTGCTTTAATAAGTGGAAAGAAGTAATGTATAATGGCATTATTTTAGAAAAATCTACAGACACAGTCTTCTAATTGGATTTAAACTAAGCATCTTTAAAATATGAAGCGCAGATTTTACACACTGTGGCAGGGCGTTGCCCTGTACTGGCCCTTTAAGGGGCTGAGACCGGGAGTCAGGAGGAAGCACAGCTGAAGCAGATAAGGAGGGCCCAGCTGGAGGCCATACAGAGCAGCTCCTGGGAGGAGGAAGAGAGAGAAGCTTTGCCCTAGCAAACCCAGGCAACCCGGCCTGAGACCCAGGGCTGCAAGGAGGCAGTCATGGAGGGCGGGGCTTGCATGGAGCCAGCCCTAAAAGGCCGGGCTGCAAGGAGGCAGCTGTGGTTCACAAGGAGGCAGCTGCGGTAGGCTGGGGGAGTTTGAGCCAGGGAAGCCCCAGGCCATAAGTCCGCAAGGCAGAGTTGCGGGAGGCAACCGGGCAGGCAGAGTGGGAGAAGAACTGGGAGTCCTAGGGAGTAGGGAGGACCCTGGAGGAGGAGCGGAGGAAGAACAATGACTCCCCCCCCCTCGGAAGGGGGCACAGACTAAGACCGGAATGGCCACTGCTGGAGGGCAGTGCCCCAAAGACAACGCCACACCCACAGGGGGCACGTTGGAGCAGCCAGCTACTTCCCCAAAGCCACCCTGAGGGAAGAGTCGTGCGGAAATCGAGTCGAACCTGCTACAACACAAACACACAGTCTCTTGTTACCATACATCACATTTACAGGTAGTAGATTAACTCTACACTGTAATAAAATGTTTCAGGGAGGTAGTATAGCCCTGTGTTAGTCCGTTTCAGCAAAACCAACAAGGAATACTATGGCACTTTAAATACTAAACACATTTATTGGTGCATAAGCTTTTGTGGGCTGGAACCCACTTTGTCAGATACAACAATTAGAATGACAATTAAAAAATACAAATACAAATACAGTATGTATAGCAAAAGTGATTAAATTAAATAATGTTTTACTTCTTGAACAAAATACTTTATGGCTGCGTCTAACTGGCAAGATTTTGCACAAAAGCAGCTGCTTTTGTGCAAAAACTTGCCAGCTGTCTACACTGGCCGCTTGAATTTGCGCAAGAGCACTGACTTTGTAATATACAAAATCAGTGCTTCTTGAGCAAATATAATGACGCTCCCGCTCGGGCAAAAGCCCTCTTGCCCAAATGCTTTTGCTCAAGAGGGCCAGTGTAGACAACCCAGAACCGTTTTGCACAAAAAAGCCTCGATGGCTAAAATAGCGATCGGGGCTTTTTGAACAAAACCGCGTCTAGCTTGGCATGGATGCTTTTGCGCAAAAGCATCCGTGCCAATCTAGACCCTTTTTTCCGCAAATGCTTTTAACGGAAAAACTTTTCCGTTAAAAGCATTTGCGGAAAATCATGCCAGTCTAGACTCAGCCTATATGTTTTCATTAAATTGATTTTTAAAAGATCTAAAAGTGTTGGAAACTTAATGAACTATTTGACACTGTAAACAGAGATTTTTTGAAACATACACTAGACCATAGTGATTAATATCAGAGCAGGGTGAATAATCTATATCAAATAATTTATCAGAAATTGTCTATTTTTCCATTCACAAACTGACAACTAACATTTTGATTCTCCAATTTATTAGTTTTTCAAAAATTATGTGCTCAGCATCTTTTCTGAATAATTCTTGGTCTGCAATTTGTTCACAAGCAATTTGATGCAAGTATTAGATATTCAAAATTCAATGCTGTGATTGGATGCACTGGGTTGCAAGTACGAGTTTCAGATACTTCTGCATGTGCATAATTCTTACAATCAAATTATTGTATGGATAACTTTAAAATTCAGAATTTACTTTCCATAAATCTGCAATATTTTATTGTTATTGATGGTTTCAGTGAGCATTGCTGCCAGTAAACTCGTTAAATTAAAATAAGCACAAAAAAACCATAAAGAGCATACAGACAGAATTGATGCCTATTAGCTCATGAAATTTTGAATGACTATTTGCTATATTTATCCTGCTTTAGGGAACATCTAGAGCATGGGTTCCCAAACTGGGGGGTATGAAGAATTTCCAGGGGGGGCGCGAGGCAACGCAGCTCCCCCCTTTAAATCTCCCCTCCCTCCCATCCCCCCGCGGAGTTTTGCTGCTATTTTTGTTTTTCCTCTCCGGTCAGTTCCTTTTTTTTTTTTTGCTCAACAAGTTTTGCTGTTATTGGGGGGGGGGTTCAAAAATCAAAAAGGCGGCGTGATGCCAAAAAGTTTGGGAACCACTGATTTAGAGGATACAAAAAATGCCTTTCCAGTAGAAACTGACTGAAAGTTAATCAGTTTGGTTTTGAAAATAGCAAATAAAGTTACAAAGATCTAGCAAAGAGAATGCACAGGCCCCTTCCCGCAAAAAATAAAGTGGAATTGTGCTACTGATTTCTACAGGAACACAACTGGGTTTGGACCATATCAGATAGATCCCTGATTGTTATAAGCTGTCATAGCTCTGTTGACTTCAGTTGAGCTCTGACAGTTCACACAAACTGAAGCTCTGACCTAAGGGTGGGGTAGTTCTCACAGTTTAAATATCAAATTTAAGCTCCACAGAGAGGAGACAAACTTCCAGTCTTGGGTTTGATAGTCCTAGGTATTCTCTAAACTGTCCTAGTACATGGATATAGACAGTGGGTAACTGCCCTACATCCTGTCTCTAAGAGCAGGTGCTGTAGAGCACTGACAGACAACTCTTTGTCCAAGAATGACTGGAGGAATTCCAAACATTCAGCCCGGAAGGATGTTTTTTCTAAGTCTTAATCCTGTGAACCATAAGGCGAAAATTGCTAAACTCTTCTAGCTCTTTAGAGGTCATCTGTCTAATGGACTTAACAAGGTAACACAAGTCTTTTTTTAAGATTTTTTTTTAAGTTTCTCTTCCAAGCCAGGCCAATAATTTGCATAATTTGAGCTGTTTGATCAAAATTGCTTGACCAAAGGGGACGAACCTCCACATCACAGCATAGATCTTTCCAGCAAGCTGGAAGAAGCTATAAAAAAGGGGAAGTGGCATCATCACTTGACCATTCTCCCCTCACAACTCAACACCTGGAAGACACATCTGGAGGACAGATGGGTTTGATGGGTCTGCAAAGAGCGGTCTCAGGCTAGAAAAGGGTCCCAGATGGTGAATTGAGGAACTGTAGCCTGCTTGTATCACCTCTCAGGATGAGACACAGCTTGAGTTAAATCCTCTTTAGTTTATAGAATTCAGATGGCAAATGTAGGTGTTTGATCTCTAGTGTTACTACTTTGTGTGTCTCCACTCTACATCAAGTGAGGGCCTGTGGATGTCTGTCAGGGCAGATCTTTCCTGAGGTTTGTGGCTTAACAGCATCATCACAGTGTGAAAGGGGATACCCCAGGCTGGTGGGACAAGGTTCAGTGGTCACAGAGTCCAGCTTCAGGGGAGCCAATAGAATTGCCCGAACCCTGAGCAAGGTGGGGGGGCTGGTTCCGTGGTCCTCCAAGGGGCAGGGCCTCAGATAGAAGGGACGATAGCGGATAGCCCTCAGAGCCACCAAGACCACACCATCCCCCTGCCTCCCCACCAGCCCTTAGTGCCATCCGGAACGCACCACAAGGGACTCCAGCAGCAATTTAAAGGGCCCGGGGCTCCGGCTACTGCCACAGCAACAGCAGCTAGAAGCCCCAGGACCTTTTGAATCACACGGCCCTTGGCCAGTCACTCTCAGTGCCCATCCCTGTTGGCAGGTCTGTCCAGGTTGCACCCCGAGAACCCCATCACACTCTCTAAAGAATACAATCAGTGAATATAATACAGTCCAATGCCATTGGACCTGTCATTAAAGGATTTTAACGTGTTTGCAAACATTAAGTTAACCTCCCCAGACTCCTGCGAGAGCAGCATTACACCTATCTGGCAGCTATGCACCCTGAAATACAAGCAGGATTAGTGGCTTGCATGCAAACACTGAGCAAGTCAGGGCCACAATTGGGATATAACCCTGCAGTTAGCAGCCCTAGTTTTCTGATATATCCACTAGAAAACACTGCAAAACCCAAACAAAAGATTCAAAAGCAGTAACAGAAGTACACAACACCCATCATTCCCACTGAAAAAAATACCCAAATGTATATTACAGAGAGCTTGGTTATGGACTTTTAGCTAGGAAACACAGAACTAGAAACGAAAGTGGTTTCTCAGCTAAAGAATACAAATCAACCCCACTCGCAGCAAGGGTAAAACAACAATCTCTATTTGGAGGAAACCATTAATTTGAAAAGTCAGCCACAAAGGCATTTTTAAAATGTAGTCGACAGAAAAGTGCTCCAAAGGCCAACTCATGTGTGACGACCCGAGGGGATTTTTTTCAGCTGTTTAAACCCCTGAAGATAAGTAGCTGAAAGGAGAAATACCAACGCATTAACTCTAGTAATGCAAAGGGCTCTGTGTTGACAGAGGTACAAATATTTGGTTTTGAACAGAGCAGAGCATGTGTTGGTGGGACAAACCCAAGTTTTTCAGGACACTCGCATGATAGGTAGATTACACGGCTGGCATGGGAACATTTACAGCTTCTCTAGTTCTGTGAGTCAGGAGGAATAAAATTGTCCTTACACTCCAGGGAATTAGAGATGGCCTCCGGACAACTGTCTTCTCTCAGACAACAGTCTCCCTCAAACTAATTTGGATCCCTCTCTCCAGGGCTGGCGACCGACTTCACTAGGCCCTGGGTAATGTGGGGGACTTGGCTCTGGGTCCCTGTAAGGAGTAGGAGCTTGGTCAGAAGAGGCAGGGCTAGGAGCAGCCAGCCCTTAGCACCACATTGTGCCTTCCCCAGCCAGTCCTCAGTGCTGCCCCAACCACGCCCCGTGACGCTCCAGTGGTGATTTAAAAAGGGCTCCAGCCACCACTGCTGCCATGGTGAAGTGAAAAAACACAAGGCACTTTTAAATCGCCAGACCCTGTCATAACTGGCTCCTTTTTCCCCACGTTGGCAGCCCTGCCTCTCTCCAATGATTCATACCTACTAATGTCATGCTTCTGTACATGATCACTTAATAAACATGGTGAATTCTCTGGGACAGTGACATCTGATTGTTCAGCTTTTTTTTTTTTTGGCACAGTATCTAATATAAATGAGTGTCTAATCCGTGCTTGAGGATCATCGGTGTGTTTGCAATAAGAACAATGTATTGCAGTAATTAGCTAGAAACAATGATAAGATTATTTTTCTAAAGTGTAGTGAGTTTTGCCATCCTGGGATCAATGGATGGCACATCCAGTTTAGCGCTGCTCTGTGGCTTTTCATTAATAACCAATTTGTAGCACTAAGGAATGATCTGTTCTGAGGTAAAAGTGAAGCACTACATCCACAAATATCCAGTTCTACCAAATGGAGTGACTCTTATTCATGTTTGTTACAGAAATATTTTAGAGAATTAATAAATAGCCATAATGGATTAATTATGCAACTTCAGAACCCACCATCTGAGAAGCTTAAAGAGTTTCATAAATACAACAGATACAAATGAGGAAAACTCAGGCATGAGACTTTTTCAAGGTGATACAACAAGTAGGTAATAGAAACTATGGAAGATGGTAATTCCCAGCCTAATAACTACAAGATCATGCTTCATCTCATTAAGAAATTATCTTAAAAGAAAGGGAGCCAACACTTTTTCTTTGCTCAGCCTAGTATTTGCTCCTCTTAGAAAAAAATATCTATTAACTGTAAAGATTAGATTTCTTCAAGGTATTAAATATTAGGTCCTGCTGGACTTCACATTAGTAAGATAAAATACACATCATTTGGTTCCTTATTTTCGGGGGAGGGGGGGGAGGGTTTATGATTCCACCAGTTCACAGTAATAATATGGTGATGATTATATTTAGATATGCATAATTAATACAACTCAGTGTCAAAAAAAAATCTGTAACTGTAAAGAAATTTCTCATGGCCTTATCAAGAAAGTGTTCATATAACTTTTTTCAGCATGTTTTCCTAACCATTGCCAACAGGAAGATAAGAACATAAGTGCAGCCATACTGGGTCAGACCCAGTGTGCTGTCTTCCGATAGTGGCCAATGCCAGTTGCCCCAGAGGGAATGAACAGAACAAGTAATCATCAAGTGAAACTGACTACCAAATGAACACACATTATTTCTGACCGCACACCCTTGAAACAGCATGCCCTGGATTTTGGGGGGGAAGGTTTCATATCATACTACGTTTTAAAAAATTAATGATATTTCTATTCTGCTATTGAACTGGCAACAGTATTTTCAATAAAGCAGAAACTGACCAGCGAAATACCTATACTGAGGAAACACACACAAATGTTTTCCAATGCACAAAGTAAACAAATTGAATGCAAGGGAAAAATGGTTATTTTCCTAGCGTTTTTCAGTTATAATAATCTTACATGTTACTTATAATTATAGTAAACTATGCTACATTTTCAGTGAGATTTTAGAGTTGATGGTGTCCCTTAGATTCATCATTATCCCTGTATACCTTATCACTGTGAAGATTTTTAACATTTTAGAATCATTTTACTAAAATAAAGTTTTAAAAATTCTAACTAAAGTGAACCTCATTCAATGTATACATTTTGATGGCTATCTAGTTTAATTATTATAAATTCATAAATCCACTGGGCACCACTTAAAACGTCACACCTAATTACTGAGTTCTTTCATTTCTGTAATGTTTGGGGATATTAATTCCTATCATTAAAAACAATTAATCGTTGATGGTAAAATGAGGTGTATGCATTGCCATCAGATTTTGACTATTACCACTCTCTAGCACAGGGGTGGGGAACCATTTTTGGTTCGGGGGCTGCTGACCCACAGAAAAATCAGTCAGGGGCTGCACACAAGTGAGAAGCCAAAAAAACCAAAACCAAAAACAAACCCTCACTGATGTGACTCCAACTGAGAAGAAAGACATTCCCCACATTCCCCTCGCACACCAGAGCATAAGAGGGGGCCCAGACTAGTAGCTTTTGTGTGCTCCAGCCCCACAGGGGAATGGTGGAGGGGCTGGAGAGCCAACGTGGGCTCCCCAATGCTGGGGGCAGAATCTAGGCAAGCTGGGGGCCACCTCTGGCCCCTGGGCCTTAGGTACCCCACTCTTGCTCTAGCATGTTAAATCAGTTCTGCTTATCCAAATTCTCCTTTGTGAGTTCTAGCAGGTTTCGTAGGGTGTATGTGCTGTGTTTTATTTCCCAACTCAGAATTTATTTTTTTTTTTTTTAAGTTATGTAAGATTGTTTAAACCACTTTCCCCTGGCTTATTTAGTTTTAAATATTACAAAAAAAATTAAATAATTTTTTGCTTAACCTGAGTACCATGCAATTTCAGTGGGCCTCTTCAACTGTTAAAAAATAGAGAAAAAAAAGTCTCATTGGAATATTAATCAAACTGTGATTCTTCTGCAAGCATCTCTATTAGACTAAATTGATTATTAATTAAATTAAAAAGAGTGTAAAGTTTAATCTATACGGATTCTCAAAGTTTATCAAACATTGATCTATTTTATCAACACCTTTAGTTTTGGAAAAGTAGCTGGGATATATTTTTTTCTGTGACCTCTCAAAGTTGCTACTGATATTTTCACACACTCGCTTCTCTGCCTCTGCAGATTTCTTGGGTTTTGCTTCTTCCATTAAAAATAGAAAAATAAATTCTGCGGTGTCTCTTATCTAGGTGTTTAAATACCAGAGCTACTTCCCCATCATGCTATGACCCACCACGGATAACAGCATGCTGTCAACAACGTAAAAAAGTGATAAGGCCTTCATTTGCCACCAGTTGACCTGACAAAAGCCAGGGCTTGTAAATGGTCTCTCTGTCAGAAATAGAAAGTCTAACTCTGAATGCAGCAGTGCACGTTTCCAGAGTTATCTCAGAGTGAGTTGTTTTGTGAAATCCATTAAGCACTTGATATATTGGCATCTGGAGCTGGTGCAATCTATTTGAAAATAGCTCTTTCCCTGACATGCCCTTGAAAACCCAGGATGCTCAAGGGCAATAAGAAACTACTTAATGTAATAATAGGTGTTTTTTTAAATTAAGTGATTTCACTCTCATATTTTCAAGATTCTTTCAAAAGTAGCAGAGTAAGTAAAAAGTACTTATATGAAGAATCCTCACACTATGTGGTTACTACCACATACATTACAATGAAGATTTTAAAAGAAGACTCTCGTTTATCTGCATTTTACTAATCTATATACTTTGTAATATACCAGACAGATACATACAAAAATTTCTCGCTCCTTCAGAAAAGATTTAATAGCTAGATGCAACAGTGAAGTATCCTATTAGTAAGACTTCACTGATTTATAGAACGATTAAATGTCATTCTAATGAACTAAAACTAAACTAAAATGTCAAATAAAATGGACATAATACCTTTTCTGATGCATAGTCTTTGCTTTTGAAATTAAGTTTGTTCTCCTGCTCATATTAATTAAGTAATTCTCTACACTCCTCTGAACATTCACACAAGTTAGTAAGGCTCCACTGCATGCATTTCAGAAGTTAATGTGGCTAAGTCAAGTCTTTAGCACTCAGGAAACAAGTCAGATAAGTGTTGGCCTTTACTGGTTTATCTTGTGAAATGTAAGTAGGGGCCTGAAACAGAATTTGAGGTCACGGTAAATTATTTTGGTGTCACAGCTTAAAATCATTTTACATTTTTAATGAGCTACAGAAAAGCATTTTGAATTGTCAGTTAAATATATTTAGACAAATGATTGTGCTACCACTAGATGCTGTGATTCACTGATGAATCTTACTGGTAGCAGAAGTGCTGGTTTTCAATAGCTTGATTTTAGACAACTTATTTTTTCTACTTTACTTGGCTTGTAAGGGTTTAACATATTAATATAATTAGGAATCTGATTTATTCAAATTTTAATATATTAGTAAAACTTGTTTATCCTGTTCAATGTGGACAGAGTTCTTTGTGAAACAATAACCATGCAAATTCTGGTTCTACCTTGTGTAAGTGTGTTGACTGAGTCTTATATAAGAGGTTTTTTTATGTTTGCTTTTATTTTAAAATTGTAAATCCTGGGAATATCCATGGCCAGCAAATGCAAGAGAAAACTATTCATAACACGCAGTTATACAATTACGTTTTAAAAAAACCTAGAGATTAGGACCAATTTTTTAAAGAGCTTCTAAATCCAAGGCGGCTTTAGGAAATCTTACCCATGTCCTCATATATGAGATAGAAAACAAATCTGAAATATGGAACTGCATTGCTACATGCACTGAAACTAGAAATATACCATTCTATAAAGATGTTGCCACCAGTATAATGGCATGAAATAATTGAAAACATTTTCCCAAAGTAAAGGAAAGAATGGACTAACATGTGAACCAAAAAGTTAGCTATGTGAAAAATTCTCCGAGAACTTAGGCATTTAACAAGAAGATTTAACAGAGAATTAAATGCTTGGTTCTCCAGGTACGTGTACACTGCCATCGGAGGTGTGACTGCAGCTCATTTAGACATATCCCGCTAGCATTAATGTAGTTATTTTTAGTTGCACAAGCAGTGAAGAACATGGCAACATGAGCTTCAGTGTGGTCTGTATAATCTCATCAGACCCATGCTGTTGGGTCTTCACCATTATTTTTAGCTGCACAAACTAGATTAAAGGTAGTCACACCTACCTGAGTTGCAACCGTACCTGTAACCTCAGGGCAGATACTCTCAGGTACAACAGTGGAAAGTGCACTGTGGCCTGGTCTATATATTACCAGGAAGGTCAACTTAAGATATGCAATTCCAGCTACACAAAATGTGTAGCGGGATTTGGCTTACATTAAGTCAAGCCGCAACAGCATCCTCACAGCGGGAGGCTGACAGGAACAAATGCTCCTGTTGGCTTCCCTTACTCTTCACAAAAGGAGAAGTACTGGACGCCAGTAGGAGCTACCTTCAGCATTCAATTTATGGGTCTATACTAGCCCCGCTAAATCGAACGCTAGAATATTGACCTCCAGAGTGTCAATTTTCTGGTAAGTATAAACGTGCCCTATGTGTCTTAAGATACTAGAAACATAAGAGACATAAGAGTAGGAAATCATGAGCTCAAGAAAAAAGCAATAATCTGGAATCGGTAATTTAAAGTGTGGGTATTATTTGGCAATGATTCAGAACATGAGTAACCAGTTAATCAGTTTTAAGACAACTATGAGGCTTTAGATGAAGATCAATTCCTTGTCGAGGTGAGCTGGCATAGGTCCATTGTATCTTGACCTACATTAGTGTCCCTCCCACTGAATACTGCCTTCAGAGCAGTTAGTAAAAATGTGAATTAAGTCAGCAGTGAACATACATGCAAAAAACAGAGTAATTCGACTTTAAAATAGATTTGTAAAGCATATCTTAAAATGTTCTCAGTGCAGATATTTTCTGAAAAGCTATCCAAAATGGCATAATAGGGTTTATACTTGTCTAAATGACTTTCATATAACATATATTTAGCTTGAAAGTAAAAAATAATCTTAATTGCCAGCCCTCAATCTGGGATCTCTAAGCCAACTGAGGTTCTATCTAGAGATGTTAAAATTAAATTAATCAACTAACTATTTGATTAGTCGATAAAGGCGCTTCCGCTTTGAAATGTAACAAGAGCCCGCCTCGCTGTTGCTATATAAGAATGGCCTTACTGGGTCAGACCAATGGTCCATCCAGCCCAGTATCCTCTCTGTTGACAGTGGCCAATACCAGATGCCCCAGAGAGAGGGAACACAATAGGTAATCCTGACGTGATCCCTCCCCTGTCACCCACCTCCAGAGAAAAAGAGGCTAAAGACACCATTCCTACCCATACTGGCTAATAGCCATTGATGGATCTAACTTCCATGAATCTATCTAGCTCTTTTTTGAACCCTGTCAAAGTCCTAGCCTTCACCACATCCTCTGGCAAGGAGTTCCGGCTTTGAACTATACAAAGTCAACCTCTGGAAGTGCCAGGTGGTGTTCCGCCTTTGAAAAGTACAAGAGCCCCAAGCAGAGACTCTTGTGCATTTCAAAGACTGAAATGCCATGTGGAGCCCAGGGCCAGCGGAGGACTCTGAGTCCTCCTCTAGCTCCAGGCTCCATGTGGCATTTCCACTTTGAAATGTACAAAAGATCCAGTGGGGACTCTTGTACATTTCACGGGTGGAATGCTGCTGCTGCACCCCTGCCCTCTGCTACGGAGCTGGAGGGAACTAGCTTTTAAGCCAGCCATGCAGCACACCTCTTCCTCTTTCCCCCACCCTTGCTGCCTTTTTCTGATAGAAGCAGCAAGGGGGGAAGCAACTAGTCAACTAGTGTGTCGACATCCAATAAGCTTTTGCTTATCGGATAGTCAACTAGTCAATTAGTCAGAATCACACATCCAAAATCTTATATTTTGAAGACAGTGAACAATTATTTTGATAATATGCAAACCTTTTGACAATGCACAAGCTGAACAAAATGAAGCTCTCTCTCTCTTTGCTATAGTGCCTAGGCAGAATTACTGCAATAAAAGTAAGCTAATTCCATAAAAATAAGCAGCTCTGTCTTCAAACACTGTTGGGTGTGGGGCTGTTCTGAAGCAGCTGGTTGCTCTGTGACTGTGCGTCCTTGTGGGGCAGCCTGTGAATTTGATCAGGAGGCTCACGGGCCAGATCCATTGACTTGGCAGGCTGGATTTGGCCCATGGGCCATATCTTGCCCACCCCTGGTGTAGTTAATCATTTGATTAAAGTCAATAACCCCAGTATCCCTGCTTTAATCTATCACTTCTGGGGTGATAGATTTCTCTAATCTGCACAGTAGTTCCCATGAAAGGTAAATATCACATTAAATGCTAGTTAACACCGAGATTTATTTTTCTATATGTAGCACAGAAGATTATAATAGCTGGACAAGTTTCACTTATCAACACTTTTTTTAAATAAATGTTTATGTGGTAGTGCAAAATCTTAGGACAAACTATTGACAATCTGCAAGTAACGGCAGGATGTAAAAAAAGAAGTGTGATTCAGTATTAAAGTGTACCACGCACTGCATGTGTACTACAAGTTTTCAGGATTTCTTAAGGTTATTTATTTCTTTATCTGCAGGAAGGAAGAGGATTTATAGACACCCACACAAAAACACACCATAGCACTTTGTTGGCTTACTGCTTCTCAAAAAGCAGTCTGGACCCGTACGGTGGAAAAGGGTAAAAGGTGGCATCTGGAAGAGAGACATTTGGGGAATGACTGAAACAAGTGATTCATACAAGAAAGGTTTCATGCTTTTTTCTGAAATGGTTTCGGTAAAAATTCTTGGGACACAGCTGGTTTGGAATAAATACAATCTATCCTAGGAAACAACTGTGAAGTCCAGTTCTGTTGCTCTACTAGTCCTTAAGAATTCCTGTGTTTAAATAAATGTCTGGATTAAAATATGAGATTACATGGTTTACAAACCAGGATTAGGACTAACTGGAAACTGGGGGTGGGAGAGGAAATGTAATAATTTAAAGTTGTAAGGGAAACTGCCAAGATTAAAATACAATCCTACTTGTGCCTGAATTTTTTTCAACCTATTGCTGTTAAAAAGGACACATTCAACTGCTATCACTGAAAGATTACTAAAAATATACTGTGAGTTGAACTGTGTTTTCTGTTTCTCCAAGTGGCTTTTTCTGGTATACAAGAGCAACGAAAATGAGGTTATAAACCCATAAAGTGGTCAGCAGGCTGAAGGATAAGTAAGTAGCCAAAACTACTTCTAAACACGTTTTAAACCAAAGTGATCCTTAAACCTGCAATGGAGTTGTTGGGTTTTTTTTTAAAATGACTCTAGGATGTAACAATCCTACATTAGCAGAAGTAGGAACAGGGTGTCCTACAACATCTCTCTAATTTCTGTGATTTCCAATTTCTAAAAATAATATTATATCACACGCTTGTTATTTACACAGTCACCTCAATTGTGACCTTTTCTGTTCAAGGACTGTCTAGCTTGGAAAGCTGTGGTATGTCTGTCTGGCGAACACAGAGTCTGCTCCTTATGTTAGTGCTGTGACATGCCAGACAGCTCCCTGAAGCCAGTATTTAGAGCTCTATATGGCATCTGGACAGCGCAGGGAAGGTTACGCTATACTACATTAACTCAAGAGTACTAAATTAAGGTTTATGTTGTCTTTTACACCCTTTTCCCCCTTCCACTTCAACAAATTAGGCAATTTAAAAACAGTGACCACTTAGTGCAAAAAGTAGTTAATAAACAGTTGCTAGGCAAATACTAAGTTTTCATATAAATGTCATTTTTCTAGAAAAACGATGCTGCGTTTACATCAGCCTCTCACACAAGCAAATTCTGAGCTACATTTCCTGTGTCTTGAGCTAAGCCAAAGGCCTGGATTTCCAGCTCAGAAATATCCATAGCTGCAAGATTCTCTCTGCAGGTTCAGGCGAGACATTTCTTGCCAGTGAGAAAATGTCATTGATTCCCTCCCTCCACAACCCTCCATTCAAGGGCAAGGCTTGTTGAGTAGGTTGGAGCCTGTTTCTTCAGGCACACCCAAGAAGCAAGAAGGCACATGGAAAGAGCTAGTGCGGACCAAGGTCGAGGAGGGAGTCACAGCATCTGGAAGGGGGTTGCTATGGGAAAATCTGAAAGAGAGACTGTTCCCTTCCCCAGCTCCTCCCTTCTTGGGGGCTCTATGTTCCACAGGTGAGTGCACAAGAGCAGAGAAAGGGAAGGAAGAGTGGCTGCTTTAGCATTGGCTGGCACCTGGAAAAAATAACTGCAGTTGCTTGTGCACTGCCCAGCTGTATGTATGAGCTCTCTCTTCTGGAAAGCCAGAAAGCATGAGAGAGAAGCCTGATGCACTAGTGTCACACAAAATGTGTTACATCTGGCAGGACTGCACATCAGAGAGATACCAGCACCCTCCCCAGTTACAACTACGCAGATCACAGCGCCGTCAATTTTGGAACAGGCCAACTTTGAATGTGAAGTCCACTTACTGAGACATAGAATTGCCTAGGCCTAATGGCCCCTGGGGAGCAACTTATTCTTCCTACTGCTGTCTGTCCAGAGCAAGATGTTTGACTTCATCATTGTGATGGGGTGCACCAGGCCCTGAAGCCCTTTGCTGGAGGTTTGTGGCCTTACCACACCCCACCCAGCAAACCATAGAGAAATCCTCCACAAAAGATAGAGTGGCACAAAGGATTTAACCAATCAGGGCCCAGCAAGCCAGTTAAAAGGACGCTGTTGGGCCAGATTGAGGCAGTTCCTCCTTGGAGCTCAAGAGGCTCAGACAGGGCTGGAGAGCTGGATTGCAGGAAGGTTTTTTCAACAAGGAGTGCAAGCACAAGCACTTGGACAAAGGGGGACCGCTTGTGTGAGATGAATGACATATTACAGTCGTAAGTTGTCTTCACAATGGCAGCATCCTTTTCAACTGTCCTGAGATAGGTCATTCTTTGTCCTCCATATTATCTCTTTCCTCCCGGTGCAATCCAGTCTAAGATGTACCTTGTGCTTCAGCCACAGGGCAGCTGGATGACATGGGTGAACCCCTGTATGTAATTATTGAGTGCACAGTTGGCTGACCGGTGCAACACAGCAATTCCACGTTGGTTACACGATCTCTCCAATGAATTCCAAAGATTCTTTCCAAAAAAAGCAGGCAACATGCATTCTTTCCAAAAAAAGCTTCTCGTTGTGTGCTTCCACTATGTTTCTGACATGCACAATAGTGTTGGGAGGACAACAGTATTGTACAATCTCATTGTCGTGTGTAGATGTATCTTTTTATTCTTCCAGATGTTTGACAGACGGGGAAATGATCCACTGACTTTACCAATTCTTGCCTTCACCTTGTTCATTAGCTGACCATTAGCAGATATTGTTCTTCCAAGACACATGAAGTCATCAACTCTTCTATATGCTTCACTGCCACTCATACATCTGCCAGAGGTGGCAGCATTTTCACCCATCTCAATCATATTGGTCTTCTGCATGTCCCATTTTGGCAGCTTCTACTTTTATGCTCATAAAAACACTTTTTATTCTATTCCAGCTTATACCTAGTATGACTGTATCATTTGCAAGGTCTCACTGCTTATTTCTTGCATACCAGTGTCCTTGGCAGCGGGCACTGATCTGCTCATGGCAAAGTCTATGACAATGCAGAAGAGAGGTAGGGATAGTAACAATCCTAAGCCACTCTGTATCTCCATTCTCTGTTCCAGTGTCATATGCAGACTCCTCATGCAAGCTTTTATCAAAGCACCAATCTTTGTTGGAATTTCATAGTGTTTCAGGATTTTCCAGAGGGCTGCTCGGTAAGCATTATCAAACCTTTTCATAAAATCAATGATGTTATAACTCATCTTCGACTGGGACGATAAAACTTTTCTCAATAATTTTTCTCAAGGTGAAAATGTGATCTGAACACAACCTTTCAGGTCAAAACGCAGTCTGTTCATCTCTGAGTACTTCAGCAGCAGCACATTGTGTCCTAATCAAAATGACAATGCAAAATACTTTTCCAGAAACTGACAGAAATGTTGCCCTCTACAGTTGTCACAAGTATGTTGCTCTCACTTTTCAGAGATTTAATAGACAACCCCACCTCTCTAGACTTTAGGACAGATCTCCTTTTCCCCAAACCATTCAGCACATGTAATTCACCAGCAGTTCCCTTCCAGCTTTTGACATTATGGCAGGTATATCTCATCACAGCCTGATGCTTTGCCACTCTTCAGTTAGCGTATACACTTACTCATGGGTAACTACTTCTAGCAATAGAGAAAAGTTCACTATTTGTTCACACTTCTCAATGTTTGGTCACCAATCAACTAAACACTCAGCTAATAATTTTAACTAATTTCTGCAGTTTAATTTCTGAAATCTCCTGGAACATGTTTTGCTTCCCAGGACAAGCAATACAAATCAAACTACAAAGTATATTTATCAACAGCAGTGCTGAACATGGCAGAGACAACCATGATTCAATAAATGATCTTGGATTGAATGTCTCCAAACAATAAAAAGCTTGTAACGATGAGTAAAAAGAAGGAGAGATAATCGCGGAGCTAAACCATAAGACATGTGCATCGTATAAATCATCTTTCTTCCACTAAGGAAACATTTGCATTCCCTAGGAACGTGGTAAAAGGGGTAATAATATTTTACAGCCTGGTAATACCTCATATAATAAAAGCCATATGAAAAATCCATAGGGTATAATTTCTCCAATTAGATACAGTACAAAAGACATTTTAAAATATAAATTATGTCAGCAATTGCACCATTTTTTAAAGCAGTGCTCCAGAAAATCCACTCCCATTGCAAACATCCTTTTTTAATTGAGAGAACATGAGTCAATAACAGAGGAATTGCCTGGTTAGATCAGCCCAGTTCATCTAGCCCTGGGATGGGCTAATACCAGCCCATGAGTCAGATATGGTCCGCCAGGGTTAATACCTGGCAGGCCCCCCACACTCTATTTACCTGCATCTCTGCAAGTATAGTGATCAAAGCTCTCATTGGCCATGGATCACTGTTCCTGGCCAATGGGAGTGCTGGGAAGCAGAGTCCTACTCCCATTGGCCAGGAACAGCGATCTGCAGCCAACAAGAACTGGGATTGCCAATGCCCTGCGGAGGCTCAGGTAAATATAGCTGCAGTGGCCCACAAGAGACTAATCTTGGCAGGCCACCACCTTTTTATTGCCCACCCCGATCTAGCTCAATATCCCATCTGCAGTTGTGGAAAATACCAGCTGCATCAGAATAAGGTGTAAGAAATGCCAAAGTGGGCAATTATGAAATTACATGTATATAGAATCATAGAATCATAGAGCTGGAAGAGACCTCAGAAGGTCATCAAGTCCAGCCCCCTGCCCAAGGCAGGACCAATCCCAACTAAATCAACCCAGCCAGGGCTTTGTCAAGCCGAGACTTATACACCTCTAGGGATGGAGATTCCACCCTCTCCCTAGGTAACCCATTCCAGTGCTTCACCACCCTCCTGGTGAAATAATTTTTCCTAATATCCAACCTAGACTTCCCCCACTGTAACTTGAGACCATTGCTCCTTGTTCTGCCATCCGTCACTACTGAGAACAGCCTTTCTCCATCCTCTTTGGAACCTCCCTTCAGGAAGTTGAAGGCTGCTATAAAATCCCCCCTCACTCTTCTCTTCTGCAGACTAAACAAATCCAAATCCCTCAGTCTCTCCTCATAGGTCATGCGCTCCAGCCCCCTAATCATTTTGGTCGCCCTCCACTGGACCCTCTCCAATGCGTTCACATCCTTTTTATAGTGGGAGCCCAGAACTAGACACAATATTCCAGATGTGGCCTCACCAGAGCCGAATAAAGGGGAATAATCACTTCTCTGGATCTGCTGGCAATGCTCCTCTTAATGCAACCTAATATGCCATTAGCCTTCTTGGCTACAAGGACACACTCTTGACTCATATCCAGCTTCTCATCCACTGTAATCTCCAGGTCCTTTTCTGCTGAACAGCTACTTAGCCATTGAGTCCCCAGCCTGTAACAATGCTTGGGATTCTTCCATCCCAAATGCAGGACTCTGCACTTGTCCTTATTGAACCTCATCAGATTTCTTTTGGCCCAATCCTCTTATCTGTCCTGGTCACTCTGGACCCTATCCCTGCCCTCCAGTGTATCTACCTCTCCCCCTATCTTAGTGTCATCTGCAAACTTGTTGAGGGTGCAATCCATCCCCTCATCCAGGTCATTAATAAATATGTTGAACAAAACCAATCCAAGAACTGATCCTAAGGGCACTCTGCTAGAAACAGACTGCCAACCTGACATCGAGCTGTTTATCACTACCCATAGGGCCCGACAGTCTAGCCGGCTTTCTATCCATCTGACAGTCCATTTATTCAATCCATACTCCCTTAACTTGCTGGCAAGAATATTGTGGGAGACCGTATCAAAAGCCTTGCTAAAGTCAAGGTATAACACATCCACTGACTTTCCAATATCCACAGAGCCAGTTACCTCATCACAGAAGCTAATCAGATTGGTCAGGCACGACTTGCCCTTCGTGAATCCATGTTGACTTCCTGATCACTTTCCCCTCTTCCAAGTGCTTCAAAATGGATTCCTTGAGGAACCCCCTCCATGATTTTTCCAGGGACTGAGGTAAGGCTGACCGGTCTGTAGTTCCTTGGATTGTCCTTCTTCCCTTTTTTAAAGATGGGCACTATATTTGCCTTTTTCCAATCATCCAGGATCTCTCCCAATCTCCACGAGTTTTCAAAGATAATGGCCAAAGGCTCTGCAATGATATTTGCCAACTCTCTCAGTACCCTCGGATGCATTAAATCTAGGCCCATGGATCTGTGTATGTCTAGCTTTTCGAAATAGTTCCTAACTTGTTCTTTCCCCATCAAGGGCTGTCCACCTCCTTCCCAT
>JANRFK010003679.1:60196099-60211209 GCA_030068395.1 Apalone spinifera
GTCAGCTGGGGACTCCCCAGCTGATCCCGGATTCTGGGGAAATGCCGTGCAGAGCCCAGGATCAGCTGGGGAGTCACCAGCTGACCCCAGGGTCCACTGCCTCTTTGAAACACTTGGAGAAGGCATTTCTAAGGGGCCGCCGCTGCACAGCTCATCCCTGGCTCAGCTGTGAGGCGGCTACCCCTTTGAAACGCTGCTTCTGCGCATTTCAAAGGGGCAGTGGAGCCCAGGGTCATCTAGGGAGTCCCCAGCTGATCCCAGGCTCTGCGTTGTGCTGCCCCTTTGAAGCACCACAGCAGCACTTCAAAGGGGAAGCGCAGTATTAACGCCTGCGATTAACACATTACAAAATTTAATGCGTTAATCCTGGACTGTGTTAATCGCAGGCATTAATGCATGTCAATTGACAGCCCTACAAAAAAACCTGTTCCAGTGACAGAGCAATCTGAGGCAAACTCAGGCATGGGATCTTCTGCATTTTCATCCATATGTAGGCCCCCTTCCTGTTTTGTTTCTTGTTTTCTCTTAAGGAAGTGGACAATCTGACTCAGTTAACAGAACTCCTTCACTTCTGTGGGATATCGTGTGGGAAAGCTTGTAGTACATTACTTCAGTCCACAGATGCTGGAAGTAGTGGTGGGTGGAGGATACTTGAAGTAGCACACCCTGGCTTGAAGTGGTTTCGTATATTTTAACATTATATACAGGGTTCATTATACATTATATAATGGTTCAATGGTTCTCAGCATCCCCCTCTGTACAAATTGTTCCAGCACCTTTCTAATGATACATTAAAGGCCTGATCCAATGTTCACTGTAAGGCCATGCCTACATTTAGGGGATCGACACAAGTGAAGACCCACTAAATCTACCACAGAGTGCTATTTGCTCAACTCGAATCTCTATCTGAATGAGAGGACAGCATCACCTATTAACACAGCATAGCATAGGCCAGTAAGTCGACCTAACCTACATGAACTCCAACTACATTATTCATGTACCTGGCATACAGGTTGGGATGGTCAAGTCCAGTCACTCTGTTGCCGGTAAAGCCTAAATCAGTGGAAAGACTCCCACTGACTCCTCATTTGGTTTGGTTCAGGAAGGGACAATCATTGAAGACTTATTTTCCCTTAAGCACAGTAGGGTAAGAACGATCAAAAAAACCAGAACCATGTAAGTGCACAAATTTAGAAAAATGTTGAAGGAAAGAGAACAATCTGAACAGCTTTTTCTCTTTATACTGAGTGCAATTAAAATGATTCGGGGGGGGGGGGAGTTTGTGAACTAATTTTAATGTTAAAATAAATAAAGTAATGTGTTCTGTGATGCTCTTTTTAAAGGTCTATTAATGTTAAAAATGCTTTTTGTAGGACGTGCCCCAAAAGTGATTCAGAAATTTACATTCAATCACTGCATTTAAAATCAGAATATTTAAGAGAACTTCCAGCACAATCCAAATTATCTATACCCACCGCCTGGTATGTTACACATAATCATAATCATTGCTGAAAAATTACACATCTGCACGTTCATCCAACTGTTCAGAATACTTGCTGTAATCCTAACTCTAAACAGACAGGAGAGCCAAACCATAGCACATAATTTGGAATAGTACATTATTTTTTTAGGATTACAACCAAAGAATACATGGGTTGATTCTAATGCTTTAAACCTCAGGCTTCGCATCAGGCTGAATAATTAAAAATTCTAGCTGTCAATATCTAATAATATATATTATACAAAATAATACTTTACATTTCATTTTCCAACCTAACACAAACTTCTGTTTAATTAATGGAGATTACTTTGGAAGGACTTGTCTTTGATTATTTTGGATATGAGGGGGGAGTTTTCATGATTTGTGTAAGTTAATTAAGAACTGTAAAACATCTTTTCTAAAATAATTTGAGTTCTGTGTGTGTATTCACACACACACATATATAAAATTTGGGTTGAATAAAGTAAACTGAGCATAAATCTTCCCTTGCTTCATATTCCTTTTCATTTTATCTGTCCTGGGTACTACACTTAATTTTTGCTATATTTCATTGAATTGCTGTTAGCTCTTCAGCTGCTATACTGACTGTTACACGAAATCATAGAATGAATCTCTTTATATTGTTCTTAGAAATCCCACTAAATAAGGGCACTTGTGGATAGTTGGATTTTTTTTTTTTACAACTGTAAGTTTTATCTGATTTTGTGAAGTAATCATTTTAACCAGTAACATCATATTCATTTTTGCTAAAAGAAAAATTGTTTCCTAAAATAAAGTCTGAACTGTTTCAACTGCATGTAATTTGATCATTTCTGACACATTTTTTACATTTTGTCAGGGGAGAATCTGCACTTCAGAAGCAGGAGGAAGGGGCATCTGTCCCATATTAATTTAAACTTCAAGTCTCTAAAGGCTTGAACCGTTTAAGTTAAGAGCTTTCCCACTGATTTCACTGGGAGCAGATGCTACATGCTGGTTTAGTTTTACAGCTTTAGGAAAGTATGCAACTTTTATTGTTTTACAAGTTGTTTCTTTTTTTGTCTACCTTTAAATGAGAACAAATTAGATTTTACAATTAGTCTCTGTAGTGAAATTTAAGATTCCAATCCTGCATGTGGTCCATTCTTAAGAAAATAAAATTGCACAGCTAAGATGTTTAAAGTCCACTAACCACAGGGAACACACAGAAAGTATTCTTAAAAAAAAAATTCCAGGGCGAATGAATGGGAATCTATGGTTTCCCGACTTGTGGAGTGTTAGTTCTGTGCCTCAACCTTGCTGCCTCTTCCCATCTGTCAGCTTTACAATAAAAAATTAACCTTGATTTGTCCCAGTATTGCACCATATTGTCTTATCAAGTGAGAGAATTTTCAGACTCCTGGTCAACATTAAGTACCAAACCGACTATAGCTGCTAAAACTCCAAGATGCAACAGTAACAAATCAAGAATGCAGTATATAAAGCTTTAATTCAACATGATTGGCATGTAAAACACTAATGGTTCATCATAAAACCTACTTTCAATGTCACTATATGAAGAAAACGTAATCATGATTTAAATAGTCTAGATTTAGAACAAAATGTGTAATTGGTGTAGTAAATCTTTCATGCAAAAACATAGAGCATCCAAACACATTTGTAAAATGTTCAATCTGTAAAAAAAAACAGCGACAGTTTCTGATTTCTAGCAACTTAACCCAATATTCTACTGAAAGGCACAATACAGCTTTTAAAGTGTTTGCTGAATACACTCTAAAGGCAGTAAGATTTTTAAAACCGACGGTGGTAAGGTCACTGCTAAACAGTCGGTCACTTTCATTCAGCTATCTAAAGAAACTCATTTTATGTATACTGTATATATCTGCTCATTAACCTCTCTACCACATCTAACTACCCCTCGTAACATTTTCTTTCCACTTTCTGAGTAAGATGGAAATGTTCATATAGATTACTGGTTGCAAACAATATCAGTGTCAGAATAATTTTAAATGGCAATTGCTATGATAATCTATTTATCCTTAATAGTTGCATTTTAGCCTTGAATTAGCAAAATTAAAGTTGCCTGAGTTTCATATGATGGTTTCAGATACTTGAGAACAGCCATAATGGGTCAGGCCAAAGGTCCATCTAGCACAGTGTCCGGTCTTCTGACAGTTGCCAATAATAGGTGCTTCAGAAGGAATGAACAGAAGAGGTAATCATCAAGAAATCCATCCCGTCACCTGTTCCAGCTTCGGACAAACAGAGGGTAGGGACACCATACCTGCCTATCCTGGCTAACAATCACTGATGGACCTATCTTTCATGAACATATCTAGTTCCTTTCTGAACCCTGTTACAGTCATAAAAACACAATTTATGGCTTCAAAATACCTGCTAGTGACAATATGGAGGCATCTCTATATTAAACAAAATCACTCATGGTCAATCAGAGAAACTCCATGGATGGAGCCTCGTACATAGCTACCACCCTGCCCTGGGAATGATGCTGAAGCCCACTGTCCAATGGGATGCTCCAAAAGACACTGCACCTCACTCAGGCTCAAGGTTTCCTACAATTCTGGAAAGCACAGCTGCATTGCTATTCCAATCCTACCCACCTCAGAAAGCATGAAGAGTATGGTCTCTTTAGTTCTGGACATCAATGCCCAGTTCTTGAACTCCATTAGCCCACAGAAGACTTGTGCTCCTTTGTTCCTTGTGCTCATCTTCTTCCTTCCACACCTGCATTGAAGCTGGGCACAAATCTTGCTTCAGAAAGGCAGAGATACTATTTAAAACAGCTGTGGTTACAACGGACCACTTTTTCACGATTACATTGAGGCCAGGTCTACAATAAAGGGGAATGTCAAATCAAGAAATGCAACTCCAGCTATGTTAACTGTGTAGATGGAGTAGACATACCTCATTTTGACTTTCCCTGCCATCCCCACAATGGGAGGTTGACGGGAGCAAACACTCCTGACAGCTTCCCTTATTCCTTGCAGAAGCAGAAGTACCGGCTGCCGATGGGGGTCTCCTCTGAGTTCAATTGAGTGAGTCTTAACTAGACCCTCTAAATCAAACTCTGGAAGATTAATCGCAGCAGCATTGATCTTCCATTTAGTGAAGACATGGCTTCAGATGGAGAACTCAGTAAACAAACATTCTTCTTCTGTTTGTATTTGAAAACCTCATCTCACAATTAATGTGTGCCAGAGGCTCAATTCTGCAAAGTGCTGAGTACCCTTGACTCTCAGGCTAAGTCTAAAATACACCCTTCTGTCAGCAGAGGGATGTAAATTAGACATATTGAAAGTGCAAATGAAGCGGGGATTTAAATATCCCATGCTTCATTTGCATAATGGTGGCCGCCGCTTTTTTTCGAAATGGGGCTTTTCGAAAAAACCCAGCAGTTTAAACGGGGCATTTTTGACAGAAATGCTCCATTTCAAAAGATCCTCCTATACTCCTCTGGGAATACCTACTGGGAATACCTTTAACACTCGTGATGTACCAGGTACCATGGTGCTGAGCACAGGAAAAGAATCTAGACAAGCAGATATCTCAGGCCCCAACTCAGCAAGCCTCCCATGTTTGTGCTTTTCTTTAGACTTTAATGAAACAAACACACGCTTAAGCATTTTCATGAATTCCTGAAACTTTGCTTCATTACTGAGGCCAGAGTGAATTAGCGCTGTGGGTAGGTACTTTAGTTCACAAAGAGTCACACAGTCAACATTTTAACAATATGTATAGATACTTTCCAACGCAGGCAGTTAGGGGTCATCAGCTGTAACTCTGTAAATTGTAAAGAAAAGTAGCAGGCATGTACACAAGGGGGAAAGGGGGGGGTGCGAAGGGTGCAAAAGCACCCCCTTATAATCTTCCCTCGGTGCGCTGCCCGAGCCTCCCTCCCTCCCTCATGCTCTGGCCAGCTGGGGGAAAGCTGGGGCTGATTTCCCCACTTACTTGGGGGGGGTGCAGTCACACCTTTGCGGTCCACATTTATAAACAAAGCACACACACGCACCCCAGAAATTCCTGCATATGGGCCTGAGTAGATTCTACTCACAGTCAAGTAACAATTCCTGAATAAAAAGGAATCCAGGAATTACAAAGTCTTTGAAGAAATACAGATTCCCTAACAACATCATGAATGCTGGGCCAGCGTCAACACCTGAAAAATTGGTCTGTAAAAAAAATGGCTGATATTAATCCAGATCCATTGCCTAAGTAACCACATTGTCCAGATGTAAGTCTGAAAGTGAGATTTCTGTTTGTGGAAGAAGAGCTCAAAAGTGCACTTTTTTTAAAAAAAGAAAAGGAAAAATGTGCCAAATATTTCTATGGGAACAAGTTTACGGACCACAGGCAAAAGAGAGGACAGCACAGACTAGCACAGTACAGAAGGAACAAGGTGGCTAGTGGTCATAACAACTAGAGCAAATGGTTTTCCAGGGGTTTTCTGAAGAAGGAATGGGGGATGGGGGCACACACTGGGAGACAGGCTATTTCAAGTATAAAGGTTGGCATGGAAGGATAGGTCAGAAATATTGTGGCTCCAGGTTTGTGTTACTTGGCACCACTATCTAGCTATCTGGCCATACTACTGTTTATCACCACGAAAAAGCAACGTGATACTCTCTCCAGTAAGAGAAATGTGTTATCAGCTAACACCCAAGTACATGTAATCTCAGATATTTCTGGTGCGCAGGAGAGGCAGAGATAAGCAGAAAGATGCTGTGCAGATGGATAGTATGCAGGACTTCCACAGGGGCACAAGATCCCTTGCATTACCAGCCCAAAAGATGGCACTCTCAGGACGGGTTATCGATTTTATTAGGCCCAAGAGAGGCCTAAACATTCTGTAGCACTAAAGAGTTTGATTATCCAATGAGGCACACCTGGGTTGGACCAGGTAATTCTGCAAAGAGCAGCAAGAGGCCATTGTTCAAGAAATTGTGGCAGAGTCTATGATGAGTGAGGATAGGCTCTTTCTCCGGAGATTTTGAGATCAACATAGTTGCACCTGGTAGGGAGGCCTTGGAGAGACCCTGTCCAAGCAGTGAAGAGACTGCAAAGGCTCCATGCAGGAAGGCTTAGGAGAACAAAGAGAAACCCTGTGTCGTGTGGACTTAGGAATGGACTTTGTTTGGGATTTTGTGTTTTATTTGCACTTTATTTACTCTGGATGACTCAGTCTCCCAAAAGGTATATTTTTGACTAAGAAAAAGCCTAGATGAATTTTTCTTTCAGCACTCCAAGAGAGAAGACTGAGCCAGGATATCTTTAACATGACTGAAGGAAGTATTGGTAACGCTGCTACACAATATTGACCTCCCGTGGTTCAGCAAATTCTCTGGTTCGGCACCTGTGAGGTCCCAAGGGTGGCAGACTAGGGAGGTTCAACAAAGAAATCCCGGCAGGATGCGGATGCAAACCCAGAAGCCTTGACTCTAGTTTGGGGTGGCATTGAAAAGAGAAGTGAGAGATGACATGGACCCGAAGACCTTAATGCCTCGCTCATCCCTAGGCCAGACCTTGATCAGTAGGAGCACTTCTGTTTCCTCTTGGAGGCAAAAGAACTCGACTGAGTGAACATGGAAAACAACCAAGTAATGTGGTTGCATCTTCTCTGATCAATAAGCACACAATAAAACCTCTAAAATCCCTGTCTTTTGAAAGCTCTTTTGATTAAATACATTCGTTCAGTGTAATAGTTTAATCTATAGGACGAGTCAGGGTCGAAGATTCTTGAAACCTTAGCCAGCTCTCAAACTCAAAAGGAAAGAAATTAGGGATGTCTTAAGAATGCGTGGCCACCTAAGTTTGATACAATGTTCATCACTGAGAGTTTGTTCACATTCCAAATAAAAAACAGTAATGGAACAGAATCAAAGAA
This sequence comes from Apalone spinifera, assembly GCA_030068395.1. Taxonomy (NCBI): domain Eukaryota; kingdom Metazoa; phylum Chordata; order Testudines; family Trionychidae; genus Apalone; species Apalone spinifera. The sequence continues at coordinate 60,203,485 of JANRFK010003679.1, forward strand.
ACAATGTACATCCTCTAGAGCAGGTGTGGGCAATAGTTTTTGGCTGGGGCCACGTCAAAAATTTTTGACGTGGCCCCAGACCGCCCCGGAAGGGGCGGGGCCTAAAATGGAAGGGGCGGGGTCAGGATGCTTCCGGGCTTCCCCACCCCCAGATCATGATTGGTCTAGGGGTAGGGTAGCCCTTTTGTCCACCTCTGCTCTAGAGTTTCCTTTTATGTTTACTATTTATATTATAGCCATGTCCAGAGGATCCAATGAAGATTCAACTGCCACAAAAACACATAAGATAGTCCATGCTCCAAAGATATTACAATCTAAGTAAGGATGCCTGCAGAGGGAAAATATATACAATTTTTATACAGAGACGCATTTCCCCCGATAATTCTAAGTATATAACATAAATATTATTTATTTCAGTATTCCCTATAAGCTGTGAGCTTGTCGGCAGCTCAGGAGAGATTCAAATTCATCCTAGCTGATTAGCAAAGCTGTTTCTTTTGTTTCTACTAGTGGTGCACACTCGCACATACTTTGGTGCACATAAAATTAGTCCACACATGGATGGAAAAAATCCACACATGGATGGAAAAGATTAGAGCAAACATTGCTTATTTCCTTAGTTGGTCTTTAATATATCATTAATTGGCTAATGTCTTGAAGGTATCATGGCAGAGAAAAGATTTGAAGAAGGAAAGTATACTCATTTTAAGACTGATTCACTGGCAAGATTTCCATTGAGTTCAGTGGGAATTGGATCAGGCCCTGTATTCCCTCGTTAATGTGATTGTCTGAAACTATAACACACATCAAGAGTCTGGGACCAATGAATGAAGACAATGCTTTCCTATTCATTTTGACGGTGGTGACCAGAAACTCCTCGGAAATCAGAAATCCCTACATAGATTTTTGTTTAGTTTTTATTTGTGATTTTAATTTTATTTTTCAAAATAATTCAAAAATTTTGAATATTTGTTTTCCTCCTTTTCTCCACTAACTGCAAAAAAGAGTCCAGGGACAGAATGGAGGAGGGTTATTGGGTTCTCCCCTCATTTCTCCTCTCTAACCTACTTTCTAACTTTGTAACTTTTCTAAAGCTAGAAAATTTCTGAAGACAAAAGGAAAAATAAAACTAATTTTGCTGCTCTCTAACTTCTAAAAGGGTTAAGAATAGAATGTAAAAGTTACAGAGTGGAAAAGTTACAGTCTTTTGTTTTTTCCTTTTGCCACTTGCAACTTCTCCAAAGTTGAAAATTTAGAGTGAAATAAAAGGGGGGGGGGAAGGAGTGAAGAAAAGTAGGCCTAAAAATTCTTTTCAGTTCCCTGACAAAAAAAGTACAAAGGTGAAAAACAAAGATCCAAAACTGTTAAAAGTTTTTATAAACCAAAATTTCAATTCAAATCAAAACAAAAATTTGAATTCTAATTAAATGTAATGAAAATGTTGTACCTATAAAAAAATGTCCCAATAATGGAGGCAGGAACAGAAGAGTTTTCAATCAGTCTTAGCTGTAATGCTTCCTTGGAGGAATTGTATATACAATCTTTTTTATTTCAATTCACTAGGATTCTTTAAAACCAAGGCAGATTTTAAAGACACTGGCTGGCCTTCTATGACATCTCTTATCACCAGTTATAATTATATAACTACAACCTGAGCATACTAATTAAATAAATACAGTTAGCTAAAGAAAAGCATGTTACCTTGAGAGGCATACTTTCTAGCACGTACACAGAATACATTATCACAGTTATAGTCCAGTTATTTGAGAAGAGAATGTTTTGAATAAGTGGGTAATTGAGTTAACGGAGGCCTAAAGAAAGATTTCACACTCACATTCATATGCTAAAGCAATTTAAAAATAGAGTGCAAGAACAGCCTGACTTCACTTTTTAATTTTAGCTGGATGATGAGCGAGCCATAAAGACAGAGAGGCGCAGCAAAAATTTTTCGCAGCAAAGCACTCTTCATATTTTTATATGAAGGAAATACAGCAAGTTCTATTAATAAACTGCTGTAGTCCTAGTTAAATCCATACACCCTGTGAGGCAGGAAAAAGTTCTCGCTGACTTCCATGGTCCACTCACACTCTCAAAGGCACACACACCAGACAGAGAGAACTTTCAGAAATTACAGGCTGTTGAAAGGTTAACACTGCATGGGGCAAGGGCAAATCTATTTTCAGTTTTCAGTGAACCATATATCAATTTCTAACAAAACTAAGTAAAAAACTGATACCTTCACCTATTTTGAGGAAAAGAACATTTCCTCATCAATAGATGGGGAGATTTCAGGAACACACAACCACTGGCATCACATTCACATCATGATGCCTGAAACTGGCATATTGTTGTGAATGTTGCTGGCATGTTTCTTTCTCTTCCAGATTACCTATGCCTGACTGAATAGGCTGTGGGTGCATTATGCTTATAGTAGACAGTCTCACTCATTATTTTAATTGTGAGATTTTTTTATTAGCCCTCCCATAAAGATAAAAATGGAGACAAATGGTTTCCTCTAAGGAAAAAAATAGTTTTAGTTTAATTCTAAGCAACAGGAGGAAAAGAAAACATTTAAGCTGGAAAACATGCAATGATCTGAGCACAGGCATTGGCTCCAGCTCCCACCAAAAAAATAGGGGGTGCTTAGCAGCCGTGGGGCTGGATTAATCTTTTGTGTGCCCCAGTACCTGGACTGTGGTCCCCCTCCCCTACTCCCAGTGTGCTCTGCCCCAAAGCCACACTCCTGCTCAGCCTCTTCCTCCTGAGATCCTGCCTGCTGCTCTCAGGAGAGGGGAAGGGGTGTGGAGACGAGCACCAAACCGCAAAAACAAAACAAGGCATCTGTGGACATGAGGGAAAACCCAAAATACAGTCTTGATTTAATGTCTGTACAATATCTACTGTTTCCCAAAGCCATAAAAAGCTGATGGACTCCATTGTCCTTTCTGAAAGCCTTCCCCCATCTTTAATTTAGAGCAAAATAATCATCAAAATTTATTATTTAAGATTCATTTCTCCTAATACAATTTTTTTCCTTGTTCAGTGACTTATATCAGGCCCAATCCTGTAAACTCTATGCAACTGCTGGCATGAAAGTCAATGTGGTTACTTATACCCACTGTGACCATTTAGTGCCAGATTATGAATCCCTTTGGCACATCTTCATTCACCGCCCCAGAGATCAATGTTCTGGCATTCGATTTAGTGAGTCTAGTATAGACCCGCTAAATCAAACACTGAGGGCAGCTTCAGCCAGTGCCTGTACTCGCAGTTGCAAGGAGTAAGGGAAGCCAATGGCAGCATTTGCTCCAGTTGTCCTCCCACTGTGACGACAGCTCTTAGCTCAGCTTAAGGTAAGCTGACTCCAGATATTGTATTCTTGGTTGTGTACCTTGAGCCGACTATCCAAATCTAGTGTAGATCTGGCTTGACCCATACTGGTGAGCAGTTACTCAGTATCCTAAGTAGTCCTGTCACTCCATGAGAAGTCTCACTATCTCAGTAAAAAACCACTCACTGAGCTGGCCCATAATGACTTGCTTCCCACTCCTTCAACCCCAAGGGAAGAATCAGAGAGCTCTGGTCATTTAGCAATTAGCTTTGTTTCCTTTAAACCTGTGTTTCTCTTAAAGATTTACCTCGTTCAATTGTCTGATACCACAACAGGCTCAGACACCATTAGCATCATTTTTCTACCACAGGAACAGGAAGTTCTTCTGGAGACCTCATTGTCACAAATGGAATGCAAAGCCATCATCACTGATGATGATGACCCTATTTCTTTTATAATGGATGCCTCTCTTAATCAAAGATGCTTCCTTTCAAGGAAACGTTTTAAACCAACTTTTTTTCAGTCCCTCCATCAAGAGCCCACTTTCAATATGCATTTGATACTTTATCATCACTGGTTGCATCACTCACACACTTTTTATTTACATTACAGCAGGCCCATTAGGAACCCAATTTCAGGCTCTCTTAATTTATACATTTTAACATGAATTCAAGCACATTTAAGAAGCTCATGTTGCCCATGGAAGCTCATGACACTATATATTTTTGTCAGTCGCTAAGGCTACATCTACACAGCAGCATTATTTCGGAATAACATCAGTTATTCCAAAATAATGTACTGCGCATCTACACAGCAAGCCCGTTATTTCAAAATAAATTTGAAATGGGCTTCTTACTCCGACTTCTGCAAACCTCATTGAATGAGGAGTAAGGGAAGTTGGAGGAAGAGTTCTCTATTTCAAAATAAATGCTCTGTAGATGTGCCCAAATTTGAAAGAAGCTATATCTATTTAAGCCATGCAATTAGCGTGGCTCAAGTTGCGTAGCTTATTTCGAGTTTAGCCCTGCCGTATAGAGCACTCTAAGGGGCCACAGAACTACTCATTATTTTTAAAGTTACAGACTAACCCGGCTACCCCTCTGAGACTTTTCATACTGAAGAATTATTTTCCAACAAAAATTTCACATTTGCCTGAGTTAACACCAGAGACTGCTTTTCCTTTCTCCTGCTTCCCTGATATATAGATATTGCCTTCATGTGAAATGAGACACAGAAAAGCATTTACTGATTTATGTAAGAACTGCTTGTTAAGCATCTGCAGAAAAGACTGAAATGATTCAAGCAATTTGGAATATATAATTCTGGGCTGGAGGGACTTTTGAGACGACCCAATACGGCCGTTTTTATAGTCTTGTGTTCTAAATTTGGATACAGTTGGTCAACAATAATTTTGCATTAATTTAATATCTCCTTCTCTACCTACAAAAGAGGGAAGGCAAGAAATATCCTTTACCTTTGTCAGCGATCACTATCCTACCCCTGCTCCTCTTCTACTGAGCCATCACCACTCACTCCAACAAGGAAATGCACCAGATTACATCAAATGGCAAGCATAATGTTCACTCTGGATTTGTCAAGAGAGAAAACACAACACTTTTTATTCACTGTCTGAGCACTTAGCTCGTTCTGGGCACATCTACATTGCAGGGCTAAGTTGAATTAAGATACACAATTCAGTTATGACAATTGCGTAGCTGAAGTCGAAATAGCTTAATTCAGCTTTCGGTGCTGGCTCCATAGCAGGAAGTCGAAGGAAGAACACTCTTCCTTTGACTTCCATTACTCCTTGTGAAATGAAGATTACAGGAGTCAAAATAAGAAGTCCTCCAGCTCAACATTATTTCAAAATAATGGCTTGCTGTGTAGATGCGCATTTTGTTATTTTGAAATAACGTCAGTTATTCCAAAATAACGCTGCTGTGTAGACATAGCCTCTGAGTCTGTCCAAGCTTCTAGAACTAGTAGGTCATGATCCAAAGGCCAATGTAGACAAAGGAAGTCAAAAGGATACTAGACTTCACTTTGCTCTAAATCTAGTTCCTAATTTACCTTGGGTATTCTCACAAACTTGATACAGGCAACATCATAGTCCTCCTATACTGCTAGTAACATGTCTATCTCCAGCTGCATTGGTATATTTATGTTATCTGGACAGTGGTTTTTAATGTCTGCCATGGTAAAAGGTTTGTTTCATTTACCTGCCTTCTGCTTGTATTTGCAAATCTGCCATTGCCTTTATTCTATGTTTGTACAGCACCTGGCACAATGAGATGCTGGCTCCAAGGTATTACAGTAATACTGATCATAAACAATAAAAGTAACTGAAATCTTGCTATAAATGCCTGTGGTTCTGCCTATTGGCTCCTGTGCTCAGGTACCAGTCCTCCTCTGACAGTGGAGTGGTCACCCATGCGCTTGCCAACTTTGCCACAGATAAATAAGTTTACCTTAATATTTGCCATTTAAAATAACATCAGATGTCATGTGTCTGTCAGCTTAACAAGGCTAGAGTGGATCTTCATCACATTTAACTTCAAAGAAACTTTTCTCTGATTAAATAACTCTCTCAGCCGTCATGTGTACGTGTGTGTTGTCAGGGAAAGGGGGGGGAAGGTGGGAGGTGATGTGCTACAATGATCTATGAAAACTTGAGAACTGGGATCCATTTGTCACCAAAATCACATCCGGGTATCTCATACCTTGGCCTCTGCGAACCAAGATGGGTAAAAATCACCATTTTACCATTTGGTATGTGCAGCACCTTCCAATTTAAAATTGGCAAAAAATACACAGACGATTTAGCGGTATATTTGTAATGAGATATCTCTAACTGTGGTCAGTTACACTAGATTTCCAACTCAGGGCTGAGAAAGCTAAATATAACAAACTTTAAACTACAATTATTCTAGCGGTGCTTGCCAGTGTTACTGTCAAGCATCTATTGGTCCATCGGGGATTTGTAGATCAGCTGTGAAAATTTACTCAAAGCTAAAAGTTGCCAATCAAGGACTCACACTTGGAACATTGTTACCAACTCTAACGTCATGGTGCTTAGACTTGAAGAAATAGTAAAATGAACGTTTGTTTTCAACTCTACAAAGAGTGGCGTTAACTTAAAACAGAGGGAAAAAATCACTTACACTGCGCATTCTTAAGGCAAACAGTAATATGGCTGAAGTCTTAGCAATATAATAGCATGATAACGGATGAAGTGAAAAGTTTTAAATTCTGTAATTGCTTATTTTTATAGCTGAAATCTAATAGCTCTTATCACTGATGCAAAGGACCTTAAGTTGTAGAAGTTTATTAAGAATGGACCCTTGTCTCCGCCCATCCCTCACCTGTTTCAAAGACAATTTGTATAAACTTCTATTTTAATTAATGTTGGCCTGTGTAGAATCTCCTTCCACATCCAATGCCCCTTTAAAATAGGATGGTTTAAATGTTTTTCTTTCTTTCCTTGGTCTCTGTGGTATATTTATAAAGTCTTTGCTATTATTGTCATCTTTACATGTTCTTGTGCAGCAGCTCCAGTGTTTGCAGAGGGAAAGCTTAATGATAATAATCAGAATACTTTGTGAGGTTTGCTGAGAAGATCTCAACCCATAAGTAACCCTCTTGCATATGAATATGACTTTGCAAGATTAAGCTCATAGTCTGTGTACTATAGTCTGTACACTGTATCCAAAGAGGAAATAAAATTGGACTAGTGTTCCCTCTAAACTGCGCGGCAGCATAGCTTCACAGGTGATTAATTAGCCCTGCCCAGTCAGAGACTCAGGGCTCAATGCACGGAGCTGACGAACTGGGCATTGTTGATTAATCACCTGTGAAACTGTGCTACCACACAGCTTAGAAGGAATCCTGCTGGCTACAGAACACAGGCCTAAGTAAATTACATCAAATCTGTTTATACTACATAAATTCATAGTTGAATCATCTAAAATGCAACCATAAAATGAAATCATTTTCATAGAATCATAGAATACTAGGACTGGAAGGAACCTCGAGAGGTCATCGAGTCCAGTCCCCTGCCCTCATGGCAGGACCCACTACTGTCTAGACCATTCCTGATAGACATTTATCCAACCTACTCTTAAATATCTCCAGAGATGGAGATTCCACAACCTCCCTGGGCAATTTATTCCAGTGTCTGACCACCCTGACAGTTAGGAACTTTTTCCTAATGTCCAAGCTAAACCTCCCTTGCTGCAGTGTAAGCCCAGTGCTTATTGTTCTATCTTCAGAGGCCAGGAAGAACAAGTTTTCTCCCTCCTCCTTGTGACACCCTATTAGATACCTGAATACGGCTCTCATGTCCCCTCTCAATCTTCTCTTTTCCAAACTAAACAAGCCCAATTTCTTCAGTCTTC
>JANRFK010003679.1:60223450-60234053 GCA_030068395.1 Apalone spinifera
GCTACATCTCTATTACTATTCAAATAAGTGAGAGAGACTCACTGTCTCTCTCATCCCAGTTGCTGAATCCTGGGCAAGGACCATTTGCTGTACATGGCAAAGCGCACAGTTGTGGGAAACTGTGGGACTGGAGGGCTATTGGGATCACCTTGGTAGATGTAACCGAGGCTGGTGGAAACTAGAGGCTGGTGGAAATTAGAGTGTGACTGGGGTTATACTTGGGGGAAATCGGTGTAAAAAATGCAAAATTCTGCACCAAAAATCTGCGTATTTTATTTATCAAAATAATGCAGTATAATCACACCTATTTTGGTAATGTATTTCAGCTACCATACAGAAAACAACACATTTCCAAAACACATGACAGTTAAGTTGCAAATGTTTGGTAACCTAGTGTAAGGAGGCAGCATGGCTTCCTGATGATCTGGAGGAGGAAGTTCCCCTAAAGACCCCTTTGTGGACGATGCCAGAGTGCCCTGGCCCCACCCCTAGGAAGCAGAAGGGCAGGGAAGGAAGTATAAGAGAGGGCGGTTCCACCTCAGTTGGAGCCCAGCAGCCGAGCAGGGAGGAGGCTTGGCCAAAGCTCCAGAGGCAATGGAGAGCCTTACCCCATCAACCCCTGTGGGAAGACTGGGTTATCCTCCCTCCTAGATCTTTTGGTGATTTTATTTATCTTATATGCAACTTGCTTCTTTGTGTACTTTGGAAATACCTTTCTAGTGGCAGAACCACACTCCTTTGTATAGGGTGGGATAACTTCAAACCTGCGCGGCAGACACAATTTGAGAAAGTGATTCCCAGGCATGTTTGTGATTTCAAATTTGCCCTCTGTGCATGCACCATGCAATATTAAAGCTCGGTAGATTATTAGCTTACTGTTGATACCTTACAAGATTCCTTTTAGATGCAGATCATGACATTAGTGAGTTGGGTTACACAACTGGTCAGACCAGCTGAAAGTTTACTGCCAGCGAACTCCTGACCTTCTTGCGTTGGGATGCTGGTAGGGTCACTGTGCCACTAAGCCCCTTTCTTCATTAGGATGAGAAAGTAATGAGAACAAACCATCTGCCCTGACCTCTAAAGACACCTCCTCCACTGCTCTCAGTTGCAAAAGGGAGTCCACATCTTTCACCATTTCTTTTCAGATGAATTCCTGAAAAGGGATGGGGAAGGGAGGTAAAAGAGAAGAAGAAACTGGAACTGCAGAGACTGGAACTGGACTGCGTTTACAATCTCCAAGACCCACTGATCTGAGGCAATCCTAGTACAGACTTCCCAGAAATAAGAGAGGCAGGTGCCCAAGAGGAGCGGGGAGACTACAATGGAAAGATCCTCATGTGCTCTGTCAGGATGTTAGCATCAGAATTGCTTCCTGGAAAAAGCAATGAGGCAGCAGAGGATGAAGTAGAGAGTAATTGGCAGCTTTACGGTCATTTGAGGGGAGAAGCTCTGTCTGAAAAAAAGATGGTTGATATGTTTGCTTCCTTTTGATGACTGTAACACAGGGACCCAAAGAACATATTGTCATGGTCAAATATTGAGGAAGAGAGGACCTCCTCCATCCATTAATTAAAAAGTGCCTTGCCTTCAAATGGAAGATCCTCTATTGTCATTTGGAGGTCCCTGGAGATACCTGAGGCTGGGAGCCGGAAAGACCTCCTTTTTCCCCCAGATGCAGCCAGGATATGCCCTGCAATATCAGATGCATCCAGCAGAGCCCATAAGGAAGCGCAGGCAATAATTTGACCCTCCATTTTAATGAGCTTCATCTCCTCTTGAAGTTCTGAGATAACTTATCCCAGTTTGAGTCATCATACCTAGAGAGAAAGGGCCTTGTAATTAGCCACCTACATTTGGGGGCTGGCTGCTTAATATACCTGGCACCTGAAGAGGTCTGAATTTCTTTTGGTCTTTTTCTCTCCATCTGGAGATGGGAGGTTCCTGTGAGCTCTCCTGGACAGCAGCCACTATGATGAACGTGGTATTGGGTGGGAACAAGAATGCTCAAATCCCTTGGAAGGGACCTGCTGCCTCTTGTCAGCTCATTTTGTTGTGGCTGGTGTTTTTTGCACGTAAAATATCCACAAGTTGTGTGGATTTTTCTAAACCATTTAGAAGAAACCACACAGGGGTATATCTAGGATCCCTGCTATGGTCCAGTGAGGTTCCAGGACACTCTAAAGTCAATCACTGAGGCTGACTTAGTAGGATTCACTGTCTCACCGGGGGGGGGGACAAGGAGATTGCACAGGAAATCGTAGCTTCTCCCCTCTTTCCCTTTCTTCCTAACAAGGATGAGAGATCAGAATGTGGCTAGTGATTCAGGGGAGCAAGAAGTGGCATAAAAAAGTGCTCAGAACTTTCACTTGGGACTTTCACCTAGGATAACCTATCTTTATTTTAAAGATCTCTCTCTCTCTCACACACACACACACACACACACACACACTCTCTGAAATGCAGCAGCTACAATACAGTCTATTACAATGTAAAAGGAGGCTACCACATTAATTAAGGAACTCAAGGTAAATGTAAGCCAGTGTCTCCAAGGGAAAAGTTCTTTATTTTACTCAATTTACTAGACTTCCAGAAGGCATTCGTTTTAAATGTGGTAGAGAGCACTAGGCCCTACACAGACCAAACAGAGAAAGTTTCTATTGCTTTCATACCGATAAATAAAAGCGGATAAAAACTTTAGGCCCCAGGCACTGGCTAGCTTCCATAGCTTGTGAAGTCTGCTCTGTAGAATCAAGAACCTGGCTAATGCATGTAAGAGGTTGGGGCAGTCACTTGGCGCCCCCTAGAGGAGACCCCGCACAGAGGTATCCCAAAACTGAGGGTAGGCTGAGACAAAAGCAACATCCCTTCTTTGGGGTAATCCCTAACACAGGTCTCAATCAACTTTGTGACATGAGCCCATCTGGGAGCTAACTGAATGCATTGTAAAGGGAGGTTGAGCTACTGCCCTGAGATAAAGACAGGTGATTTCTTTCTAGGGACATCACTAGAGTAAAGTATGGCTGGCTGACAGAGCATTTAGTAAATGACACCATTGATCACCTAGCAATAACTTGCTATTTCACTGGAGAATCTGCTCCATTCCTCCAGTTGATGATACATTTATGCTTTGACACGAGGATGGATGGCCCTTGAAATGTTATCACAGCTAGTGCCAAAGCAGACACTGTACTCATAATAATGTGTCTAATCCTTGCTTTTAAAATCTTATTAATATTTCTACAGAATTCACCGGCAGAGAGCACTACAGGTTAAATAAAAGTTATGTGCCATATGTGAGCAACCAGTGACCCCAAACATGCCATGTTTGCTAGGAACTGAGAATTCCTTCCTGATGCAGTTCACCTTCTGGAAAATCTTTTAGATGGTGTAAAAGGGTTGTCTTTTATTTGACCAAATACCCCCTCATTCATCAGAGCAGTAAACAGAGGCTGCTCCCAACTGGCCAGATCCTCCTTAAATACTAACATAGCACTATACCTATTGCAAACTACTTTACAAACAGGGATTTTCTATTTTAGATTATGAACTACTGCGGACAGGGACTGTCTTTTTCTACCTATAGTGGCTCAAAGGCACCTACAAACTCATAATACTGATTTATTTGCATTACAGTACCACCTAGACATCTCAACTGAGACTCAATTGGTTAGCTTCTCAAAAAGAAGACAGAGATCACTTGATTGAAGTGTACACCAACTTTTCTGGGCAGAACGTACCAGGTAGTAACACTCTAATCTAGCTGAGAAAAACATAATGACCACTCTAGAGAGGCATACCAAGGAAACAAAGCTGAAACCAAATAAATTTCAAATTAGAAATTAGGCACAATTTTTTTTAACAGAGAGAGTGATTAACTATTGGAACAAGCTACCAAGCAAAGTAGTAGATTCTGCATCTCTCTTGAGGTCTTCAAATCAAGATCAGATGCCTCACAGGAAGTTATCCTTTAGCCAAACACAAGTTACGAGATCAATACAGGGCTAACTGTGTGAAATTCAATGGCCTGAGATACGCAGGAAGCCGGACTAGATGATCTAATGGCCCCTTCTGACCTTAATCTTTATGAATTTAGGCAAATATTCCAGACAGCATGTACACACATACTTAAGTTCTTTCCTGAATTGGGACCAGAAATCAGTATCTTATTGTGCTCTGTGAAAAATCTCTGATTGCAAAGGCTTATAATGTCAATAGTCAATGCAGACAAAAGGTGGCAGAAAGGATATATTATACCCATTTTACAGATAGACTAGCAGATTTACTTGGCATTGGCTCAGGTCTCTAACTCAATTAAGGTGGGTTTTTTTGGGGGAAAATTTACATGCTTTATTTAAATGATTGCATTTTTCAAAAACAGAGGGTTTTTTTACAAAGTTAATTTCTATTTCAGATTTCTTTAAAAAGGGATTTTTAAAATTTGCCCATTTAATTTTTTTTAGTAATTTTTTAAAATGGGAATTTCATCAAGTACATTTTTTTTTCTTTGCTCTTGTTGAGGACAGCGACAGGTCAGCTGTGGCCGCTTGGACTCCAACTCAGGACAGGGTGGCCCAACAGCAACAGAGTCTACACACTGCAACCTGTGTTCAGGGCAGTACAGCCTTGTGGCCACAGAGTCTAAACACTCCTTTCTGTATTCAAGGTAACATGTCAATACACAGTATGGCCCAATGGCTGCAGAGCCAATATACAATCCCTCTGAGTTCAGGGTAGTATGGCTCAGAGAACACAGATTCTGGATACTTCTCCCTGTCTTCAGGGTAGTACGATTTAGCAGCCACAGAGTCTATGCACATTAGACAAAGCTGCCCACACACGGGGGGGTGGTGGTGGGAGGGGGAGGGGCTATCTGAGGAAGGGATAGGGAGACCTGGACCCTCCCTCTACACTGGGTCCCAACCCAGGGCCCTGTTAGCAGTGGCTCAGTCCACTGCTCGCTCAGCGGGGAATCCCAGCGCAAGATAAGATCTGGGGGAGTAATTTTCCACCCTGGGCTACTTCCTACCTGTATCTTGCAGGTAGTCCTCTCCATCTTCTTGCTCTCGTTCAGAGGTTTCTACTGCAGTCCCTCTCAGCCTGGCTGCCTCCATTCAGTCCAGCTCTGCTTCCTACTCTGGAGCTCCTGCAGCATCTCCTCCTTCTGTGGCAGTCAGCCCTGACTGAGCAGCTCCAGAGGCCTTTATAGCCAGCCTCCAGTTGGTGCATGCCCAGCAAGGCTGTGGTGGTGGGGCCTCCTCATCCAACTGAGCTACTCCTTTGGGTTGATACACCCTATCACAGCCCCTATAAACTCCTATCATTTGCTATGTTTTAACAGGAAAAGAGTAATATTCAATTTGGTTTCCAATAACATTTTTTTCTAGTTTTCAAACGTTCAGCATTTAACTTGCTGTGCCAAAACAGAGCACCCTTCCAAATGTCTCTGTTTTATTATTAAGATCCAATCCTATTCCAAGTTCATCCTATTTTTACGGTCATGTTGGTTCAGTCTTTCAACATTCGCTCAGTTATGTCAATTTGGAGCACTTTTCTTGATTGTCTCATTGGTTTTATGAGAAGCAGTCCCATGCAAGGCACATCCCGTTTTCCTGCCATGACCAAACCCTTACATTGCATTCTCTTATGATAAGAGGAAGCTGTATACAGAATTGGGTGGTCCCAACTCTTACAGTTTAGGAGGAATTCTTGAACAGACAGACACATGGACAGACAGACAAACTCTCTCAACTCTATAGTAGATTAGAGCCTTGCAAAGCTGGGAATGGAAGAGAGATTTCCTGAGCACTGAGCAATCTTCCCATTGATTTCAAATGGCTTTGGATTATCCTTCTAAGTGCCCAGGCCTTGCCTTAGCTATGAGACCATGCTTCTCTATACTAGTCATTATCTGTTACCTCAGGGACAAAGGCAATATACAAATGAAGCAAACCCTGAATTTGGGTTGTCCCTGCTCCGAAGTGCAAGCCTCCTAGACAATACCGTATTTATCGCCGGCAAGGATCTTACCCAATTAATGTAATTTTTTTAAAAACAGACAGTAAAATAAGTTAACACATGTATTGAGGGATAATTAACAGTAAGTAGAGGAAATGATTAAACAATCAATAATAAACAGCCAGCATCCATAAAGTATAACTCCTTAAATCACGGTACCGGTACTATTCATCAGGCATGAAGCTTAGAACCCACAGTATCCCAGGTGATAAAAGGAAGAAAAAAACGATAGAACAGACCCCGGACAATAAGGAAGTTTATATGACGGTGTCGATGGAAGTGAAGTACAGCATGAAGCCTGGGACCACCACCGTTGAGCTATTTGAAAGCTCGCCGGGAGGAACACCAGGGAGATCCCAGCGGGGAGAGAGGTGACAACCATGGATCCTGTGATGGTAAGTCTCTGCTCCTTTCTTCACTGTAGCGCTGATGGAATTCCTCAGTGCTAGAGGCCTGGGCCGCCCAAGGAGTTGCACTGTCTTCACTTGGTCTCAGGTGGAATGAGGGGGAGAGAGACCGACCCTCTGACTGACAGGTGCAGGGCTTTCATTAACTCAGTGGGGCGAAAGTTCATATGATTGACAGCTCTGCAGCAGGCAACTTCTGAGGTAAAAGAATGTTCAGGAGCTTGTGGCAGGAAAATCCAGGTATAGCGGGATTGACCCAGCTCTCCCTGTGCTGATATTATCAGGCATTTCAAAATGGAGTCTGTCCTCACAAAATGGAGTTTTACAGAAACCATCATAGGACGTAACATTACCACTTACAAAATCACTCACAACATCTTAGACCTTCATTAGATTTCCCTTCCCTTTTTTCCTTCCCGTGTTAAATAGAGAGGAGATTTTCAAAGATACAAAGGACAGTTAGGTGTCCAAGAGCGGTTCAAAGTCAAGGGGATCTGGATGCATAATTCCCATTTGTGCCTTTTAACGTCTTCCCATTCATTTTTCCATGTGTGGCATCTCAGCAGCTCTCAGCCCCATTCCTGTAAATACTTTTACTGCTTTTCTGTGGATCAGGTCTGTGTTATGTTTTGGAGGAGATGCATGGGGAAAAACAGATCTAAGTCTCGATCCTGCCAGGTGCTAGGTACCACGTGAGGATCGGTGAGGTCTGAAGTCACTTTTAAGGTGGAGTGGCCTTTGGAAAGCTGGACCAAACTAGATGTTTTTACTTGAGCTGCAGGTGTCCATTCTACTCTGACATGTGCCTTCAGACGTTTTATATTGCTCATTTCAAAGGCAGCATTCAGGGACATGCAGAAAATCAGGGCTCCACTTATCAGTCTCTTCTCTGAATGACTTCTTAGACAGCATACTTGCTTCTTGATCTTTGACTGCTCCATGAACATTGTGTTGTTTCCATAGCAATAGTGTGCATACTACCTTGTCTTCTTTGCATTGCCTTGTATTGTAAAAAGCTTCCAGTTGTTTACCTAGGGCTGGGCTTGCCACCGTGTTATGCCAGCTCCAATCTTGTGTGTCACTGTCAATTTCAAAAGCCTATTGAGTTCCTGCACTCTTACATACATGTAATTCCAGTGATTTCAGTGGAGTCACATGAGCAGAGCACTGGAATGCTGGTGGTGAAATCAGACCCACAGATGTCTTAGGACTTTAAAATGTAGGGGGAGGGGTGGTTGTATTAATTAAGCCATTTTAATTGACTATCAAAAAAATTTGGGTTTTAGTATTTCACATGGGATTCCCCAAATGACTGACTCACTGCCCACTGTGATCCTTTAAACAAAGCACAGGAGGTACAATGACACCCACTGTGATTTATTTTCTGTGGATGAGCAGCAGGGAAACGGGATACCCAGGACATGCACTCCTGTAACTCTTACTTTCCTTTGATGATTAGGACGGAATTTTCATTATGGATTTAAGTGTCCCTCTAAAGAGCAGGTGCTTGACATCCAAATCAAAAAGCAGCTTTCAACATGTAAAGTTCAGGGATCCAAAACTGCAGGGTTAGCAACAGAAATAGAATGTTATAATTGCATGCAGAAAAGAAGTGTCAATACAGTTGTCCTTTTACCTGGACAGAAGTGGTTGGCTGTGTCTACATTCCATGCTTCTTGTGCAAGAACAGCCATTCTTGCGCAAAAACTTGCCAGCTGTCTACACTGCACACGTGTTCTTGCAAAAGTAAATTTACAGTATAGCGTCGGAAAACAGAGCTTCTTCCGGAAGAGTTATTCCTCTCCGCACAAGAAATAAGCCCTCTTGAGCAAGAGCTCTTCCACAAGAGGGCAGTGTAGACAGGCAACATGAACTTCTTGTGCAAGAAACCCCTATGGTTAAGATGGCCATCAGAGCTTTCTTGAGGAAGAGAGCGTCCACACTGCCATGGATGCTCTTGCACAAAAGCACATCTCTTGCACAAAAGCACATGACAGTGTGACGCGCTCTTGTGGAAGATTTTTTGCACAAGAACTCTTCTGTAAAACAGTTCTTGCGCAAAAAGCCTGCAGTGTAGACGTAGCCAGAGTGTTCAGATTTAAGGTTCTCTCTCCCATGAGCTGGTTTATACACACATTACTAGAAGGTCTCAGAGGTGTTGCCGTGTTAGTCTGTAACTTTAAAAACAATGAGTAGTCCTGTGGCACCTTAGAGACTAACAAAAATATACATAGCATCATGAACTTTCGTGGGCAAAACCCACTTTGTCAGTGGAATTGGTCATTCGATCATGGATTTAAAAGTAGCCATTCTTCTACAAATGAATTTCACTAGCAATTACAGAGAGAGTCTGCAGAACTGGAATTTATCTACAGATTTGACACAGTTACTCTGGGTCTAAACAAAGATATTAACTGGTTGGGGCACTACAAAACCGATTTCTTCTGCCATTAACATCTCTATTTCCACATCAAAAGTTATGTATGGGATTCATCCAGCCCACTTAATTAACATGGGTCCTACAGTTAACAGGTGTGTGTGCGTGTGTATTGGTTTGTGTTACCTCTACTCCAATTCATCTGATGAAGTGGGTTTTGCCCACAAAAACCTGTATGATTCAGTATATTTTGGTTAGTCTCTAAGGTGCCATTCATTGCTAAAAGATGTTAGAGATGGTAACAATCTATTGACCGTTGGAATCCAGAACAATTGCTTCACCATTTAGCTACATATCTAACTAATTAACTATTTATAAATGTAACTTTTGTGTTAAAGGAGCACTGGTTCTTATGTTCTTATGTTCTTATGGTTATTTTATTCCATGGTGACCAAGTGCCTAAGGAGAGGAGGACTGAATGAGTGGACATAACTAGGGCTTAAACTGATCTCAGCAAACTACTACATCTACATTGCCCACTAATGGAATTTCATTAGCTCACTACATAATAATTCTTGGCATGTATATAGTGTTTTAAAGTGTTATCAGCATTTTACAGGAGAGGAAAATAAACCAAAAAGGTAAATGGGTTCTTGAAACATTCCCCTTGGCTTTCAGAGTATATCTGGCAATCATCAGGCCCAAATTTTCAAGCAAAAATATTACAGTGGGGATAAAATAGGGCATTGTAACGGAATCTGGTGGCAACTATTGTATGAAAAGGCTTCAGTTCTGCATCCGGTTTCAAGGGACTCACACAACAGACTAAGAGGAGTAGCCATATTAATCTGTATCTGCAAAAACAATGAGGAGTCCTGTGGTACCTTAGACACTAGCAGATTTATTAGGGCATGAGCTTTCGTGGGTAAAACCCACTTCATCAGATGAATTGGAGTGGAAGTCGCAGAGGTAGAGGTGTGTGTGTGTGTGTGTGTGTGTGTGTGTGTGTGTGTGTGTGTGTGTGTGTGTGTGTGTAATATATTGTGTTAATGAGTCAAGCAGCAGAACTTCCATCGTGTCCACTGGGAGACTATTCCACAGTTTTGTAGCTCCTGGTCATCATTACAGATATTTTTGAGAATAACAAACATTATAAAAGATCAGTCCATTAGACAGGGCTTCAGAAGGTGAAGGTGCATTGATGGGTTCATAAATAGTTCCCATTGCTTCAGCACTTTGGTAGCTTATTATTGTTTAAATATAAAGTTCACAAAACATAGCTCAATCTTGACTCTCTGTAGAGCCTGCACTGAAAAGAATGCATTTAAACTCTTGACCAAATTGATGCCTCGGACTGCACCTTGAAGTTAGCCAAACATGGCTCCCTAGTGGACCAGTGACTGAAGCAGACATGGGCTCTTCATTGAGAAAGCCCTGATAACTGGATCTGGAGAATTCATCCCCAAGGTACTGACAACAGCTGAGCCCAAGAGGATTGTAACAGCTATGATATAACAGAGGGTGTGTAGCATTACCTCAGAGAGCTGGGTCCAATAGTGTAAACTTCCTCCAGAAGCGGACAGGCAGCCCTGGCCAAGCTACAACAGTTATATGCTTGCTTACCTAGTATAAGAGATGAAGTGATGCATTTGACTCCCAGGAACTTTTCAATGGTAGCTTCAAAACTGCATATACAGTTAATCACTCATTATCCAGCTCAAGCATGAGTGCAACATCGTTCAGTGCTTTGTGATAAATGGGGAATCTAGAGATGTTCCATGTTTTAATCTGTTAAGACATA
>JANRFK010003679.1:60266121-60294194 GCA_030068395.1 Apalone spinifera
TGAGACTTTATGCACTGCTCCCATCGTGGGGGTGTGGTGTAGAGCGGCCGATGGAGAAAACCTCCAGCCATTTTGAGCAGCCTGGAGTGGCGGCAGGCAGGGAGCCTGCCTCAGTTTTCCTGTTAGGCTTCTGGCCAAAGGCTGCCCAAGGTAAGCGCCTCTCATCCAGAGCCTGCCTTTGCCACCCAACTCCCTTCCTGCTCCCTATCTCCCTGCATCAGGCCATCACCCCCTCCTGCTCCAAGTCATCATGCTCTGCACCACCCCAGGTCACAACTACCTCTGAAACCCATTCTTCCCTTGCCCAGTCCAGAATACTCTCCTGTATCCATAACCCTTCCCCGCCCCCTAATCCCCTGCCTCAGGTCAATGCCCAAACCTTTTGCACTCCTCCTCTAACAAGGTCACAGTCCCTCCCAGAAACTGCAGCCCTCCTACACTCCATTCCCCAGGTCAAAATACACTCCTGCACCCCTACAGCCTTCCTGTACCCCAATCCCTGCCCCACAATCCCCTCCTTCATCCAAATTCCTCCTCAGAGCCCACATCCTCTCCTGAACTTCAATCCCCTAACGCAAGCTGCCTTCTACACCCAGCCTCTGTCCCAGACCCTTCACCTCCTCCATAGAAAACTGCAGCCCTTGATCACTTACCAAAATCTTAGAGTGGCACCCATCAAAACTATTGCCCACTCCTGCCTTATTACCATACAACTTTTCACACACAACACACACAAATACATCAAAAAGGATATTTTCAATGTTTCTGCGCAAGTTTTCATTGAGTTTTGCTTCAAGTTCACCAAGTTCTTCTTCTGCCTTTCTAACATCTTTTTGCAGCTCAAGCCGAGACTTTCTCGTGTCATAATAACCTCCAGTCAGAGCACCACGATGGCTGACTTGATCACCTGTGAATAGAATTTAAATGGTACTTTTGTACTGCATACCACAAAACACGTTCTTTAGAGCAGTTCCTCAAAAGGTAATGATTATTCTGCTAAAATGTATTTTAAGTATGTCAATTTTGCCTCTCACCATTGTGCAGTTCAGTTTCTTCTATTAACTTCTGAAATCATATAATCCATGTGAAAGTCAATTTACATGAACAGCAGCACATCCACACACCATATCAGTTTTTCAAAATGCATCATATTAGAGTAGTTGCTTCAGTAGGGGCCAAAATGGACAGTCATAATCAAGGCAAACTGGCTTAACCATAAATAACTGGCGTGTGCTGTCTTGTAACACTCCACCAAAAAAGGAGCAAGATCCAATGTTGTCTTAACATTTGCGGTTGCATTGCATCCTTTTTAACAAGTCTTCCACCTTACCTCTCCATCTGTAATTGCTGTCCCGGCTGAACAAAGCCTTAGTTTATTTTAAGTCTGACAGATATTACAGTTAATTCTTTTGCCCAACAAACATTACTAGTCACTTACCGGGATCCATAAAGAACTGCCTCTGCAGATACACACAGCATGCGTACACCAATAATGCTGACAGACTCAGTACTGTTGGTGTACAATAACGGAATGCTCTATAATGCAATGATTGGTTGGGTCCTGTAACTAACACGTGGATCCTAACATTTGGACTTAAGGATATAAAATGGACTGTGGCCTCAATTGCCCTTAGTTTCTTCTTACACATTTAAAAAGCTTCATTAAAAATATAGGAAAGTGGCAGATTGGATCTGCAGAAACACTCTAAGAACCGGTTACTGTTAAATACTCATTCTCTCTCAGAACTGGGATCTGAGAAACTTCTCAAAAGAGAAACTAGCAGCATAGCCCAAGGAGAGCCATTAAACAGAAGACTTCAGCAAACAGGGAGCTACCAAGTCAAAACAAACACGTGACTAGTACACCAAAGCAGCAAACCCACACTTCTTAGTAATTATGACAGCACATAAGCACAACATGGATGTTGTTTTAAACCTGGTAGAATAAGCTTCTCAATTCCTCAGGGACATCAATACCAGATAAAATCAGTTACAAGTCTAATCCATTTTGTAAGCCTCTGGAATGAGGAGAGAGATGTGTGCTGTAACACTTCAAGTTACAAAAAAAATCTAGAGCACTTAAATGTTTTGGATTATGACAACAGCACTTAACATTTAGTCTGTTTCATCTAGTTTACCCGGTAAATTACCATACTATCAGGTTTTACAAAGAACGCTAAGAAAGTAATACACTAGTTTCAATGAATCCTGGTCTCCTCGTTTATCCACTAAATTAACTATATAATTGTGATACATACCTTCCAATGTAATACAATCCATAGTGAAAGCTCTGGCCAACTGGGTGGATACCTCCATGCTACGACAAATAAGAGTCTTTCCAAAAACATGTTTGAAGGCTTTGTCAAATCTGGGGTTGTATCTCAGTTTGCTGATCATAGGAATAGCATCCTGAAAATGTAACATTCACATCAACGAAAGCAGTACATAGCAACAATAAGCTGCACCAAAATGGCTACATGGCCTGAAGCATCCACTGGGTGGAAGCATCCACAGAGTGGAAAAATAATACAAAGAGACTCCTCGGCAACTCAACAAAAAGAATAATATAAAATAAGCCTTCACATTTACAACAACTTCTGTAGTCTTTAATTTAAAAAGCAAAATAATAGGAACAAGTGTCACGGAGTGTGGGGGAGTCACTAGGCCCTGCACTCCCATCTGCAGCCAGATGTGACTCAGCCAGCAAGAAGAACAGAAGGTTTATTTGTTGACAGGGACACACCGTAGCACAAACTTGTTGTTACAGCAACCAGGAACATTCAGTACAATTCATCTTTGGTATAGGAGGGCACACAGCCAGGGATCTGCCTGCCTCCACTCGCCCCCCGTCCCTTCCCCAAGCCAGATAGGATCCTTTCTCCCTAACCAGAAGAAAAAACTACCACTCACACCCAGCCACTGGTCCCAGCCATCTAGGCAGCCCTGTCCCCTCCTTTGTCCTGCTTCCTGTGCCCCAGGTGTTATTTGACTATCACTAGTTGCATCTCCCCCTAGCATCAGGTGATAGGACGGCCTGGGCCATTCCCTACGTGCCTTCCCTCAGGAATTCTCCCCCCAAGATCCCATCCCCTGCTGGGCACCACACATACGCAAACAGAGTCACTACAGAGTAGCACAGAACAGTAGGAATCACATATAGCATAACAAAGCAAACTGTGAACACAATCCCCACTATGTCACAAGTCATTCAAATGTACTGGAGAAATGAATGTCGTCATAATTAGCATAAATGCCTGAGATTGTCAACACAAATTACTGTTTCTGCGTATGGCCATCAGTGTTCCCTCTAATATTTTATATCCTTGGGTGGGTTTAATTTTCTTTTGGGTAGGTTGAATTTTCTTATGTGCAACACCAATATCGAGGTAGTGCGAAGATATGCACCACTTATACATACATACACACACACTCTATATACATAGATATAATATATTCTACACCAATGGATGGTGTGTGCACACACGCACACCCCATCCATTGGTGTAGAATATATTAAAACAAGGGGTAGTTAACAAGGAGCAATGCTTACAATATTTAATATGAAATCAAATAAAAAAGAAAATTAACACTACCCTTGGAGTACATGTATCCTTTCTAACAATTCAAGCTAGTAAAACACCAAAAAGCATATTATCCACACATAGCTCAGCTTTAAAATGCTAAACAAATCTATGCATCAACTACAAATATCCATGCTTTCCTTGCAAATACTAATACAATATTTACTGACACTGGAAAGGAGAGTAAAAGGCATTCATTAAAGCTTATACAGTTTCTCTGGGGAAAGTTTAGGATCCATGCTATACAAGAACAAGTGAAACAGAGACCTGTAAAAACAGATAAAAGTTCTCCTGGTTTGAAACTTTCACCTTGTGTATATCACCAATTCGAAGAGTAAAAGCTCCAGAACAAATTAACACATGGCTTTAGGGTTTGCAGACAGATGAATGTTTCAAAGAGCTTGCAAATAAGGTGTCATACTACAAAACAACTAGCATCACACCTAGTACTTGCTACTTCTGACTCATAAGAGCCAGAACTCTACCACATAGCAAAGATCTGGCCTTAATGCCATACAATATACCATGTATTAATTAGTAACACAGGATTTTAAAAAATAATAATTAACATCAGAGTTTTAGATATCTGCAACACTCCAATCTTTTTCTTTCTTACCGTAAGCCATTAATACCTATGTAAATTTTGTTTGAAATGTAATCATGAAAATGTCCTGGCACACACACCCACCCCCTATGCAGCCAGCTTTCCCCTCCACCCCTACCTTTCCTCTCTACTGCCTAGCGGGGGGGGGGGGGGGGGGGGGGGGGGGGGGGGGGGGTGGAAACGGGTAGATCCGCAGGTGACAGGCTGCTGCTGAAACTCACAAGAGATCATCTCCTACCTCCACCTACTCCCCCTCCCCCCAGGCAGTAAAGAGGAAAGGTAGATTGAGAGCCTGTCGGCTGTGGATCCAGCCGGAGTAAGTACAACTGACTAGAACTTCCTGAATGCAGCTGCCTGCCTCTCGCCGCCTCTCCGCTTCCGCCACTCGCAGGTTTTGCCTCCCTGCAACAGTAGGGAAGATTCAGCGCCCGCTGACCCCTACCCCAGGCAGTAGAGGGGAAAGGTAGATTGAGAGCCTGTGGATCCAGCCAGTGGCAGTGTAACTGACTAGAACTTCTTGAAGCGGTTGCCTGCCTCTCGCCTCCTGTTTGCTTCCGCCGCTCGCAGGCTTTTCCTTCTAAAATGAGGGACGGTTCAGTCCTTGAGGCGCTGTTCCCCTCCCATGAGACCCGCCCCCGCCAGAGTACCTCCTGATAGTCTGGCATTTCTGATAATCCGGCACCACCTGGGTCCCAAAGGTGCCGGATTATCGGAAGTCTACTGTACTCCCTCCCTTCTCTCCCCAAACTCTCCTACCCTACAACTCTCCCTCCAGCCACTTATTCTCTCCTTCCCTCTTCCTTATCTCCCCTCTCTGTTCTGACAGATGGCAGAACAGGGAGCAATGGTCTTAGGTTGTGGTGGGAGAGGTCCAGATTGGATATTAGGAAAAACTATTCCACTAGGAGGGTAGTGAAGCACTGGAATGGGTTACCTAGGGAAGTAGTGGAGTCTCCATCCCTAGAGGTGTTTAAGTTTCGGCTTGACAAAGTCCTGGCTGGGTTGATTTAGTTGGGATTGGTCCTGCCTAGAGCAGGGGGCTGGACTTGATGACCTTCTGAGGTCTCTTCCAGCTCTATGATTCTATCTGAGCTCCTCCATTTCAAGCAGACAGTTCCCTTTGAAGCTGCTGCTCAGCGAGATGGTCTTCCCCGCACCAGTCAGCTGAGCTCACTGCCTGCACAGGAGCTCTGAGCCTCTGCATGGGGCTCATTAAAGGGCTGCACAGTTGTGCAGCCTACAGGCAATTTAAACGGTCATGTGTTCATTAACTGCTCCACAATCAATTAGGGTATATCTAAACAGCAGTGCTAACGTAACTGCTTGTAGTATAGAAGCGGACTATTTCGACAATGTCAAAATAATGTTGAACTGGAGGACTTTACTCCGACTCTTGTAACCCTCATTTTACGAGGAGTAAGACAAGTCAGAGGAAGAGTGCTTTTTCTTGGACTTCCTGCTGTGTAAAGTCAAAAGCCGAAATAAGCTATTTTGATTTAAATTATGCAATTGACGTAACTCAAGTTGCGCAGCTTATTTTGGCTTTAGCCCTGCTGCATAGACGTGCCCTTAGAGAGCAGGCTTATTACAATTCCTCTCACACATTTAAAAAAAAAGAAAATCACACACGCAAGTTACACACCAAAATGTGAAGGGACCGATTTAAGGTTTGATCTTACTCTCAACTGAAGTGAATGACAGGTCTGCCAGTAATTTCAATTGAGTGAGTTTAAATTATTTTTGTTATTGTGTCTGTCAATTTAACTTTTTCTGTAGAAGGAATATTGTGGGTGCCACCAGAAACATACATACATAATGTATTTCCAAAGTGAAAATGTACAAAGAATCAGGTTGTTCCTATCTGTATTATTTGTTTGTTGTTTATGCAAAATTGATCAGAATATGTAAAAAGTCTAGCTGACCTACTGTACCATAGTAAAAAAGTATATTTTTAAGCTAACCTACAAATTTCAATTTTGAATTCAAATAGATATGTACTGTAAGTATATTATATATTTACTAGTGAAAATATAAGGGTGTTAAAATTTCCATCATGGTAATGGAGCATAACTAATTCAAATAATAAATGTGATTGTTGTATGCTATGTCATATTTATCCTCTTATCCAGATCTTGTAAAAAGATAGCCTTCCAACTTGAGGAAAGTACATTTGACAGTACTTATATATTTCTATTCAAATTACAATGAATCTTTTTAAAATCATTAAGTATAACATTACTTTTTTGAATCTACCAAGTGTTAAAGAGATTCCTGAAGAATTGCTATACTGAAATAAATATGTCCAGCCTGAAGACAATGTTATGAAAGTAGCACCAGCACGAGTATGTAGCATTTGTGTGACAATCACATGACTTGTAAGTTATTATCTACTAGAAGAAAACACAAGTCCTTGTCAACACAGTGACTCACATTGGTTTCTGGGTAAGCAGTATCTCTGACATCCAGCTTGTTGAGAGGCAGAAAAGTTACTTCTCCGGGAAGGTTCATTTTATTAAACTCCATTAAGATCTTTGTACTGACCTCATCGGAATCCACAATATGATAAAATAACCTAATTTAACAGACCAAAGAAAAAAAACACCAAGATTTAATTATGCCACAAGTTCAAGTTTCCAGGAACCACTATCCAAAACAAAACCATGGTTTATTTGCTCTAGTTTTGGCATTACCACACCTTAGAAAACAGGTGGAAAAAATATCAGCCACTGAATTTTTTAGAATAGAAAGATAATTTTCATAGTACTAAAATCTTATGAAACACCACAGAAGTAAGTTAGGTTTGGGTTGTTTTTCTTTTTGACTGGAGCTTCCCCTATGATCAACAAGCAATTGAATTCAAGTTTTTTTTCTCATCATTCCTGCCACACACCCATACAATAGCAAGCCTATTCAGTCTATCTTTCTCCTCTGTATGCCAGGGGTGGGCAAAATGGCCTCTGCATGCCGGATCCGGCCTGCCAAGTGGGTGGATCCGGCCTGCGGAGGCCCTGCTTCTCCCCCACCCCCAGGCCAATTAGGGCCTGGGGGCAGGGGAGCGTGTAAAGCCTTCTCCGCTCTGCTCCCACCCTGTGAGCAGCGCTTCAAAGTGCTGCGTGCTCCTGGCAGGGCGGGAGAAGGCTTTATGTGCTCCCTCTGCCCCAGGCCCTAATTGGCATAGGGGCAGGGGACCGAGGGAAGTCTCCTTCCACGCCAGAGGCATGGGCACCTTGGGGGAATGTGGGGTGGGGGCAAAGGCATTCTCTCACCCCCAGACCAATCATGGTCTGGGGGTGAGGACCCTGGAAATATCTTGGCCATGCCCCTTATGCTCAACGTCCCTGCCCCTTCCTGTGCAGTCCAGGGTCACTTCAAAAATTTCCAAAGTGGCCCCTGCAATAAAATTATTGCCCACCCCTGGTGTATGCATTCACAGAGAAACAATTTATTTAAGGACAGGGTCAGGGTAGGCAAAATTAAAATGCTCTGTTCCACATAAGTCAGCTTTTAGCCACATGCTGAAAGGGTGATAAAAAGCAGGTGCCACTGGGTGCTATCATTACCGAAGGGAGTCAACAAGGGTAATCTTGACTGCTTCTCAAACTAAGGCTTTATCTATACTACCAAGTTTTGTCACCAAAAACTGCCCTTTGGGAGGGAGGGGGAGAGAGAGAAAGAGAAGAAGAGAGAGAGAGAAAGAAAAAAGCATGCGTACACACTGCATGCCACTTGTTGGAAAAAATACCTGGTTTTGGAAAAACAAAATACTTTCACCCCCCAAGACTCCCCTCCCCTTCACTTTAGTATTAACAAAAGAGCCAGTGTAGACACCATGCCTGTTTGAATTCTGCTGCTCTGCAGTCCAAGCAGCGTGCGTGTTCTGATGTGCCTGGACTCCAAGCAGCCTCAGAGATAAGGAAGGAGAGGCTGGGCATGCGTGCCTGCATGATCACAGTTGGAAGGGAGGCTTAGCATATGTACATGTCAAGAAAAGAGAGACTCCTTCCAATTGCTATCATAGCTCATGTGGCTTTTTTAGGCATGAGGCAGGCTAGAGGCACAAATAAAGCAGCTCCGCCCAAGTTAACTGGCTACATCTACATAGGCACTGCAATGCAACTTTCTGGGCAGGATCCCAGCCAAGGTGACACAACGGAGTTAGATTACACTTAAGGATTTACTTTACTTACCCATTTTTAAAAAGATTGAGGACAAATAAAACATTTATCAATAAGTCAATAAAATGTCAAGACAATCAGAAACAAGAACTTCCGAAAGAACCCAAAAAGGCAAAGGAATAGATATTCCTTTTACACAGTGCAAATGGCCTTCAAAAATGCATCAAAAAGCCACTGTCTAGATCTCTTTAAAGAGGCATTTCATGAAGATTAGATCATTGTGACATACTGTACTTGAGGCTGTTAGCCATTTTGAAATTTCAGACTGCAGTTAAATGCTTACTTAGCGTTCTTTGTAAGGAGTAGATCACAAACTTCTACTCTCAAGACTACAGTAGCTTCCATTCAATTCATTTTCAGGTACTATTTCAATGATAGCCTAATGGTTTGGAGCATCCTAAACCTGATGCTGCATCCTAAAGACTCATTTCTACAGATTATATTTACCAGAATGTTTGGGCAAATAACCTCTAGATATTTAGATAGTGGACTATAGGACAGACTCAGTAAAAATCTTGTGTCTGGAATTTGCTTTTCTCCTTCACAGTTTTATTCAGCAGAGCCCAAGTCTACTGATCTTTTGGGCACACAGCAGGGATTTTCCTAAAGGGACAGGCTGAGAGAAGGAGGGGTGTAATTTGGGTAACGAGCTTTAGCCAGCGGAACGCTTTTCAGTGTCTTTTTATTATACTGTGTGAATTTGATTAATTCTACATATATGCAACTAGTTTGCAACAGGCCCAATGTATAAATTAAAAGAATAAACCCTCCCATGACAAGCTTGTGCCAACACTTGGTCTTCAACATGCATAATAAAGTCAAAGAAGTGTTGTGAGCAAGACACGAGAAGTCATTCTTGCGCTCTACTCTGCACCAATTAGGTCTCAATTGGAGTATTTTGTCCACTCCTGGCCACCACATTTCAAGAAAGATGTGAAGAAATTGGAGAAGGTCCAGAGAAGAGCAACAAAAATGATTAAAAGTCTAGAAAACATGAGCTATGAGGGAAAGCTGAAGGAACTGGGCTTCTTTAGTTTGGAAAAGAGAGGACATGATAGCAGTTTTCAGGTATCTGAAAGGGTGTGACGGGGATAGGGGAGGCTATTGTTCTCCTTGGCCTCTGATGATAAGACAAGAAGCAATGAGCTTAAATTGCAGCAATGGAAGTTTAGGTTGGACATTAGGAAAGACTTCCTAATGGTCAGGGTGGTTAAACATTGGAATAAACTGCCTAGGGAGGTTGTGGAATCTCTATCACTGGAGATATTTAAGAGCAGGTTGGATAGACATTTATCAGGGAGGATCTAGACCAGGGGTGGAGAACCTCCCAGCTTACATGGATCCAGCCCCCGAGGCTCAAGGCTTCCTCCCAGCATTGAGGAGCCTTTACTAGTGCTCCAGCACCCATGCCACCTCCCTGTGGAGCTAGAGCGCACATAATCTACTAGCCTGGTCCCTCTCCCGTCCCCCCCCCAGCCTCTGATGTGCAAGGGGAATGCGGGGGACTGTTTTTCTCCTTCTCAGTCAGGGGCCACATCACTGAGGGATTGTTTGGTATTTTTGCTTCTCATTTCTGAAATGACTGATTTTTCCGTTGGTCAGCGGCCCCCGACCCAAAAAAAGTTTCCCACCCCTGATCTAGACAGTGCTTGGTCCTGCTGTGAGGGCAGCAGGGGACTGAACTCGATGACCTCTCAAGGTCCCTTCCAGTTTAGTAGCCTATGATTCTCTCCCTCTTGCCCTTTCAAACTCAAGAAGAATTCAGTACAATATAATTTACCTGTTCCCTGCAGTAACTTCAACACAAGTGTAGAAAGCAGGCTCACATTCAAAATTATTCATCACAATTCCATGGTAACCATTTAGAACATGTTGGTTTATGCCTTTTCGGCGAAAGTGCTCCAAGACTTTGTTTATGCTGTCTATACCATTTAGAATGGCCTGTCATAAAAAAATACAACAAACAAC
This sequence comes from Apalone spinifera, assembly GCA_030068395.1. NCBI lineage: Eukaryota > Metazoa > Chordata > Testudines > Trionychidae > Apalone > Apalone spinifera. The sequence continues at coordinate 60,276,450 of JANRFK010003679.1, forward strand.
ATATTACTAGACTTCAAGGATCAGGTGACCTAGAAATAATGCTAATCTAGAGTTTCTGGTCCTTTATCTTGCCAATTTATATATTAAACTGACAAAATGTTTGTAAGCTTCTTGTTTGGATTAAAAGCTTGTCAACAAATTCTAATGGTGATTATGAATGACGCATGATCTCACTCAGCTGCTCAGTGGCATGCAGGGGGCCTTATGAAGCCCACAGTCATAGATCAATTCTTGTTAGGACTGTAGACAACACATGGCTAACCATCTGGGTAGTACTCATGGGCTTTCATTAACTACTGTAAGGCCACCACAAGTTCCCTCCCAACCACTGGCAGCAAGCTCCAGTTTTGGATACAGGAACCAATAGGCATGGTAACTTGAGAGTCTAAGAGCTACCAGTTTTCAATGCTTTGATAAACTGAATTTCAGCAAACTGTCTTACTCTAAAAATTAGCTTTAGGCAGAGAATAACTAGGAGATATTTCAGCTGAAAAGAATTTGAGAGCTCAAAGTATTTGAAAAATATGCCTTATGAAAAAGTTCTTTGCTACTGTGAACTGCACCCATAGACTATTTTTTTCCTCTTAAAGATTATCTTTAAAAGATATGAAACCTTTGCTCACATCAGATAATTAATAACTGCCACAAATGCACAATATCTCACCTTTCCTGTAGCTGCTCTCAGAAGTTGCTGTTTCTTCTCCAAATCTTCTCGTTTTGCAGCAAGAGCTTGTTGTTCTGCATTCTCCTCTCTCCACAGATAACTACGAGACAAATCAGGTTTAAGCACTGCAATTACCAGAACATTTGCAGGGAATAAAATGAGGTTAACTTCCTTCTAGAGTAGTAGATTTTTAAAAACTGAAATGCAGAGGTTTAAACTTCCAAACACATGGCTGTATTTTAAAATAGTTATGCCAAGTTAATGACTACACATGATTTATATTGTATACATACAATTTTAAATAAACGTACTAACTTTCTTTCACTCTGTAGTTCATCTTTTTTGTTTTTCACTTCATAATATTTTCTGTCCAGTTCTTCAACACGAGCTTTCACCTCATTAAGATCTTGGTCCAATTTCTAATGCACATAAAAAATAAATCTTTAAACAGTAAGACTCTAGCTTCACAATGAATTCATGTAGCTTATTCCATGATTTGCAAGTGCTAAAGTAATAAGGGGGAAAAAAAAAAAAGATATTCAGAGGTCAGCAGCAGCGGCAGTGGCATGGACACTATGAAGAGAATGGATGCCAATAGCCAGACAAGAAGGATGAAGAAGAAGAAACAATGAACAATTTATTTTGCTGATGTTGATATTCCAACCACCATCAGAAGTAAAAGGATTAAAGAACTGGCAGAAATAGTAAAAGCCATCATAAGTTACACACTAAAGTGAAATCATCGAAAGACCTTATTGCCATCTGCTTGGTCCTTCCCAACACAAAAATAATAAGCTTGTATAAGGCTAAACAGCTGTACAAGAATAGTGACACGATTCACGGTTCCATATATTCATTGGTATCTCCTGGCCTGAGAGGGCACCAGGGGGGCCAGGAGCCACAGGAATTCACCCCAGCTCCCTGCCCCGGTGATGAATTCCTCGCAGCTTCCAGCCCTCCTGGTAACTTTGGGAGCCGTGGGGAGTTCACCACAGGGGCCAGGACCTGCAGCTCCCAGTATTTGTGAACTTTGCCATTTGTGATGGTGCTAGGAATGCATTCGCCATGAAAGGCAAGAGTTTCCTTATATTGCATGTTAGCCTTACAAGCCACACCTGCTATAAGCAAGATTCTAGCATGTTCTCCAATAAAGTCAAGTGCTGGTAACATTTAGCTTATATATTCTTCAAATGCAACATATTTTGAGAATTTCCCAGTGGATGTTCCTCTACTCCATTGCCTGGAATCAAGAGCTTTCAGTTCTTTCAAGATCTCAATGGCTAGGAATTTGCTGATAATAACTTTATGATTCTCAGTATTAATACTACTATTCTCTGCAGTCTTAATCTTATTTTTATTCGCTTTTCCAGCCTTCAGACCAATTTCTCTAACACCCTTTCATGTTACAAAAAAAGCTAGGAAATTCTTTCAGCTTGGTTAAAAGTGTTTGCGTAGATATACATTTTTTATATACGCGCTTCAGCAGCTCTTCAAAAGGAGCTAAGGCTGAGAAACCAAACTGTCAAAACTTTTCACTTGCAGAAGAGGAGGATGCTTAAGAGTTGCTAATTGAAGGAACTCTGCCAGTACAAACAAACAGCCAGAGTCTTATGCCATTTCCCTCACTCAACCAACTAAAGAAAACTGCTCGAGTAGCATGGCTCTCTTCCAAAATATGGTTTACACTGACAAATCATTTTCTCTCTCAGTGTGAGTGTTAGGGATGTAAAAACCAGTGTTAATTGTTAACTGGTTAAAATATAAAGTTAACCTCCTGCTGCGCCACAGCCATGAGAGTAGCCCCCAACCTGTGGTGCGGTTGGGCTGGAGCAGCCCCCAATGTACCTCAGGCAGGGGGCTGCTCCAGCCAGGTTGGGTGCTGCTTAACCAGTTACCCCGGTAAGCATAGTGGTAAGTAAAGACAATCATCCCATGCTCTAGATTTTAAACAGAAATAAAACTTGTTCATTGAAACAAATCCGATTATGGACACAGACTTTAGCCCTCTCTCTCAAAACACCTGTGCAGTACTAAATCAGAACTTCTTACACTGTATTGCTCCAGATTCTTCTCTTTATTAGCCTCTGTATCTTCTAAATCCTTGTGTATTGCTGCAATCTGTCGTTTTTTGTCATTGATTGCCTGATCTAGAGACTTGAGTTCCTTTTTAATCCACTTATCCCTTTCTTCTTTGGAGGTAAACTGGCTTCCTCGGCCTTGTTTTGCATAAAGATCTGTTCTTTCCTGGGTAGCTTGTGCTAGTCTAGATAGAGAAAAAAAAAGTTTAACATCTCATTTTAAAATTTTATTCAGAAGATCCAAGAACAGAGGGCTATCAAATTAATTTTAAACTTAACAGCAAGCAAAACACAATTTGCATTATTTTTGCAAGCTCTACAAACATTTCAGAGAAAGCTTTAAAATGAGCAAATCAAGTAAGAGGCACTAGATTTATTTTTATTTTGAATTTTCATTTACTATCCAGGGGTTGCTTTTTTTAAAGCTTGAAAAAAGTGCCTTCTCACTTATCAAGTTTGCTTTTACTAATAAGCAAAAGATCCTCAACTCCTTTGTTTCTTCAAGAACAGAACAACATGGCCCTAATGCCTCCTTGTTCAATAGTATATCACTGATTCTTTCAATCAAATGTTTTTAATAAGGTTCTTGAGAAACAACAATCCTCTTCAAACTCATTGCCTCTGCAAGCAATGAGCAAAACCAACACAGGACCATATAAGCACCAAATATCTGTGCTTTTCATTTAATTTTAGTTTTTTAATTTGTTGGCAAAAGGGGCATTTCTTTGTAAATAAATAAAATTAAGACTCAAATGAATTTTCCTCACTTTTATAATAGCTATCAAGTAATTTGTTTTTTATTATATACAGCTTTGGCATTATTTCTTGTTCCTTCTAAATTGGTGTAATTCCTCATATGGAGAGTCACAGACCTAGCAATTCCTCGCTCTTCTTTTTCTTTTACACTGTTGAACTTAGGCTCCGTTTCTGCTAGCTCTTTCTGCTTCTCCTCAATTTTCTCAAGAAGCTTCTGTCTTTCCTTCAACAGTCTTTTCTAAAAGTAAACAAAGTAATATTTAATACCAATAACTTATAGATTAACTTTGTACAATTAAATTAGTGAACACAGTAGCCTAGTAGGGCATTTATGAAACATATTTTAAGTGCTCTAGCTATGCCAAATGGACTCTACTGCTTGTCTGACACTACACTACTTTGATGGATGGAAAGGCAGGCTTCGATCAGCAAAGAAGGGGGATTTCATATATGCTATTTTTGAGAAGGTGCATCTATATTAGGGGCACATCTACACTACATGGAGATCAACATTGCCATGGTTGATCTTCTGGGGTTCGATTTAGTGGTGAGTATAGACCTGCTAGATCAAACTCAAAGGGGGCCCTCCTTGGCGCTGGTACTCTTACACCTCACGAGGAGTAAGGGAAGCCGACAGGAGCCAACCTCCTGCAGTATAGATGGGGATTTAAGATACGTAGCTGGAGTTGTGTATCTTACTTCAACGTTCCCTTGTAGTGTAGACCAGGCATAGGAAAGTAATAAAGATCAGTACAGGCCAAACAGTTGAGTGCAACTCAGCACTGCTACACTGAATGTTCTTCTTTAGATGATCCACAGAATATGACAAACAAGATAAGGATGACATTTACAAAATAGAGGAATAAAGACACAATTTTACAGCACTCGTAAGTGTGCACAGAACTCTTACTTTGTTGTGAAGTTCTTACAGTGTAATTAAATCTTACATCTAATAATAGGAATCATCCTACCTTAGTACTCAGAACATGTGTTTAACTTATAGCCTAAAATGTGACCCATACAAAAACACTGAATTTGTACATTTTATTCTTGCTGCTTTTTCTCACCCTTTGTTCACTGTTGCCAGCTAGTTCATCTTGCAAGTCCTTAGCTTTAAGTTCTAATTTGGTCCTCTGTTTAATTTGCTCCTGTCTCTCAGCACTGAGTTGCTCCTTCTCCTCTTTCATTGCTGAAATCTTTGTTTTTAGTTCTCGAACTTGTCGTTCTATATCCTACACAAACAGAAATGTTATGTTACTAAACAGAAGGTTTGTGCATATCATAGCTTTTTCTAATCCACATTTTTAGTACACAACAGCTTCATTATTTAACCATTAAGATTAAGGAGAATGTGAAGATACAATATGAGAAGAAAAATAATCAACACAATATGAAGTCCAAAAATCTTTAAAATTAACCTGCAAAAATGCTTGTTTAATTAGCTTTAAAACTGAACAACATGCATGAGATAAATTCCTTTTAACTAGCTAGACTTGATTTATACATTGTTAGTGACAGAATATCCACTAGGACCCTTGGTAAATTGTTCCAATGGCTAATAATTATGTCTTAAAAATGTACACCTTATTTCCAGTCTGAATTGCTCTAGCTTCAACTTCCATCCATTAAATTGAGTTATATCTTTCTCTTCTAGGCTGAGAAACAATTAAAATATCTGTTCCCAATGTCAATACCTATAAGGCTAAGTAAGTTACCCCTTAACCTTCTCAATGTTAAGTAAACTGAACTTTTTGAGACTATCACTATAAGACATGCTTTCAAATCCTTTAATTATTCTAATGGCACTTCTCTGAACCTGCTATAATTTATCAATATCCTTCTCTAATTGCAGACACCGGAACCAGACATAATATTCCTGCAGTGGTTGAACCAGTGTCAAATAGAGACTTAAAATAACCCCTAGGCTCCAACTCAAGATATCCCCTTTATGGATCACATTAGTTCTTGACTCCAGCATTGAACCAGGGGCTCACATTCTGCTGCTACGCAACTATGAACTGCAACCATGAACTGCACAGGATCCTGATTACCAAGATACAATTCCTCATCCTGTAAGTATGACCTCCATTCTTTGCTCCCAGATGTATACATTTGCATTTAAACATATTATAAAGCATACTGTTTGCCTGTGTCCTACTTGCCTAGCACTGCAGATCAGTCCACACCACAGAACTCTCATTATTTACCAGTTCCCAATCTTTGTGTTGTCTGCAAAGACTAAGATTTTGTAAGATATTTTCAGTGAAAGTCACAGACAGATCATGGGCAATAAGAAAAATTCATGGACACCCATGATCCACCTGTGACTTTTACTGAATATGTAAGTAACAAAATGGGAAGCTACTCTAATACTGCTCATGGGAGCCCGGAACTCCCAGAGGCCCCAGTTGCATGGGAACTGCCAGGTGCTCTTGTCATGGAAGGACCTGGTACCTCCGAGGCAGCAGGGGCTTAAGTCATGGAATCCATGACTTTCACAATCTCCATAGCTACAAGTTATGATTCTGTTTTCTTCAAAGACATTGATAAAAATATTATATAAGGCAAATAACGTATCTCTGATGATCCCCAACTAGAAACACACTTGCTCAATGATTCCCCATTTACAATTACATTTTGAGACCTCTGAGCCAGTTTAAGTACATTTACTGTGAGCCATGTTAATTTTCTGTCATTCTAGGTTTTTCTTATTTGGTACCAAGTCAAATGCCTCTAAGATGTTTAAAAATACTACATCATACATACTACCTTTGAGCAAACCTTTGATCTCATATATCAAATTAGTTTGACAGAAACCACTTTTCATTGATTGGCATTAAATAGTTTCAAAGTCTGTGTTTAAATTCACTCAGATGAGAGACATCAGACTTAAAATGTTCACACGCAAAAAACTGAACCACAAGACTTTTCAGGGCAGTCAGACTCCATTTGGTCAAAGCAAAAAACTTGAGTTGCTCAAGTTAGTACACTGCTTCTAGATTTTACCTCCATTTTATCTCTAGCATCTTGTTGTGCATCTCTCAGCTGCCTTGATTTCTCTCCACTTGTCTCTCGTTTGGCAGAAAGCTGTACAGAAAACATTCTGATTAAAACAGTCCTTTTAAAATCACACATTGATTCAAAAGAAAATGTTAATGGGGTACATCGAGCATTGTAATTTCACAATTTAACTATTCTATTTAGGTTAAGCAAATGTCAACACAAAATTAAATTTAAATTTTAAGAGTCCATCACAGAGGAAATATATAATGCATGGTAACGAGATACTTTACCTCATCAAGCTTAGCTCGTGTTTCATTGAGTTCCTGGTTATAGATGGTGTATTCTAATGCTCTCCTCATTTTATCCCACTTCTGATACTGAGCTAGCTCTTCTTTCTCCTCTTCCAGGGTATGCAATCGCTCTTCAATGTATTTCAACAATTCATTGATTTTTTCTCGTTTACCCTCTTTAGAAAACGAGAAGCAAGACAAAGATAGCAAATTATTATATTCAGAAAGGTATCTGTTTTCTTTTTACATCAATCTCTTATTGTTGACTCATAAGAAAAGCTTTTGATTTAAAAAAAACAACCACCACCCTGTGTGTTTATGGTACAGCCCCTTTCCAAAAGCTCATGCTATTCCAACTCTACATGTGTTTCTCAACGGAGGTCAGTTAACTATTCTGAGCATCTATGTAACAGAATGAAACCATCTCTGGACTTACCTAAATATGATATTTTTGCAATCTTCTGGAATCAAATATCAAAAATTGAAAACTCACTTTTATAAAAGTATTTCACTCTAAATCTCAGCACTAACAGAATCTAACAAATTCCATGTCTCTCAAGAACAGGGTAATTTAAGTCAATTCAAACTGTGTTGTACAAACTCACAATCCAGAAATCTAATGAAGATAATTGAATTGTCAATGAAAATTTATTCAGAAGACTACACAAACCACAGCAATAGCCTTTTATGGATACCATGTTCTATAAAGTAAAAAGGATAGAGTGGTGTGTAAGCAATGTAGAAACTGCAGAATATAGTCAAAGGAACCGCCTCACAAATTCTGGCAGAACCACCATACTGGTGAGGAGAAGTGTGTCAATGCAAGACAAAGGGGGAGGAGGGTTACAGATTAAGCCTTTTAAACTTTCCATTGTGAAGAGCAAACAAATACAACCATTCATTTAAATATATGTCTAAAGGAAGAACAAAAATGGATGCCAAAATATTAATGCATGACATGCTGATGATCAGATACGTCCAAGATACATTCCAATGAAGTTAGAGAAGTTCAAAGAATGCACAACATCTATGTCTAGAAAACGGCATCTGATGTGCAAATTAGGTCTCAATCCATTAAACACCCAAACCAAAGGGGAAGGGGGAGGGGGACTTCTTCAGAAACTAGAATATGGATAAAATTTACTACAAACAAACAAATACAGAAGGCAAATAGACAACACGGAAGATAAAAAAGGTTCTGCGAACTATTCGACACTACCAGAAGGCGACAAAGAGAGGCAGGAGACAATGCTAACTATGCAAACACAATTTTCATGGGAAATTGATTAGGACTCCCTCTACATAACTATAATTACCGAAGCGCTTCTCTTGAGCATCTGATGAGGATTTTAATAGTAACATACTGACACGATTATTCAAACAATGTTTTACAGGCTCTCCTGAATAAACATTAAGCTGAAGAGTCTGTTATTTAATACATAGTTTTAAGCACGGTACAAACACAACTAAATTACATCAATAAACCAACAAACTTTTAAAAGCTTTTAAAAACCTCAGGAACTTTCAGTGAATTAAATCAGTGTTTTTGCCTGTAACTATAAGATTGCACAGACTGCTGCTTTCTAAAGGCATTCTTATCCTCTATAAAACAGCAATGTACATTAAAAATCAAGTTTTTTTTTGGGTGACATAAGCATGACAGTATGTAAATTGATTTTGGTGTTAAATTATACTACAAATTGACACAATAGGTTCAATGCACTACAATTTTGGATATGTTTGAAAAACAGTCTCAGAGGGGTAGCCATTTTAGTCTGTAACTTTAAAATGAACAAATAGTCCAGTGGCACTTTAGAGAGAACAAATATATATGGTATTATGAGCTTTTGTGGGAAAAGCCCACTTCAGAAGAATGGCTTTTGTCTTTCACGATCATTATGTTGACCAAATGTTTTTGTTTTGTTTTCTACAAAAGTCTTTGCTATGAACAGAATTAGATATTTTTCAAAAGCAAGTAGTATCATGCCACAGGACTACTCGTTTTTGAAAAATAGATAATTCTACTCATAGCAAAGGCTTCGGTTAAAAACAAACAAAACCCCACACACATTTGGTTCATGACAATTTCCATGACAATCACAGCTAAATCCTGATGCAACACTGATCTTTTGTCAGGCAGCCTACCTCTATTTCCCAGGCCTTGAATACTTGATATGGTCCAGGCAGCCAAACTCAGAACCTCCTTCTTCCCCCATGTATGCCAGACAAGGGGGTCAGCCAGGAGCCATTTTCAAAGATTTGGCGCCTGGTCTTCAGCTGTTGTGTTTTTCAGGGAGTCCAGCATGCCAGCCTGCACTTTTAGCTCCCCCTCAAATGGAAGCAAATTAGGCTCCAACTCTAGCTCCATGGAACAGTGCAGGGAGAACGCACTGTAATCCAATTAACTTCCATTCATGGGGAAAGTTGGAGAACAAGAGACAGCTGCATCCAGCATCAGCTAGGGCAAGAACATAAAACCAAACACTGGAAGCCTGTCTATAGCAAGAGCGAATTTCATTGTATTAAAAAAAAAAAATCTGTGGCATCTTGGAAAAGTGTCAAAAGTGTCAAATTCTCTGTGTGTGTGGAGTTCACTGCTCCCTGACTGAAATGAATGGGAAGTTCACAGATATCATGTTAGAGCTTTTGTTTCAGGGTACTTCAGACTCAGGAAGACATTAATGCTAGCATGCATGTATGTCCACAAAAAAAGGACTAGAAATGTACTTTTTAAAAAGAAAAAAGCAACTCTGGAGCATAAAGTAGCAAGTCACAGTAGCATACATGATGCTATGGTGCTAATTTTGAATCTGCTGGCTTTTTAAAGTTTGTAAGTATAACCACCAAGCTTTATTGAAAAATGTTACATATTTTAACAGTTCTAGTGGATTAAAATTTCCCTTCTCACCACTTTAATGCACCATGCTATGTACCGGTTAACTGCCACCTGCAATCTAGCAGTAGGATACATGTGTAGGTGTTTTATAGAGAGTTTGTGAAGTCCTTTGGGATCTTCAGAGTGAAAGAAAAAAAAACCTTAAATTTATTGAACATTTACAAATAAAAAAAAAAAAATCAAAGAATTAATTTTAACAAGCAAATTGTAAACCCTTGAAATTAATGGCACTATTGCAGCATGGACCAGGACACTTGTTACATAAAAGAAACACAGGGGATAAAGATAACTATTTTTACCTGTTTCTTTCATTAAAGAAATACTTTCTTCTTTACGCTCATCATACACTCTAGTACCAGCTACTTCTCTTAACAGCTTCAGTCTCTGAGAGTCAGGAGCTGTGGCCATCTGGTTGATCTAAAAATTCAAGAAAATAAAAATTACAAGATTACATTCTTAACATCATGTTCTTTATATAGGAATGATTACTGCAGAACTTCATTAATTCTCACCTATTTTACCAACAGACCTGATAACTCTTTCCAGTCAGATATCATGCTTAAAAAAAAAATATCAAGCTAGTATGGTGCACTGAGCTAAAAATCCACCACGCCAATTTCTGATATAGACTTGCTTAAGGATACAGTTCTCCAGGACTTTTTCCCCCCCTTCAGGAAAATTAGAAATTCTAATTTACCCTATTTTCCTCCTTTTGAGAGATTAATTATTTTTAAAGACAGGAAGCTGTATATTTTTATGATTCTGCTTATAATTCATTTGTATTGAATTTCAAGTGCAAGCAGACTTCACTGAAACACATTAGGACAGTACTTTTTAGACTTCAAAGGGAGAAAATGTATTACTTTAAAAAGATTTTCAAAGATTCTCAAAGCTGAGCATTAATATTGTGTTGCTGCAAAGCCACCTTTTAATTTACCTATTTCCATAAAACCATGTACTTCAACAAGTTTATGCCAAACAAAACAAAAAAAATCCCTCAGCACCTGGTGCTCAAATTCCTAAAATTGCATATGGACTCTAAGAAATGTATACTGTGTCAGATTCACAATTCTTCAATAGAATCTTTCACCATTCTTCATCAGAATTTAATTGCTGCATCTTTATGGTATGTGTGTAAATATATGTTTTCAATTTTTACAAAGCATGAAGAATAACATACCTACTTTAGCTTTTAACCTACAATAGGATTCATGCAGGCTGACTCCTGCAGTAGCACAGAATTATTTTTAACTCAAGTTTTGTATTTGATGTACAACAGAAGAAGGTGGCAGATTGGGGAACAAAAACATATATTGTGTTGCTAAACTGAAATTGTTTTAATTTTTTCAGTTTTGCTTGCTAGTCAAATGCTTTCATATAAAAGGAGTAATGACCTTTCCTATAATTGGTCAAAAGAACTATTTTTAGGATTATGAAGTCAAAATCATGAATACACATAACTGGAAGTCATGTCTTACCCAACAACAAAAGTCAAACAAGTTAAATACTAACAATTCTGTAAAACAAGTTTCCAAAATTTTCTGAACTGCAAAATACAATATTTAGAAATACAAAACAAAAATGGATTAAGTGGCATAGAATCATTTGCAAAATAAGAGTGCACAGGAAGAACTAGCCATTTCTATTTAATTTAAAAGTAAAAAGAACGCCTTATTGTTCATTTGTAATAATTAAACTGTAGTCCTCCAAAAAATCTGAACTTTGTGAGTAATTTGATTTTGCTCTGGGATAATCAATCTTACCTTTCCTTGTTTGACAATATAGTACGGATTACTGCGAGAAAACCCAGCACTTTCAAGAAGGTTCATCACATCATTTTTCCTGTAAATCATATTTATCAAATAGTAAGTATAACTGTAAAAAAAACTACATGACAAACAAGACAACTCAGATTCAGCAAAACAATGCTAACCCTACAAAGAAGATAATACAAATACTGCCTGTGATACATGCTCTCCATTACAGACGCTCTTCAAAGAAGTTTCTATACATAATATCTAATCATGTATTGCAACCCAAATTCATGAACAATAAATGAAAGAATAAATCAGAAAGAAATTAAGCAAGACATAAGGGGCTGGAAGCAATTACAGCTAAGAAAGGCACATCTCATACCACGGTAGGCTAGTATAGGTAACAAAAACTGATATAGTAAAGAATTATTTGGAATTTTTAGCATAAGATTTTTCTTCTTTTCCTATTTTCAATTATTGAAAGCAAGTTGCTGATGATTATACAATTAATGCAACAGCATTAATGCTATCCAATAATTAACTAGGTCAGCCGGTGACTACTATTTCTGTTTGTATGTAAGTTGGAGTCTGTTTTGAAACACTCTTATTGATAGATAAAGGTTTGGTTTTTTCCAAAAATAATTTTCTTCATGCACAAATCATGTACAGGAGTTTGAGAGCACTATGTGAAACCCTAGAGAAGGTGCTCCCCATCTCTACTAAGCATTACTGGCAGTTATACATCATGGTGACAAAGACAAATAAGAGGAAGCTTTAAGTTCATAAGTGGCTGGGACCAGAGGACTTGGGATGAAATTCTGTGCCATTTACAACCTGTACAATTTCACTAACTACAACACAGTTGTGTGGAGCAGAAGTCAATGCCAAATTTGATGCTAAAGAAGAGAACCTTGTCTTTGAGAAGATGGAAGTAGAAAGAAGAACTACTTTGTGAAAGTTTAGGGTATGCTAGTTCCAAGTGGCCTTAAAACTACTGAATGCCATTTGACTAGGAAGAAAAAACTGAAGAAAACAAATATACATATTTAAAAAGTTATTTCAAAACAGGTTCCAGCGTAAAAACTGAAAAGTATTGTTCCTTTCATTGATTCTAATGGAGTTATTCTCTTCCTGTACTAAAGTCCCAACATACAAGTACTACCAGGAGTAGTGAACTTCCTACCAGGTCTGATCACACTGAGTCGCACTAATGTGAGAATCTGACAAAGCGTCTGTAGAAACAGACCCCTAACTTGTCATACAGCAAATGGCTTCCTGATATTAAAACTGTATAGATAGCAAATATTTTATTTAAAAATCTGTCAATTTAGTCTGAAAAAATAGTGACTTTTTGAAATACACAGGAGTTTTCTTCTATTAAGTTAATTGGGTAGATCAATAGATATGAAATTCAACGCAGTCACGGTTCAGATATTATCCAAGGACTAAAAATAAAGATCTATTTATTAGCAGACTCTGCTGATACCGAGTTCCTTTGCCAGCAATCCTCTTATTATAAATTCATTCAATCAAAAAGAATATATAAATACATTCTAAATAATTCCACCACACTTTACAATATTGTGTAGTCAGTTCAATTTGGGAGAGGAAAAGAAGTACCTACGTCACCATTTTCTTGTCTAAGAAATATTGGTCCTTTTTGGCTCCAATGACTCTGCGAAGCGAAACTTCCTCTTTATCAATCTTAAGAAAACAAGAAGTACAAAACTTAACCACCTGGAACAGTCATCTATGATTAATCGTATTTATGGTAAAACTGGTCCAAAAGAGAATAACTTTTATGGAGAATCAAATAACTAAGAAGGTATTCTAATAAAATGATGTATTTTTCTAGAATTGTTTTTAAACTTACTGGTAATCTGTTGTCTGAGTTATCAAAAATAATTTCCACAAATGCTGAAATAACACGAGGACCAGTGCCTTCCTAAGGGAAAAAAGAAAAAAAAAGATATTTATATTGGTTATATTATTCCCTCTTTAAATAGAGATTTAAAATGCAAATGTGTGTCTTAATTTCTCAAGGATTCAAAAGTTTATAAATAAAAATTACTAATTAAATAATTTTTAAACTTACATTTCTGAAAATAAACTTCAGAAGTGTGGGGCTCAAAAGGTCATATATGTACATTGTGTCCTCTGTCTACAGCACAGGAGTTATAGACTATACCATAATTGTGCATAAAGAGTATTGTATACTGTTGTCTGCTGCACAGTTGTAGATATTTGATGAAGTTGAAGATACAGAACTCAAAATACTTTTAAAATAAATTACATTAATATTTTGTAGTACGACAGAACCTCAGTTACAAATATCCCAGGAATAGATGTTGTTTGTAACTCTGAAAGGTTTGTAGCTCTGAACAAACATGTTTGTTCTTTCGAAAGTTTACAAGTTGAACAATGACTTAGTTTTGAAACTTTACTATGCAGAAGAAAAATGTAAAGCAGCAGTTAACACAGTACTAGACTGGACTGGGGTGTGTCTCTGACTATGTAGTGTGATTGGTCAATTCGTGACTCTAGTGCAGGGGTGGGCAATAATTTCTGTGGGGAGCACTTCAATTTTGGTAGTGGTGGCAGGCCAGCCCCAGAAGGGGCGGTGCCTCGGGCGGAAGGGGCAGTTCCCTCTATGCACCGCATGTCACTGGCGGGGGGGGAGGGGGGGAGAAGGAGGAAGAGACATGCCACACTCCCCTATGGAGCAGGGGAGCATGTGAGGTTTCTTGCACCTGATCCGCTCTGCCAGGGCCATGTGGCACCTACAGGGAACAGCCAACCGTTCTGAAATACTGGCAGTTCCCTCTGGAGTCACGTGCCCCTGGTGGGGGGAGGAGACTTTGCACACTCCCCTGCACCCAAGTCCCGACCGGCTTATGGGTGGGGGAGCGCACAAAATATCCCACCTCCAACCTGATGGGGCGTGTGAAGCATAAAGGGAACTGCCAGCTGTTTTGAACAGATGGTGGTTCCCCCTGGTGCTGCGTGCCTTGGCAAGGAGTAGTGGACTTTGTGCACTCCGCTGCCCTGAGTCTCAATTGGCCTAGGAGCAGAGCGGGCCGGATCAAATGGCTTGGTGGGCCGCATCCAGACCACGGGCTATATCTTGCCTACCCTTGCTCTAGTGTTTGTAACTCTGAGGTTCTACTGAATGCAACTTTCCTGACTGACTGTATTATCGTATAGTTAGGTCTATACGCTGAAGAGAAGATTCCCTGTTAAACTCATATGAATCTGAGAATTTTGTACTAATTTAGAAAATCACTGGTTATAAAAAGGCAGCGAAATTATATTTTGCTAAACAAGCTAAATATGAGTCAACAGTGTGATGCTGTTGCAAAGAAAGCCAACATGATTCTGGGATGCATTAACAGGTGTGTTGTGAGCAAGACATGAGAAGTCTTTCTGCTCTACTCTGCGCTGAGTAGGCCTCAGTTGGAGTACTGTGTCCAGTTCTGGGTGCCACATTTCAAGAAAGATGTGGAGAAATTGAAAAGGGTCCAGAGAAGAGCAACAAGAATGACTAAAGGTCTAGAGAACATGACCTATGAAGGCAGGCTGAAAGAATTGGACTTGTTTAGTTTGGAAAAGAGAAGATTGAGGGGGGACATGGTAGCAGTTTTCAGGTATCTAAAAGGGTGTCACAAGGAGGAGGGAGAAAACTTGTTCTTCCTGGCCTCTGAAGATAGAGCAAAAAGCAATGGGCTTAAACTGCAGCAAGGGAGGTTTAGGTTGGACATTAGGAAAAAGTTCCTAACTGTCAGGGTGGTTAAACACTGGAATAAATTACCTAGGGTGCTTGTGGAATCTCCATCTCTGGAGATATTTAAGAGTAGGTTGGATAAATGTCTATCAGGGATGGTCTAGATAGTACTAGGTCCTGCCATGAGGGCAGGGGACTGGACTCGATGACCTCTCGAGGTCCCTTCCAGTCCTAGTATTCTATGATTAATTTATACCAAAGTAACTTTTGCCAGAAGGCACAGAGAAAAAGCAGCTATACACACTTTCGACAAGAACTGTTTTTAAGTATATTCATTCATTTATTTCAGTAAGTTGCTTACCTTAAAACAACAAAATACTTTAACACATTATATTCTTGTGGGGCTTTTTGTGTTAAATTCACTTACATGCAACAAAGCCAGTCTCTGTTCTGGGCGAAGATGACTAAACTCATCACTGAGGACAAATTGAATTGCTGTAATTAAAAAAAAAAGTAACAGTACAAAAGGTCTGTTCTTTCTTTTAAGAGCATTACTCAGTATGCTTCTTTATAACCAAACTGTACCATGTTATGGAAACCTGCTGAGTGCAGGTTTAGAACATACCACAGCCACTATCAATTAAGTGACACTGGTGTTAGAAAAAGTTATAAATATTTCCAAAAAATCATAGTGCAGATGTAGTCTCAAGGTAGCGTAAGTGATAACAAGTATATTGCTAGTCCCACAAGGTGTAGTAAAAAAATGACAAAGCACAATGAGGAAGCAAGCAGTGGCTACAGAGAGAAAGCAGGAACAACAGGATGGCAAACCCCAGCGATGGGGTGAGCGGGTCAAGTCAGAATCCCAAGAGTCAGGGCCCCACTATGTTCCTTTACGGTGAAACTTGCATCAATGCACTCTGAGAGCAAAGCTGTACCCTACACTCCGTCTTCTAGGGAAGAATAAATACCCAAAGAGCTGTCTTATTCTATCTAAAACATTCTGGGGTGGTCTGTTTTTTTGTTTTTTTTTAAATGACACCAACAATTTAGAATTTACTCAGTTAAAAGCATTAACTGATACTACACACCTGATTTCCCCCCCCCCCATCATCTTATTTTTAAAGACTTCCCCTCCCATGCCCCTATTTTGCAATGTAAAAGATATGCATGAGAAGCTAAATAAGTGCATAAAGTAAAAGTGAAAAGAAGTTTATTGATTTTCAGTCATTTAATTGTTACATGTGGCAACAGTAATACGTACCATAGAAAAAGTTACTTTTCCCAGATCCATTTCTTCCCACTAAATATGAAAAATAAAGTTATAAATTCAGAAATGTTCATGAATTTAAATAAAGTAATGTGACAATACATGACTCTTTGGAAAGGAATTTAAGAAGTCAACTTTAGTAGATCTGGACTAAATACCATCTTCCAGGAATCAAGTAACCTTACAGCATGGATCAGAGAGTCATTACCTGAACAAGACAGAACGGCCCCTGGTCTAAATTCCCTGTCACTCTCACAATAGACAAATTACTGTCATCTACAAAAGCTATGACAGAACATTTTATACCCAAAACAGTTATATTAAACCAATCCGATTTATTGTAGTCATTCTTTGTATTTCTACTACTAACATATGTCCAGGTTACATCAGTTTTAACCCTGGATCTATTTCTTAGATGCTTCATTTTCAATCCTGTATATTTTACAAGAATAGATTTATGTCTATATGCCTGTGGTCACCAACCCGTTGATCGTGAGGGCCTGACCAGTCGATTGTGAGGCGTTCAGGCCCCCCCCCCCATTTCCTCCCACCCCCAAGAAGCTCCACTATTTACCTCCAGCAACAACGGAGGTATCACCGGCTTCCTGGGGTGTGGATGGAAGTCCCGCAGTTGTGTGCCACTTCCGGGGTTTCAGGAAGTGCGCTGGCTGCTCCCCCTCCCCCAAATAGCTGGCGCAGTACCAGATCCAGATGTGTGGCATGCCAGGGACTTCCTGGGGGGGAGGGGGGGGCGCGCGAGGAGTTCCCCAGAGGAGGTGCACACGGACTTCCCTCCTCTACAGGGGAGGAGGGGCGAGGGGGGATCGGAGTCCCCGGAGCAGGCGAGTGCTGGGACATGCTTCGGCGGGAGAGGGGGGGAAGGAGGAGGATGCCTCGGAGCAGATGAGTGCTGGGATGTGCTTCCCCTGCAAGGGGTAGGGGTCCCCAGAGCTGGGGAGTGCTGGGGAATCCCTGTTCCCTGCCCCCACCAACAACCTGTCCCCTGCTGCAGCACCTTGTCCCCTGCTGCAGCACCCACTGGCACCCTGCCCCACCCCAGCACCCACTAGCACCTTTCCTCAGTACCATGTCCCCTGCTCCCACCAGCACAGTTGGGGCCACATTAGAGAGGCTTGGGGTTTTTTTGGAGAAGGTGGGTTTTTTGGTATCTCACTTTTGTAGCCCCAAATGACGTTTCTGTGGGTCAATGACCCCTGACTCAAAACAGGTTCCCTGCCCTTCTCTTAAATAAAGACAATGCTGAAACTTTTTGTGTTTGACAATATTTTATTTAAAAATGAAGCCTGGCCAAC
>JANRFK010003679.1:60329157-60350893 GCA_030068395.1 Apalone spinifera
CACCATCATAGTACATTGAGTAGCACCCTACTATGGTGGTTCTCATCCTTTTCAGTCTTTTCTGGCAGAAGATCAGACTGAGACTGCAAAGTCAACTTGCATTATAGCTCAGATGCTGCCCCTAACTCAAGGCGGATCAGTACCAGAGCCTCTTAGCTCAGTAGCAACAGTGTTTTTTATTTAAATTGACTAGCCCAAGAAGGATAGTGACTAAAACCTGAGTGGGAATCACTCATTAGCAGCTAGCACAACCACTCAGTATAGATACATGACTCTAATCCCATACAGTAGTGGGCAACCTGTGAACGGGTCATCTGTAGCACATCAGGGTTCTACATGTGCCCCCAAGACATTGTGTTTACTGTTGGCCTCATGCGGAATTGACAGATTCCGCTGGTTTCCACCTGCACATTTTTTTTCCCACGCTGCTATTACTAACGTGACTCGCACGTAAAGCAAAGGTACGTGAAGTAAGGTGCGTGCTGATTGCACGCAGGACTGACTGTGAGAGCCGTGCGCTCCCTTGGCCTCTAAAGTGCTGCTACGGTACAGTCGGCACGCCCTGCAAATTCTAGGGTACGCAAGCGCACTCAGCAGAACTATCCCGTCCTGGGAGACCTTTTGGTTATGACAATCTTGCTGCCCACTGAGATGAAGGAGGGTCATTTGTGCAGCCCGCTCACCAGCCTCGGTGGTCTACCCCTGCCCTACTATAATGTCCCTTGTGCGCTAGCCAGGCGAGACAGGCTCTCTCACTGTTCCTGGGGAAGAATTCACAAAGAGGCTCAGCTTAGAGCAGAGCGAATAACCATGGTGTGTGCCCATGTGTTTCATTGTCACAATGTGGTCCCAGCAGCTTTAGTGTTATTTCACAGCAGGGATGTTAAAAAGTGGTTAATTAGGTAACCGTGTAACTGCCTAAAATCTAACAAGTCTTCCTGGGCTGAAGGAGAGAACTAGTGACCACGAATGGAGCTGAACTGAAGCCACATCTGGGGAAAGATTCACTTTCAGACACCCGTGGAATGGTGGGCGAAGGCCTGTGGGAGCCACATGAGGGCAGGACAGGCCCATTTCCAGGTACTGTAGGTGTCTCCTCTGGGCTGAGGTCACTGCAAAGCCACCAGCCAGTGGGCAGCTTTAACCGAGATAGTCTGTAGCCCACGTCCCCTGTTCTGACTCCACAGGGATATGCTCTAACAAGGGGCTGTGGTGACACTCGGTCTGTAAGGAAGCCAGCATGGTGCCACAAAGAAGTGTCTGAAAATCCTGAGGAGTCATGTGTGGTAAGTTGTGCTGTAGGAGGAGGGGGTGGAGAAGGAGGAGGAAAGTTTATGGGCATGACCTCAGAACCAGTGCATATAATTTACGGGCAGATTTTTGTATTGTTTATTGTCTTCAGATGCCAGCTCATTTCTTACTGATTCAGCAAACGGGGCATTTGACTTCCACAGGAAGCTAAGGACGGTCCCTCTTCCTACCCACTTATTGGCCCCTTGAGAGGAAGATTTTTATATTAAAGATGAAGCTGAGGTCCCTCACCAGAGGCTCTTAAGCAAAGTAGCAGTCTTGGGTAAGAGGAAAGACCCCTCGTGGGCTGGTAACTGGTGAAAAGACAGGAAACAAGGGGTAGGAATAAGTGGTCAGTTGTCACACTAGAGAGAAGGAAATAGTGGAGCAGGGATTTTCAGACACTTTTTAGGCACCATGCTGGCTTCCTACACTATGGGACAAAGTTGAGTTAAGATGCACGACTTCAGCTACGTCAATTGCGTAGCTGAAGTCGAAGTAGCTTAACTTGGCTTTAGGTGCTGTCTACACAGCAGGAAGTCGAAGGAAGAGCATTCTTCCTTCGACTTCTCTTACTCCTCGTAAAATGAGGGTTACAGAAATCAGAGCAAGAAGCCTATTATTCTGAAATTATTTCAGAATCACAGGCTTGCTGTGTAGACGCGCACTCTGCTATTTTGAAATAACACTGCTGTGTAGACATACATCCACACACACACACACCCACACACAAACACAAACACACCCTGCACTGGCACAGCAACATACCTTGTGTCTCTTCCCTTGTCCAGTGAGAGGAGAGTACCCCGGAGTGGGGACACCTTAGCCCCTGCCCTAGGTAAGCACAAGAAGTTTGGAGGCTGAGCCCCCAGGAACCCTGGGCCCAGCCTTGCTGGGATTACAAGGACTCTGCCCCACAGGAGAGTGGAAGGGGATCCTTCAAGAAAGGTCAGGGAGGCCTCTGGGTAAAGAAAGTGGGAGCAAAGACTCAGATCCTTTCATCAGCCCATTTCACCAGGGTAGTGTAGTAGTCAGGAACGTTCCCCACAAAGGCGGGACCATTCTCCCGCTTATCCATGGAACACTTGGCCCCTTTCTCCTAATGTCTCCAGACTTCTTCCACTTGTCCTGGTGACCCTTGCCCCCAACCCAGCAAGTCAGATATTCAGGCAAGGCAAGGTTACTCAAAAGCATTCCATTTCTTCCCTCCTTGCACGTTACCCACACACAATCCCTTTCTCTCTCTCACACATTTTTTGTAGCACATACCCACCAGCCCTCATGCAAAACACCAAAAAAGCAACCACTCTTCACAGCTGGGTTTAGTCATCAAACCTGTGAGAAGCCACTTTAAAGCTTAGTAGCACACAGCCTAATACACTCTCCCATTTTAATTCCCCCCTTCAAGTGGCCCCCAATCAATTCTCTGAAGCATATCCGCCTGTGTAGGTCCTGCTGACAGCCAGAAAACCAGCTGCTGTTCACAGCTGGATTTAGGAAGCTGAACCATGTCCATGCGTTAGCACTCTGTAGCCCACAGACTTTTCACCACCCACCTAGGGTTTTGCATTGTCTGCTTACTGGTAGAGTGGCTGGTATGCCTTGTAGTGTATCAAAATTTAGACAAAGTGCTGCCTGATGTTTTTCATTTGAAGGAAAACATACTGGAAACAAAATCAGTTGCATATTAGCAACCTTCTCTCTCGGCGAGCATATGGGTTCAGGGAGGACAGAACTTAAATAATAACACTTTCCTCTCCTATGGCACCTTCTGTCTCAAAGTGCTTTGCAAACATTGACGTTTTCCTAAAAGATATGCCCTTGTTCAAACAAGAATTAATTCATGGAAGTCCTATGGCCTGCGATACGCAGAAGGTCAGACTCGTTATCACAGGGTTTCCTTCAGGCTTTATAATGGATGAATAAAGCTTCCAAGCTTGTCCAGAAAATCCGTGGCAGAACCCAGAACTGATCCCAGCTCAACTTACTCCAAGCCCTGTACATGAACCACATACACATCCTTCCTCTTCATAAATTTTGAGGCCAGTGGGAATGTTGTGATGAGGACTCAAAGGGTCCCTAAAAATAATGAGCACAAGTTTGCTCCATCCTGACTAAGAAAATACCCTGCTTAAGCTCTACCAGTAAATTCTCTAATTTTTCCATCCACGTGCAGAATAATTTTTTTATGAGCACCGAGGCATGTGTGTATGTGCACCACCTGTAGATACACAAGCTGCCAGCTGTGGTTGCTGTGGGCATGCTGCTAATCATCTGAGCAGCATTTGAACCTCTCCTGCCCAAGTGCTCAGCTTACAGGGAACATGGCACATAAGCAACCTTTTTCTAAAATTCCTCCTTTGGCTGCTTCCCTCCAGGCTTGCCTGGGCTAGAACATTTGGTTACATGGTAACTCCAGTGAATGGAGTGCCAATTAGCTTGACTTAACTAACATGACTGCACATGCTAATGTCGCCCCGCAAAAAAACCATTGGTTCTTGGGCATGGATCCCTCTAGGCTGAGCACTCTCAAAGAGAGCACCAAGTGTAATTTCAGTGACCCTCTTTTAAAGTAAAGTTATTTGTGGGTGAGCCAGAGATAAGATTCTTTTGTCACATGCCCTTCTCTAGAGCCCAGTGGAATCCATAGAAAGACTCCAGCTGCCTACAGTGGGTTTTGGGTTAGGCCTTCTTATGGAAACCAGGGTAGAAGCACTACTGCTGACTCATTATCCGACCTTGTCAGCCTTGCACAGAAAGATCAGAAACTGAATGTGGCTTGATGACAGACATAAACCACAAGTCCCCGTGTAACGAGAAGAAAGGGGCTTGGAAAAAAAACCCTGCAATTCCGCTTTGCTTTGGGCACAAAGGGTCCAGAGCAAGTGTACACTCATCCACGTGAGTAACTTTACTAATGTCAAAGGGAAAGCCCGGGGATTTCAAGACTGGGAGTGCTGACCCAGTAACTCACTTTGCTGAAAAGTTAATTGAGGCCCCTGGAAAGAGAAGTATATTTTAAGGGAGGGATTTTCACCTGATCAGCATTGGCCATACTCCGCTCCCATTGAAGCTATGGTAGAATTGATGATGTGCTGTTCAACTGGTGTACTGAGACCACTGCCTATTAGTCAAAATTGTCTCCTTGTGCTCCTCTCTTTGCCACTCTGTATCTACCCATTGTTTCCTGCCTTTTATGTAAACTGAAAGCTGTTTGGGGCAAGGACCATCTCTTCGCTGTTTGCAGAACTTAGCGCAGTGGGAGCCTGGCCTATGATTAAGGCTATTAGGTGGTACCACAATACAAATCTACCACATATTTGAGTCTGTTTGTTCAAGAACTTCTTCTAAACGGCAAGAGCTAGGACCACCAAATTTGGGAGGCAGCTTCCTCTTATCGTAACTTAAAGCAAGATCAGGGTTTGGTTGTGCCTGGACTGGGATTGTTTCTCATTAAATGGAAAGGGGGGATGTGATAGCAAGGACAGTTATACTCATGAATGACCGCAAGGGGGCAGCAAGCTTGGGGACAGTTATATCCCAGAATGACCAGAGGGGGGCAGCACAACCCCAGCCTCAGTGAGCAGCCACTGGCCTGGTTGTGTGGCCCTTGCCACTTGGTCTGACCTCAGAGACCAGCCACAGGCTGCCCCCTGCCCTGAGCACCCCACTTCCCCTCCCTAAGCCCCCTCACACCTCCCAATCCCTTGTCCTGATTCCTGCACCCCACCCCTGCTCATTCTTGAACCATCACTCCCTGCCCTGAGCCCCTTCTCACCCCCAATCCTAACTCCTACACTTTCCACATTCCCAGCCTAGGGATGATATATTTAGATTAGTTAACTAATTGAATAGTCTATGGGATTTCCATCGATTATTCTAGAAGGATACCTCCACCTTTGAACTGTAGCAAGAGCCCTGCCGGGCTCTTGCTACAGTTCAAAAATGGAAGCCCCGCAGGGAGCGTGGGACCAGCAACTCCCCCGTTGGGGCTCTTGTACATTTCAAAAGCAGAATCACAGCAGAAGCAGCAGGAACAGAGAATGCTTCAGTACCCATTTGTGCCATTTCCCACTGTGCCTCTACCTCCCCTGCCCCCCGTGGAGATGGAGCTAGGGGGAACCGGCTTTTAAGTCGGCTCCCCCAGCATCAGCTCCTGCTCCCCCCCCCCTTGCTTCCTCTCTCTGATAGGGGCAACAAGGGGGGGGGGGAAGAGACTAATTGCAACAGTAGTCGACTAGCCAATAAACTTCTGCTTATCGGATAGTCAACTAGTCTCTTACATTCCTATACCAGCCTCCTGCCGTGAGCCCCCCACATCCCCAAGCCCCTGCTCTGCAGGACCCAAGCAACACTGGGTAAGTCTTCTAGTAATTAATAATTTTAAAAAAAAACCTCCCACTGACTTCAGTATGAGCTGCTAGACCAATCCTGAGCACTTCTAAAAACCGCACCTCAAAGGAATATTCTGCTGACACAAACACCCAGGAGAACAAAGTTGGAACAACAGCTGAACATTTAGGACATGAGCAGAGAGACCATTTTGTGCCATAGTCTTTATATTAATTGCAGGTATCTATACACTCTGCACATGTCCCTATGCAGCCAGGACAGAGAAATGCATCATAACTGGTAATGGAAAACTGAATTTACCTCATAATCCTTAATACCCCATGAATGACTGAGTACTTACAATATTTTTAGTTGAGATGGACTCAGAGTGAAATGGCCCCATAATTTATAATATGAATATGAAACAAAGTGGGACTTTATAACTGAGACTCCAGTACCAGCACTTCATTTGATTTACTTTGATGACTCAACCAATCTCATGAGCTATTTTTCATATTCCTTATTTAGAGACCTTACTCATGTCTCAGAGAAAGCCTGCAATGTGATAAAGCAAATGTCAGGGAAGTATAATGGGCGGTGGTGGTGATAACACCTCCCCCACGAAAAATCTTACTTCCACATTTATGTGGCCTGGCTCTATAAAATTCATTCCCTCCCCCCCAAATGTGAAGGCCTTGTCTTTTCGAAAAAAGGGGGGGCGGGTGTCACATTCTTCCTGGCTGGTGACACTCTACTGCCTTTCACTGAGTTATGTCTAGAGTGAATTTGGTTCTTTAAATTTTCAGTTCCCTGACTGTAATTTATAACACAAATTACAATATTGGCGGAGCACCCTATTCATTCAGGTTTTGTGTCTCTTGAAAATTGCCTCCAAGGAGAGGTGCATGAATTTTCACCAACCTCTCTCCAGTCAGACTTCTAAAGCCAGGAGAGTCTTTATAATGTGACTTGTGACAGGAACAAAAAAAACCTTTGTTGAAAAGTCCAACACCAGCTCTCAAATGGTTTTCAATATAGCTGTTGCTGGCAAGGTGCAAAGACCAAACTCATTGGGGGTGGGGCCAGCATGGTGTTGCACCTGATTACGTCAGAACTTGTAGGTGAGAACCAGGGGTGTTCTGTTGTTTTCCTTGTTGGGTCTGTCCTGTAGTAGGGGACTCCTGGGTCTGGTACATCACAGGTTCCGTTGTCTACAGCCGAGCCCTAAGATACTACCATAGCTGCTCCAATCCCTCAGATAAACACCTACAAGATGTTTATCAAGCATTCTTAAAACTAAAATATCCATCTCAGGAAGTGAAGAAACAGATAGAGAGAGCCAGATGAATACCCAGGGGTCACCAATGGGACAGGCCCTACAAGGAATATAACAGAACACCACTGGTTATCACCTACAGCTCCACAGACCTTGGGAGACAGAACAGTGCTTGCTTACAGACAACCCCCCAACCTGAAGCACATACTCACCAGCAGCCATACATGACAAACACTGACCCTGGAACCTATCCCTACAACAAACCTTGTTGCCAATGCTGTCTACACATCTATTCAAGGTCCTGTTCATCACAGGACCTAACCACATAAGCCACACCATCGGGGCTCATCCACTCTCACATCCATTAATGTGATACATGCCATCAAGTGCCAGCAATGCCCCTCTGCCATTATATTGGCCAAACGGGACAGTCTCCGCACCAAAGACTAAATGGACACAAATCAGAGACCAAGAAAGATAACACATAATGTAAGGGAACACTTTAACCTCCCTGGAAATGGATTTGAAAGTAGCCATCCTTCTAAAAAAAAAAAAACCCTTCAAAAGCACATTACAAAGGGAAAGAGAAGAACTGCAATTCATTTGCAAATTCAGTGCAATCAAATTAGGACTGAATAAGGATTTAAATTGGTTCTCTCACTACAAAGCCAATTTCCCCTCTCTTGGTATTCACACCTCATCAACTGCTGTGAATGAGCCACATCCACCCTTAATTGGTCCTTCCGGTAACTTCCTTTTTACACACAAACACTATAATTTCCACTCCACTGCATAACGCTTCTGCCCTAATAAATCTGTTAGGCGACGTCTACACTGCAGTACTATTTCAGGATATCAGAGGTATCCCAAAATAGCTATTCCGTGTCATTTGAGTGCACCTGGTATTTTGAAATATAATGGGATCACTCTTCTGATATCCTTGTAAACCTCATTCCACAAAGAGTAAGGGACGTTTTGGAATAGTGATTTAATTTTGAAATTTGGCAATGTCTATACAGCACTTATTTCAAAAAAAATCACTATTCCAAATCACTATTTTGAAATAAGTGCTGTATAGACAGTGCCAAATTTCAAAATTGACTCGAACCTGTCGCTTATTTCAAGCTACAGGTGCAGTGAAGATGTACCCTTAATCTCTCAGGTGCCACAGGACTCTTTGTGAGTCACACAGGGGAGAGGGGCAGCCTGTGGAGTGGAAAGTGGCCATTAGCCAAGTGTCTGGTGCACAAAGACCACGTCTTAGAGATGTACAGAGATGTAAGAGAGGAGAAAGACATGACTAAGAATACTGCAGTGCTTCCGAGGGAGGCACCAGGGCATCCAGGGACATGTGTCAGCAGACACGGGCTCTATGTCCAGCTTTGTCACTGGCACACTCCCACCTCCAGCACAAGATCTAACACTTTGGGCCTCTTTCCTCAGCTCTGAGGAACAGTTCTGGCCCTCTCTCCTAAAGGATTCTGACAGGAATTCTAAAAGTGTGTTTGAACACAGTTGGTAAAAATACTTCCCCCCCCCCCATGAGGGGAGTCCCACTTTGTCAGCAACAGAGTTAAGCACCCATGAATGACAAAAGTTGTCAAGTGTAGACATAACCTAAGCCCAGAGGCAGAGCCTCCAACCAGTCGGGATAGAAGCAGCCAAAGGAAGGGAGCGTGAGTGTAGCTGAGGTCACCTTTCCCCAGTATCTCATCGGTCCCAGAACTATGTAGAGACCTCCCCCTCGGAGCACAAGGATGCAGGTGGCAGATACCTGCTACTGTGCAGAGCCAGCCAGAGACTCCAGCTGGAAGGAGGCACAATCAAGGCAGGGATCACCAGACAATCAGAGCTTTGACTAGACTTCCTCTGCCTTGAGCTGATGGGAGACTCCATCTCTTCACCTTAGCTTCACTCCACACACTCTTCCTTTTACACAACGTCCCTAATCCCCATTCCATTTAGTTGAGCCTCACAGGAGATGGGTGGACTACACAGCGTTTGGAGGTCCCGTAAGGGAATCAAAACTTTTCATTCGGAGGACTTGGGAACAGGGTGTAGTGCGCTGAGCCAGAAACATCACAAAGGTGGCTTCGTGGCAATTGCTTGCCACTTGCAGCTGGTTTGAATGGCTCAGACTGACCATTCAACATACATTTCTGGGTACTGAACATAAATCCAGAGTTTGCTGTGTTATATGTCCCCTTCCCCACCCCTTTTGGCTCAGTTCCCAGAACGTTTACTGTTCAAGTACAGGACCCTCCTAAGCCATTCAGTTCCAGATGTAAAAAGCTGATGATTTTACTCTGGGAGTGCCCAGTTCAATCCCAGCTCACAAACAAAATGGGCAGTTGTCACATAGGAGCATTTCTGCAAACCACCTGGAAATGAGCCACCATGTTTAATCTTAAAATACTTTTTTTTTTGGGGGGGGGGGGGACTTCTGCAGGTAACCCAGTTCCTTTTACCCACCTTTTTCAATATACCTGCTTTGGGGTTCCCCTGCCCTGCTGAAGATTGTTTTCACTTCATTCCTTGGCACAAGCTTTTTCAGGAGCCTACTGGACTTATTGCAAGTAAAGCAAGCAGAACTTTCCAACCATTTTTTTTTTATTTTATTTTATTTTTACACTCCATAAAAACCATGTCAGTTTTTTCTTTCACATTCACAAGCTCGTCAGGAAATTATTGCTATTTCCCATATAAAAACAAACAGTTAAAAAAGGTCAACAGACAAAGCAGCAGTATGTACGGCACTCCCTGCAGACACAGACACTCAACACAAAAGACAGTCCCCTTGAGACAATTTTACCAGAAGAAACATTAGGTTGAAGTGACCATACATATGACAGCAAGTGATGTAACACTGAACAAGACCACTTTTCTGCACATGTTAAGAACCAGTAACACTTTAAGGGGATAGGAGATGGCACAGACTTTTAGTCTCACTTCCATCAATTACAGTTTCAATTGGTGAAAGAGTAACTTTGAGAAGGATTAGAGAGATGTTCAAGTATTATAGGGCAGTTCTTAAATAGAGGAGTTTGTAGCTCAAGCAAGATAACCTGACCACTTCAGTCCCTGGTTCTCTGTGTTAGGTAAAAGAGCACAGTTAGTACAAAGGCAAATACAGAAACACAGGAAATGTCACGCCTAAATAGATCAGTCCATCTAATCAAATTATCTTGTCACAAAGAGCAGCCAGTGCCTGATGTTTGAGAAAGGTGTAAATCCCCTCTAATGCCCCAATTTTGCAATAAAAAAAACCCACAAAGGGAAGTTTCTTCCCAACCCCACCTTCAGGTCAGCTTAATCCCTGACACCTGAAACTAACAAGGGAAAAAGCAAAATGAATATTCGAGTGCTTGCCTTCCCTGTCATTTCAAGGATTGTGCTTTGTTTGATGTACTCTTTCCTGCTACAGTTGTTTATTGCTTACACTTTAAACAAGGCTGTTACAGTTTTTAAAAGCCACAGGAATTGAGCAACAATAGTATAGGTCCGACCCTTTTACACGGAAAGGGTTCCATTGTTCCTTAGGGATCTGGAAGTACAGTAGGGGTTGCACTCTAGCAACTTAGAAAAGCATGTGGGGGGAGGTTGTTTTTAAGAGGACATTAAATCTCTAGAAAGCCTGCCCTCTGCATCTCACTTTCGTCTGAAGTCAGTTTCCATATACAAAAGTTATCACCCACTAGGACTATTCTATTTTGGAATAAACCCATGAGGCCTTCTGTATTGCACGGTCATGAAATGTTCTTATTGGAATCACAGTTGGTACCAGAGGAACATATTAGCTCTAATTTCCAATAGGGTTCAGCAAGATGAAGATGCAGTAATAGGACTAAGTTTTAGCTGATGGACCGGAGAACGAATGGGCACCGAACTCAAAACTGAGGTAGGAAACTTGTAACACGAGCCTTCAAAGTTTTTGCTTAAAGTCAGTTCTTCTGCAAAAAAAGACACTGCTTCTCTTTTGCATGAGGCAACGGGGGGGCTAGGAGTGGAAGACAGGATCTCTGACTCATACTGTAGTAATTGGCCCATGAAACCAAAGTTTGGTGAGATCAGACTCCTACGTTGCTTGATGTAATCAAATGCCTCCTCCAGGCGGAACTTTTTCGTTTTCATGAGATAAGCCATGCAGATGGTGGGGGAGCGTGAAATTCCGGCTTCACAGTGCACCAGGATTTTGCCTCCAGCTCGCTTCACGCAATCTGGAAAGAAATAATTTATTACAGACATCAGTTCTCATTACAGACAGGAAGGGTGCTGAAGTACAAATGATACTGAAAACAAAATACATCATCTAGAAGAAGTCACATGGTCCAGTTCTCTAGGAGGAGGGCGAGTCCCCCTCTTATTTGATACACAAAATTCACGATCATGCAGTGGTTCAACAAAAAGCAGACATGGGTCTGAGTCAAAATGTAGATACCCTGCCACCTAGCATAACATCTTCATTGTTTGTGCTCAAGGTCATCCCGGCACAGGCCCAATTCTGCTGCCTTAACCCAAACAAAGTGGTAACCATGCCCAACAGGAGTTTCATTGGGGATATGACTGCAGAATTGAGTTTGATGGGTAAGTGCACTTGGGCACCTAGTATTTTGGGGATGAACCTGAACCTCACATTGGCTTTGAGACAACACTGCACTTATTTACCTATAAAAAAAACCCTCAAAACACCATTCTACCAAAACACTCTTAAATGATTCCCAACTGGAAGATAGGACATTATGGGTTTGCGCTAGGTAAGTATCTCAACCTAGGTCGGAAAGTCTCACTGAAGAGCACACTGGGTGAAGATGCATATCGCGGGTTCATCCACATGTCAACATTGACTGTTAGACACCCAACGAGAGCAGAACTACGGTGCCATAGCAGACTTGTAACGAAGAGTGCATCTGTTTGCTAGCCGGGTAGAATGGCTGTTCAACCTGGCAGGCTCACTGCTGTGTATTAGCAAGATCTTCTCACCACTGCTAAGACAGGCTCTTAGCCAATGAGAAATACCATCTCTGTGCCTGCCCTGGGTCTTTTTGATACGCCTCCCCACACACACTTACAGTTGTGCGGGGAGGGGGGAGTTAGTTCGATTCCTGTGGCTTATACCACAAAAAACACAATAAATAGTATAACGTCTCTAATTATAGCCCAGTTAAAGGATACTTGGACTTGAGTCAGGCTATAAATGGCTTGTGCAAACTACCATTTTCCACATCAGGAGGCACTGAGGTTACTCACCCAGCACAATTATTGTTATTAGATTAAAGAAGAAAATGTTTAAAATAAGCTCCTTCCATACAAATCTAGTTTGAAAATAGAAATTCTCTGGTCAGGCTGGCTTGAGAATTATGTTCCTGAGTTCCACTTTACTGAGAAATGGAACGAGTGTGTGTTTAGTACATGGCCCTAGAACATAAAACACTGAACACATTGTCGTTTTCCTTTTGTTGTCTGGTAAAGGACCAAATTTGCAGCTGTCAGTTAAATTTAAGTAAAAATAATACATGTGCTGGGACTGCTGTTGAAATCTACAGAGCCTGTGATATTAGAAATAAAAAGGAAAACCAAAAGTTAAACCATTCTCAAAATGTTGAAAGTTCGAAGTGACTCAACTTCAACCCAGAAGGGCAAAAATTCAAAAACTCCCTACTGATTGTGGGGTACTGGAGTTTCCCCTTAAATGCAAAAAGCCCCATAAGTCATCATCATCAGAAAGCAATTAGAGGCTAGAAATGTATTTTATAACCTGCAAGCTGCCCTTGGGTTTAAGAGTCAGCTGAATTTGAATGACTGAACTTAAACTGCCAGCAACAAGCAGGCAGAAAGAAGAGACTCCATAATTAACTTTGTGATTCCCCTGTTTTCCTTTCAGATGTTATTGATAGCTACCCTTTAATGATGATCAATAGCATAAGTGTCCTATCAGTATAGGGTAAACTTAAAAAACAACAACAAATAATCTGGTAGCACATGTAGATGGTATCATGAGCTTTCGTGGGCACAGCCCACTTCTTCAGATGACTGGAGTTTTATACCTATCAGTATAGATAATCCACCTCCCTGTAAATCAGTAGATAGAATTCTTCCATTGATTTAGTCCCAATCCAGACAGTGCTGGGTTGATGAGATTTAATGCCATCTCTCAGGGGTGTGAATTTCTCACACACACCCCAAATGAGGTAGTTCAACTGACCTAATTTTCTCATATATCAGGATTTAGTGAACTATTTAAATTTTGCTCTCTCCACAAATCTGGAAGAAACTATGCTCTCAGCCCACATGCTCCTTATTCGCATTGCTTTTATGGCGAGAAAAAATTGTGTCCGTTTAATTACAATTAAGCTTGGACACTTGCAATGACATCTGGGATTGCATGAAAATAAATTTGTACTTTTCCTTTTCTGGGAATGTGTGTAAAATAGTTGCCATATTTAGCTAAGAGGTATTTTAAAAACAAATCTCATTTTAAAGAATGGCTAAATGCAGTTTTCCCTTTCAGAAGTTAATTTGTATGCCAATCCAAATAGATTTTCAACAGATCTAGATTTAGTATTTCAACAGTGATTTTCATATTCAGGCATAGATCTAACTGTAAATCTAGTTTTCCGGTGTGTGTGCTCTAGTGGTTCGGAAAAGAGAAGGCAATCGGATTGCTGGGGTTTATGTCTAAAATTACCACCAGTTTATCAGGAAAACCTAAAAAACTCGAATCGCTGCATATTTCAATTTGCCCATGTGTGAAATCAGTACAATACTTAACCACATCTTTGGGCTTATGATTCGAAAAGCACTTTGAGTTCCGTGGCTGAAAGGTGCTATAGGTCAGTGTTTCTCAACCTTCTTTTTTTAAATAAAGTACCCCTTTAAAAAAAATTGTAAGCACCCCCAGAACCTACAGTTTTCAGACAATTTTTTTTTTCTACCGTTGCAACACATTTGTTTAAACAACTTAATTGTAGCCAGGCAGGCGATTAATTTTGGTGTAAAAAGTACAAAATAAAATGCTGTAAAACTTAAAAATTAAATTTTCTCCAGATTTCAGTTGTGTGATGTACCCCCCTCAGACTTCTCTCAAGTACCTCTAAGGGTATTCATATCACTGGTTGAGAAACACTGCTATAGATAGAAGTACAGAGTATTCCAGGGTTTTGTTAAAATTCAATGACTCTTATTTTTTTAAATAAGATGCAGTAGAACTGCTCTACCCACCAATGAAATCTATGGCTTCCTGGAAGTGAGAGCTGATATCTGCCATGTGACTGTCTTCCACTGGGATCCATTTATAACAATATTGCTCTTTAAAGGGTTCCGAACTTTTCCTGGAGACGTTGAGCAAGGCTGTGATGTGCAGGTTGGCTAGGAACTCACACTTGGAAGCATGATAGGCACTGCCAAGGTAAAGGAAAGGCAGGATTTCAACTGGACCACCCTGGAAGTTAAAAATAAAAATGTTATTTTGCTTTGTCCTTTTCCCCCTCAAAGTGAGTCGTCTTAAGTTATGACCAAGTCATTGAGCAGAAATCATCAGCCGAGCCGGCGTGTCCCTGTCTGATGGTTTTAGATCCTGACCAGTGAATCATTATAATGGTAGAGCCCACACAGAAAAGAAGTTTTCATTTTCTTGTCCACGTCTAAGGTCCAAAATCAGTTCCAGCCCACTCGCGGGCAGGATGTTTCCTGCTTTCTTTAAAGGGCTTCCCCTCAGAACCCACCCAAAATGCTTTCATATGTGAAGCTAATATCCCTGGGGATTGCATCCTTTTTGTCTCCACACAATGTCAAAGCAACGCACAAAAGGTGCAGAGAGAGAGCCAGTTAGGGCTTTCAGTGCAGGGCTTGGAACCCACGCACAGAGCGTGTTAACAAGAAACTTCACTGTGCCCAATTTGTAACAAAAACCAAAACCTCTCCCACTCCCACCCAGCTTCCTGATGCCTAGAGATTTGTCTGTGTTTACTGGAGGACTGCTTTGAAAGCAAACCTGAAAACAAATGGATTTAAGCATGAAGCACCTCTCTCACCCACACCTAAGAAAAAAAAAATGTTCACAGTGACAGCTGGTGTCTGTTTTCAGAGCCTCCCCCGACCTCAGTGACAAAGCTTAGCTGCCATTTCCTGCATGCCTATATCAGCAGTAACATGGAGGCACAAACTCAGCCACGTCATATGTGCCACATACTCCCTCCTGCTGCTCTGGGCCACCCACAGCTCCCTGCCACCAGAGATGTAATCTCTGTTCCTTCTTCCACTAAAAGTAAAAACTAGATGGGGGGGAAGGGGGAGGAGAGAGGGGGAAACAAACCCAAGAGTCCAACAGAGAAGCATTTCGAAGTGAGTGGATTCGGCGGGTAGTTTTTTGTGCTCACTGCACAGAAACCAGGCTGGATGGCACAGCCTTCATTTGCACTAGATTGAATGCCTGCCTCAGTCTGGCTGTTAATTCTGGGAAAGCGGCTGGAATCTGTGCTTTCCCTTTGCAAGTCCCCTCCAGACACCATCCAACAGGGAGCCTTTTAGTAAATGTTTTGTTCAGCAGCAAAAAGGAATGAACATTTTCAACCCGCTCAGAACCAAACCAGCCTCCAGGTTCAAGAAACAGAAACCTACTGAACAAAATCATCTTGAGGCCAGACAGAGCTCTAAGCAGAAGTGCTCCCCTGGGTGCATTTGTAAATGTGAGGATTTCCCTATTGGAAATCCCACAAAGAGGAAGTGCCTACCCTGTGTGTCCTCATCTTGGGAGAAATTTATCTTAATCTAAACAATCCACTAAGTACAGAACCCAAGTCCTCCTGCTCTCACTCATAGGAGTAGTTCCAGTAATTTTAACTGGGCTACTCAGTGGAACTGACCCCACAAGGTGCATGGCCCTCAAAGGTCCCACTGCTGGCTTGTTCCTGTTAAAATGAATATGCATCTGTTGCAAATTGCAAGAGTGGTTCCTTGCCTGTCATGCAGGACAGTAGCTTTCAGCCTTTCCAGGAGTCTGATTGTGGTGAAACTTGGACTATGCAAGACCAATTAAAACTTCTTGCTTACAAAATCAGTCAAAAAATGCAAAACATGTCTCAGCACACTATTACATTGCTGACTTTCCCATTTTTACCATAGAATTATAAATCAATTGGAATATAAATATTATACTTGCATTTCAGTGTATAGTATAGAGAGTCATATAAACAAGTCAATGTCTCTATGAAATTTTAGTTTGCACTGACTTTGCTACTGTTTATATGTAGCCTTTGTAAAACTAGGCAAATATCTAGATGAGTTGATGCACCCCAAAGAAGACCTTTGTGTACCCGCAGGGGTACATGTTGAGAACCACTGATACAGGGGACTGAAAAGTATTGGCGATCAAAAGTAGCTAGATGCTTAATGGCTAGTAAAATGTGGCTATTCTTTTCCTGTCCCCAAGGATTCGGAAAAGAAAAGTATCCTTTTGTTAACTGTGATATACCTGCTAGTATAATGAGAAAGACAACAAATAGAATATTTGTGCTAGCTAAGTTGGTTTGTGGTTTTCCTTATTTTGAAAACAGTAGTAGGAGGTACTACTGAGCAGTATTCGGAAGGGCTCTTTAATAGAGATGTGGGTTGCCGATTAACAGCTTTTTTACAACCTACCCTAGGATCCAGGCCTATTTGCATAGTAGTGGTATGCAGCTATTTTACAAAGTAACAAATGCAACTAGAACAGAATACAGGACTATGTAGCACTTTAAAGACTAACAAGATGGTTTATTAGCATTTTTTTATTCACTTAGGAGCTTTCATTGAAGAGGGATCATGACTCCCTGGTCTGGCCACAGTTTCTCAGATCAAGGGAAAAAAGAAAAAAAAAAAATCAATCAAAGATACAAATATTATTGCCCAAAATATTATTGCCCAAGATATCACAAAGACATCTTGCACACCTGTAATTACGGATTTTTCTAAAATATATGACAAAAGGTATTTTGCTCCCTCCCCCCCCACCCCTTTTTTTGGATAAATAAAAGCTCTCTGTGGATCAATCCTATACCACTAAAGTCAATGGGAGCAGAAGGTGGCCGCTATGAAAATATTGTGTTTAAAATATTTTATATAGTTTATGTATTAAATAGCAACTAGATTGTAAATGTCAGTGATTTTTTTTTTGCATGAGATGGAGGCAAGACGCTGCAAAGAGCACACATGATTCCCTAGTGACTTTCCCTTTAAGTCCCTAAGAAATAGCCAACTAATCTGAACCTTAGAAGTGCAGCAAGTTCTAAATTCTCCTTATCCTTGTTTCCCATCCCCTAGAGCATTTGTCAGATCATTTTGAATGTGTTTGCTCTGTTAAGTGGTATTTGCTGTCTCCAATCCTAGGAGTCTTCAGCACTTAAGACCCCATGAAAACAGGAAAAAATCACAGACCTGTTCTTTGACAGCTTAATTGAAGCACCAGATGAAAATAACAGAGTGAACAGTCAATTATAACAGGAAGCCCTGGAAAATGTCTATGTAGGGGAGGGGACAGGGAGAATTATTCACAACTTCCCCATAAACATACCTGATCATAAGCCGGTTTGTGGTTGGTGCTTTGCTTCTCATAGTGGCTGTTGATGTTTCTCTCCATTTCATTTCTCTCTGAGGAAATGGGTTTTACATCTACACAGCACTCAGGGTATTGCGAGTAAAAGGTTTCATATCCACCTAGGGGGGAAAAAAAACAAAACCCAGAAATATTAACTTTCAGGTTTCTGAAAATTCAGTTAAATTAAGGTGGCTCAGAAGTTAAGCTTTAGGAGCTTCCAAATAAAATCAGCATAATAAGTGACCAGTCCCTAAGGGGTGTTCAATAACAAAAAGTTCCACTCTATCAAAGTGTTTGTTTAAAAAGGCTTTGTGCTCTCAAAGAAAAACTGCATCATAGCTAACAATTATTAACTTGCTAAAAAGCTGATTGCATACAGATTAAAATGGTTTGTGAATGTGGATCTGGCAAATATTAACTTCAGAGGACTAAACATTATTGTATTTTATAAATGATCATAATTTCTAGCACTTGAGACCGAAAAGAATGCTAAATGCAGTTTTCATCCTCTTGATATCAATTGCTATCCTACGCATTCTGTCAAAATAATCCATTTCATATATTTGCATTTTTATGCAAGTAAAAGCACATAGGCGGTGTTTGCATTGTGATGATTAATTACACATTCACAAGGGATTGCAAGTTAATGAAGATGTTTTGAATGAAATCGATCCATTAAACAACAGCCATAAAACCTAATGAAATCCTGTGATAGCCCCACATGAGCTATTCTGCACCTTTAAGTACAGTGTTATATTTGCTGCATTGCTAATGAAAAGGAATTAATCCTATTATTACATTGTAAGTCAGAGTTTGTCATTGGCTAACCTGACATCTATTTCACCATCATGAATATTCTGTGCATCACTTTCAAGGGTGAATTTGAACAGAGAAACCATTTAAAGCCATTTTGTAGTTTATTAATTGTGCCTTTTAGTGAGTTTCCAGTAAAAGAAAAAAAGAAGAATATGTATTAACAGTAAATGTAATGGCCCTTAGGAATGTGGCCCTTAAATAAATAAGGTCCCCCAGACCAAATAAATGCAAGATGAGCTTAGAACCGTAATACTACTCTGCTATACTTTAGCACCTTACCACGTTCAATACTACTCTACTAGTCAGTGCAGAGTATTATATTAATGGAATGCCTCAGGAATAATGCAAGTGCTAGAGTTTTAAATGGCTCCGTAAGAAAACTGGATGGATTTGTTACCCAAATAAATATATACTCATGCTGACATTTTAATCTGTCTCAGATGTCTAAATAAACATATGCAGTGTTTGAGAGGATGTATGCTGAAATTCATATTGCTCTGAATTATTCAGGGTGCTGCAGTTGCAATATTTTTTCTATTTACTTCAATGGGCTTTAGGTCAGGCCCTAGAAGATAGAAATTCCATCCATTCATAATTCAGAACCTATACCTTTCCACCCTGTGCAAGACAGTACAACCCATTGCCATGTGAGTATGCAGTTCAAGTAACTAGGTCAGTAGGGAAATAAATAAAATACAAGGCTTTAAAAGGGATAATAAACATTCAGGGCAAATAGTTTTTGGCTCTTTACAAGCCCTCAAATTCCTCCATTCCTGTGCTTGAAATTAACTCTGATATAAACACCCCCAAACTCCCTCTTCATGTTGCTCAGTCTCTCCTGTGTGCCTCCTGGCCTTGCATAATTGTTATATATTTTAGCCATTTTCTCTCTGATCCATATTGTTGTTTCCACTCTTGAATAAGCAGACAGCCATCCAAGTGAAATCTAGATTTGTTTTCAACCCAGACACAGAGGTCTCTTGGGAATGTGTGTGCAGCAAGCAAATGGTTAATTGCTTGCCTGGGGATCAAGATATTTGCAGACCATTCTTAACATGAGTCATCTGGTCCTCCAGCTCCTGCTGTCCCCCCTCCTCTCCACCCAACCTAACTTCCTTGAGGTCATTTCTGCAAATCAGAGATTGCTCATCAATTGAAGCACAGCACAGCTCTCCATTTTCATCAATAACTACTGTGATGTCCTGTCATAGTAAGCTTGTCCCACTACCCACTGGTTAAGTAAGTGATTTATTATTTTACCCTTCCACAACCCCTTTCCACACACACACACTCCCTCCCCCTTTTCCCGCCTTGTAAAAAGAAACTACCCCTCCACACATGAAAGATCTGACGCATTCAACTCCTGGAACTAACAAGTAAAAGAGCTTATAAAAAACAAAACAAAAACAAAAAAAACCCACACATAACCCCATCACTCAAACTGGCATGAGGTTACTCAGCAGTAAAAGCAATTCCTTCTAGAATTGCACAGGGACTGTGATTAGCTGACAAGAGTTCTGACTCTTCCCTCTCATCAGGCTCCAATTAGCCACACTTTCCCCCTGTAGCTAGTGGCCCTCTTTTCACACCACGGCCATGATGGTAAACAGCGATGATGAAAGCCTTAAAAGCCTGTCTCTTGTGGCCCTTGTGTCCTCACTCTAGTCTACAGTAAGGTTATTTTTAACATTTTGAAACACAGACTGAGGCATTAGGACAGTCTGCCTACCAAAGCCAGCAACAGCTTTTGGGAAAGTACCCTCTAATAGTAAGGTGACTATTTCACACTCCAGGTATGAGGGACTAGGTAGCAATGTCAACAATACAGAAAACAAAAATGCGCCTTTTTTCTGATCAGTAGTCAGAGTTTCTGCAGTGATTCTTATTTCCCCCTGGCATTTCTGAAGAGCGCATCTCCCAGAATCACAGTGATTTCCAAGGGCCTGTCCCCACCTGAGTCACAGCCTGGCTTGTTCCAAATCACACCATTTCCTAAATGCTGCTACATACTTTAGGTTTCTGTGTGGTCTTGAGCTTACAGGGTTTACCGTAAGTGACAATGAAAAGCGTTATGGTCAAAAGGGAAGAGAATCTGTAGTTTTACTAGTTAAGGTAAATTATTTCTACCCCAAGTTGGAGATATTTTGCAATAAAACCCCAGCAAAAACAACCTTCATTGTGAGAGTCAAAGGGAAAAGATGGCCTGGTGGTTAAAAGAAACCAAACACAGGACAGAATAAGATCTTGCTCTTTTCCCACAGGTTGCCACAAACTTCCTGAGTGACCTTGGACAAGTCACTTAACCTTTACTTTACAGAGGTGTTGAAAAGCCCAACTTGGCATTTGGAAAACATGTGGCACTCACAGAGGAAAGCGGGTATAATATTATATATTCCCACCTCGGGTGCTGAAAGCACCAGAGCCTTCAGCATTGTATCATGAATATTTACCTGCATCTCACGCAACTACACTCCTCTGTTGTATTGTTCCTTACACAGGAGGCACAAATTGCAGCATGTGAGAAGACCTGATCAAAGTCACTAAAAGATTAAAGATAAGGCTTCATGCTTATCCAGGGACAAATTCTCAAGTCCCACAGGATTTACAACTTCTCTTACAAATGCCCTCCTTTCCCAGCATTGCTGCAATCATTTTATTCATTGGGAAGGGATGGAAGACCCAAGTTTCCACTTCACATTTTAAAAATCTCTTCAGGAATAAAGTCTTTGGTGTGGGTTTTTTTTTTCTCTGTAATGGAGAACTGCCACTTAAAGAACTGCAAAGCCCACTAAAACAAAGTGTTACTGAAAAGACATGAGACAGGGCTTGTTTTTTTACATTTATTCTTCTTCAACCCCCTCCTTGCTTTACCAAGAGCCTTGAGAACAGCACAGGCAGACAGGAAAAAAGGGAAGGAAAAAGCAAGGGCAGAAGGACAAGAGTTACAAGGAGAAATGAAGGAGAAGGGTGAACTGGGCGGACAAAAGAAAGGGCCGATTGCTCATTTTTATGGTTTTATGACCCATGCATTACCCAAAAGGAAAGTAAAAACAACAAGGACAATGCTATAAATAGTGTTTGGGAGTACTGTATTGGTGATATCAGCCATTGGATATTGGCGCTAGGGGATTTTCTGTGGGCCCCAGACGGAGAACCCAGAGATGTCTTTAGAGCAGCGATCTTCGCCAATTACTTAGGTGCTCTCTGCTCTGCTGAACACCAGAACAGATCGCTTGGCTTGTCAGTTACATGCAGGAGTTAGGACACGTTTGACCGAGACAGATGAAGTGGAGAGGGAAAGACTTTCCACCATTTTAGAGGTTTTCAGACACTCGGCGGCCCTACCCAGCGAAATAATCCACGATTCCCTTTTGGGAACGGCACACGCGCTGTGCAGGTAACAGAACCATTTGGACTGGAAAGCGCGTTTACGTGTCTCACTCCTTAACCAC
>JANRFK010003679.1:60363546-60374773 GCA_030068395.1 Apalone spinifera
CACCCAGTGACTAACAAAAATATATACAGTATTAAGGTTCCATGGGACACCATTTCCCACATCTCTCATTGCACAGGAATGGTGATCCGTGGCCAACGGGAGCTACAAGCGGCCATACCTGTGGATGTGAAAGTAAATAAAGCACCAGCGGGCCATCAGAGCCATCTCCAGCTTATTGCCCACCTCTGGAATCCAGTCTCCTGATTCCAGAGCAAGGTAATGAAGAAAGTGGCTGAGAGGCACCTCCAAATACAGATGCAAAAAAGTGCCCTTTAGAGGCAGAGGATGCCCATAACTGTGTACATGAACCTGTCTGCGGTATTTGATAGTACTGATCAGAGCATGGTGCTCAGATGTGTTACTGGATCAATGGAAAGCACTGAACTGGTGCTGATGGATGGATGGATGGCATTAGAGAGCGCAGATGGACAATTTGTTCTTCCACCTCCAGACATCAGCATCTGGCTGGAGCTAAATCAGAGCAAAAGCAGAAATGATGTTAGTGGGAAGGGGGAAAATGGTTAGCTACTACCATCATCTCTTCCATTAAAAGATCATGAGGCACTAGGCACTAAGATATTACTGTGATGGAGACTGTGTATCTTAGAATCTCAAAATAGCTACAGCTGTGAAAAATACCTTCCTCCACTATGACTGGCTAGAAAACTGCCTCATCCTATCAGGCTGATCCATGCATTAGCAACCATACTACAATTCATTATATAAAAGACCTCAAGAACAGCTTAAATTAGACCGGAATGCATCCATCATAATTTTGCCACAACAGGCAACTTTATCCATTTTTCAGCTTCCGTTCCTTGCCCGAGTCCTGGGCTGAAAATTCACTGTCTGAATAGAGGACAGTTATCCAGTCCAATGACTGCTGATCACATATTTAGAATACATGCGTATTGCCTTGTACTTTAGCTGTCAGCATATATCAAATCAATTTGGACACACTATAAGAAGCTGTGCTCCAATACATTGAGCCTCTGTCACGCTGAATGCCATGTGGTGACCTATCCAGGGAGGCAGGATGCAGTCTGGCATGCTGAGCTCAATGCAGAAAGAAGTGGATGCACATCCAGAAATAAATCCTCATTCTAGCAGACACTAGTTTACTAAAGGCAAGTACCTTACTGCAAATACTCCATTCACTCACTCACTGACGGATGGACAGCATGTGCATTCATTCAGCATTTATTTGGGCATGCTGAAAGCAGTTAGCATGAGATTTGAACCAGACACATGGGATTATGAGATTCGTTTTATTGCAGTGGCACATAATTCTACCCTGCTAATTCTCTCCCTGAGCACAGTTCAATGGGAAACGAAGCCTATTATCAAACAGAGATTGTGGGTTGATATTTGCTTGCTGTTAAATGGCATGGCTCCAGCAGCTTGCAAAGTAGAAGCAACAGCAACATCTACATATGGGAGTTTTCCTGTAGGCATCATTATAGCTACAGTGTTTAGGGTGTGAAAAAAAAAATCACACCTCTGAGTGCCATTGTTAAACCATTCCAACTCCTGCTGTAGATGTATCTAGGGGTGCATCTACACGGCACCATTATTTCCAGATAACTAGCATTATTTCAAAACAACAATGCTTGCATCTACGCAGCCATTCAAAATTATTTCAAAATAACGGAAATAACGGACGGCTTATTCCGAAATCTGTAAACCTCCTTCTACGAGGAATAACGCCTCTTCCGAAATAGCTATTTCGAAATAAGGCTTGTGTAGATGCTCCACTGCTGCTGTTTCGAAATAGCCCCTCACTAAGACCATTCTAAATTATTCCTCCCCAGTGCCTCCTGGGACTCTACATCGAGATAGGCTTTCCGAATGTAGATGTGCTGTCTCGGACTAATTTTGGGGCTTCCCTACAGTGCAGACGTGCTATTTCGAAATAAGTTATTTCAGAATAACTACTCCGGAATAGCTTATTTCGAAGTAAGCATGCAGTGTAGATGGACCCTAGGATGAGAAAGAATTTTTCCTTTGACCTAGCTCCTGTGGCCCGGGGAGCTGGATGACTATGCAGCACCCAGAGCGTAGATGTGCCCTCAACCTTGTTCCTTCTCTTCCACGCAGGCTGTAGCTGAAGTCATGAAGAGTGGAAGGATGCTGACCCAGACCTGCTTTTGGTTCCAGTTCAGGAATCTCATACCAGGTAAAACAGTTTTGCAGTTAATCATGAACTATAGGCGCCTGGAAAAGGCGCTGGACTTCATACAGGACTAACAGGGCAAAATTATGTGCGGCGTGTCTATAAACGTGATTTTGAAACATGGAGGCAACATGTCCACGCGTGTCAGCCAAACCATGCTGGAAACTGGCTGTGTTGGAATTGGGATTAAATGGTGATTAAACTAGTCTTTTGGCCATTGTGAACAAGACAAGAACAATAAAGGGCTTGTCCCCACCAAAGCAACGTGCATTGTAGTGTGCGTCAGGCCTGCCGACAGGGTTTGGAAGATAGGACAAGGGCTCAGGGCTCCTGGCTGCCACCGCTGCTACCTCAGGAGTGCTACCCAAGGCCTTTAAATTGCCACCCGGTGGTGCTGAGGATGCTGGGAGGGAAGGCCCGGCACCGCTTACTCCAGGAGGCACTGAGGACTGGCTGCTTCTAGCCCCAGGCCTTTCAGGAGCACGGAGGTGCCCCTCCATCCTTGCCCACGGGCCTGGCAAATCTGTCAGCCCCCCGATGTGCATGTTGCATACAAACTGGCCCCTCTGGACCCTGCTGGTGTGCACTAAAAGTTCCGTATGATGAGCTAATATAGCACTGTTTGAAATGGGACTACCTCGATGTGCAGCGGGGAACTTTGAGTGCATGCCAACAGGGTCCAACAGGCTAGTGCACAGTGGAATTTCACAGTTCTGATATTCACTAATGCACTGTGCCGACAAGCCCTAAGCAGCATATATCCCTGTGCCTGTGAGCTGGGGGGTGTTCTCAGGGGAAAGTCATTCTTTTCAACAGCTCTAGCTGCTTCAACCACGGACAAGGGCTCTCGACCCCCTAGAGTTTCAATCATAAGAGAAATTATATTTTTAAGACAAAAACCACATTAAGAATTGTGCATGTGATAGACAGGAAATAAAGAGTGTTTGCCGTGATCGGCTTTTACGCTGCAGTCATAGATCTCAAAAGTACTCTACAATGAAAGTCTGGGATCATATAATCCCCTTTTTTAGAAGTCTGGGGAAAATGAGGCCCCAGAGAACAGAAGTGCCTGGCCAACGTTATCTAGCATGCCAATAACTGAGATGGGCGTACAGGAGGCCCCCGACTTGCGACGTGATCCGTTCCCGGAGAAACAGTGCAAGTCAGGGGCGTCATAACTCGAATCCTCATTTGTGATAGGTGCTGTGCGCCGTTGGAAATGCAGGCCGAGGACGTAAGTTGGGAGGTTTCGGCCCCTTCCGTGCTTACAAAAATGGTTGGAAGTGCAGAGGGTCGGAACTCGGGCGGTCGCAAGTCGGGGGCCCTGTAGGACCCTCCGATCCCAATCTCCTGATTCTTAGGCCAGTGACCTCCCCCTAACCTTGTGCAGCTGTTTAACAAACCAGCATTTTCTATACAGCTAGGCTTTCTTGTCTTTATATCAAAATTGACACGTGTAATGATCCTAGCTCAAAACCACTGCACCATCAGGGCCCATTTACACTACAAATGCAACCACGCCAAAGGATTTGGCTCCCACGCAGTTGTTCCCAGACAGATTTAAAGCCTGCGTTCATCTTAAACACATCTGCACTAGTCTAGGGCAGAATCCCTGCTTAATCATGCCAGGCCACATATAGTCTGTAACTGTTCCCTTCTTTCAGTTGTATTTGTACATACACAGCTCCTTAGAAGCTCAACACTAGAACGTCAATGGTGCTGCATGGTCAGGAGGGCCCAGGTGCGGTAGAGAGCTGTGTGGGGAAGCATACAAGGCACTTACTTGCGTCATGCCTAGCCTAGCTGTAGTCATTTAACAGCTGGCTAGTCTTAAAAACAACATCTAGAAGTACAATTTAGCACCTAGAGATTTAGCATTCCAGAGACTTAAGAATGCTGAAAGCATTCCCAGTCTTCCGGCTTTCAAACTGCCTTGACCATGCAATTTCTTAAAGCTCGCCTTATTTCCTTTGAGTCTGACATAAAGGCTTTGCAGGCAGTGAGAGAAGCCACTTTCTGTCTAATGGCAGAGCTAAAACCTGTGGCAAGGAGGAACTTTGCTATTTTGTTCTGCTGAGGTGGTCCGGGAGTCTTCAATTAAACTGTTTTTAATTTTAAAAAATTTCGACCCACTGAAACGGAAGCTTTTCACAGGAACACATCAGGGGATTTTTTCATGCCCAGGGTGGAATTTCTAGTCAAAGACTATGAATGCCCCAGAACAGTCATAGGGTGCATCTTTACAGCAGGGCTTAAATCAAAATAAGCTATGCAAATTGAGCTACATCAATTTTATAGCTTATTTTGATTTAAAAAGAGCTTATTTCGAAATTGGGAGCATCTACACAGCACTTATTTGGAAATAGAGCACTCTTCCTCTGACTTCCCTTACTCCTCATACAATGAGGGTTAC
The DNA here is from genome assembly GCA_030068395.1 of Apalone spinifera. NCBI lineage: Eukaryota > Metazoa > Chordata > Testudines > Trionychidae > Apalone > Apalone spinifera. Next base: position 60,368,133 of record JANRFK010003679.1, read on the forward strand.
AGTCATTGGAGTAAGCAATCCTCCAGCTTGACAATATTTCAACATTATTTCAAAATAGCTGCCTGCTGTGGAGATGTGGACTAAGTTATTTCAAAATAACATTGCTATGTAGACGTACCCATAGTGTGCAGACACTCAAGTAGCATTTGGGAGACCCAGGTTCAAGTCCAGAGTCATGCAGAATAGTGGTTTGAGAGCCTGGTTATTCTGGGGTATCTTGTTTTCCACAAATAATTTCAGAAGGTCTCTGATGAAGAATGGGTAAAATTTTGAGTTTTCATGGGATGGGAAAACTACTTTGCACCTGGCTCTTTTTTCTCTCTAGACTAAATGTTATAGAGGATATTGTTCTCGTGAGAGGAACTGGGTTTTGGACTGAAATCCTCTCTATATGGAAATGTACAGCACAAGCAGCTAAAAGTTAGTTTATTCTTCATGCTCCTTCTGCCCTTCACCTCTCTGTTCAGACTGACAATAAGGTGGCTCATTATATAGTAACATTTGTTGTAACATGAAGGTTGGCCCACAGAGACCTAGCCTAAGACCCACTAAACTCATTTCACTTGGGCCATCAAGAAGCCACTAAAGTGGTGATTTCCAATCCCTATCAACCTGAGCTGGGTCCATCTTCTGTTTCCAGTCCAGCACCGTTTGGAGTTTATATTAGTGCCTGTGTCAGGGCCCAAGTTAAAATTCTTCAGCAATGCTTCTCCTTACTGAACAGAAACACTTAGCTCATTCTTATATCAAAAGCAAAACCAACCACTGCATGAAAAGAATTTTATGCACAGGTTTCAGCTGGCTAAGTTAAGGCAGACTTCAGCACACTAAATGACAGAGACCCTTTGAGATGAAAATAAAAGATTGTTCCTGTTTATGCACTTTAAAATCTGGTGAAGAGCTTTTCTGGGTTACATTGCAAGTGACCTTAGGATCTAGTGTGATGTGAGAAGCACTACACTTCTTGATCTGGTCATCAACAAAAGTACGCACACCAGCAGAGAGGACCACTGCAGTATGTGCAGAGTGTACACACTCAACAGCTCAGTGGCCTCTGCAATCAAGAGAACAACCTTCAACTTCTCTGTGCCACACATGCATCAACATGAGGGAAACATGGTCCTGAAACACAACCATGTGCAGTCTCTCCAGGCCAGGGGCTTTGATCAGATTGCCTGATATAGCAAATCTACAACTGATTCACTTGGGCAAATACAAGAATACATTGACCAATGGGATTGCAGCCCTGGTGGCCAGCCACACCTCACAACTGAGAAAGTCTCATGAAGTCCCCCTCTCCTTTCCATTTGCACAGACTCCCAACCTATTTGCAATCCCATTCCATCCCTGTGGCAACTACAGCAACTGATTAGCATGGAAAACGTAGTATTAGGAAAGTACTCCATGTATTTTAGCACCTTTTAATGCAATGTACCTGCTGGAAACAAAGCCGCGTCACTCCCATAAGCCCAGTCATCTTCCCAGGGATGCCACCGTGCACCAGGTGGGGTCCATGCACCATGCTTTGAGAACCACAAGAACCAGAACATCTCACATGGCAAGTGAATAACGCCCCAATAAAATAAGCAACATGCAGCCCAATAATGGGCCTGATCCTACATTCCTTGTCCACTAAAAATTCCCTTTGGACAGGCAAGAACGTAGGATCAAGTCCATGATATATAGTATACATTTTTCATGGCCAAGGGCTTGGGAAGCAATGCATAATTGAGGCAAACCAGTGCTCCCCTCCCAAAAAAGACTTTATTCCATACCATCCCATAGTCTGCTCTTTGCTATTAGTCCCAAGTAGGGCTAAAATCCTTATAGCAAATTCTTGGTGATGGGTCCTTGGTTTTGGACTTCCTTTTGCCATCCTGCAGGAACTATGTTTGGTGTCTTTCAAACCACGCTGCAAGGTTCACCTATGAAATAAATGTAGTATTGCCATTATTTGGGCAGGCAGCTGGGGGTGTGGGAAAGGGAAATTAGTCAGCACATAGGATTAATTGGGCTCAGTGCCACCCATTGGCAGCGCTTTTGTCATTTTTAATTGCGTGGTGCACCCACATGAGCAATGATTTCATTATATGCATATGTGCATGTGTATACCACGTACCAGTAGACAATGGCCCTGGCTCGCAGAGGTGCAGAGAGCTGACTTCAGTTGGAACTGCGAGTGAGCAGCACCTTAAACTCCACGTCTAAACCCATTCTTAGCATGCAACGCTATCGTCATTAGGTCACATTCTCACATCAAGATTCTGGCTTTGTTACAAATAGCTCCTTTAAAATAAGTGATTAAAGACAGTGGTGTCTTATGTACTGATAGAAGACACACTAGCTACGTCTACGCTGCAACGCTATTTCAGGATACTGGAGTATCCCAAAATGGCTATCCCGCGTCTTCACAGCAAGCTCATTATTTCAGGCTCGCTAATCTGAAGTCCCTGTAAACCTCATTCTACAAGGAGTCAGGAACATTTCGGAATAGCGCGTTATTTCGAAATTTGGTGTTGTGTAGAAATTCAGCGCTGTGTAGACAGCGCCAAATGACATAATAAGCGATTTCAAACTAGCGTCAAAATAAGATACACAATTTGCATTGCTCAAATTGCGTGTCTAATGTCGAGTTATAGTGCAGTGTAAAGACACATCCACAGGGACAGAGCAAGAAACATTCTGCTCTCTTACTCACATTTGGAGTCGCACTGAAATCAATAGGACTGCTTGGGGGAGTTAGACCAGCAGTTTTTTTGGCTCCAAGTCTGTGCCTATTTAGAATGCACATGTTCCTACACAGACCGTAATATAAATTAGTTTGCACTGAGGAGATCTTGTCCCCCTCCGCCCCCATCTTTCAGTTTCAATAGGAATTGTGGGACTGATTTCAGAGCTTGGATTTTGCTCCTGTTCCCAGTAATGAAAGCTACAGTAACTAGTCAGTGACTAGACAAGACATTCCCGGGTGATCAGTCTAGATGACATCATGAAGGTGTGTAGGAGGAAGCTCTGCATATTGTTTACCTACTTGGAGCTCAGTAATACTCCAAGCTGCTCTCCAGCAAACAAGTGTGTTAAACATTTGCCTCTCAACATCAAAGATGTGAAGGAAGAAAATAACTTGATTGGATTTCCCTTCAGTCAACAGGAAACTTAACCTCTCAGCTGCCTCCATTTATATGTTAATCCAGCCCTCATTTTCTATCCGGTCACTCTGCAGCCTCCTGGATCTGATAAAAGCCACACCATTTGCAGTAGCTAATTTGCACATGGACCTAAGAAACTAAAAATATAAAGATTCATTTTCCTTGTCAGCCATCATTTCTTCATGGAGAGTCAGGCTTTTCTGAGGGGGAATCTTCATTTTGGTCTTTCTGTCATAGCTATATTTCTCTTAATTTCCCCCTGACCTCGACCCCAACCTCTACTCCCACCCGCATCCCCACCCCTTGGTCTTTGATAAATGTAGATAGACAATTCAACTCTAAGGGTACGTCTACACAGCAACATTATTTCAAAATAACTAGCGCTATTTCAAAATAATTTTCTCCGCGTCTACACAGCCAGCAGTCCTTTAAAAATAATGTTGAAATCCTGTCAGCTGGAGGACTTCTTACTCCGACACTTCTTACTCCGACTCTTGAAATCCTCATTGTCCGAGGAGTAAGGGAAGTCGGAGGAAAAGTGCTCATTTCTAAATAAGTGCTGGGTAGATGCTCCCAATTTTGAAATAAGCTATACAATTGGTATAGCTCAAGTTGCATAGCTTATTTTGAGTTAGGGTGCATCTACACATCTACACAGCAGGGCTTCAGAAGGGACAAAGTGACAGGGAAGGCTAGCTCAGTGGTTTAAGCATTGACCTGCTTAAACCCCGAGTTGTGAGCTCAATCCTTGAGGAGGATGTTTAGGGATCTGGGGTAAATCTGTCAGGGATGGTACTTGGTCCTGCTGTGAGGGCAGGTGGCTGGACTTGATGACCTTTCAAGGTCCCTTTCAGCTCTATGAGATAGGTATATCTCCATATATTAAAGCCTTTGCCATTCCCATTATGGCTTTTCTAAGCTCTGCACTCTAAGGATGTTCTTTATTGGAGCAGAGGAACAGTCTAGCCTTCCCGTACAGGCTGAGCACGCCTTCTTATGAGGGGTTGGATCACACTGGCTGCCCATGCCGATTGTCAGATTCATTTGGGTTTGAAGGAAGGGTGATTTTGGGGGGAAACATTCTGTTTGCTTATTGTTTTCCCTGGCATGTGCTGGGGCTGGTACTTTGCTTAGATGACCAGAAGTCTTATCAGTCCAGGGAATTTAAAGCAAATACTGTGGCTCCAGTGTAATAGTTTTGTTGGAGAGGGACAGAGGCCAACCTGTGTCATAAGGTCCCAGTAAGGACTCCCAGATGCTGTATTAGTCTATCAGGGCTGGAATGGCATGGATCAGAGAAAGGGGTGGTGGAGTATGGCAGGGGTTCTGTATGGGCCTGAGGTTTTTTTTTTGTTTGTTTGTTTGTTTTTTGGCCCCATCTCATCTAGGTGAGATTTCTCCAGAACAGATCTATCTGCCATCAACAGAACCAGCACCGGCAGCCTCCAGCTACCTTCTGCTAGCCTGGGGCCCTCTGCATATATGTTTTAAAACTACCCACTTCATCTAGAACTAACAACAAGAATTCAGTTCATTAGGGGGAGTAAATCAGGCCTGGCCCAGCACCTTATTGATAAAGCAGAATGCAGAGGAACCAAGTCTGGGTCTTGAGCCCTCATTCCCAGGCAAGAAAAGGGTGATGGGAAGAGATCTCAGGCCCTTGTATTGCTCTCTGCAATATCTGCTTTGGCAGAGCAAGGAGCACTGTTAACTTCTTCCTCCTGAATCTAAAGGACAGTTGACCGGATATGGGATTTAGAGCAGTAGAAAAATAGATTCTTGGAGATTATGGAATCCAGTGTGTAAACAAAAGTTTGGAACAAGAGTGAAACCACAAGCTGCCTTTCAAACTCTGCCTCAAAAGTTAGCAACCAAACAAAGCCAACAGAACAAAGTCAATAAGCTACCGTAGATGCCTGGTTTCTAGGCAGTTGTGTGTACAAACTAATAGAGTATTGAGAGCCACTCCAGGAGAGCATGATGCTAATTTAGGTCAGTGCTATGCCAACTCTGCAGGGTTCAGTTAATGAAAGGCTTTGAGATTTGAACCCTACAGTTTGCTTTGCAGCAAGTGGAAGTGAATTAACACTTGCTGGTGTCAGTTTGATAAATGAGAACTTCCTGGGGACATCCCACACTGAGTGTCCTTCCTGTCTATACAGGTAAGGTGGCTTCCTTCCCAACAGACTCTGTTCCAAACACATCTAAGCTAAGGACCAGGTCTACACTAGATCTGGAAGGTTGTGTTAAGGTTCGCAATTCCAGCTACGTAAATTACATAGCTGGAGTCAAATTTACCTTAAGCCAAGCTTGGCACTTTCTTCAGAGGGAGGCTGATGGAAACAAACGCTCCCATCTGCTTCCCTTATTCCTTGCGACGGTGAGGAGTACTGGTGCCAACAAGATTCACCCTCAGCATAAGACCCAATGGTGGGTCCTAACTAGACCTGCTAAATTGACTGCCAGAAAGATAGATCTCCGGTGCGGCAAGTGAAGATGTGGCCTCTGAAAGTGTGTCTCCAAAGCCCAGTGAGGGAGTAAAAGTTCACTAACAAACTTTGCCCATATTCTTGTCACTGATGCGAACACGGGCAGAGATTCACAAACGTGTCACAACATGAACCTGAAAGGCTAAGTCTGGGAAGGCCTGTGTTTCAAAATGACACTCTATTTTATAAGGCTCTGATATTGGTTCCAACAGCTATGCCTTTCCCATAGCTCAAGACAAGCACCGCTTGCCACATGAATACTGTCAAACTCCTCAACCTTACTTGATCCACAGCACAGGCAGAAGATACATTTCGTGGCTCCATCTTATAATGGGAAGGAGGTGGAGAGTAACCAAGAGCAGAATTACAGAATCATCTGAGCAGTGTTCTTCAACCTTTTAATAGAGAGGCCTCCAACCTTTTAATACCCACGATCACTTTTTAAATGTCAGGGCAAGCCAGGATCTACCCCATCCCTTCCCTGAGACCCGACCCCTTTCTTGAGGCCCTGCCCTCTCCAAACCTTTCTGTGGACTACCCATTGCTAATGGAAACTCACTGTTAATTACATAATTACGCCCGAGACACTTTGCTAGGACTGCAGCTGGGGAGAACGGTTTAATTTAAATGATTAAACAAATGAAGCATTTTAACTCTCTCATGTTAGTTGATCAAACTTCATTTTAAATAAAGTAAAACATTATGTCCAATACAAAAGGTTTCAATGTTTTCTTTCTTTATGGCAAGGGTGGGGAACCTTTTTTGGGTCGGGGGCCACTGACCCACAGAAAAATCAGTTGGGGACCACACAAGTGAGAAGCAAAAAAATTCCTCCAAAACCCCCCAGCCCTCACTGATGTGGCCCCCAACTGAGATACCTCACTCCTCTAGTGCTCCAGCCCCATGGGGTGAGGGGAAGGGACAGGGAGAACTGAGGTTCAGGGCGTCCCATAGGCCAGATTTACTTTTTTGGGGTTCCAGAGTTAGTGGATTTTGTGGACTC
>JANRFK010003679.1:60380686-60399278 GCA_030068395.1 Apalone spinifera
TAAAAGCATTTGCAGAAAATCATGCCAGTCTAGATGTAGCCTCTGAGTACGGTTATCCAGCCAGTTATGCACCCACCATGCATCATAACAGTTCACAATCATTTGGGACAAACATCTCTCTGGTCTGCTCTAGGTATATTTAATCCTGCATTGGCATGGACAGAGAAGATGACCTCTTGAGTCCCTTCCAGCCATTTATTTCCATGATTCCATGATTTCACTGACCCAGATGACATTTAAATCATTCCTAAATCATCCCCGGAACACATGACGTATTCGCCCAGAAAAACTTAATCCAATCTTGCTCCTCTTCACACAGCTCTGGCCATGGTCATTATCCTCCATGCCTGCCTTGCACATTTTGCTTAACAATCAACAATGAAAAAATATGATTTTGTTTACCTGAATATGAAAATATGATTGTATTAATCCATGACACAAGTCTTAAGCGTGCAAGGAGAAAAAAGTTACTAGGTTATTTATCCCCAGTGTTGTGTTCTTCTCAGTAAGGTTTAGAGACCTTGTACATAAGCTATTACATTGTTGCCAGCTCTTGTGAAGTTATTGTAAATCTTGTGATAGTTGATTTTCCTTCAAGCCTCTATTCCTGGAGTCATGTGATTATGTGACACTATCTGTTTTCATCGACAGACTCTCATGGATGTTCCAGGAAGCTTGAAAATGTGACTGCCAACCCCAGAGGCTCTAACGCTGGAGGAAAACAAAGAACCCCAACCTTTATTTTAAAATTCATTACCTTTAAACTCTGGGCTGGCAATACTGAAGGTATCTCACGCCACTGTTACATAACAAACCACCCCTGGCAGTACTGGGTGTTGATGGCTGGCTGCTGCTTGATGCCCCACCTTACAAGATTGAGGCAGGCCTTTAGTCTCTGCAGCTACACCCCAGTCCTTATGTAACTGGCAGCTGTTGCACATACTGTGGATAGGAAGCAACAAGCCCTACAGCTGTACTGGTTCAGCCTAACTGCATTTTACAAGGAAAGGCCTTGTGGGTGGTAGCTACTCCACTCCCAGCCTCAGTGGGGCACTAGGGAACAGCACCTCAGCAATCCCAGCATGCGGTGACACCACCACAGGTGCAAGGCTTTGTGTGTGAGGAAGCCCTCATTCAGCTCTGTCAAGAACAATGTCCCAGGGAGGTACCAAACCCAGGCAAGCAAGACTTTTCCATGTAGTTCCCTATCATCTATCCATCTAGGTTCTTAGATCGACAGCCATTTCTTGTGATGGACATGCCCGACAAGGGGAAGATAGCAATGGCCGGTGGGTAGGTCAGAACCAAGCATTAATAATTTCACCGATCCTGGCATGCTAGATGGGTGAGTTGCAAATGCCAGACAGTTTTTTTGGAAAGAATTCCCAGATGGTCTTACTCAGAGATAAAGCATTTGTCACTCAATTACACCCCAGAGTGGGTACTGGTCCATGTGGTGGTCTTGGCTGGATAAAATTCATGTACTGCTGATGCCCTGTTTATATTATATCTTGACTCACAGAGGCGGAATTTTTGCTGAAATGATGTGTCCAGTGGCTTCCCACTGGAAGCTGCTCTGCTGAGGCTGGGAACAAGAGTGAAGAGGAGGAAGGCTGGGTTACCAAGGCAGAATGTAACATGAGAACCGGAGTGGTTTTCCTTTCCCACCTACTCTTGCTGCAGTAAATGAAGCACCATGGTAGGTCTGCAGACACTGATCACTCATCACACAAACACCAGACCCACAAGACTCTCCCACAACACCCACATCAAGACCTTTCTCAAAGGAAGTCAATCTGTACGTGAGGCCCTTTAAAAAAAAAGTGCGCTCACTCGCTCTCATGCCCGCTGTCTGGTAACTCTCCCACAAAGCCCACGCTACCATTTGGGTTGACCAGGTGGCTTGTCAGCAGTAGAATCTAAAGGAGGACAACACTGGTACCAAAAGATGTCAGCTCAGAGCTAATTTGCAGCAGCAGCTAAAGATTATATCGTTCCTGACTCACAACAGGGTATGCAAAACCCGTCAGCTGGACTCAAGAGTCTTTTGCTGCTTAGGACAGCAAAACATTAGAAGCCACGCAGCATGATCTGAACTAAGCATAACACTGGTAGCCATGAAATCCCAGGTTCTAATTCTGGCTGTCACTAACCAACTGAGTGACTTTCGGAAGCCACCTCACTGCTGTGTGCCCCCTCCCCTTTTGTAATGGTGGGGGTTGATCATGCTTACCTAACTCACACGGGGATGTTCGTGAAGAGTCATTAGTTCAACCAACAGCTGCTATTAATAATAATAAATACTGTCTATTGTTTCAGCACCTAGCCTTGGACAAAAGATGCCAAAGAACTAGGAGCTGTGCAAACACAGAATAAAAAGATTGTCCCCACTCTAAAGAAATTACAGTTGTAGTAACAATCTCAGTGGGTGCACTTTTCATATGGCAGCAAAGAATTCAAGGATGAAGGAATTAATGGCAGCTGATACCCTCTTGGGAACGGCATTCATTTTCCCCAGAGTATCCAAACCACGAATGCCACCTCTGCCCTCAGACAGACCCCAATGAGGGTCTAAATTGGGGAGGGTAACCACAAACAATAGAGCTTCCCATAAGGCCGTTTCCACTCTTCTGCGCATGAAGTCCTGGCCCTAGCAGAACCGGGTGAGCCAACTCCACTCTCAGTGAAAGGGGCCATTGCTGCAGGCAGGTGGTGTTCCTCCGACAGCACATGAGCTGTGACAGATGTAGGTCTGTGAGTAGCAGATTTGTACTACTCGTTTCAGCCCTCTGACGTATTCTGAGCTGTGCTAGTAGAGCACAAGATTGTTCTGTAACAAACAATAACCTTCGGGCCATCTGCAGTTTAGCCTCTGTGTAAGTGGTCTAGGCTGCTACGTGACTGCTGCTAAAAATAAACAGATGCAGCAGTCGGATAGGCTCTAAAAGCTTTTACGTCATCTGGAATACTACCTGGAGTGGTTACGCGCTGTCGTAGAACTGCAAGTGATGAGTAAAGCGATATTAGAGACGGCATCGCTCATTTTTGAAAGATTCCTTGTCTCTGAGTCACATCCAAAATTACTGAAATAGAAGGCCTGGCCTTCTCTTAAAAATGAAGTTGGCAGCTCTTATAGGAGTGAAAAATGCATATCCTTGAGCAGCGCAAGTTAAGCCACCCCAACCCGTGGAGCAGATGGTAGGGATGTGAACAACTAGTCGACATGCTAGTCAATTAATCGCTTCCCCCCCTTGCTGCCTCTATCAGAAAGAGGCAGCTGGAGGGAGGAGGAGAGGAGGTGCTTCAAAGTGGCAGCATCACATGAAACCAGGTTCCATGTGGCGCTGCCGCTTTGAAATGCCGCATGCAGCCCAGGGCCAGCTAGGAGTTCCCAGCTGGCCCGGGCTGCACACAGTGTTTCAAAGTGGTAGCCTGGGGTCTGGCACTTTGAAACGCCACGTGCAACCTGGGGCCAGCTAACCCCAGCTCCATGCTTTGGCACTACTGCTTTGAAACACCGGGGGAGCATGGGGGCAGCAGGGGATTGCTTGAGTCCCCCACTGGCCCCATGCTCCCCACTGCTTTTGCCTTTGAAGTGTAACAACAGCCCTGGGGCTGTTGCTACACTTCAAAGGTGTAGGTGCCCTTATCGACTAATTGAATAGTCGATGCAATTTGCCAATTAATCGATATCGTAGATGAGTCTAGGTCAAGGGAAGAATTCTTCTATTGAGTTAGCTATCGCTGTGGGGGAAGGGATTAGCTACAGCTATGGAAAAGCCCCTTCCGTTGCTATAGAAATTCTGTGTTGATTTAGATATACATATGATAGAGTCTGGAAGGGATTCCCATGGGTAGGGAACTGCCTGCAGCTTACCTGGCTCCAGCCCATGAAGCTCAGGGCTCCTCCCAGCATTGGGGAGCTGAAGCTGGTGCTCCAGCCCTGTGGCACCCCTACACCTCTGATGAACCCCCACTCCTCTCTTGCACCCTATCTTACCTACAGCCTGCTCCTACACCCTACCACCCTCCTAGATCCACCAGGCCCCCCCACTCCAAACCTGCTTCCCGGCAGCCTTCTCCCACACACTGAACTCCTTTTGGCCCCACCCCAGAGTCTAGAGGGGCCCACAAAAATCTACTAGCCTGGATCGCTCTGGTGTGTGAGGGGAATGTGGAGAGTATCTTTCTGCTTCTCAGTCAGGAGCCACATCAGTGAAGTGCTTTTATTTTTTGTGTGCGGTCCCCAACTGATTTTTCTGTGGGTCAGTAGCCCCCGACCTAAAAAAGGTTCTCCACCCTGATCTACACGATAGTGCTACAAACAAGCACAGCTGCTGTAGTATAGCATAGAGTAGCACACATACTGTAAATATAACCTAAGGAGGGAGATTTTCAAAGGTACCTAAGGGTTGTCTGTGGGCATTGTGTTTCTAAATCCCCTTGGCATCTTTGAAAATATCCTTGATTCTTTTTCTTTCATGCTGTTTGTTTACTTTTGGGGCATTTCACTCAGCTTGGATAGGGGCACAGGACTGGTCAGTTTCACTCACTGGTGCTCAGACCCGAATACAGTGCAATAGTTTCCAACACTGCTGGGATACATTGAAATAAATGAATAAATATATAAATAATAAATAAATTCACTGGATTCTTCTAAACAAAACGTAATGTTTCATGAGAGTAATTCTATGAGTCTATTATAGCTCTGCTACTGACCTGCAGTGCTACCTTCAGCAAGTCATTTCACCTTTCTGTGTCTCAACTTCCCTTCTCACCCTTTGTCAATCTTGCCTATTAAGACTAAGCTCTTCTGCTCAGGGACATTATGTATTTGTACAGTGCTTAGCGCAGGGGATCTTCAGTCTCGTTTGGGGCTTCCAGACTCTATCATAGGCATATGTAAACCAAACACAGAATTTGGTTTTGTAAGATTCTTTTCTCCCATTCAACCTTAAAAACAAACCCCTAATTTTGAGCAAATAGAACAACCCAACCCCTTTGCTATTTCCTGCATCATTTCAATTCTGCTTGTTTCAAAGCTGTGTGTTTTATGTCAGGAGCAATAATTGTGAAAAAGGCACATGCACACAACTGGATAGATAGGCAAGTTGTTATTAAAATCAGAATGATGGGGTTTCATCATAATTTAGAAGTGGCTTATTGCAAAAGCATACAACACCATTTCCTTTACTGGAGGGATTGAATTCTTGCCTGAATATATAGTTTAAGAAAGGATGCATAGAACATTTTTCAGAGAAAACCCCACACACTGCTATCAGCTTGAGCACAAAAGCCCTTTGCTTTTCTTCGGGGGTGGGGTCAGAGGATCCTGTTGTCCGACAATAAACATGAAGGAAGTACGGGAGGCAGAAATGGAAGCTGTTTTCATCTAAGTGTCTGAAGTTAGAATCTTTTTATGCAAAACAGGGACCACAGGCCTTTATTGTAGAGAAGCATCTGTTTGTTACAGACACTCTGGAGCAAATGTGAAATAAGCAAGCTTTGGGGAAGGGAGGGGTTCAAGATAGAGCAGACTTGACCTGTTAGGGCAATACGGAGGCGTTTATAGCATTGAAGAGGCTGGAGAGGCATAAGAATCCTTCCTCCCTCTCAATACACAGAAGAGACAGTCTCCTATTTACCTCTACAAAGTCTCTTAGAATAAAGACTATCTGCAAGATGCTGCACGAAGGCCATGTCTATGTTTACAAGCTTACAGTGGCACAGATGCACCACAGCTGTGCTACTGTAAGATCGCTCATGTAGCGGCATTATGCTGACAGGAGAGAGCTCTCCCGTCCACATAATCAAGCCAGCTCAGTAAGCAGGGGTAGGTATGCTAATCCCGCAAACCCTTGGTAGGGTCAGTAGCCCCAATAACCTGAATGGGACTATTTACCTGAGTAAGGTCTGCTCATGTGAGTAAGGATTTGCAGGTTAAGCCCTTAAAGTTTTATTTAATGCATACGTGTGATTAGTAGGTTAGAAATGCCTCCCACATTCCCACAATGGAGAAGGGAAAAGGACCACCAAAGTCAGGTAAGTATTTAGGATGGTATTTTCAGAAAACTCTTGGTATTGGCCTAATTCTTCAACAGGAGCTGAATTAGGTCAGTGCCGAACACCTTGGCCAATTCCACACTTCATTAATGTGCATTTATGATACTGGTTCATCCTGAGTCATGACATAACCCTGCCCAGTAGCCCACATATTGTACACAGGATACAGTCACACTGCAATCAAAGAGAGAATCGTAGGGATGTTTACTGCAACCAGACAGTGTATAATAGCTGTGGCTAGTCTTACTGGCTACATTGGTCACATAATTTAATATTTTCATGCTGACAATATAAAAGCAACAGGAAGTTTAAAAAAAAAAAAACCCTCTCCAAACAAAGTCACAAATGTTGCATTTCTACCCTAACAAGAAAAAATCTCTTTGGATACTATTTAGCACTTGCTCACAACACTTAGGGCCAGATTTTTAGTTGTTTAGGCACCAAAAGATGTGGTTAGATCTCTAGGGAAATTTTCAAAATCATCCAGGCTACGTCTAAACTGCACTTAAAATCGAAAAAAACATACACACTTTGCAGTATGCAAATTGTGTATCTTTTAAAATTTAATTTCAAAAGAGGCTATTTCAAAATTTGGTGTGTCTACACGGTGCCAAATTTCAAAATAAAGTGCTCTTTCGAGCCATCCCTTACTCCTCGTAGACCAAGGTTTACAGGGATGGCGAAAGAGCGTGTCTGCTATTTTGAAAATTTTTCCAAAATAGTGGACACGTTCTTTGGATGCAATGTTGCTATTTCGGGATCCTTCCAGTATCCCGACATAGCAATGCAGTCTAGATGTAGCTTCAGACACCTACCATTTTATAGTGTCTTTTATAGATGAGGAAACCAAAGCACAGAAATTAAGTAACTCATCACTGGAAAAACACTTGGGCAAAGTTTTCAAAAGCACTGAAGTGTCTTTGTAATCAATATTCCATTTTCACATTAATCTTAGGCACTGATGACTTAATTCTAATTCCATGTCCATGGGCCTTTGGTTCCTAATTCACTTGGGTGCTTTTGAAAGAGCTGTCCAATATGTTTCTTGAATGGAAGGTCTTATAGCTGAGGAGAAGAAATGGTAAGCTGGAAATGTGGGTTCTCATCTCACCTCTTCTGCTGAATTTTTGTGCAAGGTTCAGCACGTCGCATAACCCCTATGTGCTTTAATATTCAACTCATAGGGGAATATATCACCCAACTTCACAGTACCGTGAAGTATCTATACCGTGAAGATAGATTTATTACTATTTGGAATGGAAGGGACTAGAAAAAGAGGAAAGTAGTATTCTTACATATTACTAAACTCTCTCAGCACTTATAATTCAGCTTCTCTCTACATCAGCTGATGATAAATATAAGATCACGGCCTAGCTAATTTTCCTGTCACAAAGAGTTTTTGCACAGGAGTCCCATTTCTAACAATAAGAGCTGCAGACGCAAGAGAGTATTCGACAGCGTCTAAGAGAAGGCTGCACAGAGAGACTGAATGCATGTTACGCCGGCTATTCTTAGCAGACAGAAGTTTGTCATGTAAGACTATTTTGTATCCCTTTATTTAAAAAGCTAATTATGTTAAGGTTTGAATACATGATAGCCGGAGACAGTTGGGGCAGATTAAAAACTACACTCTCCATCTTCTGCCCATCAGTGGATCTTGTGGAAAAATCCTAGCAGCTAATTGCCAGGATGCACGCAGAGCTGCTACGTTTGTTAGCCACATTATTACACTGTAGTACCTGGTGGGGTAAGGATGGCAAATCAGATAGCCAGAATGAAACTAAGAATCTTTAAGACAACTGCAAAGCAGTTTTCTCCTCAGCATTTGATCTCTTATTAGGAGGAATGTTGCATCCTGCCACAGGAAGGTGGAAAAATAAACAGGAAAGATTCCAAGGAGAAGAGGGGAGACTTGTAGCAACAAGAGTTAGAGAAATAAAGGCTTTGCAAGTGCAGCCGCTCAACCAGAATCATAGAATCATAGAATACTAGGACTGGAAGGGACCTCGAGAGGAAAATAGTTATGGGATCATCGTGGGCAATGTAATTTGCATTTGCAGCAGATAGTCAGAGGAGGGAGTTAACTGGCTCCTGTTAGGCATTAGGTGCAAGGTCTGGCCTCCCACACATAATTGCTGCACTCATCTAGATTTGATCCATCATCATTTTCAACTTTATTTTGAAAAGACGGGAAAGGGGCAGCTGTAATTGGTGTTTCTGCTGACAGCTTCAGCAGATAGGTCAATGGTCGAACGGACTATGAAGAGCGAGCTACTCGCTCAGCTCCGGCGGAGCCCTCTCCAGGTCAGGATGTAATAGCAGGGCAGCGCAGAAAAAGTTGGTACCGCTGCTGTTGCTACTCACGCTGTATCTGCTTGCAGATAGGCAGGGTGGGAGAAGCAGCAATGGGTGTAAATTGCATCCAGGGTCAGGTCTCTGGCTTCTGCAACTGTGGCTGTTGCAGCAGTGGCGGCCAGAGCTCCAGCAACAATTCAAAGGGGCCCAGAGTGCCACTTGGCATGGCTCCGAGGGCTGGGGGAGGGGCCCAGTGCTGCAGGACTGGCTGCCCTCACCCCATACCTTCCGCCTGAGCCCCTGCCGCTTCCAGAGGCACAGAGGTGGGCCCCTACACCTTGCCCCGGTTCCCACGGTGGCTGTCGGCCCTGCTGGCAAGAAAGGTTTAGGTTGGACATTAGGAAAAAGTTCCTAACTGTCAGGGTGGTTAAACACTGGAATAAATTGCCATGGTGGAATCTCCATCATGGGAGATTTTTAAGCGTAGGTTAGACAGACACCGATCAGGGATGGTCTAGATCAGGGGTGAAACCTTTTTTGGGTTGGGGGCCACTGACCCGCAGACAAATCAGTCGGGGACCGCACAAAAGTGAGAAGCAATTCTCCCTCCCCAAAGTAAAAGCACCTCACTGATGTGGTCCCTGGTTGAGAAGCAGAAAGATGCTCTTCACATTCCCCTCACACACCAGAGCCTAGTGGGGCCAAGGCTAAGCGATTTTGTGTGCTTTAGCCCTGTGGGGCACAGTGGGGAGGGGTGTGTGTGTGGAACACGTGGACTCCCCAATGCAGGGTAGAAGCTCGGAGCCTCAGGGGCCAGATCCAGGCAAGCCAGAGGCTGCATCTGGTCCCCGAGCCTTAGGTTCCCCACCCCTGGTCTAGATGGTGCTTGGGCTTATGTGAGTGCAGGAGCTGGACTTGATGACCTTTCAGGGTTCCTTCCAGTTCTGTAATTCTATCAACAGGAATCAATCACATGGCAAAAACAGTCAGATCATGCCGATTCTAACATGGTTGAGGGGGTAGCGTGTTTTTGTATGACACCCAACACGTTTAATTTGCCCATGAAGTGAGGCCTGTAGCCTACTCCATATCCTGCAGGATGCGGTCTGTGGTCAGTGGGGTAGCATAACCCCTATTGAAATCACTTGGTTTGTGTTACAGTAGCATCATTAATTGGGGGAAAGACTCTGTCTCTTGGATTGGGAACTTCATGAAGCAGGGACCATCTTTTTGCCCTGTGGTCCATGCTTGGAGCTCCTTGCCACTACTGCAATGCCAATCCCAATACATTAGGTATTAGATCCACACACACTAACCCCACCAGGCCACAGAAACCATACTAGCACTCTGTTTGCAACCACTTTCTTTAAAGACCGTCCCTGCTACAGTAGCATGGTTTTAACTGCAGGGTCCTATCTATGGCTAAGTCTGCACTAACCTTATTCTCCTTCTCCCTCAGATTTCTTACCATTACTGCTGTCCACACACTTCCATGGCTATAGCAATGGGGAGAGTGCAAAGCACCAGGCCCCTCATAAATACATATGTGCGTGTTTAATTTCAAGCATCTGTGCAGTCCCCATTGATTTTTTCAGGACTAATAAAGGGCCTAAGTGTAGGGTTGCCAAGTGTCTGGTTTTGAACCGGACAGTCCAGTATTTGAGCTCTCTGTTTGGGAAACAAATTGAAAAAATAGAAATGTCTCATATTTTCTAAATAAGATGGAATGTCGATTGTGATGTAATGTCAGGTGTGTCTGGTGTTTTTGTTGAAATCATCTGGCAACCCTACCTAAGTGTTTGCAGCCTGGAAGAGGGGGCATATTTTCTACCCACCGCTCAAGATACAAAGGTACATGCCAGCAGCTGCCAGCGCCTTGTCTATGTTAGGGTTCCCACTGCTGCTTCTGTCCATGGAGCTGTACTAGTGGTGACAGAAGTAGGAAATCTGAGTAGTCTACACAAGGCCTATGCGTCAAAAGAAACCATGTTGAAACATGACTGTGGTTGACCTATGTTACAAAGTGGCTTATTCCAGCCTGTAAAAACCATACTAGAGAACCTGGTTTTAAACATTTAGGCTGAAAACAAGGGTAAGCACTAACCCCACTGAAGTCAAAAGGAGTTTTGCTATTGCAGCATCAGGATTTCATCCAAGTTTCTCTATGCCTAGACTACAGGCTTCTTTCGGAAGAAGCTTTTTTCAGAAGAGATCTTCCAAAAAAACTTCTGAAAGAGAGCGTCCCCACTGCAAAAGCACATCAAAAAAAAGCAATCTGCTTTTTCGAAAGAGAGCATCCAGACGATATGGACTCTCTCTCGCATTTCAACGTGATTGCAATGGACAGAGTGGCCACCCGGGCACCTGTGCTTTTTCCTCTTCTTCCGAAAGAGCTTCCTCTTCCCTGTCCACACACGCCTTTTTGCAAAAGAGATCTTTTGCAAAAAGGCTTCTTCCTCGCAGAATAAGGATTACCAATGCCAGAAAAAACCCTCTGTTCTTTCGATTTTCTTGCAGAAGAATGCAAGTGCAGTGTAGACATTTCTCAAGTTTTATCGGCATACCCTAATACGGTATAAGTATTTTTTCCCACTTTACTTGGGTATAGCTTGGCCACAACCATATCAGTTAGCTGTGGTTAACATAGTTATTTTTGTAATATATAGACCTAGTCTACACTTAAACGTAGATTGACATAGCTACATTGTTTGGGGTCACACCCTTGAGCAATGTAGTTATGCCTGCTCACTTACCAGCCAGAGTAGATGCAGCTAGATGGATCAAAAAAACACTTCTATCAATCTAGCTCTCTTTCTGTGTAGGCGGCGTCTACATTACGTGGTTACACTGGCTTAGCTACAGTACTGTAACAATATTATTCTAGTCCCCAGAACTTAGACATTGCCATAGGCTGGGCCAGAGAAGTAGAGATATTTGATGAAAGTAAACAAACAGTGTCTGATCCTCATACAACAACTTGAATAAAGTCAGTGTTAAGAGCTGAGGATTCAAATTCTTCCACTTGTCAGTTTCACAGACATTTGTTGTAGCAAAGGCTTGTACGTTACTGAAAAGATGTTCCTTTCTGACATCTTGACATATGTCAATCAGATGTATTCCCGGGAGCTCTATACCATGCAGGTGCATACAACTCTCCTGGATAACGTTTCAGATCAGAAGTCTCAAACACTGTCTTCAATGGCCAACAAATTTGCCTCCTGTTTGGAGCAAAGAGGGAGGGGATGAGTGGAAAGTAAAGGTATTTTGCTATATTCTCTAACAGTTCACGTTGGGATCTAACTGTGTTTTGAAAATGTTTGGAGCCCTAGATAGAGTTTCTTATATTAGGACAAGTTCAGTCGGAGACATGAACAAGTCTATGTCTTCCATTAAGTTAAATACATCAAAGCTCTCCAGGTTTAATCATAGAATACTAGGATTGGAAGGGACCTCAAGAGGTCATTGAGTCCAGTCCCCTGCTCTCATGGCAGGACCCAAAATGAAGCCGGAGGAAGATTTCATTAAAGTGACTTGCTGTTGCTTTCAAATGTACCCACCTCCAGCTTTAGCAGGGCAGGAAAGAGGGATGGAGGTATGAACCAAACTAATGCTCATTCCACTCTGCCCATTCTGAGACACACTCCAGGAGCAGTTTGAACATGAAGACCATCTTCTCTCACTGTGATTATGTCTAGCCACTGGCACAATGGCAGCCAACATGTCAGATCAGGCCTCAGGGTGCTAGTGTAACACAAAAGCTCTGTCACAGATCCGGCTTTCATCCAGGACTCGCTCCACAGAGCGAGAATTATTTGCCCCTGGGATCATAGGACAGGAGCATGAGGTGGACTGTACAGCCGCCAAGCATGTGGTCCTGTACCATGGAGATACACAGAGGACTGCAGTGTCCAGTGGTGTCCAGGCAGTACCTTTGCCCAGCAAACAATTACAGCGTGAACCAATCCGAGAGCAAATTCCTGCTTCCATTTCCACAGTGCCAAGGAGGGGCACTCAAAGCAGTGGCAGGTACATAGTCAATGATTTTAAGTTCAGGCCCAGAGGCTTAAGGAGCCTTTTGTTTTCCCTTTAAACAGCAGAAGAGCTTGTTTGGTTCTCGTTGAACAGCAGCTTTGACCAAGCATTGAAACATCCACAGCCCTAAATCTTCCTTCTCTGTTCCAGGGCACTTAGGGAGGCAGACAAGCTGAAAGGGGATGTTCAGGGGATTAAGTTTTGAGGGGGAAATCCAGGGCACACGTTGTAGGTTGATGGGAGAGCAGGAAAGTGAATGGGGAGGGTTTTCCCTGGAAAGAGGGTGAAAAGGACATGACCTCCTCTCCACCTCCACTGCAGGGCTAGAAACACCTGTGCAGCAGGTTTGTAAGTTGGAGACATTATGTTAACCCATCCGAGAAAGGCAGCCAGCCCGCAGCATCACCCCGAGGGCCTGGCATCTCCTCCTCCCCCGTCAGCCCTCAGAGCCAGCTGGAGTGTGTAGCGTGGCTCTGGGTGGTGATTTTAAAGGGTCCAGGGCTCTGGCTGCCACAGTAGCATCAGCTGGGAACCTCAGGCCTTTTAGGATCACTGGGCCTAAGGGCAATTGCCCTCTCTGTCGGCAGGCCCGTCCCACATGTGCAGCATTACATCATTGCAGTCATGTTGCCCTCAAGGTACTTATCCCAGAATTCCTACAGGTCCCTGAAGAAGAGTATTGTGGGAAATTTCAAAAGGGCTTCTGGAAAAAGAGGTCAAATTCCCACCACATCCTGTGGAAATACTCATCATTCCCTGGGAAACGCCCCAAATTCCCATAGGAAAGTACCAAAACAGATACCATTTCTTTTCTCTTTTGTCAGAATGGAAGTCATGATAAATGGCCTACACCTTAGAACCATAGTCTCCTAGGGCTGGAAGATACCGCAGGAGATCGTCGAGTCCAGCCCCCTGCCCAAAGCAGAACCACCCCCAACATTTAAAAGAGGCTGTCGGGAAGGAGTGGAGATCGTTCTGGCAGCACTGGTAGTGAGCCAGAAATACAGACCAGCAGTTGATGGAGTTTCCATTTTAGGAAGCAAAACACTATCCAGACTGGACGCTGATGGTCAGAAATGCAATCACCACAGCAGGCAGATAATTTTTTATTACATCCTATCACATGCTGGGCTTTCTGCTATTAAAAGAATACAAACAAATCCCCAAACCATAAGACAGCAGTCGAGACAACCTTGATCTCAAACTGGAATTTTCTTGCTAGTTTGGTTTTCAGGAATAGATTTGCAATGGAACATCTGCAAGTCAGCAGTGATTATGCAGATAAGTCCAAAAAGCAGTAGCTAGTTAACCACAAGTTCTGCTTGAAAAGCTGCCAAATGGCTTAAACCCTACCAGGGAGATTCTCCTGCTGCTCTGAAAATGATGTGCAGGACTAAGAAAGCCTGGACACCATAGGGTTGCCAGATGGTTTCAACAAAAATACCGGACACACTTGACATTACATCACAATCTACATTACATCTTATTTAGAAAATACCGGACATTTCTATTTTCTCAATGTGTTTCCCGAACAGAAAGCTCAAATACTGGATTGTCCAGTTCAAAACCGGACACCTGGCAACCCTAGGATGCCATACATTCAAATGACCCCAAAGTTTCTCTAATATCTAAAAAGGGACATGGTTAGCAAACATAGCTTGATCTGCCCCTCAGAGGCAAGACTGGAGGTTATATTACCCTGTTCAGGCACAGATCCCAGAGAAAGAGAGAAGCTATTATCTAATCAGTTTTCAAAAAGCATTTGAGAGATGAATCACACAGTTCCATAAACGCAATGAGCAAGAGAGCTCTGGGAACAGTGCTGAACAAAAATGAGCATTGGTAACTTTGAATCTTACTCTCCACCAAAGTGAGCAAGGGCTATCGGGCAAATTCTGCAGCCCATACTTCAGTGGGAGAGCATAGTGTGTTTTCTGGAGGAAAGTTGTGTGTGTGTCAGGGAAGATCCTTTAATTCTATTCCACTCATAACAAATTCCCTCAGACAGTATCTGACCCCTGTGATATACCAAAAGCTGAGAAATTGGACTATGATGACTTTGTGATGGGAAAGTACAGATCACTTTCTGGGATCGGAGATCTATTAGACTGGAACAGTCGCCCAAGGAAAATGATAGAAGCCCTTTGGCTTGTAACCAGCTATACAAAAGGAATGGAGAATATGCTGGAGGGAACAATCAAGGAGAAGATGGATTAGGTGACCTCAGGGGGGTTTTTAGAACCAATTTTCTGTATTGCAGGAGACCTATGGAATCATTAACCCTTTCATCCTCACAAGCTGCCCAGCATCCTCAGTGACAGCAATAAAAGAAAAATGTTCAATGCAACCTAGTGTCAAAGCAATATTTAGTCCAGATGTAGGCAAGTGTTTTTCCACTGAGCCCAGAGACTTATTCCATGTTTTAAAATAACTGGATCAGAACTAAAATCAAGAGAGGCCCTACCCCCTGTTTTTATCTAATGGAGATGTAATTGCTCAGCACTAAAATGGATCTATAGAAACTTGCCACCAAAGATAAATGTAATTTGGGACAACAGTCAATATTGGGACTACCATCTACAACTGCACAAGTCAGCTGTCATCTCTCACTCCACCTCTTTCACGCCTGGACATCAAGGCTAGAAGCCTGAATTCTCCTCTCCCTAAAACAACCCATCTCTCTTGCTTCTTTCAGTGGAAAATTAAGCAATTTTTAATGCAGGCTAAAAAAAAAAAAAAAAGAATACCCTGCCATGTCCTTGATAAAAACAAAGCAAAGCGTGTCCCGCAGTGGAGTTCTGGTTGCGTTATTTTTAAGCGAGTGTGCAAATGGAGGCAGTTCCCATCAGCCAGGGCATGAGCGTCTGTTAGATGAGACTTTGCATTTCAAACGGCAGCCCACGTGTCATCAAACGGCAGCCCACGTGTCATGTGCTAGGGCTGTTGCCGTAGCAATGCCCATGCCTAGTGAATACGGTGGCATTAAGTCACATGTGGAACAAACCAAAAAGCTAAAGCACAAGTTAGATCGGTTGTGAGCAACCTTTTCGTCGGCAGTGGAGTTCATTTAATCTCCCCCCTTCCCCCCGCTGTGTTTTTGTGACTAGGATTAATTTTTCTGGCTCCCTCTATTTCAGACTGTGCATGGCTTGGGGGAAGAGTAAAAGTGACTCAGACACAGAAGAACAGGGCTGATATGAATCTCAGCTCTGCAGGTTTGACTAGCCCCCCCTCTTGCTTCTACACGGCACTACAGAGACAACAATTTTAAAGATCACCCTCTATGCAAAGATGATTGCTATTTAACAACAAAGGCTCTCTCTACCTGTTATCTTCACAATGTCAGAACAGAGGGTAGCCAGGTTAGTACAGCCTAACAAGGGCCATATATAGTTGTACAGGTGTTTAGAGAGAAACACATTCACCCACTGAAAGCACAACAGACAGCGAATGTCCGCCTCTGTTGTGCCTGACACTAGCCTAGTGCACAGCCCATTGCGTGAAATAAGATGCACCAAACAGCTGGAATAGTGCATACAGCAACATTTGTCTGGAGCTCCAGGTGTGCATGCACATAACCACAGCATAGACAAAAGGTTCCACTAGGAGGGGGAAGCTATGAGGCACTGGGGGAAGAGGGGCACTGACACGGAAGGAGCAAGGGGAAGGCAACAGGAGTGAGGCTATAGATGGGACTGACCAAGGTATCAGGAAGGATGATGCTAATGGTAGGGGATGGGGCAGGGGGTTAAAGATTAAGGAAGCAAACACTGGGCCAAGCAGGACTAGCGCCAACCTCTCTCCTGTTGCCTTTACTTAAATACAAAAAACAAGGAGGAAGCCATGCACCGGTCTGGTCTAGTTGTGCTCCAGGGGGTCAGTCCATAGAATCACCCCGCCAATCTCTCAAAGGCTAATCCCCATTCTGCAATGCTGACGCCACACTGCGAACAAACGGATCTCACTCCCGGCATTTGGTCTCTGCCTGATTTGCAGCACAAACTGCTCAGCTTCTGTTTTGTGTGTAGGGTTGGAAGCATTCTGAGCAACCCAGGGCAGGAATTTTTTGGCTGAGTGAATCTGGCTCACACCATAGCTGGGCCGGGCTGTCACAGAAGGAAAGAGGCTCTCATGCATGAGCAGAGACAGGGACAGAGGACATGTGCTCCCTCTTTTATGGGGCATCCGCTTATTTGTAAATCAGCCAGCCATTGCCCTTTGGCTGTTCTGTCCCCTCCCTCCATCCGCTCAGCTGCCCTGTCTCGTGTCTATAACAGAACACACGAGTTCTCAACAACCAGCTTCCAGTCAGGAGGAACACAAGTGGCCTGTTGTAGTTTATTTCCGATGGAAACCCCAGATATAAAGAGCGTTAAAAGCCACCGCCCTTCTGTAACACACACATTCAGAAACAAGATCCCCTCGGCTAACAAAATCCTGTGATCTCTGGGCCTGTTTGTTTAGACTGTCTGGTAAGAGGAAAGAAAACAAAAAGCTCAGGTTACATCCATTTGTACAAGAGCACTGGAAAATGTGACCAAAGTTTTCAAAGACACCCAGAAAGAGTGGACCAATAGACTGGCAGCTCCTGTTGAGTTCCCATTGAATTGGGCAGTGTTCAATACATCTGAAAATCATGTCAGTTTTATTTTGGGGTTTAGTACTGGAGCTTGGAGTACTTTAAGGCAGATTTTCTGAAAGCTTCTCAGCATCAGCAGCTAAAACTTAGGCATTAGGCACTGAAGTAAATGTCAAATTTTCAGATGAGCCCAGCTCCCACTTTGACCCAAAGCACCCAAATTTCCCAAAGTACTCAACAACCCAAAAAATCTGGGCCCCTAAGTTTCAGAATTGTGACCTATGTACTTGTGTTCTCTGCCTACTGCTGTCTTCTTTCTGTGTCCCTCCTCTGGAATTTGGAAATAATGTCTTACCCTGGCTAGAACTCCAAGTCTCTTGCTCTCTAAGTCTTTCTCTAAATTTAGAATGTAGAGGTCAGACCCAGATTTGAACATAATAAGCCCCTAAAATATGGAGAGCTGTTCAGAACCAGGATTTTAGTTCAACCCATTACAGAGCTGGGGAAACCAACTGTGAAACCTTGGAATCCAGATCGTGGTTTCCAAAACTGTGAAGAGCTTGATGTTGGTTCAAGGCACATCTTTCCTTAGTGGAGCTAGTAAAAAATGTTTTCTGGCAGGAAACGCAGTTTTGGCAAAATCAAAGCATTTCACAGAAACGAATTAACAGATTTTGATTAAATTTGAAAAAGTCGCGAGTTTTGATTTTCTCATCTCATTTTGATGACATCAAAATATGGTAAAAAGTTCATTTTGATTTTCCTTATTAAGTTTCAACTTTTATATGATGTTACTATAATACTGACAGCTACAGTTATTATAACGGGTATTCACTATTTTACATTTTATTCTACTATTTCAACGTTATGGAAACGCAGTTCAGTTGTTCCAAATTGAAATTGTTCGGAACTTTTGTTTTGATGGAAGTGTCAACATTTGGGTTTCTTTTTACAATTTGCACCAAAAAGGAAATTTCAAAATGTTGGAATTTCCCAGAGAATGGAAATTACAGTTTCTGACTAGCTCGGTTATAAAGTGCCCTATCAATGGTGACCCTGCAAGGAAGCCATGGCAAGATAGCCACATATAGCTAGAAGGCGGCTACAGTTTCCTGTAGACTAAGTTCCATTTCAGCCTTGCTGGAAGCTGAGCACAATGACAAGCTTAAAAAATTCATTAAAGCAGGAATCCCAGCTATTGTATTCTGTCACTCTGATTGAATGACTAATCACAGACTTAATTCAGTGATTGTGCATCATTAATTGGCAATCCTTATGGATTTTGTTACCTTGCTGGAGGCAGCATGGAATATTCCTCTGCAGTGCTAAGTCATTGTGTTATTTGCTCCTGGGTTTACTTGAGAGTCTTCTCTGTCAGAGCACAATATGGATTCTTCCTCTACTCCTTTCAGCAAAGTGATCTGCTGTATCTGAGCTACCACGTCATCTGCAACGTAAAGCACTTAGCATACAGGGGATGTGCTTAGCAACAGTCTGTCAGCCTCAGCTGCTTTCACTGACATCTCCCCGTTTGAGCTCATTTTAAAGTATTACCTCATTCTTGCCTTCTAAAGCCTGGTCCCATTGCAAACGTAGATTGCCACGGGGGGGGGGGGGGGGGGG
>JANRFK010003679.1:60409227-60421358 GCA_030068395.1 Apalone spinifera
CTCCCTCCCTGGTATTTATCCCTCTAATATATTTAAAGAGTGCAATCATATCTCAGTGGGGCTGATCTGGTAAATGTATGATAGGAACTAGGAATGCTGAAGATCCTCAGTTTAAAATCACTGGATCACTCTAATACAATTGCAAGTTGTGGATTTGATACAAGAATTACTCGATGAAACGTTCTGGTCTGTGTTGTGCATGTCATTAGATTGTTCCCCTTGGTCCTTAAATCTATTTCTGGAATTTACCGAGTGAGGTATTTTTTTAGCCAGCCAAGGAGTGGTGATATAATAATAGACAGGGAAATAAGTCTTGGGAGGTACCTTAAATGAGAAATGATGGCTACAACACAGAGAGGGAGGGATTTAAAGCGGCTCAAAGAGATGGGGCACCCTTGAAGCTGTGACATGGACGCACTGTAGTCAACCTTGAAAAAACAACTTTTGGAATGTAAAATACAAAACTAGTATAGCAACAGAGAGAACCCATATGAAAATCAGACATCTGGCACTGATGCGTCATCTTTGCAAAGAGGAGAGGGTGGGGCTTTAGGATTTGTGTTCACACTCTCCTATTTATTTGTTTAATGACTCAAGCATTGTGTATGGGTCTACATCATGTCTTTCCATGGAATTTCAGTTTTTACGTTGAAAATGAAGTGACAGAGGATAACTTCCTGGGAAATGAATCCCCATGGTATGGAAAAAAGCCACTGAATGTATAAAACACAAGTAACAAGAGCTTATAGCGTGACTGGGTTTCCTGCCAAACTGAGGAGTTCAGCTTCATTCAGGTTTCTGGAAAACCCAATTATCCCAGCATCTACTGAAAAATGGGATGTGCAGTGATGCCTAGGACAGAACACCTTTCTAAGTTAGCCTGGAGTCCCTGACATGCCTGTGATTTGATTCTGATACGTGCAAAGTGCACACAATCTGCTGAGATGCAGCAATGATGTAATAATAAAGGGAGACGTGACAGGCACTGCATGCTGTTGGCTCCCCAGCTTGGAAAAAACCCAGTGAGACAATCAGGACATGTAACAGCTCTGGCAGAATGGCTGGCTGCCGGAGGTTTGTAGCACGCTGCTTTATGTGCAGAATTCCCACTTGCGGCAGTGGGGACAAGCAGGGGTATCCTAGGCATCTAGTTAACTTTGTGTGGTACGTTTTCAGTTTGTGTGCTGGATTGAGAACACTGGACAGTGAAGTTCCCTCCATCCATAAAAGGGGGACAGCAATGCTAGCCTCCCTACATATTGTTTCCTACCCATGTATCTCAGTCCTGACTTGGAGGGGCAGTTGACTTTTTCTGACCTGTGCCATCCTGTGGAGACTGACACTAAAGGGGTCAATAGTGGTGTTTTTCCAGTGTGGACTTGTGCGTGTTTGGGAAAAGAGTTGAGACCTGCTACAGCCTTTCCCACGTAGCTCACCATACCCCTGTCAGATGGTAATGTGCTCGTTACCAACCCTGCGGCAGATTGGAAGAAGCTACAGCCGGTCCCCGAGTTGCGAACGGTTGACTTATGACCGTTCGCAGTTATGACCAAAGCTGTCGTAAATGGCGGACCCCGAGTTACGAACGCAATCCGCGCTTACAAACAGCGTGGTCGCGTGTAACTCTGTGGAGTCCGACTTACAAATAAACCGAGTTACAACTAATACCTTGGTTCGTAACTGGTTCGTAAGTCAGGAAGAGGCTGTATTTATTTTCAAGGCTATACCAGTTGCTCTTCTACTTTAACTATAAACTAGGTGCAATATACATTTCTGGTATTGCAGAAACCAGGAGATCTGTTGGAATTGTTGTATTTATAGCCAGATATGCCCCTGCCAGTCCTCTCATAATAATTATTAATAATATAGAGCTCCTGTGTAGCCCTTATTATCTTAACTATCCATTGACCTTGCATGGTAAATAATGCTGGCCTAGGAAAAAGAACCAGAAGCAGCATAAAGTCTGCTACCCTTTCCTTTCCCTGGTGATATACAAGCTTTCATTTTCAAAGCCTTTCACAGTGTGCCAATAAATCAATCAGGCTGCTTTCGACTGCACTGCCTAGTATTGCGGCAGGGATTTAAGGGCTACGTCTACACTGGCATGATTTTCCGGAAATGCTTTTAACGGAAAAGTTTTCCGTTAAAAGCATTTTTGGAAAAAGAGTGTCTAGATTGGCAAGGACACTTTTCCGCAAAAGCACTTTTTGCGGAAAAGTGTCCGTGCCAATGTAGACACGCTTTTGCGCAAAACAATGCCGTCCTGTCTACACTGGCCCTTTTGCGCAAATGATTTGCACAAAAGGGACTTTTGCCCGAACGGGAAGGGCAAAGTATTTCTGTAAGAAGCACTGATTTCCTACAGTAGGAAGTCAGTGTTCTTGCGGAAATTCAAACAGCCAGTGTAGACAGCTGTCCATTTTTTGCGGAAAAGCGGCTGATTTTCCGCAAAAACTGGCTAGTCTAGACACAGCTGTGTAAAAGTGTTGGCGGTCTGTTTGAAAGTTCTCCATTCTGACACTCTCCTGTCCCTTCACCAACTCTCTCCCTGAGACTGGCACAGGAGAGCCATTTCCAGCTTTTGTCTGATCTATGAGTGACAGGATATGGCTCACATTCCCATGATCCTCTCTTGAAAGTGGAGGCAATTTCTACCACCTTCCATGACACAGTTAGTGACAAGAAAGGCTTGACTCAAGCACCCAGTGAGAGTGATTCAACAAAGTTCCACACAAGAGGTTAGATTTTCCATCTCTTGGGGTATGTCTAAACTATAGGCTTTTGTCGACAGAAGTTTTGTAGCCAGATAATGTCAACAAAGCTTCTGTCGACAAAGAGCGTCTAGACTTCATCCAGTTCTGTAGACAAAGCAAGCCACTTTGTCAACATGACAGTGTAGACGCAAAGGACAGTGTAGATGCAATAACGCCTTCTGTGGACAGAACTCTGTTGACAAAAGGCGTTATTCCTCGTAGAATGAGGTTTACAGCCGTAGACAAAACTGCTGAGTTCTGTCAACATTATGTCGATAGAACTCAGCGGCAGTGTAGACATAGGTATAGTTTTGTCTACAAAAGTCCACTTTTGTCGACAAAACCTTGTAGTCTAGACACACCCTTGATGTCTTCAGTTAAGATAGGATTTTGTGTGTGTGTGGGGAAGATATACTTTAATCAAGTTTCAGAGGGGTAGCCATGTTAATCTGTATCCACAAAAACAACAAGGAGTCCTGTGGTACCCTAAAGGCTACCAGATTTATCTGGGCATAAGCTTTTGTGAGCAAAAACCCACTTTGTTCAAACACCGGTTGTTGCCATGTGGGAGTAACTGGATGAAATTCAATGGCCCAAATTGTTCAGTTAGCCTGAGTGATCTAACTGCCCCTTCTAGCCTTAAAATCTATGGTCCATTGGACGTGGTGTGAGTTCAGATATGAACTTCACTGCTAGTTGCCATCACAGACTGAATCAAAACCTCTTATTTGCCTCTTCTCCCACCTCAGGCTTTGGGAAAGTATGATGCTGAATGTCATAGTTGGCCATTATTTATATAATGTACTTTAAGCAAATTCGGTTTTGGATTCAAACTTTACAGCTTTGGCCCATTTCTTCTGTTGGTTTATTTTAGTATGTCATAATTTATGTTCCTAGCAGCAGATCTTTAACCCCTCGATATAAGGTACTGGTCAGGCTCTCCATTAGCATAGTACCCAAGAGCCTCGGTCATCTGCGTACACATTCTCACAATCCCATGTGCAGTAGGTGTTATCACCATTGAACAGGCGGGGAAACTGAGGCACAAACTCTGAAGCTATGTCTACACAGCAGCATTATTTTGGAATAATTGATCTTATTCTGAAATAACATACATTGCATCTACACAGCAAAGCAGTTATTTTGACATAAGGTCAAAATAATGGCGAGCTGGAGGACTTCTTACTCCTACTCCTGTAAACCTCATTTTACGAGGAGTAAGGGAAGTTGGAGGAAGAGTGCTCTATCTCGAACGTCTTGCTGTGTAGACAGCACCAAAAGCCAAAATAAGCTATTTTGACTTGAGCTTCGTCAATTGCGTAACTTAAGTTGCGTAGCTTATTTCGGCTTTAGCCCTGCTGTGTAAATGTGCCCAAAGTCACATAGGAAACTCTGTGGCAGAGCAGGGATGGAACCCATATTTCCTACCCTGGACCGTCCTGCCAAAAATGGATCTCAAAACGAATATCAGGAAGGGAGATCTGAGAGCCTATTCTTGGCTCCTTTGTTCTGCGGTTCTTCTATATACATTTCTAGGAGTGCCAGGAGATCACATCATGGTTAGTATTCCAAATATGTCTCCTGTAGACAAAACCTGAGAAGCAAGATCTGAGGTGGACTGGAAAGGAAAATTACCCCTAGTATGATAGTTTGGTTGGGTTTTTTTCCCTCCTATATGGCCTTATTAATTATATAATAAGGTCAAGCCAAATGGCTCTGCTTTATATAATAGGCAAATAAGTTCACAACCTTCTCAAGTAATCTTCCAGCAAAGGAGGAGCACAATGTGACCTATTTAGTTCTAATTTCAAGGTGAAACTAACAACCTACTTATTAGTCTGTTATTGTAACCATCTTACATTAGTCTGTGTCTGTGTTCCCAGTCTCCCCAACAAATGCATCCCGTCCAGTAGGAATTCCTGACCTCCAGGGTAGTGAAATGATGACATAAGAAGTCTCCCATCCAGATTGTCTAATCTCCATGCCTCTGGAGAAGAATGATGCTGACTGGGAATTGCAGCCAAAGCATTCCTGAGAGGTGGCACACTTCCAACTCAGAAATGTAACCGGCGCACAGTCGTGTGGGAGAGATGTGTTTGAACTAGTACAGGCAATGACTATGATCCATTAAACATCCCTTTATGGTAAGTTCATTGCATTTTACTCCCATTTGTTCTTCACATTTTTTGTGCCATCTCCCCTTAGGCGCTCTCCCGAATTGATTGCCAAATTTCTCAGTATACATTATCACTTCGGGTACATCTAGACTATAGGCTTTTGTTGACAGAAGTTTTGTTGACAAATACTGTCGACAAAGCTTCTGTTGACAAAGAGCGTCTAGACTACATCCAGTTCTGTCAACAAAGCAAGCCGCTTATGTTGACATGACAGTGTAGACGCAAAGGACAGTGTAGATACAATAACGCCTTCTGTCGACAGGACTCTATCGACAAAAGGCGTTCTTCCTTGTGGAATGAGGTTTACAGCCATCGACAAAACTGCTGAGTTCTGTTGACGTTATGTCGACAGAACTCAGCGGCAGTGTAGAAGCAGGTATAGTTTTGTCGACAAAAGTCCACTTTTGTCGACAAAATCCTGTCGTCTAGACACACCCTTCCAGAGCAATGATTGACATTGACAGATGAAGGCACCTGATTTCCTGTAATGCAACACTAAGGAACTTTTTGTGCATCAAACCATATCCTCCAAAACTCCAATGTTAAATGAGATGATTTGCACAGATAAATAAAATCAACTATATTAGGTCACATATTGCATATGTCTTTTGCAACTACAAAAAGAAAGCACTTGCAAGCCAAAACAACACCAAGATCCATATAATACATGAAAGAGTTTATTCAAAACTTTCTTCTTTGGCACAATGCTAACAGGACAAAAATTGCCACTGATTTGATTATTACCGAGGTTTGATCAAATACTAAAAAGGTTCTTTTGAGATGGCGATATTCTTTCTTATATATATACAAAAGAGGTAATATCCAGCCTGCTCTCAGAAGATGGACGATTCTATGGTCCAAAAGATTACGAGGTAGCTCTTTCAGTGCTCCAGATTTACACAGGCAAAAACAAAGATGATGAAGAAACTTTTCCTTTTTCTACCTTTAAGGACAGCAATTTTCATGGTTTGGAATCTTAATTGAATGTATGCCTTATGTAAATGAAGGTTTGATGATTCATTCCAATATGATTCAAAAACATAGGCTGTCTTCAAAGTAGAAAACCAAAAAGCAAAGTTAGAATAATGAATCATAGTCAGGTTTTCTTGCCAGGTAATATCTGTCTCTCTCTGTTTGAGTAGTTGATTACGATGATGAAAAGGTATGGATAATAAATGAGTAACAGAAAAACCCAGCCTACCTATAATGAAATGGTAAGTCTCATAGTGTTCAAATTAGGAGTATACAAGTTGTTCATCTTTTGAGGGCAAAGATGGGATAATCTGAAAGAGTACAGAACATAGATCAAAATTTAAGAAAAGCTCTACTACTTTACAGCAAATCAGCCACCTCAACATCTGAAAACAAAGCGCGAGTAGAATTTGGGAGAATGAAGTATGCTCAAAAAGTTATTTTTGTCTCAAGGTTGAAATTTGTCCCCTAAAGCAAACTGCAGAGATATGCAATCTTATATTAGCATTAAAAATTCTTCTTCGAGTGATTCTCCACTGTTGGTGTCGGGTCATCCAAGTGCCGCAGATCAGAGGTTTTTTTCATGGCAGTATCTGGTCAGGTTGCGCATGCACAGCAGGCAGCTTGTGCCTTTTGCGCCTTTGCACTTGGTGTGTGCAGCTCAACTCCCCTCAGTTCCTCTGTTAATGCCCTCAGTTGCAGACGGGGCTCGAGCTCTCTCTCCTTCTCCTTAGCTACCTGTTGATAGAAAGTAGAGTTAGTTATTTTTCCCCCCTTTTCACTGTTTAGCTTGTTAATTCACTAGCTACCAAAAGAAAAGACAGGTGTTTTTTTTCTTCATGTATATTGTTTAAGCAAACTCCACTCATAAACAGCACTCAACGAGAATAGGCCCCATTGCAGTCTTCCCAGATGCTTCGCCCCTATTTAAAAATAAACCAAAACAAAACAGCAAACAAAAAGAAAGAAAACAGATAAACAGGAGCTAGAGAAGGGCAAATGAAGCCACCTCAGTGAAAAGGGAGCAGTGAGCCTGTTTGACATAATGCCATGTTCCCCTGGATTTAAGAAAGGCAACGTATGTCGCAATCCTATGCTGGCCTCAGATGGCCATTACTGATGGTGCTGGATCTAGCAGACACTGTGGCCAGAGCAACAGCGACATCCATCATGATGTGCCGAACATCGTGGCTACAAGCTGCCGGAGTCCCAAAAGAGCTCCAGACCAAGGTTGAGGACCTCCCTTTTGATAAGGACAAGCTCTATGCAGCAAAAACAGATGAGGTCCTCCACTCCAGTAAGGACTCTTGTACGACCCTCCACACCTTAGAGATGTACACACCTCCCTACTGCAGGAGGCGTTACATCCCTTATCATAGGCAGAGAGACTTCTCTTATCCTTGACAGCAACAAAGGCCTTTCAACCAGGGTCGTTCCAGGACAAGGGCTCAGAGGAGCCTACTTTCCGCTTGTCCGTTCAACACTCCTCCAAGCAGCAGGTTTGAGGATTTGGTTGAGGTCTTACCCAGCCTCTCCTTTCCATCAGTGCCTTACAAACATGCGTCGATCTTCCACCACTGTTTGCGGTCCTTTTACCACCAATGGGCATCAATTACTACGGACTGCTGGGTCCTCGAGATCGTAAGATGCAGATACACCATCCCTCTCATCTCCATTCCTCCAACCTCCCTACCCTCCCCGTCCCTCGTCAGGGACCCCCTCACGAAAAATTCCTAAAGCAAGAAGCAGATAATTTGGTACACATCGGGGCCATAGAGAGGGTGCCTGAGCAATACCAGGGCAGGGGATTTTATTCCAATTACTTCCTCACAGAGAAAAGAACAGGTGGTTGAAGACCCAGCCTCGATCTTCATCAGCTAAACAAATTTCTCGGCAAGCAACGGTTTAAAATGAGCACATTCGTGGCACTGGATGAGGGAGATTGGTTTGCAGCCCTCAACCTTCAGGACGCTTACTTCAATGTGACCGTACACCCCTCTCACAAATGACTTCTTCGTTTTACAGTTGCCTCAGATCACTTCCAATACTGAGTCCTTCCTTTTGGGCTTTCTTCCGCACCCAGAGTCTTCTCAAAGACCTGGCCATTGTTGTAGCTTATCTATATCACCAAAGTATTATGATTTTTCCATACTTGGACAATTGCCTCAGACAAGGTTCTTCCCGCCAAATCACAAAAGACACGGTGCTGTTTACCAAAAGACTCTTAGAATCTCTTGGCTTCATCATAAACGAGCAGAAACCGACCCTATGGCCTACCTAATCTCCAGTGTTCATAGGAGCTTGTCTGGATTCCAAAACAGCATGGGTATAACTTCCCCGTGAGTATTTCCACACCATAAGGAACCTTATTTTGGTCATGGCATCCAGCCCCACCATGCCACTGTTCACCTGTCTCCAGCTCATGTTGCACATGGCCACCACGATATACGTCATCTGGCATGCACATCTGTATTTCATTGTCTCCAGCTTTCCCCAGTATACAACTCATCCAAACACCACATACACAAGCAGGTTTTGGTTCCCCCAAAGGGGGATGGTGGACCAATCCTGAAAACTTTCTCGCAGGTATCCCATTCCACCAGCACGGCCCTCTATCCAGATTACTATGGATACTTTCCTCCTTGAATGGGTTGCACACCTGCAGCGCCACTTTGCTCAGGGCAGATGGTCTGCTCACAAATCCCATCTCCATATCAATTTGCTGGAGCTACGCACTGTGCTCAGTCCATGCAAACGCTTTCTCTCGGACATTCATGGCTGTACGGTTTGCATCCTCACCGATAATGTTACTACGATTTTTACATCAACTGTCAAGGTGGTGCTCGTTCTCAATCCCTCTGTGTGGATGCCATCCACCTATAGAACTGGTGCATCCACAACATCATCAGCCTAGTAGCATGATACATTCCTGTGCCAAGAATACAACTGCGGATACCCTCAACCGACACTCTGCAATAGGCCCCGAGTGGGAAGTCCACCCGTGAGTCCTTCACGATGTGTTCCGGAGGTGGGGTGTCACTCTCATAGACCTGTTCACATCACAGCGCCCTACCAAGTGTCCCTGATATTGTTCCAGAGTGAGGGTGGGACAAGGATAATTGGGCAGTGCTTTCCTCCCTTCCTCATTACATGGGACACTCACCACTTCTATGCCTTCTCTCAATCCCTCTCGTTCTGAGGGTCCCCCGCAAAATCAAATCAATCTGCTCCCTAATCATTCTGATAGCCCCCTCCTGGTCCAGACAGACTTTGTTTTCTTATCTTTATCAGATGTCTCTTCAGCCCCCTCCTACCGTTTTCTGGATCACCAAGGCCTCCTCTCTCAGAACGGAGGCACCTTTCTCCACCGTCAGCTGCAAACACTACAGCTGATGGCTTGGCTCTTCTTTAGTTCTCCGGAGCTGAGAGACTATGCTCAGAACAAGTAAAGGATGTTCTACTCAATAGTAGGTGCCAGACCACTCGAAATACTTACCTGTACAAGTGGAAGCATTTTGCAGCCTGGTGTGGGAGCGATCCAATTGACCCATCTTCTGCACCTCTTCATACGATCCTCGATTGCATCCTACCTCTGAAACAAGGGATATCAGTTCCCTCCCTCAGGGTACACTTAGCGGCGCTGACAGCATTCCACCCCCCAATTGATGGTTTCTTGGTCTTTGCATACCCCATTACAAGAAGGTTCCTTAAGGGCCTTCACAACCTTAATCCTCCATGTAGGCCACTGTCTCTGACATGGGACCTAGAGCTGGTACTCTGCACTAACCAGACCACCCTTTGAATCTTTGGCTACATGCCCTCTTCTCCTGTTAATTATGAAGACCGTATTCTGAATAGCAATCACATCAGCGAGAACAGTTAGTGAACTTGTTGCCCTCACAGCGGCACCTCCCTACACGATATTCTGTAGAGACAAGGTCATACTTCGCCCTCACCCTTCCTTCTTGCCTAAAGTCTGCTCTGATTTCCACATCAATGAACCTATTGTTCTCCCCACGTTTTATCCAAAGCCTCATGACTCATGAGAGGATGCTATCCTATGTACCCTAGACATTTGGAGAGCGCTTCCTTTCTATATTGACTGTGCGTGGAACTTCCGTAAATCACAGATATTATTCGTTTCAATTGCTGAATGCTCCCAGGGAACACCACTTTCATCTCCCTGCATTTCCAATATTCTAGTGTCATGCATTGTCCGCTGCTACTCTCTATAAAACAGAGTACTCTCTGTGCTCTCCCCCCCTTCCTCACCCCAGGGCTCATTCCACAGGGCTGTTTCTACATCCACAGCCTTCCTTAAAGGGGTATTGCTTAAGGACATTTGTTGCGCAGCCACATGGTCATTCAACTACACTTTTATGAGGCATTATGCAATCTTAACACAAACGGATACGGGCTCAGCATTTGCTAATGCAGTGCTCTCCACTGCTTATAAAAGTTAAATCCAAAGCCCACCTACCATCTAACCCAGTGTTTCTTAAACTTTTTAAGACCGAGGAACACCAAACAATATTTTTTTTTATGAGAAACACCGAGGATTTTTTTGTTGAGCAAAAAAAAAAAAAAGCTTGCCCCTTGGACAACAGACACTTTTACTGACAACAACAATATTCGCTCACTGCCCTATGAAGCCTTCTAGACTTCTGTCTTTTTGATAGGGAAATGTAATTTACTCTGTTTACTCATATTGGTGGAAATTATAAATTCAATACCTTATCAAGCATGGGTTGATGTCAAGCAGCTAACTGACAGCAGCCATAGCAGCCACGCCAGCATTAGGGGCACTGAGGGCCTTACCATGCCCCCCAATTCACAGTGGGTCCCTTACTGCTTAATGTTTTGTCCTTCAGTAGTTGTAGCTCCTGGCTCTGTTATTTTTGACACAGAATACTGAAGGAAACGGCCTTGTCTGTGCAAGGGGGTGGAAAGT
This sequence comes from Apalone spinifera, assembly GCA_030068395.1. Lineage (NCBI taxonomy): Eukaryota > Metazoa > Chordata > Testudines > Trionychidae > Apalone > Apalone spinifera. Next base: position 60,420,081 of record JANRFK010003679.1, read on the forward strand.
GCTGGCCCCCCTCAGCTGTCCTGGGTAACAAGTGAGGGCTAAAGACAGCAGTGCAAAGACCTGGTCGGGGTGGCACCTTTAGGGCAGTTCTCTCCCCTGGATCTCCAGAGCAGCCGCAGAGACAGTCAATCAGAGCCGGTCCTGCTGCTGGCCCTGCAACGCTCCTCCCCTCTGGCAAGGGGTGCAACTGAGGCGCGGAGCTTTCCCAGGCAGTTGCAAGCTGGGCGCAGAAGCACGTGAAGAATGCGGGTAGCCCTGCCTCACTTCGGCTGTGTCATCACTTGCTCGCCTCTTCCGCCCTTCGCGCGGAAGCACAGGAGGAGGAACGCAGGTAGCCCAGCCTCATTTCCAGCCACGTCACCACTTGCTCACCTCTTCGCTCCACCCACTGCATCTCAGCAGCTCTTGCGGCTGTGTTTTTTTTTTTTCTTCAAATGGCCGCGGCACACTTGTGAGTTCTCCGCGGAACACCAGTGTTCCATGGAACACAGATTAAGAAACAAGGATCTAACCAAATACCGCTATGTAGTCACCAATAGTAGAGCACCCAAAGGGAACTCGCTCGTAGAAGAAAGGTAACTTCCCTTATGCGGTAACAATGGTTCTTCAAGATGTGTCCCCCTATGGGTGCTCCATGACCAACTCTTCCCTCCCCTCTTTTTCGGACCAGACCCGGGCCAATCAGATGTACACAAAGAAACTGAGAGTAGTCGGGCTGCGCGTGCAAAGCACAAAGACGTGAATGGCACATGCCGCCTGTTACGCATGCGCAGCCTGACCAGATACTGCTAGGAAAAAAACTCCGATCTGTGGCACCGGGACGACCTGACACCGACAGTGGAGCACCTATGGGGAGACACATCTTGAAGAACCATTGTTAGTGCACAAGGTGAGTAACTTCCCTTTCTTAGTACTGAGGCAACTCTCTTCCCACCTTACGAATTTGCAAAGCATAGCAAAGCTGAATACTAAGAAGCCATCAGGAAAAGGAGACACACAAAGTCGTTAGCCGATAGATTTAGCTGGGATGGCTAAGAAGAGAGATGTAGTGAGACTGTTCCATGTGGCAGGAGCTACAGAGGGAAAAGCTCTTGCACTAAATGCAGCAAGACTATGTGAAGGAGGGTACTTTGTGAGAGAAGAGGGGAGCAGAAGAAACATAAGTCTAAACTCGTTGGCCTTATCTTGCATTTAGTCCTTTGTAAGACATATGCATCGACCTTAGGTTTTCAAAGGGAGTGAATGAGGGTGGGGAGCTGTGAACAGATAAAAGCAGAG
>JANRFK010003679.1:60459826-60471677 GCA_030068395.1 Apalone spinifera
CTGGTGAAAGTGAGTGAGAATGGGGGAGGAAGGAAGATGGAGTGAGCAGGGTGAGGCCTCGGAGAAGGGGTGGGGCAGGGTATCAAGGAAGGGGAGGGAAGGAAGTGGGGCCAGAGTATTTGGATTTAAGATAGATCTTACATCATGCTTAAATTGAAAAAGTGACTTGTGGTTAAAAAGGTTGGCGACCCCTACACTAGTGTATTATCAGAGGAACAATAGTGGCACACTCACAGGAGCCAGGGGTCAGCTGGTCTCTTTAGTTGAGCTTCGATAAGTATTTGTTTAAAGGAAAGAGCAGTGGCTATCCTTAGGAAATGGCTTCAGCTTCCCATATTATAAACTCTAGCAGGCTTGAGGATAACACCACGGTGACTCAGTAGCACCTCCTTCCCGGCTGGTCGGTTGCATGGTAAGCCCAGTGATTTTGCCTCATAGGGTACATCTACACTTGCTCCCTCGTTCAAACTAGGGATGCAAATGTAGGCGACTGAAATTGCTAACGAAGCGGGGATTTAAATATCCCGCACTTCATTAGCATGATCTCGCCGGCGCATTACTCCGCTCAACAGCTGTTTCGAAAGTGAAAGTGCATGCCGGGACGCGTTAGTTCGAACCAAACCCCTTGGTTCGAACTAACATTACTCCTCGTCTTTTGTCCGAACTAGGGAGCAAGTGTAGACGTATCCAAAGGGCTTTGTGCAAATATATTATTGTGTTTTGTTTTGGGGAGAAGTGTTCTTCCACCAGAGAAGAGAGGACAGTGGGAGGAAAGAGACGCCTTGGCTGGTAGGCAGCTTCTTGAGCCCACAGGTCTGTATCTATGAAGAGTTCCTGCAAAAGGCAACATGTAGGCTTACACGAGAGCAGGGTAGGAATGGTGGATGGGTTCCAAGGAAAAGCGTTCTGTTTGAGATCCAGAAATAGCAACATATTTGCAGAGTATTCAGTACTCACATGGGTACTGCATGGGGTGGGTAAGTTCTGTGTGGTTCTTCTGCTTTGCCCCCCACCCACTAGGCTCCTCACCCTGGCCATATGACCCTTCCTGAACGTAGGAGGGACCCAGCACAAAGGGGCACAGGTCAGAAAACCCTGTATTACAGCTGGCTGCAGTTTTCTCTTTCCTCGGTAATGCATCCTGTTTTTCCCAGGAATTTACAGATGGGCATGGATGGAGGTTATTCATGAGAGTGGGAGAAAGCAAGACGGAGGAAGGGAGCAGAAGGGGAGGAGGAGGTGAAAAAAACTGCAGGAGCACAGCTTTATCTGTGAGAATAGAAAGGAATTTGTGGTGATCAAAGCTGTCACCAGTTATTTTTGTGCATTTTTAAAAGTTCACCTAGTCAAGCTTTTGAAATGGCATGTTGTGTTTTTGGCTGTCAGTATCAACATGCCATATGGAGATGCCTCGTTTTAAGCTTCACAACATTGTGTGGATTTTAGATTGATGTATTTTCCCTACCGAAGCTGTTTTGGATTATATGTTCTTTTCTTTCAACCCAAGTGGTGATATTGATTTTTTTTTTTTTAAATCTGGGACTCCCTAGGCCAGTACTCTGTCTCCGACAGTGGACAATATCACTGCCTTCAGAGGAAGGTGCAAGAAACACCATAGTGGCCAAGCACAAAATAATTTTCCGTGATTAAGAAAAATTCATTGTTGCGGGCAAATTAGTGGTTGGCTTGTCACTCCAAAGCAGGCAGGATCATCTGTTTCCCATTTAATCCTACCTAATGTAACCAAAAGGAATGAACATGCCATCTCCGCCCCAATGAAAATGACAACCATGGACTTGTCACATTCTGGGGACCATACAGGCAGCAATAGAGCAAGTCTTCCTGTGCTGACCAGTCAATATGCCTCAGGACAAAGCCCAAGGAATCCTCACTGTGAAGGATGTGAGGCCAGTGTTCCCACACTTTTTTCCCCACACATACGCAGAATGAATTTTGTTACGTGCACCAATATGGAGGGGAAGTATGACACACCACCTCCACACTGGTGCTCACAACCAAATTCATGAGGTTTGGGTGAGGCAGAGGGGTTTGGAGTGTGGGAGGGAGATGCAGGACTGGGGCAGATAATTAGGGTGAGGGGGCTGAGGGATCCATCTGGGGGCAGGCCCACCGACAGAAGGGAGTAAAAGGGGAAACAGCCCCAGGGCCCGGCCATTCTAAAGGACCTGCGGCTCCCAGCCACCACCATGGCTACTGAGGCAGCAGCCAGAGCCCCACGCCCTTTAAATAGTCCCTAGAGCGGCTGGCTGTTCACTCTGGGAAGTACTAAGGGCTGGTGCGGGGGGGAAGGGAGGGGTGGTACGGTCCAAGTGGCACTGAGGGCTGGCTGCCCCAACCCTGGTAAGGGATCTAGGATGTCTCCTCCTGGCTGCAGCAAGTCTGTGCCAGCATAGGTGTCAACTCTGTGGGTGCTCTGGGGCTGGAATGCTCCTGGGGAAAAAATAGTGGGTGATCAGCACCCACCAGCAACCCTGAGGCCCAATTTCTACCCCTCCTGTCCAGCACCTCTCCCCTGCTGGTGATGAGCTATTCACAATGTGCAGGAGACACTGGGGGGGGGGGGGGAAGGGGAAGGAGCAGAAGCAGGAACAGGCGGGGGGGGGGAGGATGAGGCAGAATGGGGTGGGAAGATGTGGGGTGAGGACTTGGGGGAAGTGGGATCCAGACCGCTGGGGAAATCACAGCATCAAGTGTGCCAGGGCTCGGTTGGAGCCAGGGGAGGAGCACCTCTGTCCCGGCAGTGGAAAATCTGCACTGGGGCTGACAGGGAGAGGTGCCTCTCCCCAGGCCACGCCAGGTCTGTGCTTGGGGAGAGGCATCTCTCCTCGCTGCCACCGGTGAGCCTGTGCAGCACTTAATAGGTTGCTTTGCAGCTGCAGCTCAAAGGAAACTTGGCGCGAGGGCATTTGTAAAATGTTCAGGTTATTGCGGGTTCCACCTGTTTCTTTGTTATTGTGTCATTTGCTGTGTGTTCACAATGGGTTAATTCAAGCCGAGGTCTGCTGCACACAGACAGTGAAGAGGTCAATAGCTTCAGGTATCACCCCCCTCCCCTTTAAATACAACTGCATGTGCTGGTGTCAGGGGGAAGGCAGAGGAGCCACAGCTCCTAAATGGAAGAACGATCCACAGCTAAACCCAGCTGGAACTGCTGAGCAATCATGATTGGTACACAGAGTGCTGTAGCCTGGGCACGTGGCCCCAGAGTGACAGAGTTACAGGACTCCAGCCCAGAACAGAGGAGTAAGCTCAGCGGATGGTGCAGTCAGAGATAAGGAGGGATCAAAGGTGCAGCTAGCCCTGGAACAGTGACTACCGTATCTAGAAAAAAACCTTAAAAAACAACTAATAATCTGGTGGCACTTTAAAGACTAACAAAACATGTAGGCTACGTCTAGACAGGCAAGTTTTTGCGCAAAAGCAGTTGCTTTTGCGCAAAAACTTGCCAGCTGTCTACACTGGCCGCTTCAATTTGCGCAAGAGCACTGACTTTGTAATGTACAAAATCAGTGCTTCTTGCGCAAATACAATGACGCTCCCGTTCGGGCAAAAGCCCTTTTGCGCAAATGCTTTTGCACAAGAGGGCCAGTGTAAACAACCCAGAACCATTTTGCACAAAAAAGCCGCAATGGCTAAAATGGCGATCGGGGTTTTCTTGCGCAAAACCGCATCTAGATTGGCACGGATGCTTTTGCGCAAAAGTGCTTTTTGCGCAAAAGCACCCATGCCAATCTAGACGCTTTTTTCCGCAAATACTTTTAACGGAAAAACTTTTCCGTTAAAAGCATTTGCGGAAAATCATGCCAGTCTAGACGTAGCCGTAGAGGGTAGCATGAGCTGTCGTGGGCACAACGAAACATCTACAGGTTTTATCGGTCTTTAAAGTGCTACCAGACTATTTGTTGTTGTTTAAGTTTTTCCTGTTACAGACTAACTTGGCGACCCCTCTGATACCATATCTAGGTGACAGCACCATTCATACTCCTTGGTCCTCAGCTGAGACAAAGGAAGGGTGCCAATTAATTATGCAATCCACTGGAAATCAGAATGAGATCAAAATAAATATACTTAGGTCTCTGAGCAGCTGGCAAAGGACAGGGAGGCCTCATAGGACAGGGAATAGGACACTAGTCTAGTACTCAGAAGCTTGAGTTCTAGTCCTGACCTTCCCATTACCTGTTGTGTGACCTAGAGCAGTCACTTTTATGTTTCAACCTCCGTTTTCTAGCTTGTCTGCTTTGATTGTAAGCTTTTTGGGGCAGAGACGCCTCACTGCACGTGTGCCATGCTTAACACAGTGAGCCCTGATCTTGGCTGGAGAACTCCATAGACACTCCAGTAGTATAAGTAATAACATTTGATCAGCACTTAATTGGGCTGGATTTTGTGTCCTAATTTATTCTCCTATAATTCTACCAATAATATGAAATCAAGCAGTAGTACAAACACCTCTGTCATGCCTTCCCCCACCTCCAGCAGCCCACTTCCCAACATCTGATGTAACTGCATTCTCAGAGTGCACTTTTTTGAGATGTAACTAGAAAAGTAAAGCCATCTGTTTACAGTAATAAATTAGAGTCATTTCAATGTGGCTTAGAGTGATTTCAGTGTGGCTTTTGTGTGAATGTCTCTCTTTATGTGGCTATTTTTGATACACAGTTAAAAACAGGAAAGATGAAGAAAGGATCAGAAAGCTTGTCAGAAATCATATGATGATGAAGGGACACTGTGCTTGTGTTTGCCATAGATAGAGGAAGAACAGTGTTGATAACGATTTTCCCTGGAATTCCATAGTACTAGATTGTTACCATGGACCAAGTTATGTCTTTTGTTAGATGTGTTGCTTCTCACTGGCAAAATACAGGATATACTAGTTCAGATCACAAACCTTTGGTATTGAAAAAAGCATTTAGTTAGCCATTGCCCTTGGCATAAGGGCAGGATTATTTGATCTTCCCTCCAAGTCTTAGCCTTGAATGTTTCCAACAATAATGATTCTACACCCTCCTTTACCATCTGCTCCCACTGCTTCCCTGTTTTTATAACTATAGGGTCAAGTTCTTCTCTGATTATAAAGTGAAGTCACAGTTTACCACCACTGAATTTGCCTCATGAGATTTTTCAGGGATTTTTGGTTTTGTTTTAAATATTAAGGCTAAGCTTCCCCTTCTGCAGTTTAAGATCACAGGCCTAAGTTTTCAAAAGACACTAGGATTTGAGAGCAGAGCAAAATGCATAATTTTCATTCCAAGGGAAACATTCAACATTTGTTTTCATTCCAATTTGAGAAGCTGAAATTTTACAAGTTTTCAATGATCCAAATTTTTTAAAAATTCTGTTTGCAAGTGTGAGAACATTTCATTTCAATATTTTCAATCAAAATGAAACATTTTCAGACTCCCCAAATCAAAATGTTTCATTTTGGTTTGTTGAACTGACCTAAAACACCTCTTTTCAAGTCAAAGAGGGATAGTCGTGTTTTTAAAGTCGTGTAACTTTAAAAACAACGAGTAGTCCTGTGGCACTCTGGGACATCTCTACACTAGGAAATGATTTTGAAATAACTAAATTCGACTTAATAACTCCCGATTTTACAAAATTGAAATAGCGTGTTCCCATTACAGGAAAGCCTCAAAATTAGTCTGAGGCAGGTTCTGTTAATGTGGATGGGCTACCTCGACTTAGAGTCCCAGGAAGCACTGGGGAGCAGTGTTCCCTCTAAACTGCGCGGTAGCAAAGCGTCACAGGTGATTAATCAGCCCCGCCCAGTCAGAAGCTCAGAGCTCCATGCACAGCTGCTATGCACCTTAGAGGGAACAATGCTGGGGAGTAATTAGTTCAAATTACTCTGGGGAGTAGTTATTTCAAAATAGCAGCACCGGAGTATCCACACTAATACTATTTTGAAATAACTATTTCAAAATTAGTGTTATTCCTGAGGAAAGCAGGAGTACAGATTTCAAAATAAGCAGCCCGTTATTTCGAAATAATGAGCTTGGTCGTGTGGATGCTCCGCTTTTAAATTCGACCTAAGGGGAGTTATTTCAGAATAATGCCTTAATGTAGACCGGGGCTTAGAGACTAACAAAAATATATAGTATCATCATGAGCTTTCATGGGAAAACCCATTTCAAGCTGCAGAGGGGCAGGACTGACCTGTTCAGGTACCAGAGGAAAGATACTGGAAGGATCATTTGGGAAAGTGGCTTCATTTGATGAAGCAGGGTTTGCCCACGAAAGCTCACGATACTCTATATTTGTGTTAGTATCTAGGTGCCACAGGACACTCGTTCTTTTCAAGTTAGTTCATCACTAAACTGCATTTTCCCATTGTGGCATGTTGCCTCGCGAGTTGTAGCTTGGAAGCCTAATGCCCCGTGGTCCCTTGAAGACCAGACTCCATGGCCAGAATACAGCTCTCTCATGCTGCGGCCAGAGTCATGCCTCTCCCACAGTATCTGCTGCAGCTGTTGGTCAGAGGGAACTCCATAATGCAAGTTCTCCATGGAGCTCAGCCCATGGAAGAGACTATAGGCCAAACTATAATTCCCATAAAGCAATGCACTGACAGGGAAATGCAGTTTAGAGTTTTATTAAACTCAATCAAAACAAGGACTTTCTGCTCAGTTATAATAACAAATTTTCCAGTTGATATGAATCCAGGCCAAAACTAATATTTTATTTCAATTTTCCTGAGGGGAAAAATAAAAAGTCAGAACAATTCAGAGCTTCCCCATAGAACATTTCAACTGTCCACTAGAAATTGCAATTGCCAGAAAAAAAATCATTCTGAGGGAAAATTCCTGACTATATTTACAGACTGCCCCACTTTCCCCCCTCCATTCCCTTTCCAATAAGGGATCCACAGTCTCTAGTCACTTTTGAAACTTCAGGTTACTACTATTTGCTCTGGTTTCAAAACTGGTGAGAATAATTGACCACAGCACACTCTGACATCTCTAAGTACTTATATAGACTTTTGTTCTACCACTATTATGTTCTTAGGCTGAACACACACACACACATGCACGCATGTACATAGGATCGAAGAACGCTTCCCTCACAACTAGCTGGAAGGGGGGAGACCTTAGGTGTATCTATGTAAATACAGTTTGTTCCTGCTTTATTAGATATTCAGCAGATGCAGTGGTATTTTATTCATTGTAATTTGTAACCCAATACCATTGCACGAGGAGTAACAGTTAATTTGAGGGAAGGGTTTTGGATCGGACTATTGCGTCTACACGCGGCAAGTTAATTCGGGCGACTGGCATTTTAAAATGGCGACCAGCCGCAAATATGTTAATCAAGCGCAGGATATTTAAATCCTGCGCTTCATTAGCAACTTCGGTATGCTTCATTTGCCTCCCTACTTCAAACTAGGGGACCCGTGTAGACATACCCTAGGGCTATGTCTACACTCGCGGCTTCTTGCGCGAGTACAGCCGTTCTTGCGCAAGAATCTGCAGAGCGTCCACACTGCAAGCCTGCTCTTGCACAAGTAAATTTACAGTACGGTGTGGTAAGAGGGGGCTCCTTGCGCAAGAGCTACGCTCTTTTTTGACAGGTGTAAGCTCTCTTGCGCAGGAGCTCTTGCACAAGAGGGCAGTGTGGACGCTCGGCAGGGATTTCTTGCGCAAGAAAGCCCTATGGCTAAAATGGCCACCAGAGCTTTCTTGCACAAGAGAGCGTCCACACTGCCATGGGCGCTCTTGCGCAAAAGCACAGCTCGCACATGGCAGTGTGGACGTTTTCTTGCGCAAGACTTCTTGCACAAGAACCCTTGCGCAAGATGTTCTTGTGCAAGAAGCTGCCAGTGTAGACATAGCCTAGGAGAATAAGAGGGGAGAAGGGAAGGTTATTTACTTTCCCATGACAGGACTGATTTGACCAGTTCCCCCACTATTCAAAGAGTGCTGAAGAGACATCATTAGGAGCCTCTTTTTTATGTTGTGTTTCTTCTACTCTGTTTGCTAAAATTTGAAACCACTGAGAGATGAAATCCCTTGAGACTGAGGGGCAGAAGTCACAGCCAAAAGGTGGATGGCAGCATATGGTGACTGACAACTAGTCAGGTGGCTGTGGAGAAATGGGAAGAGCGGTGAACAGCGTGGTGGTGGAAAGATGTGCCGAGTGGCCAGCAGGGCAGTGGCAGAGAAATGCAACGAGTAGCCAAGAGGGCAGTGGCAGAGAGGTGTGACAAGTGGCCAGGCAGGGTGGCAGCAGTGAGCGGATGGATGGCAAGTGACCAGTGGAAAAAGATGCACCTTTACCTCTCCCCATTCAGAATGGGAGGTGAACTCTGTGGATGCACCTCTGAACGCTAGGTCTGCCCTGACCAAGGGCAGCACTTGTGAGTGGGGTGCAGAGAAGGGTTGGACATGCGAGAGGGACATTCAGATTGCTGGACTTAAGAACCCGAGAGGAAAAGGACATTGCCCAACCTACTTGGGGTGGGACAGTTTCATGAGCCCTGTTTGTGGTGTTTTTCCACATTAATGCCAAGTTACTTCCCTCCCTTTTATTAAAAATTTCCTTTCTACACTCAGACTTGGTGCTTGTGAGTGGAAAATATTGTCTCTCAGCGGTGCCCAGGTGTGGTGTTGAATTTCCTAGATTACTGGGTGAGGGCACGAGTCTGTTCTGTATTGGATGGGTGGAAAATCATCCCTAGATATTGAACCTGGCCTTTGCTGCTGCTGGCTTCACCTGGTAGAAGGGTTACATGCAGAAGCGGCCAGAGGCAGGCTGCGGCAGCTGGCGCCCCAGGCGGAACGCGCGATTGGCGCCCACGCCTGCATGGCCGTCAATGGGGTGACATCATCATCAGGTGTCCCGGGCGCCTCGTGATGTCATCATCGGGTGCTGTTGAAGGCAGCGCCCTAGGCGACGGCCGAGTAGGCCTGTAGCCACGGGCCGCCCTTGGTTACATGCACACACACATATATGCACACTTCTAGAAACTCTTTTTAGAAGAAGAAAATCAGATGTATTTAGGAGCACACTCAGATTACACATCTATGTAACAAGCTGTAGCCACTTAGAACAAAATGGCTGTCATCTCTGCAGTCTGACACAGTTCTTAAATACTTGAAGGAGCAACATGCATAAGACAAACTTAACAGCTTCCGGTTACGTACGACCCATGCCAAGTTCTCTGAACAGTCTCTGCTTTGGGTACACTTGTAAAAATCTGGTGCTTATAACTTAATGTGGGAATCCAACTACGTCTAACTAGCACCATGAAATAATTACCTTTTTCTATATACGAGTCTCCCATTAACAGTGGTTATCTTTGCAGCAGTGTCAAAGTGTTGAGTCATTCAATTCATCATCCTCAGACCTTTTCTGGGAGTATTACTGCCTCATTTATTTCCCATACATTATATTTGTGCAATAATTATTCCTGATTCATGAACATGTAGCATATTTCCAAATTGAATTTCATATCGAGCTCAGTGCATTTCTATAGTTTATCACAAAATGTGACTAGGCCTGGATGTGAAAGGATTTTTAAAATATTTGAATTGCAACAGATAATCATAATTCCAAAGGGTTATCATCAATGTAAATTTTTCCATTGGCAGAAAAATGTATAAAACCCTCCAATACTAAGAATCATTTATTCAAAATACAGTAACATAGAAGCAGAGATACTGTAATTGGCTAGCAATGGGTTTCCTGGAGCATCCCACCTAGTTCGGGTATGGATCTGGATAAGAAATGGTTAAATGGTCTTTGCTGGCTGATTGAGGCCTAACGTTGGGATGTCAGAGATGGGGGTAGAAGTTGAAGAGTATAGGCAGAGTAATCTTGAGGGAAGAACAGCAATTACAGCTGATTTTTACTTTTAACAACAGTACTATACCATCCAGCCTAGGTCTAGACTGTGGCATTTTTGCAGAAAAAGCTACACAAAATGCGCTCCGCATTTTGCATAGCTTTTTCCACTTTTTTTTTTCAGAAGAGGCTTTTCCTCCATTTGGCCCGGGCCAAATGGCAGAAAAGCCTCCTCTTTCAGCGGAGCCCTTCTGCCTCGTGAAACGAGGTATACAGGGCTCCCCGAAGGAGCGCGTTTGCTCTTCCACGAAAAAAAGCGGAAAAGCAAACGCGTTCCTTTGTCCTCCGGTATCCCACAAAAACCCCGTAGTCTAGTCGTAGCCTAAAAGCCCAACTGCAGACACAGCAAGAGACAGCTCTTCTCTCAAACATCATATAGTCTACATAGAAAAAAAAACGGACAAAAGTTGGGAGAAAGGCTTCTATTTTTTAAACTGTTGCCAGTAATGTTTCCCATGTCCATATTTAGGTGCCATTCCAAAGCAGCGAAATAGCTTAAGAGCAAAAGTCCATTGACTTGCTCCTAAATCCCATCTCTCCTAACCCTCTTAGGTGCTTTGGAAAATCCCACTCATACACCTCGATATGCTCTAGGCACCTGTTTTTGAAAATGTTGGGAACAATCACCATTGTACAGCTGGGGGAAGTGACACGCAAAAGGTTAAGTGACTGTAGTCATAGTCACATAATGAACGTGTGCAAATGACAGGAACTGAATCAAAATCTTCCCAAGCCACAGTCCAATGCATTATCTAGTGGACCACACTGCCTCTCCTTCCTCCTCTTCATCTTTATATTCCCTTCTTGTTATCTTGGTTAATGAAGCCAAGCCCCATGCAGCGGCTGAGTATGGACTTCACATTGGTGGTCCACTATGTGGACTCTTTGGCGAGCAATTAGGAATGAGACTTGTAAAACTGATTCATAAATAAAAACATTTATCAGAGTTCATTTTTAAGCCTCATGAATCACCGTAGTATTTGCTAGAGAACCTAGCACAAAAGACATTAAAATAACTTTACTTTCTCTATACGTTTCAATTATTGTGACTCTTTGAAGCAGAACTATTTTTGTACCTGGTACGGTGTCAAATGCATCATTAGCACTTACAGAAACCATCTTTTTCTTATTGTTTTTAAATGAATGAAGATATCAGTAATTACCAACACTCACAGGTTAAAAACTGATGGGAAGAGGAAACAGATTAACAGGTGAAAAATAGGGCAAGTAGGATCTTTATTCCTAACATAAACAACAATCATGGGGCAAAACACAAATAAAACAATGCACAGCCCCAATTTTTATTTCCTTTGCAGGTCAACTTTAAAACTAGACTAGACAATTTACTGGAGAGTTTACAGTAGGGATCTCTACCACACTGATCTTCATGGCACAAATAAGATGGCCTAATATATGTCATGTATCTAATTGGACATGTAACACTAGCCATGATCTGCCTAACTGCTACTCAGCATAACCCTAGGAACTTGGGGAACTTAGGGTCCATTCTCTGCTCTGCCACAGACTTCCCATGCGGCCTTGGGCAAGTTACTTGGCCTCTGAGACTCAATTTCCCATCTGTTTAATGGGGATAATAGCACTGTCCTACTGTGATACTGTGCTCCCATCAAATCCAATGTAAATAACTGTAACCTGGGAGGGAGGTCAATAGCACTGCATATCTCTCTTTCATTAATAAAGAGGGTGAACTTTATGAGCTTTCTCTGTACAAAACTTTTATACAGAGTAAGAGATTTATTTGGGGTTTTGGTCCATTTTGGGGGCTGTGCTCCTGGGTGCTGTCAAGTCCCTATAACTGAGCCCTCTCAGAGCTGTGCTATTATTAGCCTCTTCAGCAGAGTAACACAGACACTATTACCCCAACTCTGTGCCTTGGCTGGGGAGACCAGGGTTTCTGGCCCAGCAGGACAGGATAGTGGAGCACTTCAGAGGGCTGGTAAGGGGGCTCAGTGGAATGATCAGCACATCA
>JANRFK010003679.1:60478697-60528071 GCA_030068395.1 Apalone spinifera
CATTTTAGATATTTGAAATGTAGTGCCCATCTTTTAAAAAGGGAAGAAGTAGATTCCGGGGAGCTACAGACCAGCCAGCCTACCTCAGTCCCTGGAACAATCACAGAGAAGATCCTCAAGGAATCAATTTTGAAGCATTTCAAAGAAAGGAGAGTGATCTAGAATAGTCAACATGGATTCACCAAGGGCACACATCTGGAGGAGGCCACATCTGGAGTACTGCATTCAACTCCGGGCTCACCCTTACAGAAAGGATATGGATGCATTGGAGACAGTCTAGTGAAGAGCAACAAAAACGAGGGGGCTGGAGCACATGACTTATGAGGAGAGGCTGAGGGATTTGAGCTTATTTAGTCTACAGAAGAGAAGAGTGAGGGGAGATTTGATAGCAGCCTTCAAGTAACTGATGGGGACTTCTAAGTGGATGGAGAGAAGTTATTCTGAGAGGTGACAGTTGACAGAATGAGGAGCAATGATCTCAAGTTGCAGTGAGGGAGTCTAGGTTGGCTATTAGGTAGAACTATTTCACTAGGAGAGTGATGAAACACTGGGATGGGTTACCTAGCGAGGTGGTGGAATTCTCCATCCCTAGAGGTTTTTAAATCCCAGCTTCATAAAGCTCTGGTGGGATGATTTGGTTGGGAGTGATCCGCTTTTAACAGGGAATTGGACTTGATAACCTCCTGAGGTCTCTTCCAACCATATGATTCTATGGATCTCTCCTCCATGAATATATCTAGCTCTTTAAAGTCCAAGCCTTCACAACATCCTCTGGCAAGGAGTTCCACGGGTTGACTATGAATTGTGTGAAAAAATACATCATTTTATTTGTTTTTAACTTCTACCTATTAATTTCATTTGGTTACTCTTAGTTCCTATGTTATGTGAGCAAGTAAATAATTTTTCCCTATTTACTTTCTCCACACCAGTCATGATTTTATAGATCTTGATTGTGTCCTCCTTAGTCATCTCTTTTCCAAGATCAATAATCCCAGTCTTACTAATCTCTCTTCATATGGCAGCCGTTCCATACCCCTAGTCATTTTTGTTGCCCCTTTCTGGACTTTTTCCAATACCAAGGTATCTTTTTTTCAGATCAGGCAACCACATCTGCATGCAGCATTCAAGATGTGGGAGTACCATGGATTTAGATATTCTCTGTCTATTTCTCCATCCCTTTTTAAATCATTCTAACATTTTGTTTGCTTTTTTGATTGTTGCTGCACATTGAGTGGATGTTTTCAGAGAACTATCCACAATAACTTCAAGATCTCTCTCGAGTGGTAACTGCTAATTTAGTTCCCATCATTTTATACATATAGTTGGGATTATGTTTTCCAATATGCATTACTTTACATCGATCAACATTAAAATTCATCTGCCATTTTGTGAGATTCTTTTGAAGTTCTTCAGTCGGCTTTGGACTTAACTATCATGAGCAGTTTTGCATCACTTGCAAATTTTGTCACCTCACTGTTTACCCCTTTCCTCATATCATTTATGAATATGTTGAATAGAATTGGTCCCAGTATGGACTCCTGTGGGACACTGCTAGTTATCTCACTCCATTCTGAAAACTGACACTTTATTCCTAACCTTTGTTTTCTATCTTTTAATCAGTTATCACTCTATGAGATGACCTTCCCTCTTATCCCATTACAACTTACCTTACTTAAGAGCAGGGGCGGTCCGTGACTATAGGCCGACTCGGCCGTCGCCTAAGGTGCTGCCTTCAATGGGGCACCCGATAACGATGTCACGGGGCACCCAGGGTTCCATGATATCATTGACGGCCGTGCAGGTGGGGGCGCCGATTGAGTGTTCCGCCTGGGGCGCCCGATGCCGCAGCCCGCCTCAGGCCGCTCCTGCTTAAGAGTTTTTAGATGGTACCATCTACATGTTTTGTTAGTCTATAAAGTGCTACCAGACCATTTGCTTGCTGTTTTTTCCTGTAACAGACTAACACGGCTACCCCCTGAAGCTTAAGAGTTTTTGGTAAGGGACCTTGTCAAAAGCTTTCTAGAAATCTAAGTATACTATATCCACTGGATCTTCCTGGTCCACATGCTTGTTGACCCTCTCAGAGAATTCTAATAAATGGTTGAGACATGATTTCAATCCTTGTGGATGGGTGGAAGTGATACATATGGGATATCTTGACTTAGTTTTTGATACTGCCTTGCATGACCTTCTCATAAACAAGCTATGGAAATACAAAATGTAGCTACTATAAGGTGGGTGCATAACTGGCTGGAAAACCATTCCCAGAAAGTAGTTGTCAGTGGTTCATAGTCAAGCTGGAAGGGCATAAGAGAACAGTACTGGGTCTGTTTCTGTTCAATATCTTCATCAATAATTTAGATAATGGCACAGAGAGTACATTATAAAGTTGTGAATGATACCATGGTGGGAGGGGCTACAAGTGCTTTGGAGGATAGGATTCAAATTCAAAATGATCAAGACAAAATAGAGGAATGATCTGAAGTAAATAAGATGAAATTCAATAAGGAAAAATACAAAGTACTTTGCTTAGGAATCAGTTGCACGCATACAGAATGGGAAATCATAGAATCGAAGAATACTAGAACTGGAAGGGACCTCGAAAGGTCATCGAGTCTAGTCCCCAACCCTCATGGCAGGACCAGGCACTGTCTAGATCATCCCTGATAGATGTCTTTCCAACCTGCTTTTAAATATCTCCAGTGATGGAGATTCCACAACCTCTCTAGGCAATTTATTGCAGTGTTTGACCACCCTGACAAGCAGGAAGTTTTTCCTAAAATGTCCAACCCAAACCTCCCTTGATGCAGTTTAAGCCCATTGCTTCTTGTCCTATCATCAGAGGCCAAGGAGAACAATTTCTCCCTATACCTTGTAACACCCTTTTAGATACTTGAAAACCATTATCATGTCCCCTCTCAGTCTTCTCTTTTCTAAACTAAACAAGCCCAATTCTTTCAGTCTTCCCTCATGTTTTCTAGAGCTTTAATAATTTTTGTTGCTTTTCTCTGGATCTTCTCCAATTTGTCCGCATATTTTTTGAAATGTGATACCCAGAACTGGACACAACACTCCAGTTGAGGCCTAATCAGTGCAGAGTAGAGCGGAAGAATGACTTCTCGTGTCTTGCTCACAACACTCCTGTTAATGTATCCCAGAATCATGTTTGCTTTTTTTGCAATAGTGTCACACTATTGACTCCTGTTTAACTTGGGGTCCAGTATAACCCCCTAAATCCCTTTCAGCAGAACTCTTTCCTACGCAATCACTTCCCATTCTGTATATGTGAAACTAATTGTTCCTTCCTAAGAGAAGTACTTTGCATTTGTTTATTAAACGTCATCCTGTTTACCTCAGACCATTTCTCTAATTTGTCCATATCATTTTGAATTATGACCCTATCCTCCAAAGCACTTGCAACCTTTCCCAGCTTGGTATATTCTGCAGACTTAATAATCATACTCGTTATGCCATCATCTAAATAATTGATGAAGATATTGAACAGAACCGGTCCCAAAACAGACCCCTGCGGAACCTCACTTGTTATATTCTTCCAGCATGATTGTGAACCATTAATAACTACTCTCCAAGAACAGGTATTCATCCAGTTATGCACCCAATTTCTAGTAGCTCCATCTAGGTTGTATTTCCCTAGTTTATTGATAAGAAGGTCAAGTAAGACCGTATCAAATGTCTTACTAAAGTCTAGGTATACCACATCCACTGCTTCTCCTTTATCCACAAACCTTGTTATCCTATCAAAGAAAACTATCAGATTAACAAAATGTGTTCTTTACAAATCCATGCTGGCTGTTAGCTATCACCTTGTTATCTTCCAGATGTTTGCACATGGATTCCTTAATTACTCGGTCCATTACCTTCCCTGGCACAGAATTTAAAGTGACTGGTCTGTAGTTTCCTGGGTTGTTCTTATTTCCCTTTTTATAGATGGGCACTACTATATTTGCCCTTCTCCAATCTTCTGGAATCTCTCTCGACTTCCATGATTTTCCAAATATGATCGCTAAAGGCTCAGATACCTCCTCTACCAGCTCTTTGAGTATTCTATGATGCATTTGATCAGGCCCTGGTGACTTGCAGACATCTAACTTTCCAAGTAACTTTTAACTTGTTCCTTTATTTTAACTTCTAAATCTACCCTAATTCCACTAGCATTCACTATGTTAGGCACCCCATCATCATCAATCTTCTTGACAAAAACTGAAACAAAGAAGTCATTAAGCACCTCTGCCATTTCCAAGTTTCCCTCTTCACTGAGCAATGGGCTTACTCTGTCCTTGGTCTTCCTCTCGCTTCTAATATTCTTGAGAATGTCTTCTTGTTACCCTTTATGTCTCTAGCTAGATTTAACTCATTTTATGCCTTTGCCTTTCTAATTTCGCCCCTGCATACCTGTGTTGTTTGCTTATATTCATCCTTTGTAATTTTACCTAGTTTCCACTTTTTATACAGCTCCTTTTTGTTATTTAGATCATATAAGATTTCCTGGTTGATCCAAGGTGGTTTCCTGCCATTCTTTCTATTTTTCCTCTGCAGTGGAATAGTTTGCTTTTGGACCCTTAATAATGTCCCTTTGAAAAACTGCCAACTTTCTTCAATTGTTTTTCCTCTTAGCCTTGCTTCCCATGGAACCTTATCTACCAGCTCTCTGAGCTTACCAAAATCCGCCTTCCTGAAATCCATTGTCTCGATTTTGCTGTTCTCCCTTCTACCATTCCTAAGAATCATGAACTCTGTGATTTCATGATTACTTTTACCCAAGCTGCCTTGCACTTTCAAATTTTCAACCTGTTCCTCTCTATTTGTTAAAAACAAATCTAGAACAGCTTCCTCTTAGTAGCTTTCTCAACCTTCTGACATAAAAAATCGTCTTCAGTGCAGTCCAAGAACTTATTGGATAGTCTGTGTCCTGCTGTGTTAGTTTCCCAACATATGTCTGGATAGTCGAAATCCCTCAGCACCACCAAATCCTGCACTTTGGATGATTTTTTTAGTTGTTTAAAAAAAGCCTCATCCACCTCTTAATCCCTGAATAGGTGGTCTGTATTAGACCCCTAGCATGACATTGCCCTTGTTTTTTATTCCTTTTAACCTAACCCAGAGATTCTCAACAAGTCTGCCTCCTATGTCCATCTCCACCTCAATCCGAGTGTATACATTTTTAATATACAAGACAACATCTCCTCCCTTTTTTCCCTGACTATCCGTCCTGAGCAAACTGTACCCTTTTATACCAATATTCCAATCATGTGTATTATCTCACCAAGTCTCTGTGATACCAAATGACTGCCTAGGAAGGAGTATCTGGGAGTCATAGTGGATCACAAGCTAAATATAAGATAATAAAAGTGTAACACTTTTGCAAAAAAGCAAACATAATTTTGGGATTAGCAGGAGGATTGTAAGCAAGCCACGAAAAGTAATTCTTCTGTTCTACTCTGTACTGATTAGGCCTAAGTTGGAGTATTTTGTCCAATTCTAAGCACCATATTTCAGAAATGATGTAGACAAATTGGAGAAAGTCCAGAGAAGAGCAACAAAAATTATTAAAAGTCTAGAAAACTACCTATGAGGGAAGACTGAAAAAAATTGAGCTTGTTTAGTCTGGAGAAGAGAAGACTGAGAGATGACATTCTAATATGTTTAAGTATATAAAAGGTTGTTACAAAAAGGAAAATGAAAAATTATACTCATTAACCTCTGAGAATAGGACAAAAAGAAATGGAGTTTTTTTAAGGCCTGCTTAGTTTGGATATTAGGAAAAACTTCTTGTTAGTGTTGTTAAGCACTAGTTGTGGAGATTTTTAGAGTGGGTTAGAGAAACACCTGTCAAGGATAGTCTAGTTAAAACTTAGTCTGTTTGAATGCAGGGGACTGGACTAGATGACCTTTCAAGGTCCCATCTGACCCTAGGATTTCTATGATTTCCCTGAAAAAATAAGAAAGGAATCTCTTGCTGTGTATACACTGGCACCTCTCTTAATTCCTTTCATCAGGGATGGGCAATAATTTTTTAGCAGGGCCACTTCAAAGGGGCCTCAGATGGAAGGGGCAGGGCCACAGACAGGAGGGGCGGAGCCTTTAAATAGCAGAAGTTGAAAAGTCTTGCACCTCTCCTGCGGCTCCCAGGCATCACATTAGCCAGAGATGGGAGCTGCAAGCCCTTTCAATTCCTGCTATTTAAAGGGCTTGCTGTTCCTGGCCTGGCTGCTAGTACATTGCCTGGGAGCCAGGGACACACCAGCCCTTTCAACGGCTTTTATTTAAAGGCCTTCGCTGGGGCTGTTGCCTTTAAATAGAAGCAATTGAAAGGACTCATGCAGCTCTGGCTCCCAGGCAATGCACTAGGGGGCAGGACTTGGTACAGCTGAGCGGGCCAGATCTGGCCTGCAGAGTGGCTTTTGCCCACCCCGGGCTTAGAACCTGTTTAATAGGTGAGTATTGTATAACATGAGCAATGCAACTCTGTGTGAACACATGTGATGCAAATGCAAGGAGAGTCACAGGTCCTAGGTGACTTCAAAGCATTACAAAGGCTTTTTATGAGAGTCAGAGAACCAAATAGATAATGAATGCATGCCTGGGCCTCTGATTGAAATTAGTGGGAGCCCTGCACATGTATCCAAGGGTGGAATGGGAATACCATGCAAAATTCAGAAAACTCAGGAGGAAGTTACTATATGCAGAAGTCACCATGCATGGGCATTTTTCATGAAGTCTGCCCAATTTCTAGGGGCTTATTTAAACCAAATCAAGTCTCAGCGCCTCTTGTCTTGAGCTCTGTGTCTGTCATGGATTCCATAACTTTTCACAACTTCTGTGGTAACCAGTGTGGCTGATCCCAGAGCTGCCAAAGCAGCTGGCTCTAGGGCCAGCTGCTCAGGTGGGCCCAGAAACAACTACACTGGCTACAGCTGGAGTGGCTCTGCAGCAGTCCCTTGGAGCCAGTCACACTGACCCACTCAGGCAGTCCTCTGGGCAGCTGATCCCAGGACTGCCCAAGCAGCAGCTGGTGTGGCTGCCCCCAGAAACCACCTAACCAGCAGTTCCTGAAGTGGCTGAAGCAGGTCACAGCAGCTGATGTTGCTGGCCTCTGCACTCCCGCCTAGCAGCAACCCCCCAGGCATTATCTCTTCCAGGAGCTGCCCCCAAGACTTAGTCAGGGGTATTTATAGTATAAGTCACAGACAGGTGATGGACAGTGAGTTTTTGTTTATTGTCTGTGGCCTGTCCATGACTTTTAATAAAAATACTTATGACTAAATTGTAGCCTGACTTATGACAGTAACAACACTGAGCTCACAAAATAAATTCTTTGAAGTATGTTCTCCATTCCTAGCAGTGATGGGTCTGAGCTGGAGAATTTAGTTATCAGAGCTATTCCAAACCTTCCCAAGGCCAGGAGATGCTCAGATCCAGGATTTGGGAGTATCCCCTCTTGACAAGGTTACGGGAGGGGAGATGTTGGAATTGTAGTGGCATTGCAATAACACTCCATGAAATCATCATCTATTTAGCAATGACAATCTTGGACCTGAAAAGGATCTCTGGTCCCAGGAGAGGGAAGCAATAGTATCTAATCAAGGGCTGTCAATCACAGTGCAAGTGCAATTAGCCAGAGTTGCTACTGATAATAACTAATGAATCCTGAGTGGAGACGCCTTTCATAGCAGGCTGCTGTTTGGATTAGAAAACAGTTACAGATTAAATAAATAAAATAGAAGCCATCAATTCAGCTGCTGAATGTTCACCACCTACTCACATTGCCTGCACAGATGCACTTTGTAGTCTATCAAATGTAAGCAATCAGTCTCAGATTTTTCTGGTACATAAAAGAGAGAGATTTAGTTCATTTCTTGGGATGGGTGGGTTTTTTTTAATACTAATACAGCTAAGGGAACTGGCTTGCTGAGTAGATGTTTATTCATTTCTAAAGCTTCCTCCCCACCCCTTCAGCTTCCATTCCATTCTTCCTTGATTTTATTATACACCCACTGCTTTATGACTGATGCACTACACATAAACCTGCATGTTGGATGACTAGCTCTCAGTAACAGGGGAGGGGTGGTTCTCAAATTCCAGACTTTTTGTGTATTGAATATGAAAATATACATAGTATGCTGCACCAAATCAAAACCTGATATTTTCCCTGTTTCTGTTCCCCATTTCCCCAAAATTATATGAGGGGCGAAGGTGGCTGAGGAACAGAAAACTAGAAGGTGGCCCCTATCTGCAGATGGAAGGTGTGTGTTTGCCCAGCACTGAATATCTGCTCTGAAAAGGCAGGAGGCTGCTGACTTAGCAGTTCACTCTTACTTCATTCTTGGACCAGAACGGGAGAAGAGTCACAGCCTGATATTCCATCACCTCCACCCACACACTTCCTACATCTCTGGCTCAGTGCCTGCAATGCAGTAGCTTTTGCCTGAGTAGCTTGGACTTGCTGGTAACAAGACGAGCTAACTTATCTCATCCTCCTGAGCCAGTTTTGGTGCTGATCCCTTTCACTTGTTCTCTGCTGAAAAGGTGAGAAGGACAGCCCATGCTCACTTTCCCAGAGTTGTTCCTGATACATACCAGAACTAAAGAGGCAGAGAGAGGCAAGCGTGGTCTAAGAATGAAGAGGAGGAGCAATGGTTTCCAGTTCTAATTCCAGTGAATCACATTCTTGCCTGGGCCAAGTCACTGAACATCCGTCTATTATATGTGAAATGGAGAGGTTAATTCCCTACCTTTCAGGGATGTTGGGAGAATTAGATAAAGTTTGTTAACTGCTTTACAGACAAAGCACTATGCAGCAGTATCATAGATAAGACAATTTGCTCAGAATCCTTCTTCTATAATCACTTAATTGGTATATTCAGTGGGAAGGAAACACACACCAGTATTTTTCTATCTTTAAAGGCACGGTACCACATATGCCATAATCCTTAAAAATTATAGGTGCCGATTGACTAAATAATTACTATATCCTCATCAGTGAGTAGTCTGCTTGACAAGATGGTTCATTTCTGGAAGGTGATTAGCTATATTTTTTAATTCAGAATTTCTCTCCTATTAGTATAAATCCTCTAGATACACATTGAAAAATTATTTACCACAAAATGTCAAATACTGGCATTACATGAGCCCCCAAAAATATTCCAGCCTTATCTGTGTTAGACAGCTTGTGACTCTGGACTTCCATGGTGTCTTAATTACTCTCATCTGCATTCTCATACTGCAGCACTGTAACAGTTCAGAATGTATCAGTCTTAAAAAAAAAAAGATAGACTAGTATTCCCAGCCAGATCGGTGTTCCCCGCTGTACATTTCAATTGAACATTATAAGAGCAAATACATTAAATAATTGGCACATCTACACCTCAGAATTTCCCACAGGGTAGCTTTACTGGCTAATCTGGCCTAGGGGCTACACATCATCATGTTACACATCACTGGCCAAAAACAGGTAGCAGTCAAACAGCGGCTATAAAAATTCTTGAGGTGCTACAGTCACAATTTATAACCAATACCTGTTGTTATTTAACATCTATTGCCACTTGTACCACTTTATTTTTCCTGTTAATCACAGAGTTGTTTCATTACAATCTATGTGCTGACCAAGGAGAAAAACTAGTCAGAGACTAGATCTCAGCTTTAAATAGTTGTCAACCCTATATAATCACACAGACACAAACAACCTTGCACTTCCCCCTACCCTGCCCCTTCTCAGAGGCCTTACTCCACACCTGTCCCTCCCTGCATCACTTCCGCTCTCGCTCTCGCTCTCGCTCTATCTCTCTCTCTCACCCTTACTCCCTTTCACCTGGAGGGGCAGAGGGTTGGGAAGTGGCAAGGGGTTTGGGCTCTGGGCTGGAGCCGAGTGTGGGAAGGGACTCTAGGCTAAGTCTGGGAGAGGAGGTTAGGGTGCAGGATGGGAGGAGTTCGGATGTGGCAGGGGGTTCAGAGCTGGGGAACAGGATTGGGGTACGGGGGGGCATGGGCTCTGGGAGGAAGTTTGGGTGTGGGAGGGGGCTCAGGGCTGGAGCAGGAGGTTGGGGTACAGGAGAGATATGGTGAAAGGGGGGCTCAGGGCTGGGGAAGCAGTTTGTGGTGCGGGTTGGGATCAAGGTGCGGCAGGCTCTGGCCTGCTGCTGCTTACCTCGGGCAGCTCTGAGTCCTGATCACTGATGCAGTGGGGCTAAGGGAGGCTCCCTGCCTGCGCTGGCCCCATGCCACTCCTGGAAGTGGCCTATATATCCCTGTGGCCCCTAGAGTTGGGGGGCCAGGTGGCTCTGTGTGCTGACATTGCCTGCAGGCACTGCCCCCAGCTCTTTCCCACCTACCTACAGGCCACAGGGAAGGATGTGCTGACCACTTCCAGGAGCAGAACAGAGCTGGGACAGACAGGGAAGCTGCATTAGCCCTGCTGCACTGCCAGACCTTTATCAGCCAATTTCCCGGTTTGGCTTCAGAAGACTCCAGGAGATTGAACCTGATTCCGGGAGAATCCAAGCAAAACCGGGAGGGTTGGCAACCTGAGCTTTATATAGCTCCTAGCCCCCTCAAGGTACTTCCGTATTTCACAACAGACTGAAGGCAGCTGGCCACATTCTCCCATTCACTGTTTTTAAAAGTACAGTAAAAACAAAGTTCTGCAAAAGCCTGTCAAAAATAAGGCATGTAAGTTGGTACACGTTAAGTCATCCAGTCCTTTGGCAGAACTGTCAGGACACAGAACTACTAGGAAAATGCAGGTTTACAATAAATACATGGAAAAAAAATTACTAACTTGTGCCAAAATCTAACCCCCTACCACAGCCTTTGTTACAAAATATCCACCACCTTCTCCCAGTCTTCCCATGCTGGGGAAGAAAACACAAAATGTCATGTGATTGTCCAACATGTCTTAGAGGCATAGAGGTCTCGGCATTGGCAACAGGTTTATTAATAGTAGTGATGCCATCATGATAAGAATGTTGGTGTACAGGTGGGTGATAAGGTGCTCTGGTGGAGATTACTGATGTTATGGAGTTTCTGGAGGAAGTTGGTATTGTCTTGATGGAAGCCAGCCCTTTGTGTGGTGATGAACGGAAGATGATTTCCAGGAGTCCCAATGTCCCTTCAGTAAGAATAAAGCCAGAAAACAGACTACTACATCTACATCTCTCAGGGATGCGTAAAACCCTTGAAAGATGTATCTGCATCAATCTAGCCTGAACTAGGCCAACAGAATAATTCTTCCATCAAACTAGCTACTCCATCTCAGGAAAGTGAGTTCACTACAGTGATGGGAAAACTGTAACATTTAAATCAAATGTAGAGAACCTATGGACCATGGGCTCTGCCTGGCAGGGGGAAGGGAACAGCTCTGCACACTGCCATTCTCCTCCTAGCAGTTGAGGGACTGGGCAGAATAGGGAAGCTCCCTGTGCAACCACCAATGGGCAGATTTGAACCTAGGACTTCTAGAGCTTAGTATAGGAGCCTCTATAGCTTGAGCTATAAAATCAGCTGGCTCGCAGCTTAGGCTATAGCGCTCACTTATTCTTAGCTCTTGCTGTAAGTGGTCTAGTCAACACTACATGGGACAGTGAACCACACCCACTAGGTGTGTGGTTTACACCTGCAGGCTCCACCCCCATTGCCAATGGGAGTGGGTAGGGGGCAGTACCTGCCCTCACATGGCGGCATGGAGCCACCTGCACCTCCCAGGAGCTACGCCAGGTAGACAGCACCAAATTATGAAATAGGCTATTTTGAAATTGACTCAAAATAAACTACGCAATTTGCATAGCTCAAATTACGTAGCTTATTTTGAGCTACGGGTGCACCCTATGTGACCTCACACTCTCATCCTCAAAAGGACATTTGCACACCACCTTCAAAAGGCAAGCAGTGGGACTTATATTCATAACTCTGCTGGACACTAAAAACCATGGGCTAAAACAGATTTTATGGTCATTACAACAACTTGTAACATGCCTTTCTACCACCTAACCCTTAATTGGCCACTTCATTTTAAGTGGTTTCCTACAAGTCTTAATCTGTCTCAACTTGTACTTAGCTCAGAAACTCTGGTTACTTTCCCCTGAGCTGAAGAAGAGCTCTGTGATGCTGGAAAGTTTCACCCTTTCACCAGCAAAAGTTGGATCAATAAAAGATCACACCTCGCTTACCTTGTTACTCTTATATCCTTGGACCAACATGGCACAACAATTATTAGGCAATGAACAACTTGGTACCTGAGGCCAATTTAAATCTTTCCTGAAAAGCAATCAAATTCATCCTTTTGTACAATCCCTCTCCCCTTGTGTGACTTCATTTGGAGTTAAATGGAGTCTGATTAGGGTGTAAATAAGGTGAAAATGGGACTAGTGCCTCTAAAACAGGAGTTCCCAACCTTTTTTGGTCCTCGTACCCCCTTGGCTTTTAATAAACCTTCCCGTTCCCCCTATTCAATATGAAAAGAAATAAATTCTAGGCTCTAGAATCCACAACTTTTTTCACTAATACTACTACTATTGGAATATTTCAATTAGGATAATCTAGTTATTTACCAAATATTCCCCATACTCCCTTGACAAGCTTTTCATACCCCTGGGGGTACACTTACCCCAGAGTTGGGAACCCCTGCTCTAAAAGCTCACTACATCCTTTCATACTGCATTGCCACATCAACAGTGTACATCAGCCTAGATCCCCCTCTTTTTGTACAGAGTCAATAGTGCTACCAATTGAACACCAAAACACCCCATAGTATATAACTGTGTTAAGGTTAGCATGAAGAATTATGAAATATTCCTCTTTTTGTATGCAGAGCTGATCCATGGAACACCTGAAAAACTAAAGCAGGGATGGGCAAGAGAGCCTCTGTAGGCTAGACCCAGCCTGCGGCCATCCTGCCACTCCCCTGCTCCCAGGCCAATCAAGACTTGGGGATGGGGGAGTGCCTGAAGTCTCTTCCCCCCTCCAGGGGCGTGCAGCACCAGAGAGAACTGCCAGCTGTTTTAAAGTAGCTGGCGGTGCTCTTTAGCTGCTGCATGCCTCTGACAGGGCAGGGGCAAGAGACTTTGCACGCTTCTCCTGCCCCCAGACCCTCATTGGCCTGGGGGCAGGGAGAGTGCACAAAGTCTCCTCCACCTGCCATGGGTGAATGGCAGCAGAGGGAACTGCCAGCTGTTTTAAAACAGCTGGAGGCTCTCTCTGGCCGCTGTGCACCCCTGGTAGGATGGGAGTGGGGGACAAAGACTTCACGCGAAGGAGAAGTTACAAGAAGCATCCTGGCACCACCGCTTCCTAGCAGCCTAGGGCCACTTCTAAAATTTTTAAAGAGCCCCCCTGCTTTAAAAATTATTGTCTACTCCTGAACTAAAGAATATCTATTGGCAACAAATGCTAAGTAACTCACTGAGTGTTATGTCATTCTCAACCCAAGAATTCTTAGCATTCCTGGAACAGTGACTACTGCAATGATTTCTCGTGTTACCTTGGATGTATTTTACATGAAGGGGATTTAAAAAAAATACTTGCATATAATGCCTGCTGATTAACCAGCAGTTTTCCTCTTATGCCGCTATTAAGGAAAGAACAGCTCTGACTCATCATAAGAGCACTTTACCATCAAACAAGTCACTTGCCTGTAACAATAAATCAGAGCTGATCAGAAACAATGTTTGACGTGTGCATGAAGAGTGGGAGAGGAACTCGGATATCAGCTGAATGAGCGTGTAGAAACGTGTTAGATGCTGGACAAGGCATGTGCGTCTCAGATTCATGATGGGCAATGTCATCAGTTTTTGCTAGGCATTAAGATCCCATTAGCTGATGACTCATATACTATCAGATGCAGATATATTACTTTTTTCCTGTTCTACTGAAAACCAGGCAAATTGAAACGTGTAGTCTCAAGTTTCAAATTCTTTTATTCTGAGTATTTCTTGTTCTAACCATTAGCCCAGATTTCTGCTTAGGCAGTGTCATTTCTCTATTGTTTTAATAATCTCAAACTCAGCTGTCAAAAAACGAAAAGGCTAATTAAAATTATCTACTTCCATATTCATGGAGCTTCAATCATATTGTGCAGGTGCTGGGGTGGGGGTAAAATTTCCCATCCATCCTACTTTAGAAAAAAAAACTGCAATTAAAATAAATGTAATTAAGAAAATCACCTTTTCTTTTCAACATAAGGATTAATGGGGTATTACAGTTGTGGAAGCAGGACTAAGGGAGAGGGGATTTGGGTGGCCATTTCAGAGTTTGTCAGTAGCAGAGCAAGAGTCTGGTTCACTCTGACTCCTGCTAATGCGAGAGCTAGAAGAGACGCTGTGTTCGCCTCTCTGACTCGCTACCCAAGATAAGAGTAGAATACTGACCTCAGTGAGAACCTTGGAGATAAGACAGTGTCCGACGGGAATTGAGTGGGCAGAGAAGTAATTGTTTAATGTTATATGTAACGGAAAGGTATATATATTGGCTTTTAATTGTTTTGTATTTGAAGGTCCGCTTATGCTATCTTCCCTTGCAATATTGCTTGAATAAACTGCCTCTGGCAACCTGTTGCTTAAACACAGCGCAGAGTGACGGCTCGTTATCTTCCACACAGTAGCATAGGGTGAAGTTGGGATTCTGCAGTAGGTGCCATGGTAAAATATATGCAGGGTTGGCCATGAGGACTCCAAGTTCTCACACCCTTTTGGTGGAGGTGATTGCCACCAGAAGGGATGTTTTCATAGACAGGTGCAAGAGGGAACAGGGATGGCCAAGGGCTCAGAAGGTCCATGCATTAATGCATTCAAGATGAAATATAGGTCCCAGGGATGCATTGGTGATCTGATAACGGGGCATAGGGCCTGGATGCCCTTCAGGAATCTTTTGGTGATTGGATGAGCAAATACTGTAGTGTTATCCACCTTATGGAATGTGGTGATGGCTGCAACGTGGACCCTGATGGAGTTGATGGAGAGGGCCGTGAATTTAAGTGAGGTGGCCTTCAGAGTTAAAAGTGCTAAGCCACAGGGTAGCTGGCACTGAAGAATTTGAAAGTCTGTGCTTTTTAGCTCTGTCTGGAAAAGCGGCAGAAGCAGGTCTTTTTCTTGAAGACTGAATTTTTTTTGTTGACTGTCTGACCCAGATTTGTGTCTGGAGTCAGACACCAGTCTGAGGGAGTCCTGAAGTAGTGAACGCTTCAGATGCAGCTCCCTATTCTTGCGAGTCCACACTTAACTTTTGACAGTGAGCAGTTTTGAGGGATATGGGACTCCACCAAGAAGTGGATGCATTCAGAGTGACCATCTGAAATGGGGATGGCCACTCTGCAAGTGGAACACTTCTTGAACCCGGAGAGCCCAGCATGTTTAAATGGATGAAGTTCCACTTCCCACCCCCACCCCGAACAGAAAACTAACTCTTTATCTGTAACAGAAACTAATTAACTAAATAACTATGTATTGACAAGAAACTAGGTTGCTGAGGTGGGCAGCATGACTGACACTGAAGGAGGAACTGAGGAGCCCGGGCTGCGTATGTGCTATTTATACACTGGCGGCTCATGAGGCAGGCAGAGTGCATGCATGCTCTCTGTAGGAATCTCTGATTGAAGGCACTGGGATGCACCTTGACCTGAGTAGAGCACCCACAGGGACATCTGTCAGAGAACAGTTAGATACAGCATGCCATGCTGTTGGCAGTGATTTGTAAAAGAACTTAATATGTGCTGTCAGGACTCCATTGTAAAATCACAAACTCCATTTTGTCATCTGAAGCTGTGGAGATAAACAAGAACTGGTTCCAGCTGGATTTTCCCGTATTGGACTAATTATCACATTAGCTTTACCTCAGAACTCTGCACATATGCTCCTGTCAATCATTCATTTTCCCACCACAAAGAACATAAAAGCACCACCCACTCGAGAGTGCGGGCCCAGTCTCCGTGACTTGTCAAGTCCAACAAACATCAGTGCTGCTGCAGCTGCTGGTGGTTCCCTTGCACGCCTTGTAGTGAAGCTCCAGGGTTCAAGCTTAGAGTACACCGGACCAGTGACAGCTGTACTGTGGTGGTGCTGTGGAATCCTTGAACTTCTAAGAGTGCTTTCTCCATGCTACTTATAGTGAAGGCTTAAGTTTGGTATTGGGGATACACTACATTAGGGTTCATTGATTTCCTCCACCATCTGAAGAGACACCTAGATATGTTCCAGACCTGTGGTGAAGACCTGGTTTGATTCTGGACAACGCCATCAATCCTCACTCACCTTTAACATCAAGAAACACCTGCTGTGGGACCGGATCACCTAGAGTTCCTCCCCTGTGGCTGCTTGCAGTCACTGGGTAGAAAGTCCTAGGTCTTCTTCCTCTCCTCCTCCTGCTTACTTGCTGCGTCCACATCTTGGCCAGAGATTGTAAAGTATTCTATTTACCTGACTGTTAAGGGGGACTGTTCTTTCTTCTTTACTTCCATTTTTGAAGGTGTGGGGTTGGATTTCTGACTAGTGTACTGGGGTTTATTGCGGTTTTATATGGTTATGTGCTGTGTACTGTTCCAAATTCTTTTAATAGATGTGTTAAATTTATACCTGAGTTGCATTTTCATTGGGCAATTATCCACTGGTGATAGATACAGTGTCGGGGGACCTGCTCTTCTGGTGTCAGGAACAAGCTTCAACCAGATCCTAGTTTTAATTTAATCTTGTTACTGAGTTCCTGGGTAACAATGCTTCATTTTGGGTAGGCCAATCAGCTACCAGTCCTATGGCTTTCAGCAACATTTGAACCAGAACCTTTGGGCCTATCTACACTGGGGGGGGGTGAAGAAATTTAACTGTTTTTCAAAATCGTTAGAGCTATGCTACAAACCCAGTCTGAGGTGATCTTGAGGCCAGCTTGGTAAAAACAGGTCAGACCAGATGGGGGCTGATGTCTTAAAATCAAACCAGTAAGAATAGCTGTCTTAAACCAATTTTATAACCATTTATAAAGATTTCTTCAATATAAAACAGGACCAAAAAATAGCCCATTGTAATCCAAAGATGATAGAGATGCAGCCGTGTTAGTCTGTTGTAGCTGAAACAAAAGACAGAACTATGTAGCACTTTAAAGACTAACAAGATGGTTTATAGATGATGAGCTTTCGTGGGCCAGACCCACTTCCTCAGATCAATATGTGGAAGAAAATCGGCCCAACCATATATACCAATGTGATCGTTCATTTTTTTGATTGTATCACATTGGTATATATGGTTGTGCCAATTTTCTTCCACCTATTGATCTGAGGAAGTGGGTCTGGCCCACGAAAGCTCATCACCTATTAAACCATCTTGTTAGTCTTTAAAGTGCTACATAGTTCTGTCTTTTGTAATCCAAAGAGACACCCAGCACCAAAAACCCAAAGTTGCTCTTTCCTTAATCTTGAGAAGGAATGGGAGGAGGAAAACCTATTTGTTGCCCTAGGCAAAGATCCAAAATGGAGTCTTAGGAGTTCTCCCTCAAACAGCTTTCCTACCAAAACCTGCAGGGAAGAAGGCTCTGCACTCCTCCCTGTCACCTATGCACACGGCTCCAGGCCTTTGCACTCCGTACTATGTCATGTGTGCGCATCTGTTCTCTGCACCCAACCCTCTTTTCTTGTGCACACTGCCCACTCTAGCTGCACCCCTCTCGTTAACCCACTTTCCCGCCTCGACTTCTTTATAAGCCTCCCTCTGAGGAGCATTCGTGTTGTTTGGTTCTCCTTCGTCCGTCTGTGTGCATCGTCATCGTCGTCTACCCCGAGGAGTCCATTCATCCACTGCCACGTGGCCTGATCAGGACTATCCATATCCAGAAGTGCCATCTCGAGGGGTGAGGGAAGCCTCCTCCCATTCAGCATTTTGAATTTTGGGAATTACCATCGCAAGTTTCGCTCATACGGACATTCAGGCAAGGACTGGTGTCTAACTGACCCTGAGCATCAGCATGTGGAGGGCGAGGATCCAGACGGCTCCGAAATCCGGACCAGCGAACCATCGAGGGATCTCCCTGTAGTCCTCCCTCGAGGCTTTCAAATAGCCAAGAGGTAGAAAGTCACAGGTGTCTATCGCCCTAAATTTGTGTCTGGCCTGTTTATGAATCATTCCACCGGTGATAGATACGGATACCAGGTCAAATCTGGCTTCTGTGGGGAAGGCACATTAGGCTTTAATTAATTGCCCACAGCAATTGTTTACCTCTGCCTTCCAGGTAACATATTCTATTTATGACTGATATCACAGTAAAGCAGAGAATGGTGTTAGCACATTTAGCATGTAGTTGAATTGGTCATTGCTTCAAAGTGACTATTTGAAACCAAGAGTTGGGCAGGATAAGGAAAACATGGGCTGCCTTTATCACAGTGTGAAGCCCATGAAATAGACTTGTGAGTGACCTGCTCATCAGATCATCATTTGTGATTGTAGGTAGAGGTGATGCATCAAGGGTGTTATATGGGGTCATGTGCCCCTCCAGATTTTTGCCAAGGTTTATATGCCCTACCTTGAACCTTGTTGCTTTCTACCAGAACTTTTAAATCAGAGGTTTTCAAACTGGGGGGCATGCCCTGTAGTGGGGAGCAGATGGGTGGGGCTTCAGATCTCCACACTTACCTTTTTTGGGTCTGGGTTGGGGAGAATTGTAGAATGAAAAACTTTAACTCATGGAGATGCTCGCTTAGCTAAAAGAGTTTGAAAACTGCTTCTTAAAATTTTTCCTCCATTCACTATTAACAGTCACGCCTTGTCTCTGATTGTAGGTCATTTGCATCTCATTACTGGCTTTTTCACTTGTGTTTTTGTGGCTTCCCTCATTTTCTTTTTTAAAAGTACAAAGTTGTCTTGATCTGGAAAGACAATAGCATGTTTGACAAGATCTACATATTGTTTGGCTCAGTTGCAAGCCTGCCCACGCACCATTTAGGTATCAAGCACCTAATCTCTTTCTCTGCCTTGAAATGGAAAGAGTGAATCTGTTTCTTTTAACATTACTATTTACTTTGCTGAAGAATATGATTAAGAGACTATTTCAACTGACAAGTGCTTACAGAATGAACATACACTTGACAAGATTAGGTTGGCCAGGAATCTTTTTTTTTAAACCATTTAAAATATAAGACTAAAACTATCACATTGGTGGGAAATTGTATTGATTCAGTAAGAATCCATTTGCAATAAATATAAGTGTGCTCAGCTCAGAGGACCATATTATTATAATGGATTTGAATAGTTATTGCCTCTAGGGTGACCAGATGTCCTGCTATTAGGGGCTTTGTTTTATATACATAATGCAACAACACCTACAACTACCCACCCCCTTAACATAGGGTCCTTGTGATGGGGTGTGCGTACTTCACACTGAAACAGGTAGGATTAAAACCCTGTGGAGAGAGGAAGTCCCACCCCTCCACCCAGACTGGGAATGCTCCACATGCTGGAGCAGTATAAAAGGGAGCAGCTTAGATCAGTCTGGGCTGGACCTTGGAGATGAAGGACCTCCAAAGACCCAGACAATGGGATCCAGAGACCCAGGAGACCACCCCGAGCGGTCAGCGCTGGAGGAGCCCCACGGAGAGGCTGTTGCTGGGGAACCAGAGGACCTGGAGACCATGTGGAATGTCCCTATACCAGCTGTGGTAGGAAGTGACCCAGGAGGGGTGTGGGAGTGTTATCTCCCACTCGAGTGAGTTCAGTGTGTTGTGGTTGGATTTCCCACTGAGCGAGTGGTAGAGCACTCTGCCACTTATAGGGGCCCAGGACAATACTGAGTTGGGGCCCAATGGAGTAGGGTGGGCCCAGGTACCCTACTGAGACAGTTGCCCAAAACTATTGACTCTGGCCATTAGGCTGTGCTGCCCTGAACTGAGGGCTACCCTCACAGACTAGCCATTAGGCTGTGTTGGCCTGAACCGAGGGCTGTTACCATTGACTCCTTTTTCTATTGACTTTAGACCTTCGGCTGTATTGTCCTGGACAAAGGGTCATTGGTACAGACTGATAGAGGTTGCTGATGACCCAGAAGCTGACCAGATGGCATCACATCCCAGAGGATGGGGTGTGCATACGCTGCAACAGTCCTGATTTTTCATACTTGCTATCTGGTCACCCTAACTGACACAGATCATCCATGTCTTGCTATAGCTATTCAGGTTTTTTCCACCAAGTAAGATGATTGTAATATGCATCTTTCTGGGTTTTCTTGTAAGTCTGCCTAAAAGCTGCAGTTGTTGCAAATGATGGCTGCCCACCTTCACTACATATGTGCATGGGAATCAACAACACAGAGCCTATAGGAACTGCACTGCTCTAAACCCAACTGGATCAAGTTCATATTCATTTTTTGAGAGCTGAGTACATAATCCACATCAAATAATGTATTCAGTGACATCAGACTCCTTTCCTCTCTTGTTATATCCTAGGCAAATAATGAGTACCTCTCATTTCATATCCTTTCAATCTTTTCATTTTGTGGCTTAATTGACAATGTTCAAAATTCAGGCTGTGTTGCTTAGCTGAGAGCGGTCAAGCAAGTCAGAAAGTATTATTTCTGTTCTTTGAGCACATAAGCACTTCTGGAACACATACTTGCATGTACAAAACTAAAGTTTGGTTCCCTGAATACTCACACATGAAACTGATGTTCGTTTTCTGTGTATATTTCTGCCAGTAAAATCCCATTGCTCAAGGGGATGGAATGGATGAACAGGGATGAAAAGAAGTCATGTAGTAATTTAGAATGATAGTTGTGGGAAATTAAATTGTGGCATTGTACATATGATCATTTGAACTCATGCAGAATTACTTCCTCCCTCACTGAATCTATCAAAGTTCTTGAGAGGCTGTTTGCCAAACCAACTGACAAGTTCTTCCCCAGCCTCAGATATAAATATTGTTGTGCAATACAGCCACCAAGCCAGGTGCTAGCTCTGTCATCATACACAACCTCTAAATGTTGTGGCTCTGGGCAAACCCATAAGTTATAGATGTATCCGTCAACTCATCTCTTAATGGGGCATGTATATCCCTAGCTACTTACATGGCTGCTCCAGTTGCTAAATATGACCTGCTGTGGCCATCACACTGGACATGGGAATTCTGAAGGAGAATGTGATTCTCAGATGTCAGTCCCCAGTAGTTCTAGTTCACTGCTATTACAGAGCAGTGTCACAGGGTTGCTGGCCCCACACCTCTTGGGGGTCAATATGGCTGTCATGGGATCGCAGGCCCCGTGGCCGAGTATCTAGCTCCCCCCAGTCTGGGGGTCAATATGGCCCAGCAGCCGGGTTTCCAGCTCCCCCCCAGTCTGGGGGTCAACATGGCCCAGCATCCGAGTCTCTAATGCCCTTTTCGGGGGCATAAAGGTGTGGGGGGTAGGAGGACCCAGGCCCTCCCTCTCCACCGGGCCCCCGCCAGGGGTCCTATCAGTGGCTGGTGGTTCCCACCACTGGCTCAGCGGGGAGTTCCCCCCAAAATGCACCAAGTCCACCAGGGCTCCGCCTGCTCCCCACCCTGGGCTGCTTCCTACCCCACTCTCCTGACTGGCACAGTCCTCACCTGTGTGGGCGGATGATGGTGCGGCGGCTGGTGAGGTGTTGGCGTCTGGTGCGGCGGCTGCAATGGCCGACATGGCATCGGCGTCTGGTGCGGCGTTGGTATCTGGTACGGCGGCTGATGTTGGCGAAGGGGTTGTGGCTGCAGCTCTAGCTGGGACAGCAGTTTGGGCTCTGACAGCAAGGGTGGCTGCTCCTGTGCTCCAGTAGGAGATCCTTCCCCTCCAGACGTCAGCCCCACCTCAGCTGCTCCTCTGGCCTTTATACCAGGCCTGCAGTTGGAGCATGCCCAGCAGGGCCACGGGGGAGGGGCCTTCTTAGCCCAGCCAGCCTGGTTAGCCTCTCCTCAGCCAGTGCTGATATCTGAGCTCTGGGAACTCATCAAGTTGGTGCCTAGGCAATAAGATGATGGCCATATTGGTATTACCCAAATGGACAGAGACAAATAAAAGGATCTACAAAAAGTATTAACATGGGATGTTTAAAACTCGCTTGTCTCTTGTTTATATAAGGTAACCATCAGTGGACTTCCATAAAAACTCCTTTAAACCCATGTTCTTCAAAAATTGGGGGAAAAAACTTTATGCCTATATTCTTTGACATTCTACCTGTGGAAAGTTTTTTCAGTGACTTATCCACAATCCATTCTCCACCCCTCTTCACATGAGCTATCAGCCACTGGATTTCTGAAACAATCCTCTATGATGCATATAATGAATGTGACCAGACTTTTAATGTCACCTTAACTTCTCACATTGTTCTTCCCACCAGGCAAGGAGTTCAGAGAGTGAGAAAGGAGTCAGCCACCCACTGCCATATTTCATTTGAGCAGCTGCAATCTGAGTTGAATCAGAGGCTTTTGAAATTCTGGGACCTTTTGTTGAGTTTGCTCTAATGTGATGAGCTTGATGGGACAGAAGTCCTAGGTATCATTAACACAGAATTAATTCAAAATGTAGAGCTTAGATAAAAGCAGAGTCCAAGGAGGGCTAATCGGTGCCTGGCAGCCCACACTATAATCACATGCCGATTACTTTGTTAGTCATCTCTTCATCAGTGCTTTCAACCCACTCCCTGCACAGTCTGCAGTAAACTTTAATTAACCACAGAAACACTGAAATTGGAGACACTCACTGAGCATAACAACTTACAGAGATGGAGAAGTCTAAGGTCTTGCACCTCAGGTGCTGGAGATACAGTTATGGGGCCAGAGGAAAGAAGCCAACTATGTAAGCAGCACTTTAAGAGGAGCACTTTGTGAAAAAGTTATTTTAAATAAACCTAAGTGTAAAATGTGCTGCATTTGTGTATCTGTTTTTGTTTCTTTGGCATCTAAGCATAGCATCTGGTCTCTTCCAATACATATAATCAAAAACAAGCAAATATAAAAATACATAAGTCACCTGCACAAATGGCTTACTAAAATTACTGCCCATCGTCTGTCATATACTTTCCTTTCTCTGATGGGGTGATTGTAGTTAAAGCCAAACAATCAAGTAATATACTAGCAAAATAGTGTTTTGTATTTTAAACTAAGGGACTCTTTATATACCTTGCTGAATTAAAATGCACAACCACCCTACATGGCATAATGATTGCCATTAAAATGACAGCATTTGCCAAACTGACATTGAATGGTATCAGAGATGTCAGTTTTCCTCTATATTTAATATATGGAGATATACACCTATCTCATAGAGCTAGAAGGGATCTTGAGAGGTCATTGAGTACAGTCCCCTGCCCTCACAGCAGGACCAAGTACCATCCCTGACAGATTTGCCCTAGATCCCTAAATAGCCCTCCCAAGGATTGAACTCACACTCTGGGTTTTGCAGGCCAATGCTCAAACCACTGAGCTACCCCTCCCCCATCCTTAGAGTAGTAACTTACAACTGTTGGAAATATTGAGATTTCAATAGAACAGTTTCATGCCCAATACACTGCCAAGGTACAAAAGCAGTAACAAGACTCATCTAAAGTTACACAGGAAAGTTGTGGCAAGAACTGTGAATACTATAGGGCTTAGAGCTCCTGACTCCCATAGCTCCTGCTGCGCTTTGGCCATTTTCCTACTATCTCAGAATTTGGGAGAACATCAAAGGCAAAAAAGCTCCACAGGCACAGCTTGGAGATCTCTCCCACCAATTCTGGGATGTTCCTCATGACAGTGAGGCAGTTTCACAGGTCCTAAATCACATAGGTCTATGATCCTTAGTGCTGGTGGCTATCTTCCTAAGTGGGGAGGAAGGCACAGAATACTGTTATGAGATCATGACAGCCTATTAACATTATGCACTTAGAGAAGCTTCTGACTGGTGTTCCAACTTTAATCCCACATATCTGGTAATGGGCAGCAGTCCAGTTAAAAGTGATGATGACATAACTGAGGTAATGTTTGCATCAGAGGATGAGTTACAGCCTCCTGGCCCAGCTATAGACAGAAGCACTTCCCTCCATCTTTGGTCCCCCTGTCTCCTCATCTCCTCCAAAGCTCCATTGTTGCATCTCTCTCAAGCTTGTAATTCCTTCTATCACTCAGACTCTACACTCTGCCCTCTTCTGTCCTTGGCCCTGTCCTTCATAATTCAGTGTCTCTCTTCATGCCAACCCTTCTGCCTGGGGCAGCCTCCCCCTTCCTATGCATGGAGACCTCCCATCTCCTAATCTCTACACCAAAAAGGCCTTATTTTATGAGCAGTAAATGAGGTCTCACTGGAACACATTCGCTTCTGGTGTAGCAAAATGTTAGCTTTTTCTCTCATTCAGAAATTCGCTGTAAATGCATTTAACTGTCTTCATATTTCATGGCCTCCAGGGTAGCATGATTGTCTATTTATAGCAGTAGGGATATACAGGCACCAGGTAAAAAATGATCTAATCCAGCATGCAAAGATCTAATATGAGACTACTTACAACCCTTGCCCACTCAGCCCACAATTAAAATTGGCCATTGTGAAGAGAGTTACAATTCTTGGGTGGATGGTGTCAGACAAGTAAAGCACTATTTGGAAGGCCGCACTTTTGAATGAGCACTAACTCCTGATCACATCAACAAAGGTTGCTTAATGAGGGAACTCAGCTATAAGGCACAGTGGTTTGGTGCACAAGCGTGTCACCCTAGAGACTCCACTACAAATACAATAAATTAAGTTTGGGAGGCTCATCTAGTTTCTCCATTTGGGCAATCACAAACACATTGCACGACCAGGTAACTTTTGTTCAGGCAGAGGCTAGGAAAAGAATAGCGCAGTGCTTCAGAGTCAGGATTAAGGGGCATTGATTAGAGCTCTACGAAATTGTTTGTACATGTCACACTTACTGTATGCCTCAAGCCACATATTCATAAGCACTAAATTCACTCATTTTACATAAGAAATGTATAAATGAATTTGTGAAATGTAAGGGCAGCAGACTTTCAAAGATTATTTTCTTTTTCTGTAACATATGTTATCAGATCCTCCTTCTTGGCTTACACTTCTCATCCCAGCTTTGTACCATATGCATTGCAGCTTGACTCATATGAAGAGGTCTATTCTTCTCTTCACTGCATGGAGGAGATATGGTAGATGAATAATTGCCCACACAATGAGAGAACAGTAAGCTCAAACACGCCCACCATCATTGCGTTTTATAATCCTGTAGTCCAAAACAATGTCATAATGGAAGTTGTAGTTAGAATATATTTAGTTTCCTAAATTAAGGAACATTCATTTTCACTAGTTTTTTAACATATCTGTGTCCTGTTTATCAAAACAGCTACAAAAATAACTAATCAGAAGGAAATACAGAATGAGGGTGGGATTCTCAAAGAAACAAGTGCACAAGCACTTCCACTAAATGGGATTTGCATTCCTAATACACCTATGTGCTTTTTGAAAATTCCATATATTCAGAAGTGTTAGTGATTTTAAGTGTCTCCATTTTGGGGTACTCACCTTTACTTTTTGTAAATCAGTCTTCTTTAAGAAGTCCCAGATAGTTATTAAAAATGGACACACCCCAAATCACTAGGCATCTTGTAAATCCTTGGCTGAATTTATCAAATGATATTGATAAATGCTATTTCCACTTGGAAATAGTGACTGTAATAAAATGTAATAAAATGTAACGTCTGTGGTGGGAAAAACACCTCAGTAGCCCAGCACTGTGGTATTTAATTTTAGAAAGGGTAACGAGACAAAAATGAGGAAGTTCGATAAACAGAAATTAAAAGATGCAGTGACAAAAGTAAAATCCCTGAAAGCTGCATGGAAACTTTTCAAAGACACCATAATAGAGGCCCAACTCAAATGTATACCCCAAATTAAAAAACACAGTAAGAGAACCAAAAAAGTACCACTGTGGCTTGACAATCAAGTAAAAGAAGCAGAGAGAGATAAAAAGGCATTGTTTAAAAAGTAGAAGTTAAATCCTAGTGAGGAAAATAGAAAGGACCATAAACTCTGTCAAATTAATTCTAAAAATATAAGAAGAAAAGCCAAAAAGGAGTTTGAAAAACAGCTAGCCAAAATACTCAAAAAGTAATAGCAAAATGTTTTTAAGTGCATCAGAAACAGGAAGCTTGCTAAACAACCAGTGGGGCCATTGGACAATCAAGATAGTAAAGGAGAACTCAAAGACAATAAAGTAATTGCAGAGAAATTAAATGTATTCTTTGCTTTGGTCTTCACGGTTGAGCATGTTAGGGAGATTCCCAAACCGGAGCCATTATATTTAGGTGACAAATCAGAGGAGTTGTCCCAGATTGAGGTGTCATTAGAGGAGGTTTTGGAACAAATTGATAAACTTAACAGTAACAAGTCACTGGGATCAGACAGCATTCGCCCAAGAATTCTGAAAGGATTCAAATGTGAAATTGCGGAACCATGAACTGTGATTTGTACTGTGGATTGGCTTCTGTACCTAATGACTGGAAGATAGCTAATATGATGCCAATATTTTAAAAGGGCTCTAGAGGTGATCCTGGAAATTACAGACTGGTAAGTCTAACATCAGTTATAACTAAATTGCTCAAGATAGTTGAATTAGTTGAAACTACACTAAAGAATAAAATTCTTCTTCACACAGCGGGTAGTCAGCCTGTGGACCTCCTTGCCAGAGGAGGCTGTGAAGGCTAGGACTATAACAGAGTTTAAAGAGAATCTAGATAATTTCATGGAGGTTAGGTCCATAAAAGGCTATTAGCCAGGGGATAAAATGGTGTCCTTGGCCTCTGTTTGTTAGAGGCTGGAGAGGGATGGCAGGAGACAAATCACTTGATCATTGTCTTCGGTCCACCCCCTCTGGGGCACCTGGTGCTGGCCACTGTCAGCAGACAGGATACTGGGCTAGATGGACCTTTGGTCTGACCTGGTACGGCCGTTCTTATGTTCTTATGTCATTGTCAGACATATAGATGAACATAATTTGTTGGGGAAAAGTCAGCATGGTTTCTGTAAAGGGAAATCATGCCATACTACCAGAGTTCTTTGAGGGGGTCAACAAACATGTGGACAAGGTGAATCCAGTGGATATAGTGCACTTAGATTTCCAGAGAGCCTTTGACAAGATCCCTCACCAAAGGCTCTTAAGTAAGTTGTCATGGGGTAAGAGGGAAGGTCCTTTCATGGACTGATAACTGGTTAAAAGACAGGAAACAAAGGGTAGGAATAAATTGTAAGTTTTCAGAATGGAGAGAGGTAACAAATGGTGTTCCCTAAGGATCCTTACTGGGACCAATCCTATTTATAAATGATCTGGAGAAAGAGGTAAACAGTGAGCTGTCAAAGTTTGCAGATGATACTAAATTGCTAAAGATAGTTAAGACCAAAGCAGACTGTGAAGAGTTTCAAAAAGATCTCACAAAGCTAAGTGATTGGGCAACAAAATAGCAAATGCAAGTTAATGCTGATAAATGCAAAGTAATGCACATTGGAAAAAAATAATCTCAGCTATACATACAATATGATGGGGACTAATTTAGCGACATCTACTCAAGAGAGAGATCTTAGCGTCATTGTGGACAGTTCTCTGAAAACATCCACTCAGTGTGCAGCAGCAAAAAAGCAAACAATGTTAGGAATCATTAAAAAAGGGTTAGAGAATAAGACAGATAATATCTTATTGTCTCTATATAAAACCATGGTACACACACATCTTCAATACTGCATACAGATGTGGTTGCCTCATCTCAAAAAAGATATATTGGCATTGGAAAAGGTTCAGAAAAGGGCAACAAAAATGATTAAGAGTTTGGAATGGGTTCCACATGAAGAGAGATTAAAATGACTGGGACCTCTCAGTTTAGAAAAGAGATTAAGGGAGGATATGATAGAGGTCTATACAGTTATGACTGGTGTGGAAAAAGTGAATAAGGGAAAGTTATGTACTTGTTCCTATAACCTAAGAACTAAAGGGTCACCAAATGAAAGTAATAGTAGCAGGTTTAAAACAAACAAAAGGAAGTTTTTCTTCACACGGTGCATGGTCGGCCTGTGGAACTCCTTGCCACGGGAGGTTGTGAAGACCAGGACTTTAACAGGGTTCAAGAAAGAACTAGATAAATTCATGGAGATTGGGTCCATCAATGGCTATTAGCCAGAATTGGGAGGAATGGTGTCCCTAGCTTCTGTCAGAGGCTGGAAATGGATGATGGGAGAGGGATTGCTTGATGATTCCCTATTCTGTTTACTCCCTCTGGGGCATCTGGCATTGGCCACTGTTGGAAGACAGGATACTGGGCTAAATGGACCTTTGGTCTGAACTAGTCTGACCATTCTTATGTTTTTCTTGTTAATACATACATAGAATGAACTATTAATTTGTCGCCTGGGTTAGAACTGACTGACACCCTTACCTTTAGAGACAATTTTTTGCTGTATATAAAGGTTGTCCATGCAGGTAGGAAATTTCCATCTGGTAGCTGGCAGAGTTTGGGGCAGAGAGCCAAAGAATGGTTTCAGGTAAGCTCTGTGGTGAACATGAACCACATATCAACAGCATGCTTCATTATATAGCCTCATCCATCAGGATCTTTTCTCCTTCGTTGCCCAGTGATGTTTTAAGAGTCCTTTGAGATACAGAATTCCTACCAAGATCTATTGTGTCAATCCAGATGGAGTTTTACTTGAAGAAAAAAAAGTGTCTCAATAGTACTTTCTTGATTAGATAATTGATTTTTAAAAATTAATAATGATCAAATATCCAAAAGCTTAATTATCCACAGCTTTTCATTTGTACTTGTTAAATTCCCAGCTGTTTTAGAAAGTGACAAGCTACTGCATAAAGAATTCAAATGAAAGTGTACAGAGAAAACCTCCCATTTATTGTATAGAAAAAGACAGACATTTAGTAAAATCAAAATGCTGCCTCTTTCACATGAAACAATATTCTGGGACTGAACAGCAAACAAGCAAAACATGTATTTTCCCCATACTTCCAGCTGGACAGCAAAGATGTTAATTTGTGGATGGACGGTCC
Source organism: Apalone spinifera (assembly GCA_030068395.1). Classification (NCBI taxonomy): domain Eukaryota; kingdom Metazoa; phylum Chordata; order Testudines; family Trionychidae; genus Apalone; species Apalone spinifera. Next base: position 60,507,712 of record JANRFK010003679.1, read on the forward strand.
ATACCTTAACTATCTATTAGAATTTCATGATGTGCCAACTTTTACTGATTAGCTTTGTTGCACTGAAGCGTACCTGAAAAATGAAAAACTGTGAATCCAAGCAATTAAAGCAACAGCTGGTTTTGTGGGGAGATGTATGTGTATGCCTATGTCAGGCTCTGGGCAATGTTAAGCAATTTTTGAAGTGGCACCATTCTTCTATAATGAATCTAGCTGGGATCCTATCTCAACTAAAACATCCCAACATGAGTCTTCTGAGGTCTGAAATGTTTTTATAGCAGTCATATTTCATTGGTTTTCATGTGTGTGGAATTCAAAGAAAGTATATCAGCTTGATAGCAAGGTGTTTTACCTTCCTTACAAATGGAGTTGCAGCTATATTTTTAGTTTTCTAGTACATTCTCTATTTCACAAACCATGATCATAGACACGTAGATGGATTATTCAGCAACGGAATTTGTTCACGAATGCGATCTTCAGCACATCAAAAGCATAAGACTATACCATTTCAGCTAAAGGAGAATCTTAATAGTTTTGCTGAAGCAGCAGATTATTAGTTTCTGGGGCCAGTCACTAGAAGGAGATATGATCAGATACACTATGCCATCATATTCCACATGAACATCCATGGAGTAAGTTATTCAGTCTACATGACAATTCCATGACCTCTACTAAGATTGCCAGTGAATTGTTCTCTTATGACCGATAGGTTTCTTGTGATACAGAAAAGACCTATTTACTTCTCTCACATATGCCACTGGGACATCCCCGAGTAAACTTTGCCCTTCAGTTCCTGAGCAGGACTCATGCCAATGCAAACATTTTTTTTCTGCCCATAGGCCCTTTTGAAGGAAAGACACAAGGGAGATAAATACAAAACCTGCAAAATGCTGTATATGAAGAGCGATCAATGAGCAAACTCAACCTACGGACAACACTAGTGCTTGGTATGGACTCAAAACAATGAGTGAAAGGGACTTTTAAATCAAGTCACCAAACAAGAGAACAGATTCTTCTCCCAAGTGAAACAAGCAGAGAACATGTCATCCCTATTTATATAGCAGATTCGGAAGATAAAAACTAGGATACAATGTCAAATGAGAAACTTTGATTTAAGAAAACCCTAAATACTATTTTTTAATTAAAAAATGAGATCTACACCAAGGGAATGTGTTGGTGGAAAGTGATCATAGACAAGTAAAGCTGACTGACAAATGCTAATGATTTTTCATGGGAAATTTTGATTTTTTGTTTTCCCTTCAAACATTTCTCAAACAAATCAATAAAAAAAAACCAAAGCAATTTTTTCTAATTTCTAATTTTTCATCAGAAAACATGAACATTCTTTTGAGTTTTTACTCAAAAGCCATTTCTCCCCTAAAAATATTTCAGTGAAAATATTTCAACTAGCTCTAAAACCAGTTTAAAATCCTCAAAAGCAATATCAGTTTTAATTTTATTACAAATGTGAAAAGACAGTCTGATAATGAACACTTGATAAGTTTAACAACTGAGAATTCAAGAAGTAATTCTGTTTCCAAACAAAATTCTCAAAATGTTCATAGTGTTAAATTTTGAAAATCACATGTTCAAATTTGGCCAGTTTTCTCAAAGTCTGCTGAAACTTTAAAATCTGGCAGGATTTAATATATTACCATAGCATATGACCCAGGACCGCCTGATGCTAGGCACTATATAAAACACATGACAAGACAGTCCCTGCCCCAAAGAGGTTACAAAACAACAGATGGTTACAAAGAAGCAGGATGATGCAATGAGACCATATGGGTTAGCCTGATGATGGGCAGTGAACTCAGCATAACAGGTTGTCAGGTTTATTGTAGGCATTATGGCAAAGGAGAATGTTATGGAATAATGTGAACGACAATGAGTCTCAGCTGCTATCAGATCCCCATTGTGCTAGGCAGTGTACAAACACAAAGTAAAAGAATGACACATGCAATTTCAAGCCCAGAAACAGGATTTTGTGCCCTGCTGGAGCCAATCTTGCACTAATGAAAAGTTGCAGCCATTGAGATTTCTAGTCCTGCCTAGAGAAAAAGTCCCTTCTCCTGGGGGGAGGTATATTTCCCTATTCTGGATCTTGGTACAAACTTGAAGTTCAGCCCAGGTTATCAAGCTTCCTTGTGATTTGCTGCCCTTTATAGCTTATCTGATCTGAACATATGGTCTGTGATTAAACAAGTGAAACATGTTAATTGTGCTTTGGATTTTGGGTTTGAACACAACTCAGACCAATACTCAAGAGGCACAAGCCCATAGGAATTTAAACTCAAGGAAGCATTCACAGAAGCCTCTGTGGATCAGACCTACTGTTTCCCACAGCTTTAGTCATTTGGTACTTTGGGGGCAATAAAATTAGATTCAAGGATTCAGTTAGTCACAGAAAATAAAATGTTTTTATTTACTGTTTTGTCAACTGGGAGGCCAGAAGGTCTCAGAGGTTCCTGATAATGCATCACTGGTTGAGTCACTGTGTACCAAATTAGTCATGGCTGTGGGTTATACCTCCCACAGTTTCATTTGCACTGACAAGTTTACCTGATCTATCCTTGTTTCTTTTTAGACATTAAAATTATCTGAAGTCATGAAATTCAAAGTCTTCTGAATTTGTTATTTCTTAACTGTAGGGGGAAAGAGGCACAGATCACCATTCATGTCACGTTCCCCATGAACATCCAGCCCCCGCTCAGGGAAGCTAACAAACCAATCAGCAAACCAAATTTGATGATGAGTACTGGTCACAAGGCATCTGAGGCATGGCACATAAGCTAAGAAGAAATGTCATACCACATAGCTCACCTCAGTATTTCAGTGACATACATTTCATCTTCGGCGTTTAGATAACTATTAGACTGCGATAGCATACAAGAAGGTCAACATCTGATGGCCACTTTACAGAAAAAGACAGAGGGATCACAGCTTGTATGCTGGCATGTTACATATTCCACAAAAGAGCAAAGAATGTCTGGTGCTGGTCTGACACTATTTTAAGTACCAATGGACAAACCACATACCTTTCAGTTTGAATTGGATAAACAATCATGCTTTTTTATTTAATAATGTTTTCGTGTATTATGAATCTTTATGAGGCTTTAACCCCCATCTTGTGAAATAGGTAAATATCCTCATTTTATAGGTAAGGAAAGTGAGGTACACAGAAGCTAAATGATTTGCCCAATGTCACATAGCAAATCACTGGCAGAGCCAACAATAGAAACTAGACCTCATGAAGCCTAGTTCCATACTTCTAAAAATTCTTCCCCCCAGATAAGGGAATTCTTCCCCCTAGATTCTTCCCTCCCAAATTTTGGATTTGTGGCTTAAAACTCTTCAGTCTGGAAGCTGGATTGTGACATTGAAAAATCAGGCTCTTTTGTGAAGTTTTCAGCACTTTCTAGTTCCAGCTGGGCTGGCTGTACCATCCAAAGAACTTTTCTTTGTGGCACTGGCATGCACAAAGTAGCCACTTGTCATTGTGTCAAAAGCTTGATGTTGGATAAAAGTGCAAATATTACTTTATTAAAACCTAGCAGGAATACATGGCATCACCCGGGGTAAAAGGTGTAATGAATGAACTATGTCAATGACATTAACATAGCATATTTTATTGGAAATACTTTTCTCTTATATATGACCTTAAGAAATTAACATAGCTAGTGATGTGCTTACAAAACACATTTACATGTAACTCATTTCTTGCTAACAAAAGGTATGGTGAATGAACTATGTAAATTATGTTAACATAACATTTTATTGAAAATACTTTTTCTTGTATCATAACGGAAGGATCTTGTAGTTGCAGTTTATGGGATATGCTTAACAGAAGAGTCCAGCAAATGTCTATGATCAGGTGCTTCTAAAAGCTAATTAGTGGCCCCATTCGGACACCGGGGGCCCAACTGGGGTTCTGGGGGGACTGAATTTCGAGATATAACCAATGCAGTTATTTAAGTAAGGAAATCAGTAGTATCTGTGCTAACTTTGGTGTTTCTAGCTCTTACCGTTTTGGAGATCTTTCAGGACAAACAAACAAACAAACAAACTTCCGGAAATATTTATAAGATGGTACAAAACTGTTTGGATTCTATACCAGAACCTTGAATTCTTAGGTCAGTTAGCTCTTTCCATGTCTCTACTGCACCAACGCTACTCCATTACACTGTTTAGAGATGAAAATCCCAGCCACTGTTGCCCACCCACTGATGCTACCCATGAATTTTAATGGGTAAGGTCAGCGTTCAGTTTGTCTCCAATGATCTTTGTCAACCAAGAGCACTAGAACACAATTAAGGTTGTCTCAAATGTGTACCTTAATAGCAAAGTACAGAACAACAACAAACCCCATGAAGTAGAAGGTGATGATACAAAACAGTACTTGAACAGCAGGATACTGCAGAAAGAGCTCCTAAACAGGCTCAAACAATTTTCCAAGCACCATGTAACTTTAATAAGCCTTTCCTGTAACGCTCAGATGCTCTATATTCTCAGAGAATTGGACATCATGCTTCAATACACAGCCTTGTCCATCAGAATCTCCCTCCCTTCATTGCCCAGCAGTGTTGTCTTAAGAGTCTAATCAAGTCAAGCATGTCAATCTAAGCATTCTAACCATTCAATAACTAAAGGAAGCATTGTGCAAGTACATGAGGGTACCAGCCAGGCCTTGGCCAGGGGTGCAGCATGAAAAGTATTTAGTCTCTCTCTTCTAACTGGCCACAGCGTCAAAGCATGAGCATCGCAAAGGCCTCACTTAAGGTGCATCTACACAGCAGGGCTTTACTTGAAATAAGCTATGCAAATTGAGCTACATAAATTGCATAGCTTATTTTGAAATAGCTTATTTCAAAATTGGGAGCGTCTACACAGCACTTATTTCAAAATAGAGCACTCTTCCTCCGACTTCCCTTACTCTTCATACAATAAGGGTTACAGGAGTTGGAGTAAGAAGTCCTCCAGCTGACAGTATTTCAACATAATTTCAAAATAACTGCCTGCTGTGTAGATGCAGACTAAGTTATTTCAGAATAATGCTAGTTATTTTGAAATAATGTTGATGTGTAGACGTACCTTTACAGTCCTTAGCAAGGCATCTGATAACTCTAAATCTGAAACAATTTAGCTTTACACAAAGATGACCTGGAAGTCAAAACTTGAACTCTACGTTAGTGCAGCACATCTTCACTAGATGTTTGCAGTGTAGTTTGAACTGCCCTGATATAGTTACACTGGTGCATATTTCTTTACTAGGGGTACAGCAGAAAGCCCCAGACCACAGTTCTGATTCTTGTTAAGGGAATATGAGGCATTTCCTCAGTTCAATACATCAATACAAGCATGGGGTGCATGCTTGAGTCAATATTTAATGCAATTCACTTTTTCCTTCCTTCTTCAACACACAAGTCAAGCTGATTACATTGGGGGTTGGAGGTGGAAGGGCATTGCATAGAAACAAAAGCCAATTTCTTGCCTTGTATTGGCTTATGTTAAATTTCTCCTCTGTTCCTATTTCAGAGTTAAGATAGATACTGCTTTGCAATTAATAAAAGGTTTCCCCCTCACTTTCAGTGATTACTTAGGCAGATTGTTTTAGGAGGTTTGCATATAATCTCATTAGGCACACTGATTGTCTTCAATACTTTTGGAACATGCTTCATTACTATTTTAATGTGGATAGGGACCTGTAAAAGTGTTACTAAATATACATCTCTTCTGAAGCAAAGCACAGATCACTAATCATTAAAATAATCAATGTTCATACAGCAGATAGATATTCAGACAGCCAGACATAGCTGTCACATAGTAATGCTCAAATCTAAACCCACTCAATGCAGTTCTGGTTCCCTGTTCAGATCTACCCTTTTCTGTTACTGATGAAGTCAGAGAGATATAATTCCACTAGGGATGTAAAATCTCAGTTAAAAAGTTAACCGGTTAAACATTAACCGTGATCCCACAGCATGGTGGACTCAGATGGGCTGGAGTGCCCCCTACCCATGATATTATGCAGGTGGGGGGCTACTCCAGTCCTGCCAGGTGCTGCTCTAGCAAGCAGATGGGAGGGCTGTTTCAGCCTGGCCAGGTCTGCAGCACTGTGTACTGCTCCAGCAGGGCTGGACCAGGCCTACTGCACCACGCTGCAGGTTGGGGGTTGCTTTAGCGGGTATGCTTAGTGGGTAACCAGTTAACTGATTAAAAGACATCTCTAAATTACCCCATGTAAAAATTTTCATTTAAAAACAGACAATCTGAAGCTAGCATTTCATTACAATGGCTCAATAGATTTATGTCTGTTAACAGGATCCCAAACCTTAATTGGGTCTTGAATCTGAACCTCATCTGAATTAGGATGGCTCATTTATATTTATATTTTATTGGAACTGGATTCCCAATCCCTGGTTTTATATTTTACCCAGTTTAAGTATTTTGAAGGAGATTTAATGATTTGAGAAAAGACACCATCTGTTTGCAAGGGAATTGTCAGCAGGGGACGGACAAACAGAGACTGAACACTAAGAAAATGGTTAAAATAGCACCCATATGGCTTTTTAAAGTTACAGTGGTAGCATAGTTAAAGTCTATTTAACATGGGAGAGAGTCTGTCAGATGCCTTTTGCCACTGTTAGGAATCACTAATTTGTATTTCATAATTCAGATTATTTTCCATTTCCTCCTGCTCATGCCCTCCACTCTCCACTCCTGAAATGCTGATATTTTAATATGAGCAATCCAGAGCAGCATGTGATCCACAGGACACCTATAGAAATAAAAAAATAAAACTATGAAAACTGAGCTGGGGAAAACACAAGCTCCATTGTTCTGCCTTATACCCTTTATGATTTGCACAAGGCAATCATTTTTCTCATTCCCCTTAGGTTTTCATATTTCAGATGTTAATTCTAAACATGCCCTTAACTATGTGGGTGTTAAGGGCATAATTCATAAGAGCAAAATTCATAGCTTGAATTTTGCTACCAGTTTATCACCTTGTGGCTTAATGCAAAAGTTTCGTGACTCACTTCGGGGATCGTGCTTGCTTTCTGGGTAACATGACCTTCTCTAGCTTTGTTCCTTCTAACAGTACAAATTGGTCATCTGCTAACACTGAAGGAAGCAACTCCCTTATTAGTCATATCTAGATATACAAAATTAATACCTGAGGCAGCAGTGGACTAGTTAACACATCAGCTTCTGGTATGAGTCCATCCCACATTTCAGAATAGTTTCATGGAGATCAGAATTTCAAATACATGAGACATCTGCATGATAGCCTCCAAAGAAATCAACCAACCTGAACATCCCCCAAAACCTTTTTAGCAGTCTGGAGATTTGCTCAACACACAAATCTCAAGGGGATATAGAGGATGATGCTGAAAGGAAAATCCTTGACTTCTGGGAGGCCCAACTTTCAGCTTTGCCATATCTCATTATTGCACTGTATTATTTACACAGTAATTCATTATGTGCCCCTCATAACATGATTTGGCAATTATATATTTAAAAGCAGTTTGTCACATTAAACTGTCTACACAGCTAGGGATCTTAGGTAGTGGATAACTGAATAGTTTTGTAACCTCATGACATCTTTGTGGTTACATGACTATTGATAGTCTCTGGTGTTGGGGCCCGCAGCCAGTGCGCTCCCAGCCCCACTCCCAGGGTGCTCCCTGCCACCTCACGTTGCTGCCTCTGGATCGGAAGCAGCAGCGCAGGGTGGCAGAGGGAGCTAGTCCGTGAGAGGAACCAGTTTAAAAACCAGCTTCCTCATGGACTGGCTGCCTGTCACCCCACGCTGCTGCCTCTGATACAGCATGTTACTGACCTAGTTCAAAATTAGATGCTGACACAGAAGCAGGCTGCGTCTGATCAATCAATATATCTTATGTATTCTGCCTCATCCAAAAAGCATGAAGACCACATTGGTCCAATAGCTCACCATAAACAGAATTTTAACTCCTTTTAATAGGGGGATTGGGGCAGTAGCTGACATGTAGGTGGTGGTAGAAGAGAGGGACAATAGTTGAGAAGCTTAGGCAGTTCACTGGTAACCTAATGATGCAGCTTAGGGCCAGCACTCGACTGGCTATTGAACCCAGTGTTCTACCTTGTTAACAGAGCCATTTCTGTTTAATTTTTCTTGGTACATGAAGTCAGTAGACCTTAACATAACATGGCATATTAGCATTAATATGACCTATTCTAATGGTCATTTATACCATTTATTGGTGGAATCCCACAATTTCATTCTCACAACAGATGGTTTTATGTTGAGCTCTGGCCTATACATAGCAGCCAAGAGTTGTTAGCAAAAGCTTCCTCTTCTTGCTCTTTTCACAGGAGGATACCCGTAATAGAAAAGATCCCATATCCAGAGATTCCCAAACTTGAGAGAAAGCTGGACCTAATTCTGACATCACCAGTGCCCTATCCTACCTCTAACTGAACAAAGCAAAAGGGAGAAAGTTTGAATTTGAGACAAATTTTGCAGCTCAGTACCACCTAATGAAGAAATGAAACCTGTTCACAATAATGTAAAAGTTTTGACGTCAGGTTTTCAAGATTCCAATTGATGATGGAGCACAGTAGCTTAGCCTATCAATCACCCTTGAAAGCAGAGGAAGTTGATCATCTGCAATATGCCTTAGGGCAGGGGTGGGCAATAAGCAGTTCGTGGGCTTGATGTGGTTTGCCAAGATTAGTTCCTGGCAGGCCATCAGCACTTTATTTACCTGCACGTCCACAGGTACAGCTGTTTGCAGCTCCCATTGGCTGCAGATCACTATTCCCAGCCAATGAGAGCTGCGGGAAGCAGCGTCCCGGTCCACACCACTTCCTGCAGCTCCCATTGGGTGGGAACGGTGATTCACAAACAACGGGAGCTGCAAGCAGCCATACCTGTAGTAAGCACCTACATCCCACTGAGAGCTAACCTTGGCAAATCTTTTCCAGCTTATTGCCCATCCTTACCTTAGGGCAAGTCTGCACTGCAGCAAGCCTCCAGCCTGGGTCCACAGATCTGTGCTAGCAGGGCTTATGTCAGTGCTCCAAAAATAGCTGTGAAGACACAGCTTCAACATTGTGGCTTTGGCTCTTAAGCCCACCCACATCAGCTTTGCCAGCACAAATCTGTGAGACTGGGCTGGGAGACTCACTCCCAGATGCAGATACAGATAAGCACTTAGGGCATGTCTACACAGCAGGGCAAAAGTTGAATTAAGCTACATCAATTGCATAGCTGAAGTTGAAATAGTTTAATTTGGCTTTTGGTGCTGTCTACACAGCAAGAAGTTGAAGGAAGAACACTCTTCCTTTGATTTCCCTTACTCCTTGTGAAATGAGGGTTACAGGAGTCGGAGTAAGAAGTCCTCCAGCTCTCCATTACTTTGAAATAATGGCTTGTTGTGTAGACGCCCTGTTATTTTGGAATAATGTCAGTTATTCTGAAATAACGCTGCTGTGTAGACATAGTCTTAGAGATTAAGATCAGATCATCACTGAATACCTTGAAAGACATTCAAAATTCTAAGCCAATATGCTGTGAGCTAAAATATTCTATAGTCCAAATTGCCATCCCACCATGTGCAAGTAAGAAACACTGTAGCTAAGCATCATAGGAGTAGGAAGCATTTAAACTCAGGTCAACAGACTCTTGCTTGCACTACTAAACTAAAAGTAACTGTGCAGATGTTGTGGCTTGGGCTCTCAAGTCTATTAGAAGATATTATTTTAGTATAAGCCCAGCAAACCTAAGTCTGTTGAACCAGGCTTGGAGGCTCCCTGGCCACTGTCTGTGCAGACATACTGTAATTCTTCTCAAGATCTCAGGACATCCTTAGTAGCCACATAACCATCCATCTTTTTCTCTACCATCCTAATAAGGTGGATACTGCTGCAGTACCTCTTGCTTCCACTTTTTTTAATCTAAAGGCATATCAACATGGTCCTGTAGCTGCATGTAATTTTTACTTCCATCTGACCTGAAATATGCAGCACTGCAAAAAATTCTAAATGCTCTCTTTATAAACATCTCCACTGACATCAGCAGCTGTAAAGACATCAAAATATCTTCATGTAGAAAACCTGCAAAGGCATTTAAGAATGTAGTACTGAATGAGAAATCCATGTTGTTTGTACAAAAGATACTGTGGAGTTCTTTCAGACTGTTTCCTTAAAAGACCATCAACTGAAAGAAATAAGAGATAGTATGCCAGTTACCAGCATCAGGATGCTAAACCACATGAAGCCAATCTCACCCCACAAACAGTAGTGACTAATATGATCCAGGGTAGATGATTTAACAGGTTTATTCATGTAACAGGATGGGTGGTTGCTGTATCTCTCCACTTCTTACATAGTGTGGGAAATCTCATTTCAGAGGAATTCTATTTCAAACTTCTCAGAAAATTAAAGCATCTAAAGGTTAGATACAGGTATACTCATATCGTGGGTATTTATGTAAGCTGTGCATGTACTAAACTCTGTTTGACTGACAACTCTTAAAACTGATTTAATTGTGATTAGATAACTAATAAACAAAACCCACAATATTCATAATATAGCATTAAAGTAATTCTGTTGTGTAATTTCTATACAGGATGAAAGGAAAATTGTGCAAGACAAAGCCACACTTAATTAGCCTTTGGATATTGCTGTGGTGTTAGACACTCAATCTACGGATTTGGTATCTGCATGACTCACCCGGTCACTCAAGAAAACTTGATTTTATATTAGATATAAAAAAATATATTAAAAGAATGTTAATCACCAAGAGCTTGGAAATGCAAGAATTAAGATTGCCTGGAAAACCTTAATTCAGCCTCCATGCACCCATGCATTATATTACTTTTTTTTAAGTATAACGAACACACACTATTTTTCCCACAGGACCCAGGCCTCCTTCCATGCAGAGGATGGACGATGCTCATGATGAATGAGCAACTATTCAATATTTTGCTTTATCTTCATTGTTCAGTGTGTGATCCCTATACTTTTATTGCAGTGCAGTATTCAAAACCTGCAAGGAAAACAGAATTCAATCGTTTTCTTTAGGATTTTTCTATGGCATTCATCACTTTAGTATCTGAACGCTTCACAAATATTCATTTATTTTTGCATTAGCAAAACACACTTTCTTAACAGCAGGTCAACCGCATACAACACGTTATGTCGCTGCTCCAAAACATGGAGGTGCTAGAGCTTCCTGGTGAAATATTTGTAAGAATTCTTTAATGACGGAAAAAACCATTTTTCTCCAAACTTGTTCTTGATAGTGGCCAAGCCATTTTTGCTGAAGCTTCAGCCTAGGGCAAACACTGAGCACTGAAAATATCAGTCCAAACTTAAAATCTGGCCAAATTATAAGCAACTGAAAAAAAGGTAATGCTTGGCAATCTTAAGTATAGGCAGCACTGTCAGTTCTGCCTGTAATATATGAATATCTGAAGATTGATGGTGACGGGATGCCTAACATAGTGAATGCTAGTGGGAATGGGGTAGGTTTAGAAGTTAAAATAAAAAAAAGAAGTCAAAAGTTACTTAGAAAAGTCAGATGTCTTCAAGTCACCAGGACCTGATGAAATGCATCCTAAAAATACTCAAAGAGCTGATAGAGTAGGTATCTGAGCCTTTAGCGATCATATTTGAAAAATCATGGAAGTCGGGAGAGAATCCAGAAGACTGGAAAAAGGGCAAATATCGTAGTGCCCATCTATAAAAAGGGAAATAAGAACAACCCAGGAAACTACAGACCAGTCACTTTAAATTTTGTGCCAGCGAAGATAATAGAGCAAGTTATTAAGGAATTCATCTGCAAACTTCTGGAAGATAAGAAGGTGACAGGAAACAGCAAGCATGGATTTGTTCTTTTGTCAAATTAGTCTGATAGCTTTCTTTAACAGGATATCAAGGTTTGTGAATAAGGAAGAAGCGGTGGACGTGGTACACCTACTTTAGTAAGGCATCTGACATGGTCTTGCAAGACCTTCTTATCAATAAACCAGGGAAATACAACTTAGATGGGGCTACTATAAAGTGGGTGCATAACTGACTGGATAACCATTCTAAGTGAGTAGTTATTGATGGTTCACAATCATACTGGAAGAGCATAACAAGTGGGGTTTTGCAGGAGTCTTTTTTGGGACCAGTTCTATTCAATATCTTCAATAACGATTTAGATGATGATAGAAATGTAGCCGTGTTAGTCTGCTGTAGCTGAAACAAAAAAACAGGACTATGTAACACTTTAAAGACTAACAAGATGGTTTATTAGGTGATGAGCTTTTGTGGGCCATACCCACTTCCTCAGATCAAATAGTGGAAGAAAATTGTCACAACCATATATACCAAAGGATACAATTTAAAAAAAATGAATACATATGAAAAGGACAAATCAAATTTCAGAACAGAAGGGGGATGGGGAGAGGGGAGGTAAATGTCTGTGAGCTAATGATAGTAGAGGTGATAATTGGGGAAGCTATCTTTGTAATGGGTAATATAATTAATGTCTTTGTTTAAACTTAGGCGTAAAGTGTTGAATTTAAGCATGAATGACAGTTCAGAGGATTCTCTTTCAAGTGTGGTCTTAAAAGGTCTTTGAAGCAGGATGCAGGTAATCAAGTCATTGAGACAATGTCCTTTCTGGTTGAAATGGCAAGAAACTGTTTTTTCTTTGTGATCCTGTCTAATATCTGTTTTGTGGGCATTGACTCTTTGGCGAAGTGTCTGAGACATTTGTCCAATGATAGCATAAATTATATTTCTGGATGAGCAGGAATATGTGTTCTTGATCTTATAACTCACTTGGTTAGGTCCAATAATGGTATCAGCAGAGTGAATATGTGGACAAAGCTGGCAATGGGGTATGTTGCAAGGGAAGGTACCAGGGTTGGTATTAGTGTGGTATGTCCTGTGGTTGTTGGTAAGAATCATCTTGAGATTAGGTGGTTGTTTATAGGAGACTATGGGTCTGTCTCCCAGAGCCTCTTGGAGTTTCGTATCCTGTTCCAGTATATGCTGTAGTTTATTGATAATGTGTTGGACAGGTTTAAGTTGGGGGCTTGCAGAGCTTAAAACTGTTCCCAGCCTGCCTGCCTGCCTGGCCATGTGCTTGTGTGAATAACTGGACCGAGGAGATCGGGCATGGTTCTTCTTGGTTGCCTGTTATTCAAAGAGGCAGCTCTCATAGGCCAGTTTCTGGCCAGAAACCAGCCAATGGTATTGTGCTGGGAGTGGGAGCAGCTCCTGAAGCTTCCCCCCTCACCTCCATTTTTGAAACAGAAACGGGGCCTAGCAGCCACATTTCTGAGAGGTATGCAGGGCTGCAGGGCAAACAGGGGAGTCTGCCAGATCCAGTGGCTTGGCAGGCTGCATTCGGCCGATGGGCCAGATTTTGCCCATGGGCCAGATTTTGCCCAGGCCTAGCATAAAGAGAACGATTATTAAGTTTGCAAAAGATACCAGGCTGCAGGGGGGGAGGGGATTGCAAGTGCTTTGGAGAATAGGGTCAACATTCAAAATGACATGGACAAACTAGAGAAATGGTCTGATGTAAATAGGATGAAGTTTAATAAGGACAAATGCAAAGTACTCCACTTAAGAAGGCATATGGAGTGGGAAGTGATTGTCTAGGAAGAGCATTGCTGAAAGGGATTTAGGGGACATAGTGGTCCATAAGCTAAATATGAGTCAGCAGTGTGACACTATTGCAAAAAACCAAACATGATTCTGGGTGTATTAACAGGAGTGTTGTGAGCAAGACAGGAGAAGTCATTCTTCTGCTCTACCCTGTGCTAATTAGGCCTCAATTGGAGTATTGTGTCCAGTCAATGTGGGCACCACATTTCAAGAAAGATGTGGAGAAACTGGAGAAGGTCCAGAGAAAAGCAACAACAATGGTTAAAGGTCTAGAAAATATGACTTATGAGGAAAGATTGACAGAATTAGGCTTGTTTAGTTTGGAAAAGAGAAGACTGAGCGGGGACATCATAGCAGTTTTCAAGTATCTAAAGGAGTGTTACAAGGAAGAGGGAGAAAAATTATTCTCCTTGGCCTCTGACGATAGAACAAGAAACAATGGGCTTAAACTGCAGCAAGGGAGGTTTAGGTTGGACATGAGGAAAAACTTGCTGTCAGGGTGGTTGAACACTGGAATAACTTGCCTAGGAATCTCCATCACTGGAGATATTTAAGAGCTGGTTGGATAGACATCCATCAGGGATGATCTAGATGGTGCTTGGTCCTGCTGGGAGGGCAGGGGACTGAAATTGACCTCTCAAGGTCCCTTCCAGTTCTAGTATTCTATGATTCGATGAATAAACAAATGATAGAAACAACTGTTTGACACCACCAACTACAGAAGAAAAGAAAAAAAATCTACCATTCAAGAAAAGGCTGCAGCATCTCAAAGTGAAGTTTGTGAACACTATCTAAAGCAACTTAACTGAAGGTCCAAGCCAACCAAATTATCAGCAATTTGCATACTTCATAGGCTGGCTTGGCTCTGAGGTAATATAGGTGAGAAGCAAACCTCTTCAAATAAAACCCAAAAAACTTTGTAAATAACAAGTAGCCCTGTCTCTCGGGCCTGGTCCACACTAAAGGGGAAAGTCAACTTAACATACGCAACTCCAGCTACATAACTTATGTAGCTGGAATCTAAGTATCTTAAATCGTGTTTTCAAGCCATCCACACAGTGGAAGGTTGACAGGAACATTTGCTCCTGTCGACTTCCCTTACTCCTCATGAGCAGCAGGTCTACCGGTGCCGATGAGAGTGCCCTCTCAGTTCAAATAATGCAGGTTACTCACCTTGTCCAGTAACTGGTGTTCTTCGACATGGGTGCCCTTTGGGCGCGCCACTGTAGGTGTCTAGGCACCCTATAGCTTATCAGAACTTTTTAGCAGCAGTATTTCCCCTGGGTGCTGGTGTGCATGGGTGGCACCACCTGTGACACAGAGAGTGTGCCGATGCACATATGCTGTCAACCATCCCCTCAGTTCCTTCTCTACTGCAGAGAGCTGTTAAAGCTCCGAAGCAGAGGGGAGAAGGGCAGGTCATGGAGTGCCTCCAGAGACGCCCATTTCAAAGAACACCAATTACTGCACAAGGTGAGTAACCTCCTGTAATGAGTCCGGGACAGCAACATAACCCCACTCTAACTCGGAAGAGGAAGGGCCCTCTAAGACCCCTTCGTGGGCAGGTCCAGCCTCACTTAGCCCTGCCCACAGGAAGCCAGAGGGTGGAACTAGGAGTATAATAGCTGAGAGCTCAGTCAGAGCCTGGCAGCTGAACAGGCCAGACGCCTGGCACCAGCTCCCACAGTGAAGGGCTCAACTGCGCTGCCCCCGATGGTAGGACTGGGTTGGGCTGCCAGGATCCCTGCCGGCCCCCGATTCCTGGCCCAGGCTGCTGAGACTACTGCCAGGGCCTGAGGCCAGTCCCTCTGGGACTCCCGCCAGGTCCAGATGACTGGACCAGTGCACCTGAGCCCCTGCCTAAGCCGGAACCCATGGACACCCTGCCAGCTCCTCTCTTGCGAGTGGACCCTGAGGAGCAGTGCCTGAGCCTGATAGGCCCCCCGGGGGAACTGGGAAGCGGTCCAGGGATAGCCGACCCTGGGGCAGCTGAGGAGATGGAGGTTGGGTGGGCAGTGCGTTGCGGCTTGGATCCCTGCTGACCCACCGACCTAGTCGGCATGTAGCAACCTGGTTCCCCCCCAACCCTGTGGCTGCAGCGCTGCCACTATCAGGGCCCTGGGTTGGGACACTGGAGTGCGTGGGCCTGCATCCCCCCACTGCTACCTCTCCCCTTAGAGGCAGGTTCCTCCTGTGGGGAAAACACTCATGTGCTTATTGCCTCTCCACCAGTGAGGAGACCCGACCGCTGTCCAGCTGGGACCTGGCCAAAGCTCTAAACTCTTGAACTGCTTCTGATAAACGTTTGTCCACCCAGCCTTGATCCAGGGCTGGGCCCTATAAACTGTGAAGTATTGAGCTACTGGTGTAAACCACTAGTGTATCTGCCCTTCCCTGACCCAGGGCTGGGCCTTATACCCTGTTGCTCAGCCAACGGCTAGGTCAAGGCGTGCCGCACAAACTTGTTGGCAACCATGGCACAGCAACTGACCTCTCGCAGAGCACTCTAGAGAGTCAGCGTGGCCTTTTGCTGACATTGGACCCTTTACACCTCCCTCTTCTTCTTTGAGGAGTGTTCCTGTGGGCACTCCACTGTTGGTGACTGTGGAGCAGTAACCTGAGATTTTGGAAGGAGGGGCTTCAGACCTCATCAGTGGACCGCCAAGAGGACTGCCGTAACAAATGTGGTACATTGTGAAGGGTAAGTATCTATGGCATAATGTTTTGCAAAGGTATGCGTGGAGGCCCACGTTGCTACTCTGTAAATCTCCCTCATAGCCACGTTGTTCAGGAAGGCTGTAGATGTTGCCATCACCCTAGTAGAACGTGTCTGTAGGTAATGCCACTTTATTAATGTCTTAGCACTCTCAAATGCAATTTGATATCCATTTCAAAATTCTTTGTTTGGATACTGCCTGTCCTTTAGAGCGGTCTGCTATTGAAACGAACAGCCTGTGTGATTGTCTAAATTGTTTTGTTCTGTCTAAGTAAAAAGCAATAGTAGGCCTAATGTCCAAAGAGTGTAGTCTTGCCACGTTGGCATCTGGATGAGGCTTCTGAAGAAAAACTGGTAAGCATATAGGTTCAACTGAGGTGAAAACATGAGACTACTTTTGGAAAGAACTTCAGATGTGGTCTTAGCATGACTTTATCTTTGTGGAATATGGCACACAGTGGGTTGGCCATGAGGGCAGCTAGCTCACTGACCCACGCTTCTGGCTGTTGTGATTGCTATAAAAAAATGCCACCTTCATGGAAAGGTGTGCCAAGGAGCACGTTGCCATGGGTTTGATGGAGGACAAATCAATGTGTTTAAGACTAGGTTGAGATCTCAAGATGATGACTACCGGCTTTATGGGAGGAAAGGTATTGTTAAGACCTTTCAGGAATTTCTTGGTGGTCGGGTGAGAGAATAGAGTTTGGCTATCCACCATGTTGTATTCACTTGATATAGCTGCCAAGTGAACCTTAATGCATGCATTAGAAAGATTTTGTGTTTTCAGTGCAATGAGTTATTCCAAGACCGCTGCCAGCTATGTTGATCAAGGCTGAAGTGCTCTGTGGTTGGTCCACTTGGAGAAGTGTCGCCATTTGTAAAGGTAAGTCTTTCTTGTGCTCTATTTGTGACAGTTAAGGATTATCCTTTGTATTTCCTCCAAGCAGATGAAGGGCTGCCTTATTAACCCTGAGGGATCCAGGCTGTGAGATGAAACTTGTGTGCTTCTGGGTGGAGAACTTGTCCTTGGCCCTGATATACTATGTCCAGCCATTGTGGAAGAGGAATCAGAGAAGCAACTGACATCTTTGACAGGTAAGGGAACCAGGTTTGTCTGGTTCATGTGGATGCTATCATGATCACCGTGGCCCGGTCATGTTTTATCTTGTGTATGACTTTCCCAAGGAAGGAAAGAGGATGAAAGGTATACAGTAAGTTGCAAGACCAGTTGTTCAACATGGCATCCCCCATGGAGTCCTTGCCCAGACCCGCCCTGGAATAATACCTGGGGCACTCGGTGTTGAGTGATGTGGCAAATAAGTCTATTTCCGCATAGCCCCACTTGAGGAAGACTGTATGTAGGGCATGTAGATGTATCTCCCATTCATATTTTTGGTGAAATATGCGGCTCAGGTGGTCCATAGCAACATTTTGTTCGCCTGGGAGACATACCGCTGATATGTTGATGTAATGGAGGATACACCACCTCTACAGTGATGTAGCCTCGTTGCAAAGATGGTATGATCTGGCTCCACCCTGTCCATTTATACAGAACATGCACACAGTGTTGTCTGTTTATATTCTGTTTTGTCTGAATTAGAGGTGAATAGAGATGGGTTTGGCTGATGGAAAGAAACCCCCAAATAAGAGATTGCTATCCTGTAGCCAGCATGTGAGGAATTCCCTGACCTTGTTTGAAGGACTGAGCCTTCTGTGCAATGAGTGCCTGTGAGGGTGAAAGCACATGTGTAGTCACAATTGGAGAGTTTGCATGCACAACCTAGCGTGAGGGATTACGTATGTTGTTGCTGACGTGTGTCCGAGTAATTGTAGGCATTGCCTGGAAGATACCATGGGGCTTTTTATGATTGTTTTTGCTAGTGAAGGTAGGGCATGGAATCTTGGCAGAGGTAGCCAAGCCTGTACTTGTATGCAGTCCAGAGTGGCACCTATGGACTCCAGATCTTAAAATGGTGTGAGATTTGACTTTTGCATGTTTATTTGGAGCCACAGCCTCGTAAAGAGTCTGATAGTGACCTTGGTAAATTGTTTGGCCTATTGCTCTGTTGGAGCCACTATCAGGCAATCATCCAAGTAAGGGAAGATCACTACGCCTGATTTTCTTAGATGGGCCACTGCTATTGCAGGAACTTTAGAAAAAACTCTGGGTGCTGCTGACAGGCCAAACTGTAAGACACGGTACTGGTAATGTTGATCCTTTAGAGAACCTGAGGAACTTTCTGTGAGATGATCGTATTTCTATGTGAAAGTATGCATGCTACAGGTGGAGGGATGACATCCAGTTTCATTTTTCCAATGCAGGAATTATCTTTGCCAGAGTTACCATTGTGAAGCGTTTTTTTTTAGGTATTTGTTCAGTATGCGCAGGTTCAATATGGGTCTCCAACCTCCAGACTTTTTTGGCATGAGGAAGTATCTGGAGTAGAACTCCTTTTCCTTGTGAGTGTTGGGACAATCTCTATTGCTCCCATGTGTAACAGCTAGTTTATCTCTTGTTGTAGCAGGGACTCATGAGAGGGGTCTCTGAAGAGGGATGGGGAAGGAGGTTGAGCTGGGGGAAATGTAAGGAATGGTATTATTAGGCCTTTTGCTATGTCCTCTAGAGCCCATTTGTTGGTTGTTACATTGGACCATACGTGGTAGGATGGTTGCAGACTGAATTTGTACTGGTTGGCTGGCAGAAACAACGTTGAACCCTCGACCAATGGTTCAAAACGTTTGCCTGTCGTTGGCAGATTGGGATGTTGCTTGCTGGTCTTGAGGCTGTCTACATTTCTGCTGCCTCTGATGATGTCTTAGATAATAACCCCTCTGAGGTAGATAGGACGTTGATCTGCCACGAGGCATGTACATGCGATTGATTTTTTTCTTTAGATGATGGACATACATCCCCAGAGTTTTTAAGGTGGCCCTTGAATCTTTAAGGGAATGCAGGGGTGTGCCTGTGGTAGAAGAAAATAATTTCTGACCTTCAAAGGGAAGGTCTTCAACTGTACTCTGTACCTCTCTAGGGAACCCAGAGAGGTGCAGCAGTTACGTGTTTATATAATTAATCACATTGGGACATCCCTAGTTTTAGCCATGTGGAGCAGGGAATATGTGAAAGAGAGATTACTTCCCCTATCTTGTCTCTCTCACAGCAACTCCTAAATAGCCTTAGAAGTTAACAGTGAGGGATAGAGAAAACCGCTTGCTTGCATGCACCTACGCAAAAGCAATAACAGCTTTTAAAAGATTTGCCTAGTGTCAGCTGTCTCCTAGGGCAACTGCAAGTATTTATTCTCATCAGCTTTTGGTAAATAAAAAAATTACAATAATTTATAAACACAATGATCAAACTAATCTTACAAAAGAATGCTCTTGGAAAATCAGGAAGCTTGAGGAAAATCTCTCAAGGCATTGAAAAATAAGGAAATTGTGTGCAACAGTACTACCACCTAATGTACAACACAGGAATTTCATGAAAAGAGCTTCTAGTTATTTGGTCAAAGTTGTCTATTTTCCTTGATCTTTCTCAACAGCTATTCTGCAATTTATCAGTTTCCTGCTATTATACCTAAGTCTCACAGATGTTAATGTTTATTAAGGCAAAACTGAATAAGTTTGTCTTTTACAAATCTAACCTGAATTTTGAGGAAATAAAACAATACCCCTTGCATTTTCAATTGAATTAGCATGTACAAGGTTTAAGTTTTATGACAAACTCTACCATAAAGGCCTCTGTATGTATCTAGTGCAGTGGTTCCCAACCTTTTTTATATTGTGGACCAGAAAGCCCATTCACAAACTTTTGGCGGACCGGTAACATTTTGCATATATGATGTTACCGGTCCACCAAAAGCCCGGGCCTCCATAGCCACTGCGAACAGCTGGCTTCAGCTCCAGCAGTCGTCACATGGCAGGCAGCTGCTACAGCTGAAGCCAGCTGTTTGCAGCAGTTCTGGGGGCTGAAGCTGGGGTGCACCCCAGC
>JANRFK010003679.1:60532407-60567527 GCA_030068395.1 Apalone spinifera
GGTTGTCCGAAGAAGTGGGCTGTGCCCACGAAGGCTCGTGAGACCATCAACATGTTTTGTTAGTCTGTAAAGTGCTACCAAACCATTTGTTGTTGTTTAAGTTTCTCCATCCTGCTGTAGGACTCCACAGGTTCTAATTCCACCTCTCATGCCCTAATCTGTCCTCTTGTCTGCTCCATTCACCTTTCACAGATTCTTGCCACACCATCCTGCTCATCCATACTCTTTCTCCCCTCTCTTCAGAGCCTAGCTTTAACCTTTCCCCTGCCTTCCTTCCAGAGTTGCTATTGACCACCTCTTCCCTTAGCCCCTAACCCTTGGTCCTTGGGGTGGGAAGGAGATACTGTGAATTGTCATGCATGAGTATCACTTGTGATAGTAGAGAAAGGTGCATTTCATTAAAATTGCACTGTTCCAGATTTATGAATTAGCATAAAAATGGCCAGATTGAGTCTGACCAAAGTTCCCTGTAGCCCAGTATCTTGGTTTCGGACAGTGCCCAATGCCAGGTGCCCAGAGAGAATGAAAATAACAGTAATCGTCAAGTAATGCACCCCTGATTCCCATTCCCAGCTTCTGACAAACAAATGCTAAGGACACAATTCCTGCCCTTCCTGGCTAATAGTCATTGATGTACCTCTCCTCCGTGAATTTATCTAGCTCTTTATCAAACCCTGTATAGTCCTGGCCTAACCCTCTGTGCATTGTGTGAAAAAATACTTTCTTTTGTATTTTTTAAGTTAGTGTCAGCCTCTCCATTTTTTGTGAATGTCATCTAGGAGTCCTAGTCATAGGTAGTGTACAAACACATAGCAAATAGATTGTCCCTGGCCCAAAGAGCTCACCAGTCAATCCCTAGTTGTAGAAGACCACTTTTGTCTCCATTACATGCTGCCCTATGTAGAAAACAGAAAGAAAGGCTAAAATTACAATAACTTTAAAAGCAGTGTGTTTCATTATATAAAATATAGGTTAAAACAAGATTTTGGAACATTAAGTGATGCTGATTTCATTGGCTCACAAGAATTGTGTACACAAATCTAATGACAAGAGTGACTGAGAATGAAGATGCTGTTTACAAGTGGAAAAGAAAAATTATAGTGCCTGCAACTTGAGAATAGTTTGAAGATATGCATCATTACATGCTAAGTGTTGAAGATCGTGTTACTCATTTCTATAGTGTTCGCTATTGTATACACACAATTTGTAAAGTATTCAAGGATTTTGTTGTTGCTTTTTTGAGCAAATTTGATCAGAGTATGACAAGGTGTGTGATTATCTACTGAAATAGTATATTAGTAAAAATTATGTTGGGTGTTCCTTAATGATAGCTGTGATATCCTTTTAATCCACTTGCAAGTTCCATTTTATTGTCACTATAAGAGTTTCAGAGCACTTTTATTTCTTTCTGTTCTAAAGTCAGTTTCTCTTACAGATGTCAGAAGATCTTGCAAAACAGTTAGCTAGCTATAAAGCTCAGCTACAGCAAGTTGAGGCTGCTCTGTCTGGGAATGGAGAAAATGAAGACTTACTAAAATTAAAAAAGGATTTACAGGTGAGGACTGAGGGAATTAGAAACTGAAATCTTTCTATCCTGAGTAATGTGAGCAAAATACCATCACTTTCTCTCAACCAGACACGTTTGTTGCTGGGCATTTGCATTTTAAGAAATATAATTACTTGTCAGGGTTATCCCAAAATGTAAGTTAAAGGTTTGCTTTATGATCTCAGATTGCCTGAAGAGACAGTGGGTACAGTTTGCAGTCCCAAAGTTTGTCTTGTCTTTTTAAGTCTATTAACATTCATGTTGTTTTATATGCTTTTTTAAAAGTCACTGTATGATTTTCGTTTTTAGAAAATATGTTAGTACCACATTGTCAAGAAGAAAAGGGAGCTCTTATTTGAGATGTGCAAGGCTTTGGCTGAAATACGTAAATAATACTGCCTCTCTTTAAAAAAAAAAAAAGTGTTTAAAAAAAAAAAAAAAAAAATCACGTCTTAGTTGATAGGCAGCGTAACAATATGGTCACTATGGAAGAAGAACAAAATTTGCTAAAAGAACCCTTTTAGCTTCCAAAGAATTGGATAGAGAACTATAAAAATGTGGATAGTTTTTAAAAATACACATTTTTGTACCTTTTATAAACATTGTGCAAAGATAACTAGGGTTGTTAGATATCGTGTAATTGAATAGTCATCTAACTGCGTGAAATCTCAGCAGTTACACAACTATTTGATAGTCCCCTGGGGAGGGCCACCAATGCTCTCGTGGCCCCCCTCCCAAGGAACCCCATGCCACCCTGCATGTGAGATGGCAGGCGGGAGCCAGTCTGCCAGGGGAGCCAGTTTAAAAACCAGGTCCTTGTGCAGACTGTCTGCCTGCTGCCCCGCACTGCTGTCACTGATACAGAGGCAGCAGCCCCTGTTTGTGGTGGTCTGAGTTTTCTGAAGACAGAGGCTGGTCCGTAGCAGTAGCTCCTGTCCGTGGGGAGCTCAGGCCACCCACGGATGGGCTTCTGCTTGTCCCGTCCCTGGTCTCTTGAAGTCCCTAAAGAGAACCATTCCCAATCTTCATCAGTGGCCATTTTGTGTTATTAGAATAATACTCCAGTAAATTTACAAAATGTAATCTTGTAATTTACATCTAATCTCCACTTACATCTTTATTTTTAAAATAGTCATAGGATACTACATTTAAACTGTATAACTATTTCCATTTGTCACTCAATGTGCTGCTAGTTTTTGGGCCATTCTGAGCATTAAATCTCTCCACAGACATTTGTGCTGACTAATTTGGTGCTGATTTGTTTATTATTTAATTATGTGCACTTTCAATTACATCTATAAGGATAGCTGAAATAAACTGTGTATGTAAGGAATGCCAGATTTGTCATGCAGTGTCAAATATGCTACCATTTGAAAGATGTTTAGACTTAAGATCATGACAAGTTATTTTTTGTTGGTGGTTAAAAGCCATTAAAAGTCCTAATTTAGAATCACTTTGAACAATGGCATGAACACCTTCAATTTGATTTAAAAAGCCTTTTTTATAGTCATAATCTTCTGTGTTAATCACTTCAGCAACAAAATTGGCACATAATTGTGCCTTCACTTAATGTTTTCTTAAATGTTAGAGTATGGGTGCAAAATACTACTTTATTTTTATTACTATGAAAAGAGAAGCGCCAAAGCAGCCAAGTTATTCACAAAACTTAAGTAGATAAAATTACCCACTGCAGCATTCAGTAACTGCTGCTGCTGGAAAAAATGGTAATAAAACTAAAAAACAAACACTAAATCAATGACTTCAGACAATAAACTGTTGATTTCCTTTTAAATATAGAGACCTTATGCCCACAAAGAATTTCGTAGTATAATCAGAATGTACTTGATTGCAGATTTTAAAAATCATGTGATTATTTTTAAAATGCAGAGCAAAACTTTATTTCTAATACCAATAAAAGGTCCGCTTTGATGTGTGGAAATCATTGAAGTGAAAGGACAATTTGCCTAAAAAAATAAAAGCACTCAGCACAGGATAAGAGAGATGTTTTCGTTTCCATCCCAACAACTTTTCTACCCATACCATTAAAAATGGAAAATAAGTCTAACTTGCTACTTCCTCTTTGTTCTAAAGATGAACAGTTATGTATACAAAACAATCCTTTCTCTTAGTATTTCCTCC
This sequence comes from Apalone spinifera, assembly GCA_030068395.1. NCBI lineage: Eukaryota > Metazoa > Chordata > Testudines > Trionychidae > Apalone > Apalone spinifera. The sequence continues at coordinate 60,536,093 of JANRFK010003679.1, forward strand.
AACACTACACAACATTCTCAACTTGGATAAAAATATTTTAATATAAATAATGTGCTCCCCATCTTTTACTATACTGAGGGATTTCTAGCAAGGTAATATGGTGTGACAAGCCGTGGAAAATCATGCATTCCACAATACAGAGCTCCAACTTGACCTGTGTGAAAGACCACTCTCGGGATGGATCTATGCATGCTGAGATCTGTCTACAGGTGCATCAACATGTCACAGGAAGTTGGCAATAAGTCACGCTGTATAGTTTATTTGACGGTATGTGGCTACCTTAATTAGCAGTTTTGCTATGGTAGGCAGTAACAGGACATTTTAACTCTTCCCCCCCCATATCTTGCTTTTAAAAATGAGCCATTCAGACTTCAAAGATTTCTGTAGTGCTATTTTACTGTGGTTCATGAGATAGTTTATCTACGCTGCAGGCACCGCCTGTAAGCGCTTGTCAGACACCTGAATACATGAGACAGTTGCAGCTTCTCTTCCTGCTTTGGTAGTGGGTATCACATTATTTTCAGTTTAAATAAACTTTTTTTGAAACTAATTGAATGCCGACTCTAAGTTTCAGTTGGTGCCCTTCTGTTTTTTCAACTTGCTACTTTCTTTAAGAGTTTTATGGAATAGAATTCTTTTTTTCCCTCCCATTCCCTTTTTATTTCTACAAAGTTAGTTTACCTAACCCTTGAAATCCTGCATAAATCTAATGGAGCTTTTCTGTACCCTCCAGTTCATTATTTATTGCTGTAATGTGAAATCTTCCCATGTGCAATGCTCCAGTTGTGTTCTGACTAGCATGCTATATGCTAGAACAACAAAACAGATGTATTGGAACCCTAACCAATTTAAGACATGTATATGGTTCAAGTTTCTGTTGCTGTATCTAGTATTAAGATACAGCGATTTTACCACAATTATGTTTATATAATTTAAACAGTTGATGAAGTCAAGAATCTTTGATTAAATAGTCTGTGTGCATATTCACTCTAGTTCTACAATAAACTATTTTAATAGATAAACAATTTAGGAAGGAGGCAGGAGTAAGTCAACTGTCTCAAATTACAGTGGTTTCTGTATATCTGAAAAGCTTACCTTCAGGTAATCAGTGCACAGCTGTATTTTATTTGACCTGCTGATACATATATCACAAGCCCTGATGCTTCCTGGATTTGCAGATTACTGCTACTACCACCCGCTCTGTGAGTGAAGGAGCAGTGTTAGAGCTCAGACCTGGGGAAGGAAAAGTAATTAATGGTATGTACTCTAAGGAGCTCCCTCAAATGAAATATTCTACATATCAAAATCATTGTTGGCCCATATGCAATATTCTGCAAAATAAAGATAGTAGTGAAGGTAGGCTGTGGCCATATCCTCTGTACCAGTCTCTGCTACAAAATTACCAGAGGGTCTTTTAAAACAAACCCCAAACCTCATAAGAGAGGTCTAATTGATTGATTCAGGTATGAACAAACAAAAGAGAATCCAGTTGTCAGACCCTTTGTGCCTCTGTGCTAGCTCTTCAAACAAAAATACATAAGAAAAACACTGGCAATTGCCTGAGTGGAATCCTCAACTTCTTGAGGAATGAAGAGCACAGCCTCTTCTCTACCTTGCGCTTGCCCTCTCTTTAAAGGCCCTTTATGAATGAGGGTTAGTGAATCAGAACAGCTGGAGCCTTTCTCATCTCTGCCGAGTAGAGAAAGGAACTCTGCTGAGTCCTGCAGCCCTCTTGTCCCACTGTCTAGATTTGTTGCTGAGTCCATTTATTAAGAAAAGTGAGATGGGAGTCTATCACAATTGTAGAGTACTTTTTTGGGACCTTTCAAATCTTTTTTAGAGTGTGGCATTTACCAAAAGTACTTCTCATCTTGGATCTTGGCTAAGGAAAACATTGGAGTCAGGAATGTTGAAACGTCATGATTTGTATTGTTTTGTAGGCTAAAGTGGAAATGCATTTTGAAAGGCTCATCACAAGTATAATTTCTTTATTTAAATCACCCCGCAGTCAGTAGTTGCAAAGAATACTTGTGCCTGGGCTGGACTAGCACGTGATGTGTACTGTGTTGCATCTGCTCTGTGAATAATTAAGACTTCACTCTATAGTATTTTAAGGCACTACAGATCAGTTAATAGAAAAAATATATATTGTCATTTGTCTTGTTCAGGTCATTTCTGTTAGATTTATGACTCCATGCTGTGATGCCCTGATTGAGGAAAGCACTTAAGACCATCTTTTTTCAGGAAGGCAATTAAGCATGTTCCTAAGTTCTTTCCTAAGTGATAGTTTCCTGAGAAGGGAGACACTCCTCTCCCCATAATATCTCTGGATACTTCAGGTTAGTCAATCCCCACTTTTTCAAAGGAAATGAAATAATATCACTCCTCATTCAAAGGTGCTTATCATGAGTATGCTTATTCTATATGCAGTATTTTAAAACTCTTAAGAAATGTGTAATTTCAGGGATAACTAATAATTTTTAATGAAAAATAAACTGCAGTTAAGGCGGAAAAGCAAAACATTCACATTTATCAATTATAAAGTTTTGAATAATTTTAGCTCTTGCCTTCCCTATGAACAGTGAATGTGACACTGGTTGCTCACTCCCCTTTGCAGCCATGTGCTCTTCAGTCAAAAATTGAGAATCACATGCAGCACACATGTGCAAAGTGAGTTGCATCAAGGATTGTTTCCACATGAATAGCTGACTCTGTCTGTGGCTATGGAAAAGCAGTTCTGCTATAAAGAATTTGCTGTTAAAGGGAAACATTGGGGGATTTTGGAAGTTGACCAAGGGTGGAGAGGTATTCTTCTACTTCTGTGATGTCTGAGACACTGTAGTTAGCAGCAGATAGCCAGAAATATGCTTTACATCAAATACATGTTTAATATAATCACTAGAAAATAGATCTGTTAACTTGGGGAAAAATGAAGAACAGTATTGGTGTTTGAAAGTATATTCTTTGCTTTTCCTTTTCCAGGAAGTTATAGAATTAACCAAAGATCTTCTTTCAACACAACCTTCAGAAGCCCTTGCAAGTTCTGATAGTTCTGCTTCTGCTCTACCCAGTCACTCTTGGAAGGTTGGGGATAAATGTATGGCAATATGGAGTGAAGATGGACAGTAAGTGTAGAAAACAAACTTCTCTAACAGTTATATGAAATAATACAATACAATGGTAAGAGATTTTCATTCTGCTTGAACTGCCCCATTTGAGTAATTCTAACAGAATAGTAAAAAGTAAATAAGTATTGCATTTTCACTTAGGCTGTGTCTACACAGCAGTGTTGTTTCGGAATAACTAACGTTATTCCAAAATTACAAAGTGCGCATCTACACTGCAAGCCATTATTTCAAAATAATGTCAAGCTGGAGGACTTCTTACTCTGACTCCTGCAACCCTCATTTCACAAGGAGTAAGGGAAGTTAAAGGAAGAGTGTTCCTTTGACTTCTTGCTGTGTAGACAGCACCAAAAGATGAATTAAGCTATTTTGACTTAAGCTACACAATTGACATAGCTCAAGTTGTATAGTTTAATTTGACTTTTGCTCTGCTGTGTAGCCGTGCCCTTAGTGAAGGTTCATATTATAGACCAAGGGAAGGAGGTATTTGGTGATTCTGAAAACACCTTTTCTTGTCACCACCCTCAAAAGAAATATATACAACTTAAAAAAATGCTTACACTTTTATAAACAGATTACAAAAGTTTTACGTAGTGCCTCATGTGCTGGGCTGTGTAATTGCCATTATGTTAATATATTTTACATTTAATCATTGTCATGACTGAGAAATTTAAATCTGTGCATTTAAGTTGGAACACTGTTGTAGAGTTGTAAAGGAACTGTAGCTCTGTTGAGATGCAATATTGCTCTGTAATCTACCTTTAGGAGCTTGATACTTAGCTGTATCATGCTCTGGTGATGCTGTACCAAAATAGTTGGTTTTGACTCCCCCCAGCTAATATTATTGAGATTTTCTGGGGTTGCTTTAATTTAGTCTGATTTTTATAGTCTTTGAAATATGATACAAAATAAAGGCTAAACTATAATTCAGAAAATATGTAACATGGAAACATTTCTGAATCTTTTTCTAATCAAACTGTTCAGATTGAGTCAATATCCTATTGCCTTCTCTTAGAAAAGTGTTGAATCTGTGCACAATGGAACTGCTATTGTAGGGACAACCAAATATGTATGCTGATGCAGAATTATTGATATTTTCATGTAGAAAATGGTTTGTGTTCCAAAATGAAAACACTTCTTCTGTTGCTACGCAGTGATGGCTGAAACATTTTCTCACCTACGGGAGAATAATCACAACTCTGTACCTTAAAAGCCTTCATGGGCACTGGCTACCCATCAACACCGCCCCCCTCTTGGGAGTGCGTGTAGTCGATAGGATTAACCAATATGCCCAAGTCTATTGGTTAATCATTTACTCACCAATATAAGCCAACACCCCTGCTATGAACAGTTTTAGTTTAAACAAATTCTGGTGGAAAACGCATTGTCAGAAAATTCCTGATTAGATTGCCATAGTTTAAAATCTGATATTGCATGACACACCAACTAGGAGAAAAATCAGATTCTTAACTTTGCAGTTGCACAAACATTTGTTTCTCACCTGAATAGCTATTGGCCTTAAAGCTGTCACTGATTCCTTGATCAGCTAGTGAGGTTAAGCTCTTGTGCAGGACTGGTATACTTAGGTCCTTAAAGAACATTAACTTCTCAGTTTCATTTGTATTTTGTCCCCAAAAACGAAAGCGGTTAGTAGCAATTACTTAACTTAATGTTAGTAGCTGAATAACAATGTAGGTGTTGTAGGGCTGAGTATTAAGCCATTACTCACATGCTTACAGCCATGATATCTTTACAGGTGTTATGAAGCTGAGATTGAAGAGATAGATGAGGAGAATGGGACTGCTGCAATCACATTTGCTGGATATGGCAATGCGGAAGTCACGCCTCTGCTCAACCTCAAACCTGTAGAAGAGGGAAGAAAGGCAAAAGAGGACAGTGGCAACAAACCCATGTCCAAGTAAGTGACTCGCATAAGATGTGTACGCTAACAAAGTACCAGGCCAGCCAAGTGTGTTACGTTTGTCTGGTGAATGGCTAGATAGATGCTCGAGTTTGCTTAAGGAAGCATAATCTGGTAAAAGCACCTCATTACTAGACCAGTTCTGTTGTCATATTTATCAAGGATACGAATGTGTGTGAGAGAAATAATTCTTTCATTTCCAGCAAAGAGGCCAGTTTCAATCACTGTAGTTCAAAATCATGATCAGGTCAAGAGTAATGCAAGCTGGAGATGATCCTTATAATTTGTATTAGGGATGTTAAAATGTGTGTAATTAAGTAACCGTGTAACCGCTGAAAATGTCAGTGGTTTACATGCGGGGCGGCAATTCGCTCCTTCGGAGCCGGTGTATGCGGGGAGCTGGCTTTTAAGTATATTACAAATTACTGATTAAAGAAATGGTAGATGCCTGTAATCTAGAAGGAGCTTTTCAGAGCTTCTAGTTGGTAGTTTGAGTGCTGCATACACAAGATTTCATTTGACGGAATATAAAAATAGCTTCAAGAAGTAAAGTTGCTTTGATTCTTTGTGAGATTCCTCAGGGTTGTGACACACCCACCTCCCTTAGCACAAGGAAGCTTTGTCTATGCCTGCCATTGGTCAACTCATTTCACTGGCCATAGGCCACAGAAGTGTAAATCACACGCCTTCCGGGTGTGGTGTATTGTCCCACCTAGTGGCACCAAGACCATTTACAGAGAGTAAATAGTAAGTCTGCTCTGTGGTCATAGCTAATAGTCAGCTGGCTTTTAGTTCATGTAATAGAGGCTCATGTACTAAGATCCGGAGGTCCCAGGTTCAATTCTGCTTTCCAGCATTTACACAAGCACTTCCCTTTTAGCCTAGGCAGGTTTTGCACTTTAGCTTCAGGTTAGCGCTAGGCATATTCCAGCCCTGAGCATCTCCCTGGAGTGTCCTGTCCCTGTTCCAGTAGATGCTGGCAGAATTCACAGATTCGCTACTTCCAAAGAAGCAATGCGCCCCAGTTTACTACACCTCAGATTATCGTTCTGCTTAACACAAAGCACTTTGATATGTTTATAGTAAAAAACAAGTTACACTTTATTTAACAGAGTAGAGAGATCCAGGTGGTAACAAATGGGTACATATACCATACAAACATTCTAGAACCTAGACTTAACTAGATGTTTTTCCTGTCTTATAGGTCAGTGCTCACCCCAAGTTCTTCTAGCACTTTACAGCAGGTTTGGCTCTAACTCTTTGTTCATAATACAAACATCTGGCTAGCTTACCTTCTCAGTGAAAGATCCAGGCTGAACCTCTGCACCCCCAAATATACCCTAGGAATCCATTGTCTTTACTCCTAAACAGGATTCACACCTGCTATTTATTCCTTCCTGCTATTTAATCTCTTCAAGATTTTGCATTCTCTTGATTAATTTGGCTCAGTATTGAAACTGTCATCCATTGAGAGACATACAGTGCCTAATACACACATGGCCAGACAGAAAGATAATGTCTGTTATAGGGATGTAAAGTGGCTAGTTGACTAGTCAACTGCCTGGTAAGCATATGCATAAGCTTATGGTTATTGGATAGTCGAGTGACTACTTAAAAACCGGTTCCCCCCCAGCACCATTTCCGCGGGGGGCAGGCAAGCAGTGGGGTACTGGGCACAAGCTGGGAATCAACTGTCCCAGCTCGTGCCTGCTCCCAGATGCTGCACCTTTGCTTCTTAAATGTAGTAAGAGTGGCTATTCTGACAGCTAATTCCCAGCCTGCACCCGGTCCCCCACTGTGCCTCTGCCTTTTAAATGCTTTTTAAGCAGGGGTATAGTATCTGGGACTGGGTGCGAGCCAGGACAGCTGATTCCTGGCTTGTGCCTGGTATCCTTACTAGCATCTGCCTCCTCTGCCCCCCATCTCATAGAGATGGTTCTGGGGGGAACTGGCTTTTAAACTGGCTCTCCCCAGCACCCGCTCCTACTCCCCCTGCCTTGCTGCTTCTCTCTGATAGAGGCAGTGGGGGGGGGGGGGGGGGGTGGAAAGAAGTGACTAGTCAAGTCACTATTCGACTACCCGATAAGCATATGCTTATCGGGCAGTTGACTAGTCGCTTACATCCCTAGAGGCTGTTACTACATTTAAAAGGCAGAGCCACAGTGGGGTTAGCTCCCAGGGCCGGGAGCTGATCCCACTGCAGCTCTGCTGTTCCCCTGTTGTTGACTGAGTAGTTGATCGAAATTCTATCAACTACTCAATTAGATGATTAAACAGAATTTAACATCCCTAGTCTGTCGCGTCCTGCTTGAAAAGAACCTGTCCAAGACACGTCACCTGGTGGTTAGCTTTAAGAATATTAGGGGGCTGCACACTCTGCTCACCTATCCATCTCTCTGGCCACTTTCGCTTTGCTGAGAGCCTGATGATGTCGTCATTCTGTGTCTCGGCAGGATATGGGGGAGAGAAAAATTAAAATTCTCAGCACAGATACACTTCAAATACTATCTGTACTCATGTTTTGAGGTGTTTGTGGCGGCCAAGGGTCTCTTGACAGAGACTTTTCACTGTAAGGTGGCGTGCATTATTGTGCATGTATCTGTCCCAGGAAACCCCTGTAAAATTCTAGGTGTTCTCTATGCCGCATGCCAGCTAGCACCAAGAGGTTCCTGATTCACAGCTTTCTGATAAGAAACTAACATGTAGGAGGACTATATCTGGGGAATCAGTTTATTTGGACACCCCAGTACTGGAGCAGACTCTTATGTCCTTCCTCCAACCTGTGCTAAGCTGTAGGAGAAACTCATAACATGGGTACTGACTTTGCCTTACCAAACAGGGGACATCAACATGATCTTTGAAGAAGGGATTGGCAGGGAGGTGGTGGTGGTGCTTAATCCCTCCCTTTTGGAAGAAATTTGACATCTGGTCTCTGTCACATACAGATTCTCTGTAATCCACATTGTTAGGGGAACCTGTGCTTCTGCCTTATCTCCCCAGAACTCATGTCTCTTTCCCTGGTTCCTCTTCGTTGGAGCCACACTGTTATGCTCGCCTCAGTCTGCTGTTTTTGCAGCACTGCTCGCATACCAAAAAAGATTCCACAGCATTAAAGAAAGCTTCTGCAGAAAAGCCAATACAAATATGGGTATTGTCAAGTTATTTGCAGATTCCCCAAAGGGGCTGGTGGAGGGGGATGATATACTTCAGACCATTTCTCCTTTCCCCTGTGCCTGATCCCCACCATAGTTGCTGATTGTGACCTGTTTAGTGCAGGAGTCCTGGATCAAGGGCATCCTTCTCAGGTAGATCACCAGGGTGCCAGCTTTGAGGGTTGTTCTGTTTCAAGAGTTCTCAAATTTCATTGCAGCATGAGCACAACCCCCTTTTGATCACAGAAATTACTACAGAACTGGGGGTGAAGGCCTGAGCTGCCTGACGCCTGCCACTCTGGGAGGGTAGGCAAAGCCAAAGCTTCAGCCCCAAACAGGAACCCTGAAACTGCTGCCCAGGACAGAAGTGCTTAGACTGGGGTTTGGCCCTGGCTCCAGCAAGTCTGTCAGCTCGGTGACCCTATTTAAAGCAGGGTCACAACCCATCTTGGGGTCCTGACCCACAGTTTCAGAACCCTAGCTTTATTTGAAATGGCCTGCTTGAGACATATTTATCATGCAGAGTCAGAAGCAATAAAAATTACCAGGCTGTAATGATATTCTCACTTGATAGATTGCTTTACAGAAGAAATGACAGTGTTCTTTCTAGAATCAGACACAGCATCTGTACTGTACAGGCAGCAGAAGAAACGAGGCTTAAGAGGCTCTTATGACACCATGGTACCCATGTGTAATACATAACTTCACAGCTTTGTTCTTGCAGCTGTGGAGTACAGCTTGGTGGTGATGTTTTAGCATGCGTAGTCCTGGCTTGGTTGTATAATCACTCATTTGAGAGTCCTGTTTTACACACCTGATGGCTTACAATAGTTATATTTAGTTTCTTACTTGACACTTAATGTACCTTAGAGTGTTTTATGAAGAGGCAATGGAGGCACCGGCTTAATCACTGGCTACCCTTTCTTCCTACAGAAAAGAGATGATTGCCCAGCAACGAGAATATAAAAAGAAGAAAGCTTTGAAAAAAGCCCAGAGAATCAAAGAACTTGAACAGGAGCGAGAGGACCAGAAAGTCAAGTGGCAACAGTTCAACAACAGAGCCTATTCTAAAAACAAAAAAGGCCAGGTGTGTATGGACTGTTAGTGTGTGAATAGGTGGCAAAAGGAATAGTCCAGCCTAGTAGTTATGGGGGAAAATATGCCCAGACTATGCTTTGGGAGCAGATCCCTCAGCTTCACAATCTGAGGCAACCCAGCGGCAAAGCTGAGTAAGTGTAAACAGGTAGCTTGATGTTGTGAATGGGTTGAGTAATCAAGCCTCAATGTGAAAAGTAAGTTTGGTGTTCTGAGGTATGTGCCTTCCTGAAACTGAGCGTACGTTTACCCAGGCTGAAGCATTGGGGCCTTGGTGTGGTGGCAGTCTAGACTGGGGTCCACTAGAGCTGAGAGCCTGAATGTCTTGTGTGTGACCATCTTGGCAGCCATTTCACAAGTTTACACATGCTAGGTGTCTGGCTGACTAGCTGTATTTCAGAGAGGGCAGTGGGGAGACTGGAAGTACTGCTGCACACTGGTTTCCTGCCACACTTGCAGGAGCAATGTGGGTCTGCAGGGCGAGTGTTAAAACTTCAGTCCCTTTGCAGCACTTACCACACAGTCTTACGGTAAGGAATGAGGCTTTTATTCATGAGCATTGGCTATAATTGCTCACTGAGAGGAATGGTCAGAGAACAGCAACTTGTTCTAACATTGCCTTTGTCACCGACTCCTCCTGCGTCCTTAGTAAGTATGTTAAACTGCAGGTTTGCAGATCTATAAAGCAGGGGTGTTGAGGGTTGTTTGCAGAATTAATCTATGCTTGTATTTTCAGTTAGGAATGTGGCTTGAACTGACTAATCAGGAAAGGTGTCTTTGTTTTCCTTCTCAGGTAAAGAGGAGTATTTTTGCTTCTCCTGAGAGTGTAACTGGCAAAGTCGGAGTGGGAACATGTGGAATTGCAGACAAACCCATGACACAATATCAAGATACCTCTAAATATAACGTCAGGCATTTGATGCCTCAGTAATGGAGGGGAGGGAGCTAAACGTCATCTCTGCAGGGCTTTACACTTATCTTTTTATCATTATATTTTTCTAAAAGTAAATTATTTGTTGGCATGTAGTGAATAGTTCATTTTGTCACCATTACTTGGCTTCCGCTGATGTGAGCCTTAAAGAAATCTACAGCTATTCATTTGACTCCCTTCATTTTTACTAAACTTTTTATACAGTCATCTTAAAGCAAAATTCAGCAGACAAATGTTTTCATGAGCTGCTGTTGGCAGTTACACTGAAATAGCAGTTACCTGAAATACTAGTCTCCAGAATCTTCCATTCATATTTTTAGCAAGGGTAGGGTCAGAAAAATGACCCTGTAAAAATGGCACCTGTAAAAACTTTTCATTCCCTCTGTATTCACAGTACTATCTCTTTGCTTTAGTGACAAACTACACTAGCACTACAGAGCCAGTACAGCTCTGGGAAAGTTAGCTGAATCCCATCATAGTTTGTATATAAAATGGAATTAATAAAATTCTTAAACTCCCTTGCAGTTTCACTGAATGAAGACAGTAGGCTTGTACAGCTGTAACTGATGGCAGAATTAGGTGCACAGAATAGATATGAATAGTATGATTCCTGTGCTAGAAACAATTCAACTTTGCTTTGAAATTCCATACTGAATTTATAGGGCTGGAAATGAAGGGGAAGACTCTCTTTACATGTATACTGAGCAAATTTAAACTGGACATCACTGAGACAGAACCAGGAAACCATAAGATGACATTTTTAGAGTCAAAGTTCAGAGTAAAACTGCACTTTAAAAGCGAAGATTTAAGTATTAGGTAAATTTATATCACATGATCTCAAAGGCTGAGTTCCATGGTCTGGTTATGGGACATGACAACTGTACAGTAAATCTCCAACTTGAGTAACCTGTGTGGGTTTTTTCCATCCATTTATACAGAACCGAAGCACATTAAATAAGAATGCCTGGATCCTATTTAGTTGGTTGTAAATGAGCAAAGGCTAGTCTGAAGTTTCTGCCTTGCTATAATCCTGGCTGTAGCCCTAGTGTTCAATGCAGTTTCAGCCCTATACTGTCAGTGAGCCCTTTCAGGTTTTTTTTCTTTATTTGTTTGGTTTTTTCCAGGAAACCACCTGTAAAAGCTCTTGCCTTTTGTACGTGATTGCTTTCTTATGTTACTTGTCCCACTTACAGTACTGGTACCACCTCTGAATCCATAAAGTGTTTAAAACAAATTAATGTATAGCCCTGTACACAATGTAGATATTTTTGTAAAATCTAGGGCTGAATTAATGAACAAGAGTACTTTGTTTATTTCCTCCATTAAATAATTCAAGTGTATGTCTTGTTCATTAATCCTGACCATGTTCCCCTTGTATATTATGTTAATGTAGCTCATTTTGTAATTTGTTAATTAGATCAGGTCATGTCAGCAATTGATAATGCACTGATTGGTGGAAATGTCCATCAGTTACAACTCTAGCTAAACTCTGCAACTGATAGTGTAGAATCCATGCATAGAAAAAGGTTCTTCCTATTAATGGGAGAAAATGATTTTTATGAATACAAAGTGTGTTGATTTCAGTTTTGTATGTTTAACTTTTATTAAATAAAGTGTTAAAATCTCTGAGCTGTTTGGGAAAGTGAAAATGCTTGAGCACTAGCTAAGCCCACTCGAGGGCCTACTGCAGAATGCTGAAACAATGAGGAGTCCTGTGACACCTTAGACTAATAGTCTCTTACGGTGCCATAGGACTCTATTTTTGCAGATAAGGGGATCATGGCTTCCCCTCGAGCCTTGAAAGAATGCTGAAGTACTATCAGATAAAGGTAAGGAAGTTAATAGGTGAAGAGGAAAACAGACAAAGTGCTTGTTTTATTATTCTCCTTTTTGCCAAGTTTAAAATAGGGATGTGAAAGGTTAAGCAGTGACATCACCCTAAATGGGTAATACTTGTTCTAGTTAACAGGTAGGGGGGCTGGAACAGCTCCCTGCCTGCTGCAGGTAGGGGGCTCCTCGGCTGTGTCTAGACTGGCAAGTTTTTCCGCAAAAGTCGCCGCTTTTGCGGAAAAACTTGCCAGCTGTCTACACTGGCCGCTTGAATTTGCGCAAGAACACTGACGATCTAATGTAAGATTGTCAGTGTTCTTGCGCAAATACTATGCTGCTCCCGTTCGGGGGAAAAAGCCCTCTTGTGCAAATGTATTTGTGCAAGAGGGCCAGTGTGGACAGCTCAGGAGTGTTTTGTGCAAAAAAGCCCCGATGGCGAAAATGGCAATTAGGGCATTCTTGTGCAAAACCGCGTCTAGATTGGCACGGATGCTTTTGTGCAAAAGTGTCCATGCCAATCTAGATGCTCCTTTCTGCAAATGCTTTTAATGGAAAAACTTTTCTGTTAAAAGCATTTGCGGAAAATCATGCCAGTCTAGATGTGGCCCCTCCAGTTTTGCTGGGGCCTGCTGTGTACAGATGCTGCTCTCATCTGGAGCAGCCTTTGTCTGTGGCAGGCCTGGGTGCACGCCCCATGAACTGCTCTGGTGGGAGTTGGGAGCTGGCCCTGGCCTGAATCCTGCTTCAGTTGGTAACTGATTAACTGGCATTTTACATTCCTAGTTTAAGCTATCTCCTATTTGAGAGAGGACTGTAAACTTTGCTTCCTACAAAAGGACTTTATACATCATCATTGATTGATCTGGTGCAAGAAGGAAGACCACCTCCCCCACTATAAAACACTTGTCAGGCACTAGTGAGGCCATTGAGTCTGCTGGATATAGTGATATGGGTGACTGAGGCATCTGTCTGTTCTTCTATGGAAAACTGTACTTGTGAAGAGTACAGTTGTCCCTGACAGAAGGAGCAGTTTATCTGCAAGAAACAGAACTTCTGCTACAAAACATGCAGGGCCTGGGACAGCGGAGGGGTGGCTGGGTCCAGCCTGTACTTAAGAGCAAGCTGTTTGATGTGTGAATGAAAACATCTTTTAATAGGACTAAAAAAAAATGCAACAGACAGTGAGGAATGTCATTAATCCAACTGCTAGCTTATCTCATCCTTCACCTGTTTTTTAAAGGTACCATAAGCCATGCATCAACTGACATTGAAAGTCTACATGAAGGATGGTAATGTGATTTCTCTCTTGATACTGATGGGAGGGGGGGGGGGAGCAGGGAGAGAGTGGGTGTGTGTTTTAAAACATACAGAGGATCCCTTTGCAATGAGAATGCCACATCAGAGTAGTTAGATGATGGTAACATGCTACTATTAATGACACATCCTGTAAGTTGAAATGGGCTATTAAAAATAAGACTATAACTAGAGGGGACCAAATGTCAGTCACCACTTTGGCAAATCCCATCTTGCCCATTATATAATGTTTCTAAAATGTCAACTAACAACTTTAAACTGAGATTGACTTACTGATGCAGCAGGATAATAAAACCTTGCTCTCAATAAAATTTAATAAAATTTATTTGTACATTTCAAGTTAATACAGATATCCACATAAAATTTGAATAATGAAAAATGCAACATCGTTGTGAGCACCATCCCCATGTTATAAACAGAGATGTGGTCAGCAGTTGTTTATTGTTTCAAAGACTGGCTTTTATGAATCAGCACCAAATCAATTTTGTGGGGTTCCCCCCCTCAAAGTAGGAAGTGGCTATAGCACCTGTGTAGTTACAGCACAAAAAATGAAATATTCTGGGGAGCTTAGAAAGAAGCGATGCACACTGCAACAGTCACACACTCACAGTAAGTTAGATACACCTTAGAAAAATATTTTTTCTGTCAAAGGGTACACATTTAATTTTCAATGTGCATCTCCAGAATAAGAGGATATCATTATGCTGACACACAGGACTGTGTATAAGTTTCCCATCTTGAAGCACCAATTGCTACAGGAAACCCCTAATCTAGTACAGTCTGAAACCAATTCTAACATGCAGGTTGTAACCTATTAGAAAAGTTGTAACAGCACAAACTTGATTCACAAATCAGAGAGATGGCTTTGTACATAGGGAGAAAAGTGAAATATTTATGCTATAGGAGAAAGAACTCCCTTCTATTTCCCTCCCAAGTCAATGGAAAAGCCTCCCATTGGCTCTAAATGTAGCACTCAGTTTGAGAGAGAACAAAATTTAAATTCTGTAGAAGACAATGTTGCCATCGTGGCAGCTGAGGTTAAAAATAAAACATTTGAAGCATTTGACAAAAACATTTGAGACCACCACTAAAGGCCTAAAGTAATCACACTGGCTATTGTAAATTTCATTATCCTGATCCATATTTGTTCCTTTGTTTTCCAACTATATTGAAGTTTGTCACTTTTTTTTAGCTGTTTGGAGGCCTGTAAATACAAGGAAGGATCTTGCTGAACTAATTAAGCGGACTACTATTCAGCACTAGTGCTAGGTGGAAGAAGAAAAAAGATGGCAAATGCTTACTGTTCATTGGCATTTTCCAACCAGATTTATTCAGCACTTAGTTCCACAAGATATTTCTAAGCCAGCTAACTCAGTAGTTCAGTGATCTGGATGGACACAGATGAGTGTAGGAAATAGGGTTTCTCTTCCCCTTCAAAGAGGTCATGCTAGAATACAGGTAATTTGATACTTATATTTCTCTTTGAATAACTGCGTACTAGAAGCTAGGACTGGACAAGATGATGGATCACTCAAATTACTGTTCTTTCCTTCTGAAGCATCTGGCAGTGGCTACTGTCAGAAGATGACATGCTAGTCTAAACAGACTGCTGGTCTGACCCACTACAGCCATTCTTATGTGCTTTTCAGAGTCTTATTTGGTCTCTAAAAGCGTTAGTTTAAATTCAACATTTTCAAAGTGCTCTGTGTAACACGCTAAATTATATGCATTTCTAATGAGATCTGGTTAAGCAATCTATTTTTAGTGTAAAAACATCAACACAAAATGAAACCGCTGGAGATGTTGCTTAAAAAGCAAAATCTTATTGATGGTGCATCATTTTATAAGGGGCCTCAGCACACAGGTGAGGCTCAATATTTAACCTACCTTATGATGAGAATATTTATCATAGGATGTGCAAAGCTCTACAACAACAATTGTCGATGAGAATGTTTGGAAATATTTTTTTCAAAACTTCTAAAAATTGCTCCCTCCTCCCCAGACACAGCAAAGGTGCTCCCCTCAGTGAAGCTGTGCCCACACTAAATTTAACACACTAGAGATGCTTTTGCAGCAGCTCTGTTTAAAAAAAAAAGTGATTCAAATGTTTCTTTTACAAGGCAATACGTGTATATTTTTGCCCCTTCACATGATCTCCCACCCTGAAACACCACCAACCATACATCCCAAAAGAGAAACACTAACACAGGAACTAAACCCTGCAACAAACCCTGCTGGCCAACTCTGTCCACGCATCTACCCTAGTGACACCGTCCCTAGGACCTAACCACATTAGCCACACCATCAGGGGCTCATTCACCTGCACATCTACTTATGTGATATATGCCAGCAATGTCCCTTTGGAGTGTACCTTGGACAAATTGGACTATCTTTACACAACAGAATAAATTGGACAAGTCAGACATCAAGAATGGTAACATACAAAAACCAGTGGGAGAACATTTTAACCTCCCTGGACTCTCATTTAAGGACTTGAAAGTTGCCATTTTCATACAAAAAACTTCAAAAACAGACTCGAATGTGCAACTTGAGCTACAATTCATATACAAATTTGACACCATCAGCATTGGTCTGAATAAGGACTGGGAATTGCACTCATTAAATAAAGTAATTTTCGGTATTCTCACCTTATTCACATCCACCCTGATAGAATTCGCTCCCATGTAAAACACCCATCTCTGTACCCCCTAGTACTGGTTTCTTTTTCTTTCACCTCATGCATCTGATGAAGTGAGTTGCAACTCACAAAAGCTTATGCCCTAATAAATTGTTGATCTTTAAGGTGCTACCAGACTCATTGTTTTTGCTAAGACAGACTAACACGGCTACCTCTCTGACACCTTATTTCTGAAAATTTAGTAGAGGCTCGTCCATTTTAAAAGGACCACTGACCTACAGTTTGTGATGCAAAGTGCTATGTGATGAGACTAGGCTAGTTTAGACAGACTGATCTGTAGATTGAGGAACCATGTCTGCCATGTGGTGGTAAGCAGAAAACTGATATTGCTGCTAAATGGATTAAAGTGGGAGTAAAGTTGGTTGGATAAAAAGGACCTAATTCTGTTCCCACTAAAGTTAATGAGACTTACACTCTCTGCTTCTCAGATAAGGCTTTAGATTAGAAGAAAGGAGATAATGATGCAGTTATGTAAAGGGACAACAAGGGACTATGTATGTGATTGACATCACAAGAAGGGGGGGCCTATAGGACAATTTACATCTTTAATTTAAAGCTGCACCTTCCATTTTGGCAGCAGAGAGGACTGTACGGATTCTCCTTTAGACATACCAAACCACTTATTTCACTCCTTAGAGGTCAAGCACTAATTGCACAACTCCCAATCTATGCTACTAAACTACAATTTAAGCATTCCTGACCACAAATGGATACACCACTGGCTCACAAGGCAACACTAAACCAAATGTACTGGAGATATACCTTCATCTAGGCAGACACATCCTTGGACTCTAAGGCATGGAAAGTAAAAACTTTTGAAGCAAGCCTGAAGGAAGTAGATGTAGTTTCACCTGCAATCTTTTTGTGAAGCAAGAGCTCCTCTAATGCTTAGCAAGTTCTTGAGACTTTCCTGCTCATTTTAGCGTAATTCAAATACCTAAAAAGTTGCATCCACTCTCACTTATACATATTTCTGTATCATCATCCTCATCTTATGCTCCAATAAGGAAAGAATCTCTGTCCATAAACTAAGATCATACTTGATCAATGTGCCTTAATAATTTGCTATTTGGGGATAGCCATTCACAAATTCTTTTGAAGGAGCTGCATGTACCAGAGTTACAGACTTGGGCACTAAAATGGTAGTTTTTCAGGCTCAGGGCCTCAAGTACTCAACTCTCAAAGGGTGAGTGGGCATAATTAACAGTGGTGTTCTGAGGTGGAAAGTACTTTTGGGACAGGATTCAGACAATGCCTTTAAGAGGTTTGTCTCTCAGAAAATCCATTCCAGAATGGATTTTTGTAGCTTCTCAACTTGGACTTAACCATATTGGTTAACAAAACTACAGCAACCTTCATCTATGCTTCTAAGTGTGTAGATGAGATCTGAGATGTCCGCCAATCTCTCCCTCTTTTGCCAAAAGAGGTGCTTCTGCAAAGAACAGTTCTGCTCTGCTGGGGGCTGGATCCAATTTCTAGGGTGCAGAAAACTAAATGGAGGGAAAAATGTCAACATTCAAGTTTGGGATCAAAACCTTTATTTATGTCAACAGTGATTCTCAGGGGATAGTAACCAATCAGACTTCCATCTAAATGTGCAACCGCACAGATGGGCATATTAAAGGATCAAAGGTTTCAGCTTTGAACGAACAACGTCTTGAGATGACAAAATGGGAGAATTTAAGGAAGAATTGCATTACATAAGCCATCTGAAGAAATTACAGGAGGCCCCGACTTGCGACCGCCTGAGTTCCAACCCCCTGTACTTGCAACCATTTTTGTAAGTGCGGAAAGGGCTGAAAACCCCCGACTTAAGTCCTCAGCCTGCATTTACGACAGTGCACAGCGCTTGTCGTAAATGAAGTTTCGAGTTACGACGTCCCTGACATGCGACACTTCCCCCTGAACCAATCGTGTTGCAAGTCGGTGGCCTCCTGTAGTGCTACCTCAGTAATTGTAGAATAGTACATCAGAAGGTACAGAGATCAAAAGCTTTGGGGGCATTTCTCAGTTTTCAAGAATGAGAAGAAGTAGTTTCATAATTTTGACTTGCGTTGCTAGTTATTTTGGAGCGAAGTGCTTTCATGGAACATAGCTCTCAACAAAATCAGACACGTGTCCTTGGAGCTCCATCACATGCTGCTGGCTCTGTTTGAAATGAGTAGTTAGCAGCAACTGGTTTTTACCGCTGCTGGTGGTCTTCAAGAAGATCCAAAACATTGGACTATTCTGGCTTTTCACAAAGTCATGATTAGTTAAAATGTTATGTCTTATAACTAGAAGGGATCATCACCTACTCTGATTTATATAATGAGCTAAGCTGCCTATACTACCTGCTAAGGAATTTATGATGGTTTTGCTGAGCCAATTTGTTGTTTTGGCCATTCTCATGCAAGAGGCTCTACACACTGAACCTCTCTAGTCTGGCACACAGACTGGTGCCAAGCCAGAGAATTTGTAGGACTACCGGAGCTCAGTACTGTCCAGCAGCGTTACCAACACTTCCACTACTTACTGGCTTTTTAGACATTTAGGGGTAAATTAGAACTAAATGACACACACAGTCAGGACTGGTGGCTGTAAACAAACTTTATGGGACCATGGGAAACTTGGCCACCCCCATAATAAGTGGACCTCCGGCTAACTAAAATCGTGCCAGACCATGGATGCTGCTGGACCAGAGAGTGCTGGATTAGATAAGTTCAACCTGTACTAACAACAAAGCAAAAGAATGTATGTTAGTTTAGTTTTTAATGGAATCTACAAAGGAAAGCTAGCGCTAACAATATAGTATTAAAGCAGCAAAAAGGGGATTGAATCAACATCACAAAGCAGCTGTGGAAACACTTCTCATATATAGGAGATCTTCCACAAATGTCTAGAGGTTTGAAAGAGAGTAATACAATGAAATGCCTAGAAGGAATCCAATCATCAATAAGCAACAAACTTTTTGTCATTAACTATTACTATAAAGGTTTGTGGGATAATTCTGTTTGTCTTAAAGGCTCTTTTTTAGGACACAGATATTTACCAAACCGTGAATGGGTTACTTAAAGACAGACATCAGCATGGATGGAAGATACCAAGTGGATTACATTCCCCTTCCTAGCTTGCTGAAATATTTAGATATTGAAATTTTGACTGAACTCCTCAAGATGACAGCCAATATCGAAGTGACCCCAAAAGGCATACAAATGGGTAGCTCAGTGGTTTGAGCATTGGCCTGCTAAACCCAGGATTGTGAGTTCAATCCTTGTGGAGGCCACTCTAGGGATTTGGGCAAAAGTTTGTCAGGGATGGTACTTGGTCCTGCTGTGAAGGCAGGGGACTGGACTCAATGACCTTTCACGGTCCCTTCCAGTTCTAGGAGATAATTAATTAATGGAGATTGCCTAATAAAAAAAAAGCCTTTCCAAAAAATTGATTCCAACACACACTCTAGGAGAGCCCTGCTGTGCCAGAATTGCCCAACACTGATTTTCTTCCTTTATCCATTTCCATTTAAAAGTTCACTTTTATATTCCTCAAATGTGGGGTTGTGTGTGTGTTTGTTTTTGCCAACTGACCTTTTTAGCACCATCCATTTGTAGTTTTTTTGAAAAAAATATACAGCCACAGAGAAGAAACTGGACAGTGGGGTTGCTGATGACGGCTGGAGTTCACCAGGGATCATGAATGGTGGGACTCATCTCCAGAGAAGCTGAACACCCCAGGATTCCTTCAACTGGAAGTAAAGATCAGCCTCTGACCGTGTTAAGTTATTTTCCTCCATTTTATTGAGGTAATGAGACTACCACAAAATGGTGGTCATCAGAGCTCATTTGAACAGTGTCAGATACAAATTCCAGGTACTGATAATTTTATTATGGGCAAAAATTGGTAGTTGTAGGGATTTAGCCAATGGTTATCATTGCACATGTGATCCTTCAATCTTTACTCAAATTTTTCTTACTAATGTGAATAGTCCCATTGATTTAAGCTGATCATAAACATATGTAACAATCCATAGCTGCCTACATACAGGCTCTAGAACTGTTAGCAAGGATCACAATAAAAATAAAACAAAACAATATTAAACAAAGAAGTGCCACCCAATTCAGCTAAAGGAATAACTCCATAAACTGGCCGGTTCTTATCTTACTGAAGACAGCCATTAGAGGGAGACATGATCACACACACTAAGTCAGGATATTACATATGCACACGTGTAAGCAGATATATTAAGAATAGCAGCCTGACTCTGGCTTTAACAAACACAAGAATTAAAAACCCAGATATAATGCATCCACAGCATAGAGAGATTATTCCTCCACTCCATGAATGGGGATTTTATGTTGCATATTGTATGATGTCATATCACAGGGAGGTTGATAAGATGGTAATGTTTAAACACATGCAATTTTCTGAAATTAGACAAAATTGACATTAGAATTATTTAGGACCTTCTTATCACAGGATTAAAGTGGAATATACTTTTCTTTTCCAGGCTCAAAAAGAGCACAAGAAAGAACATGTGTTCTGTATGCTAAAGTCATAAGAGCAACCAACATGTAGGAACACATTTCATTTCAGATACAGAAATGTTTAATGGCGTTAAAGTGCTACTTTAATGTGGGACCATGGTCTAATATTTAAACAAATTTCCACTGCACTGTTAAATAAGGTTGTCTTTTTCCTCCCCGCAACCCTACCTAAAAACAATAAAATAAAATCTACAGGACTGAAATTAACAACCCATTCAAATCAGCAATAAGTTATGAATTTTATAAAGCATTTTTTCATTTTATTTTTTCCTTAATAATGAGGGATAGTTAAATTACTTGAAGATATACAAAATTTCAAACAATGCCATTGGTGAGGTCTCTGTAATAAGGTTTATAACTTGGAAAACAAACAAAAAAAATAATTCTCACCATTAAAAAGAAAGACAAAACAAGAAAGCAAAGCCCTCAAAGTGCAGGTTAAAAATCTCACCTTCAAGAAAATTATAAAATAGTCAATACAATAGCTCTCACTAGCAACAGCTCCTGCACAGGTGAGATAGCGGATACGCATGGGGTATGCGCAGGCCAAATGTTATATTAAGGTAAGACAAGTGCTGAGCTTAACTAAGTTAACTTTGGACTGTGACTACTGTAGGGGATCGGGTGGCTTCAAAGTTTGCAAAGGGGAATGACTTAAAAAAAAAATGGAAACAAAAAACCCAGCAAATCTGATCTTTACAAGTTAGCACAGATCTTGGTTGTTTTGTGCACAGCAAAGATCATCTTTGTAGTTCATCAGGTCAAATGCTGCATCAAAACAGATACCTTTTCAGTGGTGTTAATCCATTATAAAAAGACACAGAAAATTTCATATGGACAAGCTCTAAAAAGATGCATCACATCTGGAGTGTTTTTACTCCCAACACATTTACAAATGTTTATCAAAAGATCTTTAAATAAAAAGGTCATAGTGGCTCAGTATCTGGGGCATGACTTTCCACATGCTGGTTTCTTTCTGTCCTCAACTATGTGCGTATGTGTGTGGCTACAGCAGAGCACTGCTGCTGAACTCTCAGCCTCACTCCACAACGCAACCCGCCACGTGCTGGTAAATTACAGTTTAGTACCCTAGTGCTAGCAATGGGGGGAGAGGTACTGGAGCGGTGAGCTGAATGGTGATTTCTCCTGAACATTCTTCACTGCTGCTTCTCTCTCTGAGCATGAACTCGACACTTATTATTATTCATAGGGTGTATGATACGTCTTCATGGCCAAGCTGCTGTGACTTCCTGCTATGTTTCTATAATGCCTGATGGTGATAAAATATTAGGACAGTCATTTCAGGACCAGGAAAGCTCCAGAAGGGTCTAAACCAAGTTGTTCTATCTGAATGCAGTATGATAAAAACTGGATATTTCTCAGATCTTATGACAAATTGGGGGAGGGAGGGTGGATCTCCAGTATCCTCTTTCAAATAAACTAAGTCAAAGCAAAGTAATTCCTCATGGAAGGGCCAAATCCAGGTCTCACTGAAGCCAACTGCAGTTTTGTTGCTGACTTCAGAAGGACCAGGGTTCAGTCTTGATACATGAGTGGAAACCAGGATTTTGCAACCCGACTCAATGGACATATATGGATTCCTATGGAGGCCTCCTATTGTTCAAGGAGCTCCATATATATAGGTCTGTCGGGGTCTAGCTGTTGACATGTCATTTCTAAAAGAGGGTACTGCATCTAGAACCCAGTCTGAACTCAAGATTACTCCAGAGGAATAACCAGCCCTGCATTGTTCTCACTTTGTTCTAAGAGGTGAATGAGAGTTTGATGCTGGAGCTGGAATAACCCTCATCACTCCCAATACTCTGCAAGCTGCTGTGATCATCAATGTCACTGATGCTGGTTGTGCTGATATCGTCCACTTCTCCATGGGAGAACTCTGTGCTTTCAACATCGACTTCAATCTCTTCTGCAAAGAAAACGACACACGCACACAAAGGTTAGGATCATTGCAGGTAGCTATACCTTGAAACCAACAAATGATCAACACTCTAGGTATAAAATAAGCATCTCACAGAACAATCTGTAATAATGTCTGGGAAGCAGTGGGTGGAGGCATGTTTCATCAAGGCGGCTCTTTCAATGGGTTTCAAAGGCATTACTAAACTCTTCTGCTGCCAGCCAACCCAAAATTCCCATCCTGGGAACTGCGTTCAAAAAAGAAACTAGATACATTCATGGATGATAGGTCCATGAATGGCTATTGGCCAAGCTGTTCAGGATGCAACCCCATGCCTAGGGTGTCACTAAATCTCTGACTGCTGGAACTGAATGCCAGGGGATGGATCTCTCCATAAACTGCCCTGTGCTGTTTATTCCCTCGGAAGCATCTGGTACTGGCCACTGTCAGAAGAGAAGAAACTGGGCAAGACAAACTACTGCTTATCCAGTATAGCCATTCCTATGTGCTTAAGATGAAGAATTTGAGTAGAATTTGGATTAACCATTAGTCAGTGGCTCTGCTCTGCAGGGCTGTGAAAGAGCCTGTGTAAAGCAGCACCATGAGTTTGCTGTTCAGGCCCCCATGTGGAATTCCCTAGCTTGGATTGAATTTATCACCATGAGAGTGGGCTGCTTGCAATATCCTTTGGAACTCAGATACCAAGGTGACTATAAGCTCTTCCAGGCCAGGGGCTGTCACCTTCTGTGTGTTTGCACAGTGCCTAGCACAATACAGAACTAGGTCCTTTGGGGACTACTATGACAAATAGCAGTGCCAGGGGACCCCTTATGGTTGTGATAGCAGAGATGGTGCTATATAGAGCACTGTAGTGCGTTTCTATAGGGACACGGTACCACATTAAACAGCTTCTCAGTGACTTTGGACCATCAAAGTCAATGGGGCTGAGGCTCTCAAGACACTGAAATGCTTTTGAATGATGCAGTTTTGTTGCTGACTTCAGAAGGACCAGGGTTCAGTCTTGATACATGAGTGGAAACCAGGATTTTGCAACCCGACCCAATGGACATATATGGATTCCTATGGAGGCCTGCTATTGTTCAAGGAGCTCCATATATATAGGTCTGTCGGGGTCTAGACCTTAAAAACGACACTAAAAAAATAATGAAAAATATTGATAGGACAGTGAAATTCACAGATCACCAATAAATAGATGGACAATCTCTGTGCTCTTTGCTGGTTCTTTATGATACACAAAGGAGGATAGATGTTTTTAAAAAATAATTCTGCTTGATTTTGACCTCCAAGTCTTCTCTGCCATCTTTTTCTGAGACACTCTTTTGTGGCCAGTTACAGGAGAATCATATCATGACAGACACTAAGCAAGAGGCTGTGTAAAATGCTTTGGTTTTGTTAAAAACATATTTAACTCTAACATTTGACATGCAGTTGGGAGAAAAAAAAATCTCAGTAACAGATTCAGGTCCCCTTCTCCCACACATACTTTCTCCTTCCTCTGCTAAAGAAAGAGAGTATCTGCTTCAAATGCAAATCCTCCAGAGGAATTGCCCAGTAAAACGGGAAAGATGACACTTGAACTTAGAAATAGCAAGAACAAGCAGAAAATGGAACTCTGATTTTTGAAATTTCATGCTCAAGCCTTCTTTTTACATTATAAAGAGGAGGAGCACAACCCATGTTTATACTCTTAAGCACGTGACTTGGTATCATTCATCATTATTTTTAAACCTAGGCTTTTCCACTGTGACTTTAGAGCAGTATGCACTTAACCGTTGTATTTGAAAGCTCCATAAGAATCACCTAAATTCATAATCACAACCATTTTTCCCTGACAAACAAGACTAGCCAACAACTGGATTTATTTTTGGGGCTGTATAACATGACAAAGCACACATCCTTTGCTTAGCAAATACAGAGACATGTTCAATGGCAAAGCTAAAAGGCAAGGGACAGGAAGAGTGTCTTCATTCATAAGGAAGAAATCATTCACCACTCAAATTTTTGGGAGAGGTCAGTCTTCATCCTGATTAAGGATGTTAAGGAGCAGGTAACTGGTGCTCTGTCCTAGCTCTTACTACATTTAAAATGCAAAGGTGCAGCAGGATTAGGTCTGGGACCTGGCGTGCGCCAGGACTAAGCAGTCCCGGCTCATGCCAGGTCCCAGACCACTGTGCCTCTGCATTTTAAATGTAGTAAGAGCTGCCCGGCTCTGCCCAGCAGAGGCACAGCAATCCAGGAACCAGCGTGAGTCTCCCTTGCCCCACCCCCGCACTGCAGGGATGGTGCTGGGAGGAACTGGTTTTTAAGCTGGTTCCTCCCAGTACTGGCTCCTGCTTTCCCCTCCCCTCGCTGCCTCTTACAGAGGCAGCAAGGTGAGGGGGAGGAGCAAGTAGTTGACTCAACAGTCACTTATATCCTTAATCCTGATGCATCTCTTTTTGTAGATTCATAGATTTTAAGGCTAGAGGGACCACTGTGATACCTCATCTGACCTCCCATGCAACACAGGCAGTAAGACTTCCCTAATTAATGCCTGTTTGAACTAGAACAGATTTTTTTGAAAAATATTTGAAGTAAGCTGGACACACACAGAACACCTACCTCGCTCTGAATCTGAGCGATCAGAGGAGGAAATGGTTGAGCCAATGCTGTCCATTCGTATTCGTTCTATCTCCTGAGAACCTTGCAGTTGTTCCAGCCTTCTCTTTAAGAATCTTTGTTCTCGTTCCAAGTTCTCAAGCTGGTGTTGGCTTCTCCTCTCCGCCTCCTCCAGTTTCTGATGAAATAAAATATGACTTGATTACAATGTAAACTAATTTTTCCCCTCTAACACGGCCATATGCTTTGCTTCAGATTCTCGTATGTTTGGAAAGGATTTATGCTCAGACAAGTATCAGACTGGACTACCCTTCAATTACTAGTACTGTTAGTTTACAACTTCACTAGATCCTATGTATTAGCTGCATCACTGAGTTTCATCCACCAGGGGGCCTCAATCCCCTTAATCAGATTCAGTACTTGTTATGATCACTCCTAACACAAACACTTACCCTGAGATGTCTGGCATTCTTATTGCTTGGTTTAGCAGGTATTTATCAGAAACATTTAAACCACAATTTATGTAACGTACTACAGACTCCTTTTATCACAGCTAGGAAATCTACCAAGCCAATGATCTTTGTTTCTGGATGGCCCACACGTTGCATAAGTTGGGAGTCATTTAAGGCTAACACTTTCTTTTAAGCAAAGCTCCCTCCCTTATTAACCCTGAGCTGTAACAAAGGATTTAGATGTATTCCTGATCCCTACAAGACTGATTTTCTTTTTCCACTTTACTTTGCCAGAAGTGATCTATGAAGGGCTTTGGGGACCGGGCAGACACACAGATGAAAGATGATGGAACAATGATATCAACCCTGTTTCACTTTAAAGGCCTATACTGATTTGCCAGCAGAGTGAGTGCACTCAAGAGATAGAAGTTACATTTTCCATCAAACTGCAGCCCCTCAATCACATTAGATGTATTTCTGCTTAAAAACAACAACAACAAAAAGCAAGATCTGCTGCGGTCTTCCCCTGATTACAATACAGAAACCCATCTCCCCTAATCAATCATTTCCAGAGTTAGCAAATTTTATTATGTAACTTAACAGCCCATGTTGTAATAATGATAGATGATTTAACCAAAGGAGCAATACATTGGAGGTGTTTGTTTCAGTCAGAACAGATTTAGCTCTGGGCAGTGGGTGAGTGACTAGTGCAGTTAGGAAAAGCCCAGATAAAAAGTATCTGGGCAGGCTGGGGAAAGGGGTGCTTACCTTGATGTGTGCTTTGGCTTTGTTAAGCAGCCCAAGTGTTGTGTGTCGAGTACAGTCTGGTCCTAGCGGAATCAGAACCTTTAAACGTTCTAAACACAGGCGTAGGTGGGCACGTCTGGAGGGTGAGAAACAAAATACAGGACTATGTAGCACTTTAAAGACTAACAAGATGGTTTATTAGGTGACATTGACAAGGAGCTGAAGCCTTATAAAGGCCAAAAATCAAACTCATTCCTCCCGCCCTCCCACCCAAGGCAGGCTCAATTTTCCACACATCAATCTGTTTCCCTCAGATACCTGCACAACCTTATGCCCGGCCTCTGACAGTTTATTTTCTTGTGCTTATACCTGATAACCTGTTTTGGCTCGAACTTCAGAGAAAGAAAACACTGAGGCAATAGCAGTCTGCTTGGTTTCACATAACTTCAACCTACCAGCTATTTGCAGCCTACTACACGGGGCAGAGTTTTATATCAAGTGCTGAATTGCACTGGCACATTACTGGTTAAGGAAAATCCCCAAACTGACTGCCCATCTTCCAGGCATATCAGGAAAAAAGGGAGCCTGACTGACTGCAGAAAGCACCTGACTGCAAAGTGACTGAATTGCACATCACACTAATTAAGGGGTCAGATCCCGCACTCCTTGGGCATTCTGACAGCAAGGAATGCAGGGCTGCAATAATTCTTAGCTCAGAGTTTGAAATCTTGCTATTAACACAGCTTCTCTGGCAACAGAGACTCCTTGCCTACATGTGCTTCAATCCCTTCTACAATAACAATTCCAAACACTTCAAAACTACCATGGCTGTTTTGCTTTGGACTATTGTAGGACACTGTAGTTTTGTGTGTTTTTTAAATATGTGAAATTGCTCAGAGAGGAAACTAAGTATATCCCACTCAAATTCTGCAGTAAAACTAGTTTTGTTTTCTCCCCTTCTGTATTATGTTCAGGAATTACCAGTACATCTATGGAAAACAGTAAAGTTTTTCTTCCAGACCCTACATGAATGATTTATTTCTGAATTTGTAATCCTAATCAATAGCACCATGACATCAGACCACGATCAGTCTATACTCATGGTATTCCAATGCAAAGTGTTCCTGAAAGCCTTTACCAACCCTGTTCAGACACAAAGAGACGGAATCTAAACTCAACCCTTATGAATGCAGAAAAACAAATTAGTTTGGACGTTTCATTTACATTTTGTATTTGAAATTCACTATTGTTTGCAGTTTGAAAGAGATGGGGAGAAGAGTCTGTAATCATGCAATTATGTCACTGACAAGCAAGGATGATTAAGGGTAGAAGGGTCAGAGGTTTAGCTGATGAACTGTCAGTACAAGAACAGCACCCACTAGCACTACTATAGTTATGGGTTTGTCAGTGTTTCCATTATAAAAACCTCTTACAAAAGGTCTATAATTCAGCCATAACAACTGCCTTGGGGCTGAAGTCTGGGCGTTAGCCTAGGAATTTTGTGTTTTTAATTAAATATTTTTTTATTGTTTTTTAAAAAGTCATAAACATAAAAAAAATCCAAGTCAATGTCATCTTGCTCAGATTTTTCTACAATGAAACCTGTTAGCATTTCAACCTTATTGCTGACTAAGGACTTTCAATTTCAGTTGACAGCCATTTTGTGCAGATAAACAGGCTCCAGGCACAGTCAGCAACAGGTGCTCTGCCAATCACATCACATCACAAGGACATTTCCACCCAAGGAGGACAAACCAGCAATGTAAGGATCAGGACAACGTGAACCTACGCTTGCAGGGTTACCATGCAACCAACACACTCACACTGCCACCAGTCTGTAAACTGATCATTTCCAGCAACCCACAACCCACAAAGGTTGCACCACCACAGGGAGTTCTGCCCCAAGCGACCTGACTGACAATTGTTTTATTGGCTCCCTTGATGCTCTATAACCCTCAGGGGAGTACCAGGAAGTGTTCAGGCAACAATGTGAATCCCCAGATAGCTACTGTGACCCACAGCCTGATTCCTGATCCTGGCTCTGACCGTCACCTTGACTCCTGACTACAAGACTGGTCCTGATCTCTGGCTTCTAAGCACCTGCTACTAGTCCTGACTACCTTTGTCCAGGACCTTATCAACAGGTGAGGAAACAGGCTTCGGTTTAGTTTGAATTCTGACCTGACGTTCCCACAAACTAGCCAGTTGTTTATGAGCCCACAGAGTGGTCTGGACATTTTGAGAGATACCAGCTTCTGAGGAATTGTCAGCCCCTTCCACTTCCTGTTACAGCTGGGAAAAGCTCAGAACAGCAGCTCTCACAGCATTTCACTACTGCACCAGAAAGCATGGGCAGCTTTGTGACTAAGGCACTGACTGGGACTCAGGGGAGATGGAGTTGATTCCACACAGTCTTCACTGTAATGTTAACTTGAAGTCTCTGCACTTGAATTAACTCCTTTGGAGTGAGCCTCATTTAACTGAGAATGAGACCACTACAAAATGGCCCTGAAGCTGCAGAGTGACTGGATTAGCAGCACAGAGTGTTTGTATTAGCTGGACATAGTAGCCATGTCCCCAATGCAGTATTAGTGCCAACATCATCAGCATGTGAGCTTCAACCCATCCCCTGAACAGGCCAGTCAGGTGGAGGTTAAAGCACCAATGAGAGCTGTGTGTGTGTAGGTGGGAATCAGGTTGGGGCAATACTCAAGTTTGACCTCAGGCTAACAAGGCAGTGAAGGCAGGTCTCTCTGTGCCTTCCCATAGGGATAAGACTACTTCCCTTCTCCCATCTTTCATTCATCTTTATTTAGACCTGTGGTTCCCAAACTTTTCCACATCAGGCCCCTTTTTGATTTTTGAGAAACCCTCATCCCCTTCCCCCTCCCCCCCCCAAAATAGCAGCAAAACTAGGGTGGAACTGATGGGGTGTGGGGGGGGCTGGGTTGCCTCATGCCCCCCCCCCCCAGTTTGGGAACCCATGATTTAGACTGTAATCTCTTTTGATTGGGGACAATGGACTAGTCTACATTTCAAAGGCCTTCCCAGTACACCTATACCAACAAAGGCCCCTCATAGACATGCAGCTTATAATAGCAAAAGGAATTATTTTGCCATTATAGGTAAACCGCCTCTCCAAAAAACATAAACTATACCAACAAAATGACTCCTTTGTTGGCATAAGCTGCATCTGTGGGGTATGGGGAGGAGGGCATGCTGACAGATATAAAGGAAAAACCTTTATAATTTATATCCAGCCTCTGTCTTATGTCATGTCTCTGGACACAGACAAACACAAATGGGCCCCAATCTTGGTGGGGACTGTAAGTGATGTTATCAAAATACAGGTAACCCCAACTGCATCACCTCCAGTTCCATTCCTAACAGAAACGGTCCCAAAACAAGGATGACTCTGGATAGTTTGCCTACTATAGCTTACTACACACAGGTGTCCTGCCAGGTAATGTTATGCATCATTCTTCACCATGCCTGGGGAAGTTAGTATTCTAAACACTGATCTCTTTTTTTATTGCCAGGGTGATCCTAGGAAAACAATATAGAACTGTGGTAGGAACCAGTGATAAAGCCTCGATTAGGAATGAGCATAGACACACACCCTTAGAACATGTGCCAGGCAGCTGCCTCAATACCAGAGACCACTAAATGATTGGGTACAGGATGTGTTTGGTGTCTCAATAACCACCAAATTTCAGGAGATCTCAAACAGGGGTTGGCAGATAAACAGCAGGGCTTGTTTAGTGGGGGGTGAGGAGTTTACAAAATTAAGCAGCATAAAAATACACCGAATTAAAGATATGGATACTGACATGCCAACTTTCTCATTTATTTCTGCTTCAAAATGGTGGAACACAAATGAAAGCAGCTGCTGTTTGGAGACTTTTACTAGGTCTTATGTAGGATAAAGTCTGAGGACCTGTACACATGAAAAAAGTTATACTGGATAAAGTAATGCACCTGAGTGCAAAAGGCCTGTATGTCTTTTTAAAATTGGCTTGTTCTGGTTTAACTTGAGTCAGTTAGGAACAGGTTTCTGATTTAACTCTGGCCAGGTCGACACAGATTTTTTTTTTTTTAAACCAGAACTGAAAGTTAAACCTGTACAACTCCTAGTATAGGTGTGTTTACACTGGTAAAAAGGTGCTCATACTGGCAACTTATTTCCCTCTTTCTTATAGAAACAGCTATCTTGGTGTAACACACCTAACAACCTATATTGCTGCATCACGAGTGCATTGCATTATATATAAGCACAGTTAAAGCCCTACAGTTTATGAGCATAAGGCTTAAATCAGGGGTCGGCAACCTTTCAGAAATGGTGTGCCAAGACTGAACTTATTCAAAGATCTGTGTGCTTGGGAGGGGGTGGGGAAGAGGCGCAGGCTGAGTATGGCGACCATCATTTCTGAACCAGCTGCAGCTAGGGAGAGCAATTTAACTTAAATGATTAAACAGATTAAGCATTTTAACTTTCTCATGTCAGTTTATCAAACTAAATCAGAAACTGACTTCATAAATTGACTCCTTTTCTTTAGCTGATTCCCACTAGCATATATTTGTCAACAACCAAAACCAAATTACAAGCTTGTGAACTTTTAGCAACAATCCCTCTTAATATAGCTATTCAGTTTAATTTACAAAACTAGAAAGTAACATTTTTTTTAGAGAACTGCCAAGATGATGTGTAAGAGTACTGTGTCCATGTTTTGTTTAAAGCTATACGACAATACAAAGGATGCTGAAAATAAACACTTTCAGCACTCAAGTAAAATATGTCCAACACAAAAGGTTTCAATTTTTTTTTTATTGATGGCAGGGGTTGGGAACCTTTTTTGGGGTGGGGATCACTGACTCACAGAAAAATCAGTTGTTCACACAAGTGAGAAGCAAAAAAACTCCTCAAACCCCTCCCCCCCTCACTGATGTGGCCCCCAACTGAGACACCTCACTCCTCTGGTGCTCAGCCTCACGGGGTGAAGGGAAGGGACAGGGAGGACTGAGTTTCAGGGTTTCCCATAGGCCAGATTTACTTTTCTGGGGTGGTGGAGTTAGTGGATTTTATGGACCCCCTGGGGTACAGACAAAAATG
>JANRFK010003679.1:60567756-60580392 GCA_030068395.1 Apalone spinifera
AATGGGGTAATTGGGGTATGGGGATACGGGCATGGGGTGGAATGCTGACCTGGCTTCACGCCCCTTTGCAGCAACTGCCGTGGCCACGAGGTCCCGAGCTGGCCCCAGAGGAGCTGCTGCTGTGGCCATGTGGTCAGAGAGAAATCACAGAGAAGTACTCAGATCTCAGGTGTTGAGAAACTTTGCATGAGAGCAGCAGAAGGTGGAACTTAAAGAGATGGAGCAAAGCTGGAGCTAGAGCCAGGATGTTCCCGAACCTCCTTCACGGGTCAGTGCTTCTCAGGGCACATATCAAGGTGTCCATCCCAACACTCCCAGGTTTTGGGGTCCCCACTACCCTGCATTTTTCTGAGCTGCCCCCACAGAAGCTGCCCCCTTGTCAAGGGCACACCATGAGGAAGAGGTACCAGTGCCATTTGCATCCTGGGTGCGCAGGTGCGGACAGGGACGGGGACAGGGTAGGAGGGGGCTCGGCCCCTCAGGCCCTGGGGACAGCACCACACAGGTGAGGCAAGGCGTGAGCCAGGGCTATGTGCCCTGAGCCCCTCTCAGTCCAGTGGTGTTGTGAACCCAGCCAGGCAGCAACTACCCGCAGGCAGCACCCAAGCCCAGTGGGGGAAGGGGAGGCAAGGCCAGGCCACAGGGGAGGGCCACAGCTGCTATGGGGGAGGAGGGGGGACTTGGGGACCGGAGCCCCCCAGAGGCGGCCAAGACGCGTGCAGCGTGATGCAGCCCAGCCCGCCGTGCTGACCTGAGGGCAACATGAGCCAGGCCTGAGCCACCACCACCACCACCACCACGTGAGCCAGGCTGGAGTGAAGGAGGGCGCGCCAGTGAGAGTCTTCCGGGTCACAGGCACTTCCAGGGTCATGGCTGCCACAGCGGCTCATTGGGAGTTAATGCTTCTGAGGAACTTATGCCCCAGCCGCCTCCTCCCACCGCAGGAAACCTGTTGCCAGGGAAAAGGGAGGGGGGACTGAGCTCACACCATGTGCCAATGAAAATCGGCTCTCATGCTGCATATGGCACACATACCGGGGGTTGCCAACCGCTGGCTTAAATCAACTTGAAAACTGATTTTATCATAGAAAACTGGAACTGGAAGGGAGCTCAAGAATTCATCAGGTCCAGTTCCCTGCACTCACGGCAGGACCAAGGCACCATATCATCTCTAATGGATGTTTATCTAACCTGCTCTTAAATATCTCCAGTGATGGAGATTCCACAACTTCTCTAGGCAATTTATTGCAGTGTTTAACCACCCTAATGTCCAACCTAACCCTCCCTTGATGTAATTTAAGCCCATTGCTTCTTGTCCTAACATCAGAGGCCAAGCGGAACAATTTTTCTCCCTCTTGCTTGTAACACCCTCTTAGGTACTTGAAAACCGCTATCATGTCCGTAGCAAGGGAGGTTTAGGTTGGACATTAGGAAAAACTTCCTAATTGTCAGGGTGGTTAAACA
Organism: Apalone spinifera; assembly: GCA_030068395.1. Lineage (NCBI taxonomy): Eukaryota > Metazoa > Chordata > Testudines > Trionychidae > Apalone > Apalone spinifera. Next base: position 60,569,221 of record JANRFK010003679.1, read on the forward strand.
CTGGAATAAATTACCTAGGAAGATTGTGGAATCTCCATCACTGGATATATTTAAGAGCAGGTTAGATAAACATGGTCCTGCCGTGAGCTTAAGAGCACTTTGGATAAACATCTAATCAGGGACGGTCTAGACCAGTGTTTCGCAACCTTTTTTTTAATAAAGTACTCATTTTAAAAATATACAGAAGTACCCCCAGTACCTACAGTTTTCAGACACACAATTTTTTTATACCATTGCACACATTTGTTTAAACAACTTAACCGTAGCTGGGTGGGCGATGACATTTTTGGGTGTAAAAAGTACAAAAATAATAAAGTGCTGTAAAACTTAAAACAAAAACTCAGTTTTCTCCAAATTTCAGTTGTGTTGATGTACCCTCCAGACCTCTCTCACGTATCCCTAAGGGTACTCGTACCATTGGTTGAGAAACACTAGTCTAGATGGAACTGGGTCCTACTGTGAGGGCAGGGGACTGGACTCAATGACTTCTCAAGGTCCCTTCCAGTTCTAGTATTCTATGATTCTATGTCTCCTCTCATCCAAACTAATCAAGCCCAATTTATTTCAGTCTTTCCTCATCGGTAGTTTTTTCTAGACTTTTAATAATTTTTATTGCTCTTCTCTGGACCCTCTCCAATTTCGCCACATCTTTTTTGAAATGTAGTGCCCAAAACTGGACACAATACTCCAGCTGAGGCCTAATCAGTGCAGAGTAGAGCGGAAGAATGATTTCTCGTGTCTAGCTCACAACACTCCTGTTAACACATCCCAGAATCACGTTTGCTTTTTTTGAGGCAGTGTCACACTGTTGACTCAAATTCAGCTTGTGGCTTGTGAATTATGACCCTGTCCTCCAAAGCACTCGCAACCCCTCCCCACTTGGTATCATCTGCAAACTTTATAAATGTACTCTCTGCCATTATCTAAATCATTGAAGATATAGAACAGAACCAGTCCCAAAGCTGCCCCCTGCAGAGCCCCACTTCCAGCATGACTGTGAACCATTAATAATTACTCTCCAAGAACAAGTATCAGAGGGGTAGCCGTGTTAGTCTGAATCTGCAAAAGCGGCGAGGGGTCCTGTGGCACCTTATAGACTAACCGATTAGTCTATAAGGTGCCACAGGACCCCTCGCCGCTTCTCCAAGAACAGTTATCCAGCCAGTTATGCACCCACCTTATGGTAGCCCCATCTAGGTTGTATTTTCCTAGTTTATTAATAAGAAGGTCATGTGAGACCATATAAAATGCTTTACTAAAGTCTAGGTATACCATATCTACCACTTCCCCTTATCCACAAGGCTTGTTAGCCTATCAAAAAAAGCTATCAGATTTGACATGATTTGTTCTTTAAGTTACATTGTGCAGCTACCCCATATAGACAGGCTCTTCGTCTCAACAGGCCAATTGTTCCCAGTTCAGGAAGGAGAAAGCCCCTTTTATCAACCAAATATTTACCATTTCCTGCACCCCAGCTCCCTTCTCCTGACCCAGAACATTTCAACTTAAAGAACATGTCTGGCTTTTTCTCCCCAAACATCTTACATTTCAGTTTTCAAATGTTGGCAGGTGCGTAACCTCAGGTATTTTTGGCTTCTGTGGGGTGAAGTCAAGCTGATCATAGATGTTAATTAGGCTACACAATGTGAAAAACAGCTCTGATTGATTGAGGGGAGTCAAAATGTCACACAGAAATCAACTTCTATCAAAGCAGGAAACTGACCAGCTGAGCTAAAATACCTTGTCAAACAGAGTTTACAAGTGTCACTGGTCAATCAATAATCCCTTATCAAAAAGTCCTGGAGTTTTACCTTGGCAATTATAATCCCACAGTCTAGACAACATGATGTGTCTCTTTCTCCTTAATCTATCTGGGTCTTTATTGTAAAGTGGTTTAAACCCAGCATCAGGCTCCCACTTAGCAGAAGGGGGCTATTTGCCTTAGTTTTTCCCTTTCAATATACTGGGTCCAATTCACCCCCGGCACAACACAGCTCAACTCCACTAAATTCAACAAACTGCTGCTGCTGCTGCATTCGGAGGAGCTGTACCTGCCTACATCAGAGTCGAAGATAACCCACAGAGATCCTCTTGGGCAACTGTCATGTGTAAAGAAAGCTAATAATGGAATTGCTGGGACTCAAGTATCAAGTGCTTGGCCTGTCAGGCTGCAACCCTAGGCTGGGACCTGCTGCTAGAGGCAGTGCCTTTCTTGGATTCATAACAGTGAAATTCACCCGCCATATGGAGGGGCTGGCACAGGAAGGACTCGCTCTCCCCACTGCAGTTGTGGAGATTTGCAATGGTCCCAAATTGTCCAATGCAGAGATTTTTGGATGGGATGGGAGGAGTGGTGGCCAAGGAACAGATCAAGCAAAGAGCCAAAGTCCTGCATGCATGCCACTGCAGTCTACTGGGAGAAGTATGAACCAGAGAGGCTGCAAAACAGGGTGGGTGCATGCACATATTCCATCCCCTCCCTTTGCTAAGTGACTTGCACAAAGGCAGGGAGAGTTTCACCCTCAAGGCTGATTGAATTTGGATTGGTATTTCACCCCTTCCTTCTTGAAGCTCTAAAGCCTCAGGGGAACCCCTCCACCCCCTGCTTTCCTTACAGAGTCAAACTGCATTCTAAGCAGCCTCCTGCAGATACTGAAAGAGCATTGCATTCGTCCGTCTGCTGAGGTCTGTAATTTCAGAGCCTGCTCTTTGCAGTTACCAATGACATCACTGTCTCTGATTATATAAAGCTCTGGTGGGAAGCACATATTTATGTGTGTTTGCTTCACAGCTTCAGTCATCCTGCTGTACAATATGCATCCAAGCCCTGCCATGAGAACTACTCTGCCACCTCCCTCTTCCCGTGACCCGACTGCAGTGTGGGAGGGACATTTGGGGCACAAGTCTCCACATTTCAGGGGACAACTGGATTTGCTGAGACCCTGAAGGTTAGGGAATAGACATCTGCATCTGACGAAGTGGGTCTTTGCCCACGAAAGCTTATGCTCCAAACACTTCGGTTAGTCTATAAGGTGCCACAGGACCCCTCGCCGACATCTATAGATGGCACTCTGCCCACAGCTCAAAAACCCTTAGGTAAGGCCAGTGAGATCATTTTGTCCTACACAAACAAATGGAGGCCTGAGGGCCAAATGCAAGGGTAGTCCCCACTTCGCCCTACATCCAGAAAACAAGCAACAAGGATGGTAAATGCTCCTATGATTCATCTGCACCCTGCCCCAGCTCTGTGTGCATACAGGACATAGGTGCTAGCAAATGGGTGAGCTACAAATCTGCTGAGACCTGGCCTATGGCCCTGCTCTTCTAGAAGTAAACATAATGACAGCATCCTCTATAAGAGAAAACAAGACTTCCCTCCCTGGGGAACCAGAAGGGAATATTTCAAATGGACTAGCCATGGCAGACACTTGGCAGGGATGGAGCAGGTAGATGACACATGAGGCTTGCCCCGCATTTCTCCTTGGAACCTGCAGAGACAGCTTTCAACCTTGTCTAAGTTTGTCAAAAACAGGCTGCAAAAATATCTTTGACTTACAACCCCTGTACAATTTCACCCACAAGTCCAGGCCGGGACTTTTTACATTAGGTCTTCAGTGGGGCTCTGATACAGCTGGCAAGAGCTTTCCCCTGGCATGGCCTGGAAGCCATAAGTTCATGTCACATTAAGCACTTAAGTCATTTTGCAGATGAATTAAGAACCTGCTCCTATTTAAAAAAGGAGGAGGAGGATCTTCATGTGAGAATGAAAAATTACTTTTATCCCTTCTCTTATCAAAGAGTTGGGTCTAAATTAAGGAGTTGCTTGGATTTCACAATTAACAAATAGCTTGTTAAAAAAAACCAAGATAGATAACTGTTTAAAGAAAACAATTTCAGGAAAATGGAAGTAACCCCATATCTAGAAGACAACAATGATTTCAGGAAGAAGTAACGAGAAGCACATGATTAACCTGGGGAAGGAGAAAATAGATTTTTCTTTCTGTAAACAATTCACAGGTCACATGCCTACTTATCTTTTATAGTCATTTCTCTATTCTTGCCTCTAACTCCAAAAGAGAATTATTCCGCCCTCTATAATCCTAAACATCTATTGGCTGGTGCAATTTCAGAGCTCTTCTTCATTGGATGCTTCCTCCTTTAGCAGAGGAAAGAAGAAATCTAAGATTTGCCAAGTAACTAATCAGAAATTGAAGGCAGTCAAGTGCTGGGCTTGTATTTTCTTTGCTGAAGTGTGTTATGTAATTGCTACAAGCCCCTGAGCCACGCACAGTAAAGCTGCCATGGAGTACAGCCAGTTTTCAATAACTTAACACACACAATTCTACATGATGGCTGCTGGCATGTTACCTCACACTTGATATATATTTTTAAAAGATATATTCTGGTTCAAAAGCATACACTTAACACAAAAAATTACTCACCTGTGTTAATAGATCTTTTCAACCAAAAGAAAAGATTAAAAAAAATTAAATTTACTTCTCACTGTTCACCCTGACTGTTTATCTTGTGTTTCATTCAAACAGGGACAAGGAAGACAGCCTCAGTCAATTTCACTTCTGTTTCTAGTTAGTTTCACTTGCTGGTTCCCATATATTATGAACAGTGATGGTGTGTCTTTGGGTTGCAAACTCTCCAAGGAAGTGTGCAAATGTCTGATAGATACAACTTTATGATTTTATAAAAGCTTTCTGTTGTACAAACAACAAAAACTAAACCTGACACAAATAAAGCAGCTCCATGGGCCACATTTTTAGTCTGGTCTTCATTAGACCTTGTTTGCATGCATAAATAATCAATATAGACATGTAGGACTAACTGCATATCAGGGACAGGGTTAAGTGCAAAAAAAGTGACTAGTGTATGAAACTCAAGGCTTGTGACTTTCTTCATTTCTTTGAAATAAAACCTAAGTTTAAACCAACCAGGTGAGTTTAAACCTACCAGAGAGATTTATATTTGTACAGAACTTTAATTTCAGTTAGGGCTTCCAGATATTGCAGAAATGCCAACAGTAATACAGGTTGAATCTCTCTAATTCGGCACTCTCTGGTCCGGCAACATCTGTGGTCTGTCATGATTTTATTTAGTCAGATGTCCACGTATAATGGGTGTGGCCAAGTTTCCTGCAGTCCCATAAAATTTGTTTATAGCCACCAGTCCTGTCTGCCCATGTTCTGTACTTTTATTTAGCTCTAATTTACACCTAAATGTCTTCTAAGAGCCCAGTAAGCAGTGGAAGAGTTGGTAGTGCTGCTAGACAATGTTGACCTCCCACGGTCTGGCAAATGCTCTGGTTTGGCACCAGTCAAGTCTTGAGGGTGTTGGACTAGAGAGGTTCAACCTGTAACAATATATCAGTCCATTTTAGGAAACCATGTTTATTCTATCCATTGTAAACATATGGGACTATTCTACAGACCACCAAATCAGCAAGACAGAAGCTGTCAATACAAGGTCTAATTTCATAGTTGTTTAGGTTCCTTAATTCTATAACTGATTCATTTTTTAAAATGGCAGGTATATAACAGCTTCCAAAAAGAATCCATTTCCTCCAGGAAAAATGGAAGTCCATTCAACTAAAATAGAAGAGAACACCACCTAATACAAATTTTTACTATTCAGACCCCAGAGAAACAATTCAGAAACTTTTAATATTAGAGTAAGCAGGACTTCTTTCAGAGTCTGGCACTTGAAGCAGAAGGAGTCCCACACAGCCCCAAAGTGGTGGGGGCAGCCCAGGAGTTTTTATAATTAAACAGCTTCTACTGCCCTCCAATCTTCTGCAAAAATAACTCTTTTACTGACTTCAGTCTGGGAAGATCTGCAAGTCCTTGGGAGCCCACAGATTCAAAAGCAAACCGTTCAAATAGTCTTGCTGTCTTTTGTGTTTTCAATTAACAAATAAAAAATAAACAGAATAAAATACACCAATAGCAGTCACAAGCCATACCGCCACATTTGCTTTCTCTGTCTTTAGGTGCCTTAAAATAGTTCAGCTCAGAGATCTATCTAATCCTAAAGTGTGGTACCCAACCCAAGGATGAATCCTCCTACTTGCACTAATATATATGACCACTGATGAGTTTTAACCTTCTTGATTTCATTTTAGAGACAACAAAGTGAAAATTAAATTTAGTTTCAACTCACTAGAGAAAACCAATTATTTTTGCACATTTCACAAGCAGAAGGTAAATGGCTCAATGCAAGTGGGCATCTAGAATGGAGAAGAATAAAAAAAAGTTACTTATTTTAAAAAGTGCTTTTTCTATTCAGTTCCAATATAAAACTTAATTCTTTGTATTAGAACTGTATGGGTAACAGATCTTTTCGTTCACTGATCATTTAAACATTGAAAACAAAATTGGGTTTTGGGCTAAAACATTTAAAAACTTTTAAACTAATTGTATTATAAAACAAAGGATATTTTAAGCAAAATATTATTTTGAATTAACCTCTCCCCCAAAACACAGATGCTTTTTCTGATTTGTTTAATTTGACGTGAATTTATGAAATGTTTAAGATTTGATGATCCTGATACTTTTCTAAAAACTTCTGCTGGAAAAGTTTTCCTAGCCATAGAGTTCAGTTTCTCCTCTGTCCCCCTTTCCACACAGAGTATTTCTTCTCTTCTCTTGGAACGCAATGGAATTTGGATATTACTGAAAAGCTTTGGAGAGAATAGCAAATTATAATGGACACCCTGAAGTGGAGTCTATTAATACTAAACCTAATTGTTTTCCTAAGATCATATATTAAGGGCCTACTAATAATGATCTTTGCCATTAGCCACAAAATGTTTTAATTAGTTTAGTTTACTATGGTGTGGTGCAAAACATGATGTTACATGCCAAATTCCTTTTAGGTTCAGCTGCCCTTTACAGTATATGAAACAGGTTGGACCTCCCTGGTCCAGCACCTCCAAGACCTAACCAGTCCCGGGAGGTCATATCTGACCCCTCCTGCTATCGCCCCCCTCCTCAGCCCTGAACCGGCTGCCAGCTTCCTGGCCATCCCTCTCCCCGCCAGCCCCCACTGCCCTGCCAGTCTCCACCCACTACCCTTCCTTGCTAAACTAGGCAGCACAGCTCCCTGCGCAATGGGCTCCTAGCCCTGCCGGGCAGCCCCGCTACAGCATGCCAGGCTCCTGGTCCCACTGGGCAGCCCCGCTGCAGCATGCTAGACCGCTCCACTGGGTTGTACCTAGCAGCCCAGCTGTGGCATGCCACGCAGCCCAGCTGCCAGCCTTCTACCTGGACTCTTTGGTCCTGGGACATCCATGGTCTTTGCTGGACCAGGGAGTCCCAGTTAACAGAGGTGTAATCTGTAGAGATCAATGGCTCTCAATGCTCACTACACCACTTTTTTTTTCTGACCTATGCCTGAAAACAAGGTCTGACATATGCCTGAAAACTATACCTGTTCCTACTGGTACAGTTACATTGGCAGATTCTGGACAAAACAACGTAGGAGTAATTCTTGTTCATGTGCTATTCTGATAATACAGAACATTTTCTAACAAGGTCCTGGGACTATGGTATAGTTATATCCAGGCAATTGACTGCTTTATAGGGAACATGCTTTAGAGATCTTTATCTTTAAAAAAAACAAACCACCTTGCAAAGCAAGCATTAAAAGGCAATCTGGAGGCTAACCATATTAAATTTCCACGCCAAGATTAGACTAATAAAATTCTGCCTTTAAGTTAAAAATAGCATAGTCTTTAAATAGCCAACTTTGTTTTATGCCCTCATTCTTGCTAATCGCGTTACCAACTGCCCAGCAAGGCATCTATGCAATTCTACAGAACGCTGCCAAATCTGAGCAAAGATGGAGGACTGACATTCATTAAAAAAACATTTTGTTAGCCCTGGATATGCAACTTTCCTGCCTCAATGACAGTGGCCAAGATTTTCGGAAGCAGCTACTGATTTGGGGCATCTGCTCGGAGAGCCTTGAAAGAGACCTGATTTTTAGATTGTGCTGAGCTTCAGCCCTCTGCAAATCAGGCTCTTTTAAGAGGTCTGAAGTTGGGGCCCCAAAAATAGAAGAAACCAGAATCACGAGTTGCTTTTGAAAATCTTCAGTGATGAGTGCTGTGGGGTGACTTGCCAAATTTGGGCAAGGAGAAGCCACCAGTTTGGTACAACTAGCTGTTTCTTTGAAAGAAGCCCAAGACTGGAAAAGTAAGCATTTTGCTTCTCAGAAATGAAACACATTATTGGTGATCTATGGAGAAGCTCAAACAGCACCTGTCTGTATCATAACTGATTCAAGTCAATGCTATTAGTCACTTTCCGGAGCAGACTTACTCAGCCATACTAACAAAGGCCAAACATTGCAAAATCTTCAAACACACACATTTCTCAGCTTATCGTCCTGTATTCTCACAGTTTCATGGACACACGGTATTTCTAGTTAGAATCTCATTTCTTAAAAATTTTACCAAAATTGATCAGTGTATTGTGTGTTTGCTGTAGTCTACACACAAATTACACATGCCAGAAACAAAGCAGCAAATAATATTTTAGATTTTTTAAATATTATTGTTTAAATCAATTTAAGCAGCAAAGACTTGTCTTATAGCAGATAGGTGACTGCTGATGAAAGAATAAAGGATATTCTCATCCAATTATTTGGGACAATATATTTAGTGTCTTGTAAATTACAGGAAAGGAATATGTAGAGCATTGTAGTCATATTATAGCTCTGTATTAAGCGTCACTGTCATATATACAAACATGAAAAAAGTTGTGTAATTCTCTAAATTACAAAATTAATCTACAACTTCAAAAGCCAAGATGTTATTAATGCTCATTAATATGGGAGTCAACATATACCCCTTCTTTTATGAAACCATATTTGGTCATTTTCATATGCGGGAAGAAAATCACAATTCTTTGATCAAAATAACTTTATAAACGTGGTGATTGGGAATATTTGGATTTTATACCACAAGGAGAGCATGTGCTCTTAGTCCAACACCACTTCACACTGTCAGAAATATTTAAGTAGTCATCAAATATCTACTGTATGATCCAGCTGCAGAGGGCATACATCTGGAACAGAAGAAACAGTGCATGTAATTTAACTTTGTAGCCATAAGCCATCCGAGGGGAGGAAAAAAAAGGTTACCAACTAAGAGAAAAGAACCATAAATATAGCAAATGTGAGGGTGAAAAACATTGTAATCGGACAAAGGGATTTAAAGAAACCATAATACTATTTTTTCCTATTAGCTATGAATTTTTGTAGATGAATTAAATCAATGAAATAATACTGACACTGTCTTTTCTTCACACTGAGTGCCATGTTCAGTGCTGATGTATGTTATTGTGCATATTACACAAAAGGGGAAGCAGGACAGAAAAAAAAAAGACATATCCATTACAAAGTAGTGTACATTGCACCACTTGAACATGAGATTAGAGTCTAGTGCCAAACTGTTTAGTCACAGGGTTTTCTATCAAAGACTCTAATATCAGAATCTGGCCCAGTGGATCCAAAATGCATATTACTTATTTCTTATTCTACGTAGGCCAGTTTCAGATCTGGGTGCTGGTGGAAACTAAATCAGTACTTCAAAGAACTGAATTTGCCACCAAGAGAGTCAGGAATTCTGTGGATTTAAGCAAAGGTCTCCCTTGTTTTACACTCATCTTCTTCTGCACCTCTGACTTGCTAAGGGAATAGGACTAAGGCTGTTTCCCTCCTCAAAACAATGGAAAAAAACCCTGACCATCTGGAATCACTGTCTCAGACAACAGGCAAAACAAATGTATTGATGGGAAATGAAAATCACTTGTGTTTATTTTGGTTTTTTTCAGTGCAACTAGAAGCGTCACAATCCTTAAGTCACTTTATTAAGAACAGATTATTGACAGTTTAAACCCTAGATCTGCTGTATAAGGTTTCCAATAGCCTTTGTCCCAGTAAGCAACACAGTGAAAGGCCACAGTTCTAATTTTCAAAGAGCAAGGACAGTGGTGGTCCACACCACTAATATTTGTGGGTGAATTAGCTGCAGAGGCAGATGAGAGTTTTGCAGGGCCCAGGGCATGGGGCCTATTGAAGCGCGGGGCCCTGGGCAGCACAATTTCGCACATGTGCCATGGCCACAGCTGACAGGTAGTAGCGTGTGCGCGGGGCCCATTGAAGCGCGGGGCCCGGGGAAGCCGCCCTGCTCTATATCCGCCACTGATTAGCTGCCACGTGTTCACTTGCTTTCCTGCAAAGGAAAAGTCAGAAGTCAACCTGGAAGGTAAATTAGGAGACTATTTTGGAGAGGAAGAAAATATGAGCTGTAACATCTAGTTCTCAAGTCTATTTCTACTTTGTTCAGTATCAAACATGAGGTGGAACTTGTCAAATAAAGCAACACAAGTTACAACTATAGAACTATCTTCAGAAATGGTCTAAATTACACGTTACACACATTCTATAAAAAGTAAAGCACTGGCAAAGCACATTACTCCTAGCTATCTTCAAGACAAATACAGAAACATCAGTAATCTTCCTGAAAACACCATTCTGGCTACCATGGATGTAGAAGCTGTTTACACCAACATTCCACACAATGATTCGTTATTGGCTGTCAGGAACTCTATCCCCAATGACACTACTGCAGACCTGGTTACAGAGCTCTGCGACTTTGTCCTCACCCACAACTATTTCCAATTTGGGGACAGTTTATATCTTCAATTCAGCAGCACAGCTCTGGGCAACTGCCTGGTCCCACAATATACCGTCTTTATGGCTGACCTTGAACAACGTTTCCTCAGCTCTTGCCCCCTAGCCTACTTTGACAACATTTTCATCATATGGATGCATGGGAAGGAGACTTTTGGAGAATTCTACAGGGATTTCAACAACTTCCACCCCACCATCAACCTTAGCCTGGATCAGTCCACTCAAGTGATCCATTTCCTTGACACTACAGCACAATTACACGATGGCCACATTTCCACCACCTTATACTGGAAACCTATTGACCGTTACACTTAGCCTCTAGCTTCCATCAAAGACATTTCTCAATCAATTGTCTACAGCAGGGGTCAACAACCTACAGCATGTGCGTCATAAGCAGCATGCAAGGTGATTTTCTGTGGCACGTGGGGCAGGACTCAGCCCTCGCCCCCCCCCCCCCCCCCCCCC
>JANRFK010003679.1:60589298-60603652 GCA_030068395.1 Apalone spinifera
GGGGGGGGGGAGGGGAGAAGTGCATGTAGTCAGTAAGATTAATCAATAAGCACAGATTTATCAGTTAATTGCATATTCGACTACACATTGACATGCCTAGCTAAAACAAGCACAAAAAATGAGGATTGCTCAGGAAGTAAAGTGGATGCTCCATGAGAGGATGGGGGAGTTTGGGGGTAAATAGTAGCCCTGGAGCTCCTAGTAGTGAAGGAGGAAGGGAGACTCAGGGAACAGAGACACAGGAGGAACATAAGAGCAGTCATATTGGGTCAGACAGTGTACCAGAAATACAGATGGAGTGTGCCAAACAGGGCAGTTGGAGTGATCCATCCTGTGTCTTTCCCTCACAGCTGATTTAGGGCTGCCCCAAGAAATAGGTTGCATCCTTGACAATTTTGGCTAATACCATTGATGGACCAATCCTCCTTAAACTTACAGAGATCCACAGGTTAACTAAGAGTGTGGAAAAACTACTATTTCTTGTTTGTAATAAACCTGCTAGCTATTCATTTAACTGGGTGACCTCTGATGTTTGTATTGTGAGAAAAGGTAAATGACACTTCTATACATCATAAATGATATGGAAAAAAAGTGAATGGACATCTCCTTCATAAGCTTTTCCCTCCCCTTTAGTCATCTCTTTTCTATGTTGAACAGCCCTAATCTTTTTAGGCTCTCCTTGTACAAGAGGAAGGTGGTGGTGGAGAAATAATGAAGAAAGGAAAGTGTTTAAAGAGGGAGGATAAGCGGCAGAGGGAGGGGAAAGAGGTATGTAACAGCAAAAAGAAGAGAGTTTAGTCACAGGAAACGTGCTGTCCTGGGACTCAAGAGACACAGAGTCAACCTCTGCTCCACCAGACTTCCTGTACAACCTTGGTTTAGTCACTTAGAAAATTAAAATCAACCCTGCTACATTGCTTACAAGTGAGAGAAATTCATAACCAAGTGATATAATTAAGATGACCTTAGTCCCCATGTAGACTAGGGATGTTAGACAGCATGTAATTGAATAGTCATGTAACTGCACCAAATTTTAGCGTTTATACAACTATTCAATAGTTCCTAGAGGCGAGGCCTACAGCCAGTAACTCCAGGCCCCACTCTGGCAAAGCTCCCTGCCATCTCATTCTGCTGCCTCTATCAGGGGCAACACTGTATGGTGGCAGGCGGTCTGTGACGGGAGCTGTTTTTTAAACCAGCTCTCTGCGCAGATCAGCTACAGCTTGCCGCCCCAAGCTGCTGCCTCTGATACAGATGCAGCAGCGTGGGGCAGCAGCAGCCCCTGTCTATGGGGGTCCAAGCTTGGACCCCGCCACAGACAGAGGCTGTTTTGTAGAATGCCGGAGCAGCCTCTGTCCATGGGGAGCTTGGACTGCCAGTGGACAGGGGCTGCTGCCACACAGCAGCCTCTGTCTGCAGTGAGCCCAGGCCCGCCATGGACAAAGACTGCTTCACAGCAGCCTCCACTCCCTCCACCCCCATGCTGCTGCCTCTAGTGGTGTGGGGGGGGCAGGTGGCATACAGAGCCAGTGCTGGGGGGAGCCCCCGCACCAGCTCCTGCCTGCCACATCTCCATTGACTTTGTAGGAAGGAGCAAGGGAGGGGACAGGCAGGTCTATGGAGCCAGCTCCCCAGGCATATCAGCTCCCACCTCCCAACGCACTGCGCTGCTTCCTCTCTGAGGTAGCAGTGCGGGCGTCAGGCAGATCCAGTGCTAGAGAGAAGCAGGCTTAAAGCACCAGCTCCCGCCTCCCCCCCTTTGCTGCCTCTGATACAGAGGCAGCAGGGGGAGGAAGGAGAAATGAATGTAGTCAACAGGATTAACGGATAAGCCCAGGCTTTTTGGTTAATCGTGTAGTCATCTACATGTTGACATCCCTAAAATAGGCAGTGCTAGAACAGAATTGTTCCACTGACCTAGCTACCACCTCTTGGCGAGGTGGATTTACTACACAGTGACAGAGAAACCTCCTGTCACAATAGTAAGTGTGTACACTTAAAGTACTATAACAGCACACTTGCTGCACTACAGCTGTGCTGCTGTAGCATTTTAAGGCATGCCACTGCATCAAAGTCTCTGACTCTCAATACTTCAACAAGCAAGCACTTCAAGCTACAGAAGAAGCAGCTGGTGAAGCCTCTGGAGACAGATTTGGGATAGCCAGAGGAGAAGCCTGCCTTCCTGTATGATAAGTGTGCTTGCAAAACTACACCCAGAAAGCAGATGGCTCAGCTGTGTACCTAGGGCCAAATATTTTCTAGTCTAATGCTGCCAAGTTTCACCGTCAATGAATATGACCCTTGGTCTTCATTTTTAGGCCTATCCATAAATGTAACAAATACAGGAGTCGTCCTAAAATAAAGTCTTTAGCAACAGGCTGAAATGGAAACTTAAGATGAAAGTTTCGCAAAGATTCAAGATTCTTGAGCCAGAAATGGCTGTGGTGCATTCCAGGTAGATACCATCTGGTTACAGATAATTATGTCCTCCACTTTTCCCTACACAGTATCCAGGCCTCAACTGGGCCTCTTGAGACTCAGCAAGCCACTACTCCATACTGCTTCTATTGCCCGCCACGGAAATCATATTTAGAGCACTTTGAATGCAAGAGGTCAAACCCTAGGACATCCTAACTTTAGAACTGCAGGCATCCTCCAAATGTTTGGGTTCATTTTTGGGACACAAAAGAGGAATGAATAGATTTTCTACACCAATTCCTCATAGGAGTGCCAAGCATATCTGGTAACTTTTCTTTCTATATGTTTGCCTTGACTTGACAGTCTAGGCTCAGTATCTCTGAGCAATGTAAGCTGGGTCTCTACAATTATAATTGTTGTTCTGGAAGAGTAATCACAGAGACTCCACCTAGGATTTGGGAGAACCGTAACCACAGGAAGGTGCTCTTGGTTAAACCTCTCTCTCCCAAGTCCTGTGCCTTATTCAATAAGGAGATGGAAGCAGCTGTACAAGAGCTCAGGAAAGAAGAGCCAAATCTGAAGTCTCCTACGCCAGTACCCTTGTTTGTTCTTTGATGATATATAATGAATTCCTGAAAATGTCCCCTCACCAACATTTTTCTGAAAAGGAGCATGTTTTTGTTGGCTTTTTACTTTTAAAGCATCAGTGACATCAAACCTCACTTCCCCATTTTTAACAGAAGTCTCCTTGGAGGACCAGAGAGCTGGTGCAGAAGCTTTTAGAAGGCCTCAATTTAAAGGGAGGTGGAGGGTTATTTAAACGTCTCACCAAAATGTATTTTAAGATGTTTGACCTAAATAGCAGGTAGCAAAAACAAAGAGTGGTTAACAATTCCCTCCCTATTTAAATTTCTCAGCTCCACTTTCTGGGTATTTGTTGTACCATAATCCCTCTTGTTCTTGGCTACCCCTAGAGTCTTGCAAGAGAAACAGGAGAAACAAAATCTTAATTTGTAAAATAAAAAACAAGTCAAACCTATTTTAAAAAGCTTTTGGGCCTTCTCCATAAATCAAAAAAGGGCACAAATGCTTCTCCTTGCCGGGTCACCTCTGAGCACCACTTATTTCATACAATGATTTCTGTAAGACTGCTTAGCACTTAGCAATTCTTCTCTTCCGAATGCTTTAGAGTGGACTCAGACACTCATTTATACATTGATCACCCCTACAATACAAGGTTCACCACTGAAAAAAACAAAGGCCAGTCAAGTGTGTGTGAAAATATAAAGTTGACAAAGGCAAGTTTATTTTTAAAACAAAATCTGCTACTTCATAAAAAACAGTAAGCTTTACCCTATGCAGCCTAGCACATAGATGTTCCAACAGATAACAACATCACCAGTTTGGTTTACCAAAATTGCCACTTTACAAAGAAGCAAGGAAGTTATCTCACTGTCATGAATCATTTGTTCACACCACAGCAACCACATCCTTCCAGCAGAGCCAAAGACTAGATGTTTAAAAAGCAGAAAGTCAGTTACTCCTGCTGTCTTTAAAACGGTAGACTTACTACTAAGCAAATCTAGTTTATTTTTTATATTTAAACCTGCAACTCAGAGATCTTACTTTCACAAATGGATCCTAATTACATTCAAAGCACAAGATTTGGCTTTTCAAGAGTTTTCTAGTGACCAATCTTTCTTCAGGGGCCAGAGGTTTTTTTTTTTTTGGGGGGGGGGGGGGGGGGGGGGGGAGGAGTTGAAAAGGTTGTTCTAAAACAACCTAAGTGCTTTTATTTAAAGGAGGGAACACGTCCTTTGACATCAACATGCTTTCACTGGGAATTTCTTTATACATCCATTGCACAGCCTTTTGGAGTGGAGTAATTAGTTTAAACTGTCTTCACTATTTGACAGTCTGGGGTCAACTCCTGAGTTCCTTACTCTGCTTCTAATTCAGGAAAACATTTCTAGTCAAAAAGGCACTTAAACATGTACTTAAGTTCCACTACACTCAAAATGCTTAAGGTCATGTATGTTCTATTGCCATGGTGTCCAACCAGTTTTGAAGCAATAGTGGCTACTGCTAGAGCAGACTAGTCACACTCAAATGGCCAAATAGCCACATTGTTCAGGCCAACTAGCCACACTCAACTGGACAAATAGTCACATGTGGCTAGTGTGTTGGACACCATGGTTTTATTGTATTTCCTGAGTCAAAAGCCTCATGCACTTGGAATTTAGGATTTGACCATGAATTATTAATTTCTTTAACTTCAATGAAAAACACATTTTCCTAAAATGAACTCCACACTTCAAATAACTTTGTATATTCCTACCAAATTATAAGCAATATTCTAAAGGCAAAACTATTCAAAACATATAATCAAAGGCAAGGAACAAACTAAAATCCAGATATATTACGGAAGCCGAAAACAACTAGCCATTAGATAACCATTAATTGCATACTCTAAGATTTTAAACCTTATCACTGAATAATCTGAAGGTAAAATGTATTCAGCCAATAGAAGAGCTTTGGCGAACATAAGCAGCAGTAACTGGTTTCCACTTTGTATGAAAGATATGACTCATCTCAAAGGGAAACCAAAATATTCACTCATTAAATAAAACACACACCAACACAAAAATTTCCAACTTGAGTATTAAAGACAGATAACAATAAATTAACCTGATATTTTTTGTACATAATAATTTTAAAAAACCTGATATAAACTTTAGGGCAATACTTTTACATCATAAACTGAAAAAAAAAAACCAGTAGGAAAATAAAGATCACTTGAATATCACAGTTTCAATGTGGATACCAAATCTACAGTCTCCTTATCAGAATCAAAGTGTTATTTGTGGGTCCTTCAACCTTCCAGAATAAAGTCATGTAGGTTCCCAGCTCAAATATTTTCATTACACTTTTAACATTCAAATGCTTTCAAACATCAAAGTGGAACAAGATTATAATCCACATATAGACTAGTTTCCTCAGCCCTGCAAAAACTGAGCTAGAGTAAAACAGTGTGTTTAAATACAAGGATTAGAAAATGTTTTCTTTTTTCAACCAGTACTCCTGCCAGCACTTGAAAGCAACTCTGTTGAATTGCTGAATGGATTAAAGTAAAATATAACCACACACTAGACAGACTGCTGGTGGGCGGGGGGGAAGAGACCTAAGTCAGGAATGTAATAGTGGACAAATTTTGAAAATTGTATGTGTCAATAACAGATACAATAGGAGATTCAAAAAGAATAATCTGTATAGCAACTGTCAGCAACAAAGCCATTAGTAGAGCTCTGCAAATCTGTGGATATCTGCTTTATATCCATGGGTACCCACATCTGCAGATGTGGAGGCAGATATCCATGGCTCATTTTTGCAGATACGGATGTAAATTTTGTATTTATGCAGAGCTATAGTGATTAATACCAAGGCTTTTACCTTTGCCATGGCAAAGTTTGGGAGACAGTGACAAACAAACACTACAAATAGAATGCGATGAAAATCTACATTGGAAGTGAGAATACTCTTCTCTCAGAAAAAAACTGCTTTGGAACCCAGAAATACAAACTTTTAGCATACAACTCATTGTCCTATTGCCACCAATATACACTGGGAAGCAATGACAGCTTCTAGTTGTTTTTTCTATATTTGTAGATGTCTAAACAGTACCCAGTTATATGTGCATATCATTGAATAAAACCACTATGAAAATAAGAAACAAGGAGCCCCTAAATAAACATGCACCAATTTTCATTCCTCATGACAATTTACATGCCACTGATCATTTAAAAAAAGGTGTTCTCAACTCATGTATCCTTGAACTTGCCCATCACTGCATCTTCCACTGTAGGTTACAATAATATTAACAAGTGGCCCATTGCTACCTGAGTGTCAACTTCCCATGTTCAGAAGATTCTCACAGGCACTGAAAATACTAGACAGGAGTCGTTCAAAGTATTGTAGTTGCCACATCTAGGTATAAGGTCTATAAGGCCTTTAAAGATTCCCTCCTCCCCCCTAAAGAAAACCATGGGAGGCTTGTAAAAAAATTTCTAATACGCCAAGCCCTGATCCGCACTGACTAGGGCAACAGAGTTGAAACACTATTAGCAGGTTTTCAGAAAAGTCTGATTTCTTATGGTGGTAGCTCTCATCCTGGGGAAGTGGAAAATACAAACTATAACTATGGGCATAGCAGAATGGGGGGGATAAAAATTATGCCTACAAATAGTGAGCAACAAGGAAGGTTTGAGTGAAACCACAGGAAGCCAGCCCTGTGCTTTACAGAACAAAATTAATTCTGTAGATAAACAGAGGGGAAGGAACCAATGGCAGTATGCACTGTGAGATGACCCTTGAGGGAGCTAAGAATGTGGGAAGATGTCACCTCTGTAGGTCTGGTCAGTGAACAAGCATGGACTGATTAACCATGCCGCCCTCCCCCATGAACTGACAGGAAGATGTGTGGAAGATGCAGCAACAAGCACTTGGCCGTACATGCAAAATAACCTGCCCTGTGGGTTTTTCCACAATACAGAAGCAGCCAGACTAGAAGACTCTTTCTGCTCCAATTGACAAGAAAAACCTCAAGATTCATTTATAATGGAAACCCTGACAGAACCTTAACTATAGCATCCTGACTCCAATGCTATAATCTGATCTGCGTGTGAACTAACTCCCATGTCTCAATGGTATTTATCTTACTTTAACTCCTGTTACAAAAGGGTTGAGTCATATAGCAGATCTAGCCAAGTAAGAAAACTGCAGGGCTTGCTGAAACTCCAAATCAAGGATAAACAGACTCTGTCCTAAAACAGGTTACGAGAATGACACTCCACAGGAACATTGTTAGCCAGACTTCAGATCCTCTGGACAATGGCATTTTCTTCTATGCTGCAGAGAATATTGCAGTCCTGCCAAGGCGCTCGGGGAAGAAGGGGGGAGCAAAGCACTGCCCTTCAGTTCATGGTAGCATGTATTATCCAGTGCCCAAGAAACCAGATACCTTAGCAACCTCATGTAGGGACAATGACCCAATCAGATTTCAGTGTCAGAGAAGAGGAACAGTATTTATTCAGCATACAGATTAGTTGCAAAACTAGGTCACTTCTTGCCTTTTTTGAGGGGAAAAAAAGGGCTTCTTTTTTATATCTTTTCGAGTCTTTGCTTGGACTTTAAACCTGACTGGTGTAAGGTGGAAATCCCCAGCTTTCTGAGCTGATGAAATCTCACTTGCATGCATAATGTTAAAACATATTACATTCACTGGACTTTGCACTTCTTAGAATTCAGTGCATTAGCTACTTACCGGTTCTTCTCTAGTTCATTGTGTGTAGACCTAGAAGACAGAAAAAAAACTGGATTAGCTACCATCATCCTCACAATATAGTAATCCAATTGCTGCAAGCCATAAACATTTCCAACAGTACAACACAGTATATCATTTGTATATATTAAAATATTCATCCATAACTCTTTACTCTCTCTTCCTATGAGACACACTTCCTATGCTCGGTCT
Organism: Apalone spinifera; assembly: GCA_030068395.1. Lineage (NCBI taxonomy): Eukaryota > Metazoa > Chordata > Testudines > Trionychidae > Apalone > Apalone spinifera. Next base: position 60,597,247 of record JANRFK010003679.1, read on the forward strand.
ATATTTAACTGTTGTTCTCAGATACACTACTGTAAATTTACATCAGATATTCAAAAATGCCCAAAAATCAGAATGGAGACAGACAATGGTGACATCAGAGGTCTTGGAGTCAAGGACCCTGGGTTCAATTTCTGGCTTTGCCACTGACTCCATGTGAGCCCACAGTTGAGTCATTTAACCTCTCTGAGCCTTTGCCCATCTGTCAAATGGGAATACTGATACAACCTAACACATAGGGCTATAAGACTTATTATTCATGTATCTAAAATATTTTGAGATCTTCAGATGGAAGTCGCTCTGTAAAACAATACTTGACAAGTCATCCAAAATCCAACCCTCCAAAGAAGAGGAACAAAAATGATTAAAGATCTAGAAAACATGGTTTGTTTAGTCTAGAAAAGAGAAACCAAGACAGCACATAAGAACAGTTTTCGCGTACCTAAAAGAGTGTTATAAGGAGGAGAAAGAAAAATTATACTCTTTAGCTTCTGATGATAGGAGCAATGGGCTTTAAACTGAAGTAAGGGAGTTTAAGTTGGACATTTAGAAAAACTTCCTGTCAGGGTGGTTAACCACTGGAATAAGTTGCTTAGGGAAGTTGTGGAATCTCCATCATTGGAGATTTTAAAGAAAATGTTAGACACACACCTGTCAGGGATGGTCTAGATGGTGCAAGGTCTTGCCATGAGTGCAGGGGACTGGACTTAATGACCTCTCGAGATCCTTTCCAGTCCCAAGATTCTATGATCCAAAAGGTTACTAACAAGATCTATCACGCTTGCTGCCAGAGCCCAAAATGTGCCCAGCATTTGGGCATGTGGAGGTAGAATAAAGGGAATGTTTCCTCTTCCATGATTGCAAGCACTACAGGGGATTGAGGCAATGCTTATGGGATTGAAATATGGCTCTCCAGCTCATAGCACCTCTCAACACTAATGGGAGAGCATCTATACCCTAAAAAAGGCATTTAGCCTCATACTTGCATCACTAGAAAAATCTAAAAACATGTGTTCTTGACTTTATACCTGTCTACTAAACAAGTCACTGCTATTGAGACAATAAATAACTCATTGTAGAAAAATTAAAGCAACTAGAAACAAAACAGAAATACTGTGTTTAAGTGATGACAACATAAATAGACAAAGTTAGGCTATGTCTACTCAACAGACCTTACGGAAGCACAGGTGCACTGATGCTGATGCACTGCTGTAACAGCTCTCACATAACTGCTTTATGCTGACAGGAGAGAGGTTTCCCAGCGACATAATTAAACCATTACCAATGAGCAGGTGTAGCTAGGCTAGCAGGAGAAGTTCTCCTGCTGATAATAGCGCTGTGCAAGCTACCACTTACGCTAGAGAAACTTACGTTGCTCAGGGGTTGTTGGTTTTTTTTTTTCAGCCCTACATATTTACATATTAGTGTCCTTTCAACAGCTTTTATAATCTAAAATGTTATTAGCAGCCCAGGTCAGGTAATATTATTTTAAAACATACAAATTTTAATCTAACATGCCTCTTTAATACAAGTTCATCTTGATACAGGAGTAAATGAACCAAGAGCTTACTAAAAAGAATCTATTTTCTGTAATTTGGCATCACATTTCTTCCGGAACTCTGAAAAGATAATCCTCTATCCCCCATCTGGAGAATCCTGCAGAGAATTCTCCAGTTAGGAACTGAATGAAGGACCCATTCACAGCTCCAAGAGAAACCCTCTTCAAGAAAGAAGAAAAAGTGCTGAACAGGTGTTAGATGTCCAATAAAGACGACAACTAAACCTGTGAACATTTGGGAAATAAAACAATTTTACAGAAACAAACCCCCAAAGATTAAAGATTAAGTAGCCACAGTTCAGGGCCTATAAATAGATGGACAAAATCTTTACAGCATGTCAGTGGAATGTGTCTGATTTGGTATTGGACACTAGATCGCTCAGAATGCATTTCTATTTGGAGATGTAAATTATAGCTTAAGGAGCTACACCTGCATTAACCTGACAAGCACTTACCCACTTGCACTGGCGCAACTATGCTCAAGTGGGCTAACTTGAATGATGCTAGTATTGGTATATCTTCTGGAGCTGGTAATTACACTACCAGCCTTAAACACCGACTCCAGGGGTGATTGATGGTTGGACCGGCCACCAAGAAAAATTAGCAAGTGCTTAGCATTCACTGGCAGCCAGCTCTCCGCCCAATCCCCAGTGCACCCCAATGGTAGTCCCCATCAATCGACTCCTTCCTCTTTCTCCCAGCACATCACAGAACAGCTATTGCACGGCATGAGGGAGGTGTTAGAAGGAAGGGAGTGGAGTGGGAACGGCGCCTACGGCTGAATGGGGATTGAGCACCTCCAGTGAAAATTAGAAGCTGGTATCTCTACTGCCAGCTCAACATACAGACTTTAAAGGCAAAGTAGACTATGAAGACTCCTGAAGCCAGACAAGTTCCCCAAATAATTGTTTTCATGTCCCATCATGCAAATCCCTAAAAAGGGTCACCCTGAAAGTGAAAGAAAACAAACAACTTTTTCATTCTGCTAGTTAAATTAATGCTGGATCATGAATGTATGGTTTTTATTTTAATATATATTGTCTGACAGCTGGCAAACCTAAAATTAAAGATGAAGTTGCAAAATGTGGCCTCCACTTGGCCACGTGTACCTGTAGATATGCAAGTCACCTGCATATGTACTGTTGGTGCAAGTCTAGGTATCAGCTACCTGTAGTACAGTGGTCTCCAACCTTTTTAACCACAAGACCACTTTTTCAATTTAAGTGCAATGCAAGATCTACCTCCAACCCAAATACCCTTTGCCCCACTTCCTTCCTGCCCCTTCTTTGAGGCATTGCCTCTGCTTCACCCTGCTCACCCCATCTCCCTTCCTCCCCTATCCTTGCTCACTTGCGCCAGGCTGGGGTAGGGGTGGCAGCTCCAAGGTAGAGGGCAGGAGCAGCATGACAGTGGGTAGAGGGGCAACTGAAGTGCCAGCACTTGATAGCTTCCTGGCCAAACCAGTCAGGATCACCTGTCAGAGGCTCCAAAATCTATTAGATCCCGATCTACTGGTTGGTGACCACTGCTGTAGTACTTGAACTTTTGCCTTGGAGGGGGTCTCTGTACCAGCCCAATGTAGAACAGACAAGGAGTTGACAGACTCATAATTACAAGGGTTGTAAAATCCTATTTAAGTTGTTAACCGGTTAAACGTCTTGTTTAACCAGTTAACCGACTAAACGGGAGGAAGGGTGGGGAAGGGGTTCACTTCAGTCTGTCTGGAGTGTGCTTCCCTTCAGCTTGCTGTAGGCCTTGAGCAGCCACCCCCACCACTGCAGGGGGGGCTGCTCCAGCCTGGCCAGACAGGCCAGGACATTCTGGAGCCTGCAGTCGGCCAGGACATTCTGGAGATAGGGGCTGCTCCAGTGTCCCAGGTGTAGCAGCCCCTGCATGTGGGGCAACTGAGCCCACTGAAGACAGAGGCTGCTCCAACTGGGATGCCGGAGCAACCCCTGCCTGCTGTCGGCCCCCATGGAGCTGGAGCAGCCCCTTCCCTGAGGCAGGCGGGGAACTGCTCCAGACCCCATCCACTCAAGCTAACTGGTAAATGTTTATTCATATCTTTAATAATTATACATGCCTGACAATTACATGGCTATAGTGGCCCTAGCAGCTTCTGTAACTGACAAAGAGCTGAAGTCTGCAATTATTTCATAGGATAGAGCAGCTGCTCTGTGGTCCTATGTTTTGGCCCTAGGATACACGGTTTGCACATCCTTTGAATACCCTGGACTTCACCCCCATAAACTCTGATTTCTTGTTGGTTGTGTGAATGAAGTGGCATGCATCTGTTACTAAAGCAAGTGACAATTTAAAACAGCAAATCCCATTTGCTCATGTAACTGGACAGTAAATTCTATCATTTACACATCAAACGACAATGTTCATTTACTATTTGCAAAAAAATGGAACCTCCCAGACACTAGGTCAAGGCCCCTTTAAAATCTGACCTCAAATTCTTTGGAACATGTTAACAGTTTTATTTACTGTATGTTCCTGCAGGAGACTTTGCACTCTTCCTGGCTATTCCATTAACAGTTATAAAGCTAAAGATATGCAATGAATTGAATTCCTATATTATATTGAGGCAATTATCAAAGCCAGCACAGAAAGAACAAAGTTTGGCTCACTGCTGTGAACAAAATTAAAACAGCAGGTTCCTCCTACTCTTCTCACACAGGAGACTCTTTATTACCTATCTTCTTTCCAATGAACACCACCATTCTGAGAGGGTCACAGTCTTTTCATCAAGTCAGGAAATTTATGCTGTGACTTTTAACCATATTGCCTGCAAAAACTTTCCCAGCACAGCTGAATTTGAACAAAAGAAGCTCAGCAAATGTAAAATGGACCCTGCCAAGTTGTTACCTGTGCTATTAGCAGCAGCTACATTTAAGCAAACTACAGACTTTTGAAAAAAGTGTTTGATTTCCTTGTAATCATATAGATTTGCCTACATTTTTATATTTTATTCGGCCTGGACAATGAAAATAGAAAAGGCAGTTTCTCTTCTGTGTATAATCAGTTTCACTTTCTGCCTCTCTTGCACTGGCATGATTTTTTTTACCTTTCGGCTACAAATATTACAATGGATATATCTGGATTTAAATAAGATACCATTGTCACTAAAATGAAAATCAATAAAAATAAAACGTATGACCATGTCTGTTAATATTACATTTTATATTTTTTATTATATTATATTTTATACACTTTAAAATAATTTAAAAAATCAACAACAAAATAGCAGATCTGAACTGACTGCTGAGATTTCACCAAAAAACACATATCACACACAGATACCACATACAACCTTCATTTATAGTCTGATTAAGAGAAACCAGAATCTGGATATACAACCACGTTATCAATTGCTTTTTCTTTGACTATTCAACATTCAGAATTATAGAACAGCATCAACTTTCTGATCAAATAACATTGGCAGAAGAGAAACCATCCACTAGAAAATCTGAACATTTTGTCAATTATTGCAAGTAATCCTTAAATCACACCAAATGAGAGTGAATATATTTCTCTTGAATTTTTTTTGTTTGTTTTTCTTTATATATTTGACAGTGCTTTGTATAAAATTTCACAGTAGCTGATAGTCTGTTGTACTCTGTGCCTCCTGCATTAGGACACCACTCTCATGCACATACATGCTGCAACCCAGGTTATATCCGACAGTGTTTACCAGTAGCAGCAAAACTGAAACTGAAGAAGCAGGTTCACAGAGAGAAAAGGGTACAAGCATGTTTACTATTGTTTTTCTCGGCCCCCTGTCCTATAAACTCTACTCAAAAAGACCTTTGTAAGCACCAGCAGCTGAGAAGGGAAAATCCATTAAAATTTTAAAATGCAGGATATTCTATTTAAAGAGGGTTCTATCATAAAGGTGATGTGTTTTATACATTAGGCATTTATTTAAAAAAACAAATTGGCAGTGTTCCCTAAATCTAATGAAGTGCCACATAAATGGAAGGACTATTGTGAAAGCCGGGGCTACAAATTTACTTTATTTATGAGCTCAACTCTAAAAAGTATGTGAAAGTTCACAAAATGTCAAAATAACCTATAACAATAAACATTAATGGCAAAAGGTACAAAAGGGAGACAGAATAACTGAATTAGTCTAAACAAGAAGACCACATCGATATGATTCAAGGACTGTTGTTTCCTTGTTAAAAATAGGAGGCATGGAGCCGGAAGTTAATAAGCATACATTGGTATGCCAGGTATTAGGCCTAATTGGTGGAGAAAATACTAGGGCTATTCCATACATCACACTCTTTTTGGGTATGTAAAAGAAAAAAATTGTGGGGAAACAATGAAAGAATAAAATGAAAAAAGACTGAAAAGACATAAGCTACTGGAGGGAGCTTTACCTTCATGGCTGCCACCCCTACCATATCCTGGCGCTCCAGACCTTCATCTTCCAAGTTCTGAATGAACAGAAAAACGGCCATACTGGGTCAGACCAAAGGTCCATCTAGCCCAGTATCCTGTCTGCTGGCAGTGACCAAAGCCAGATGCCGCAGAGGGAGTGAACACAACAGGTAATCATCACATGACCCCTAGGGTTGCCAGATGGTTTCAACAAAAATACCGGACACACTTGACATTACATCAGAATCTACATTACATATTATTTAGAAAATACCGAACATTTATATTTTCTCAATTTGTTTCCTGAACAGAAAGCTCAAATACTGGACTCTCCGGTTCAAAACTGGACACCTGGCAACCCTAATGACCCCTCTCCTGTCATCCGTTTCCAGAGAAACGGAGGCTATAGACACCATTCCTACCCATCCTGGCTAATAGCCATTGATGGACCTAGCCTCCATG
>JANRFK010003679.1:60603752-60624440 GCA_030068395.1 Apalone spinifera
TCACAACCATCCTCTGGCAAGGAGTTCCACAGGTTGCCAGAGAAAACCTGAAGAAAGACTGAAGAAAAAATGTAATGGGCTAGAGAGAGTGGTCCCAATGGGCTAGAGAGGATGGCTCAGATGACATCGCTGCCTCTACTGGCTTCAGTTGAATTCCAACCACCACCTGGAATTACAGATATTACCATCTTTAATGCTGTCTAAGTGTGGCCAAAACCACACTATTGAACATTACACCGATTGCTTCAGAGAAAAAAAACCTAACTGAACTCTTTAAACATCGCATCCATGACAATCTCTCCACTGCAAAGAGGACAGCTATATAATCCCTGAAATCTAACCCACCAGATAGTGATCAAACCAGGACAGGACATAAAGGGGGAGCCACAATAGTCCTCATTCATTATAAGTACATTAACAAGGCCAACCCAGAACTCTCTGACAACACCTAATATAAAGGACTCAAAGACCATCCCGCCACACAATTCACCCAGGAATTTAAGGATATTAAGTCCTTCCACAACAACTCCAAGATAAATGCTACAAACTCATCCCCTAGGAATCCACCCCAGGGACCTTTTACATGTTTTCCAGAATACAAACAAGGGAATCCAGGCAGATCCTTCATATCTGGTCACAGCACTCTTACCGAAGGAATACAGGGACTCTTAGAAACTATCCTCAAGCCACTTAATGCACAAAGGGCCAGCTTCCTCCAAGATACAAGTGATTTCTTTAATAAATTCTGCAACACTAAGAACCTCCCTCAGACCTAACCTTGCCACCATAGATGTTATCTCCTTATACACCAACATTACTCACACTGACATCATAGCTGCCTGATCCAAATATTTACAAGACAGCAGACAACCTTCAAATATCCACCTCAAATATCACCAAACTAATCCATTTCATCCATATTAGGGATGTAAAATCCTGCTTAAAACATTAATCAGTTAAACTATATGTTTAACTGGTTAACCGGCCCACCACATCATGCCCGACTGTGGGTGGGGAGCCGCCAAAACAGCTGCCCATCTAAAGTGTGGAAGGTTTGGACCAAGCCTGTCACCATGTCGCAGTGTTGGGGCTGGTTAACCAGTTATTCTGGTAAACATACCAGTAGGGAGAATGCTTACCGAGCAACCATTTAACCCTTAACATTCCTAATTCTTATCTATAACAATTCTACATTCAACAATAACACTTTGTACAAACCATAGGAAAAGCCATGGGTACTAGGATGGCTTCCCAAAATGCCAGCCTCTTCATGTAAACAGTATTGTTGTAAGCATGTCATTCTCAGGACACTGGAAAAGTACAAAGAGTGTCACAATTAAATACAGAAATTAAAATTTCTCTTTTCCTCTAAAGAACAGTTATTTCCATCTTTGATACTATCTACAACAGAGTCAAACAAAAGCATTCTATTTCCTAACTTAAACTGTCTACAGCTAAAGGAAAAATACGCTATTGGTAAAATGAAATCCTTATTTCACCCTTTATATTTCAAATGCTTTAAAGACCTAAAAAAGAAAGAAAAACAGTTAATTAAAAGCTAAAAGGTTTTTTTTAATAGTACTAAGCAGTCTGAGGTCTCTGAATATCAAACTCTAGACCTTGTTTAATGAAGTTTAATGTTAAACAATGACTGATAATGTTAATACATTAATACCTTTGCCCTATATATTCCATCTAAATTAATACAATATGATATTGTGGAAACAACTCCACAAGAGAGAGATCAGGAGTAATCATTAAAAGTTTAGCGCACAAGATGTACAGGAAACCATATGACAGAAATAATGGAGCAGTTAGCCAGTTCCCCAAAATATTTGCATTTCATATGAAACAAGAAATGGAGACTGAAGTAAGAGCTTCCCCGTGCTTTCATCATAAAAAAATTCTACAGTTGCATGCAAAAAATAAAGCATTATGGCTGTATCAAAAACATGCAAAACTAGGACTATAATAATCCACTACATTTTAATATACCATAAGGTACTACACTCCTCTAAACAATTTTGTTGTCCCAGACATTTTCTAATAATGTGTTATTGAAATATTAAGCTACACGTAATTCTTCTAAGGCCATGTCTTCACTTCCCAGAAGACCGATGTTGCTATCGTCAATCTTCTGGAGTTCGATTTAGCGAGTCTATTAAAGACCTGCTAAATTGAAGGCTGAGGGTGCCCTTGTTCACTCCAGAACACTTACCCCTTGCGAGGAATAAAGGAAGTCGACAGTTGCTCCTGTTGACCTCCCACTAAGTTTGAATGAAAGTGCATCAACTCCAGCTATGTAACTAACATAGCTGGAGTTGCATTTCTTTATTTGAACTTCAGCACTAGTATACACTTGGCCTAAGAGTGAGACACAATAAATAAAACATCTGCTTGTTTTATTTAAATAAAATGTTTTTCCATGGCACATGAAATCAACCTTGAAAACTAAATGCCCATAATCAATGCCCAGTTTCTATTCTCTTCAAATCAGCAGTCTTGTGAATGGTTAACACACAGAAACAAAGTGGGCGAGATAATATCTTTTATTGGGCCAACTTCAGTTCATTAAAGCAGCATGTTTCAACACCCATAGATGTACAGCAAGAAACTCTTGACTGTATAACCACTTCATTGTTTTCCTGGGAATATATTATAAATCATGGGGATTTCTTTATACAGGTTGTATCCCCATTTGAGCAGTACCACATCCCAACTAGGGATGTTAAATATTGATTAACTGAATAGTCGATTAAACTCATGAATTCTTATCAGTTAGTCAACTATATTATAGTCCCTGGGGGTGGGACTGTAAGCCCGAGGAGCCCCGACACTCCACGCTGCTGCCTCTGTATTAGAGGCAGCAGCATAGGGTGCCAGGTGGGAGCTGGTCTAAAAGGGGAGCCAAGTTTAAAAATCAGCTCCCCTGGCAGACCGGCTGCCTATCGCCCCGTGCTGCTGCCTCTGATACAGGGGAGAGGCTGAGCTCCTGGACCTAACATGAGCTGGAACTGAACCAGGCTGCCTGGCCCCTAATACACTTTAAATGCAGAGCTACAATGGGGGTAGGTCCCAGACCCAGCGTGAGGCTGGGCTACTGGCCAGCCTGCTAAAAAATTTACTGGCAGATATGAGTGGGGGCGGAAATGTGTGTCATCTGTAGCATTAACCTATAAGCTTTGGCTTATCGGTTAATTAACTATACTAGTACATATCTAACCCCCAATCTCCCAAAAGAGCAGAAGTTACAGTAATAGCTATAATCCTTGGAATAGAATAGTTTCAACAAAACACATGAATGCAAAACTGTAGTCCTTCTGGGCAAAAAGTCACACCTAACACACAAACTGAGGAATTGAGTTTTATGCAGTGGTTAGGATAGAGAAGATTAAATTTACTCACAGATGCAATCCACAGGCAGGCTCTGGGCCTGAGACACAGACTATCAGATGGAATAGCAGATGCTGGCTCTTGTATGGGGAAAATTGAGGACTCTGAATGTGCAGCAGTGGATCTTCAACCTAGATCACTCATGTCTGGCAAGGAGACTCCCTCCACAGGAGTGTAAAAGCTCACTATGCCACCACTCTACCCTAGACCCCACAAACAGTTCTGCCATGAGGTTTATTTAGGTCATGCAGCTAGCTTACAGCTGGGCCTTCACAGTTGGGGGAATTTCATCCTCATCGAGAAACAGTGAAAATAAAGCATATAGCTTGGCTTCTGAAAATTGGCGTTACCATTTGTCATTCCACAGGGATTTCAACAACTTCCACCCTACCATCAACCTTGGCCTGGGCCAGTCCACACCAGAGATCCACTTCCTTGACACTACAGTACAATCACATAACGACCACATTTCCACCACCTTATCCAGAAAACCTATCGATCATTACACTTACCTACATGCCGCTAGCTTCCATCCAAGGCACATTTCCCAATCAACTGTCTACAGCCATGCCCTAAATCACAACCGGATTTGCTCCAATCCCACAGACGGAGACAAACACCTACAGGATCTATATCAGGTATTCTTGAAGCTTAAATACCTACCCAGAGAAGTGAACTTACAGCTCACTCTATTAGCCTCATTTAGCACGGACACACTAATTGACAATATTCTTTTCCTATATTTTTTTCTTCTCTTACCCTCCCCATTCTCTCTCTTTCTCTGCTATTTATTTCTACCCTGCACTCCTTATTCCATTAATCTGAAGAAGTGGGCTGTGTCCACAAAAGCTCATGATACCATCTACATTTTTTGTTAGTCTCTACGGTGCTGCAGAACTATTTTGTTTTTTTGGTTTGTTTTTTTAAAGTTTTTTCACTTACAGACTAACACGGCTACCTCTCTGAGATTATCCTTTGTATTAATGTGGTCCTTACAAATAGTTATAGCCTAGAACAAGAAGAGCTAGGTGCTATACAAACACACAAGATGGTCCCTGCCCAACAACCCAGATAAAATTTACTCACCCTGCAGAAACTTATAATGAAAGATATTTTTCTAGCCCTTAATACAGTTACCTTGACATAGTTTAAACAGTCCCATAATATAATATCTATCGATATTATAAATGACTATGTACTAGAGATGTAAATGGTTAACTGGTAAGCCTCACTCTTAAAAGGTGAGGCTTACCAGTTCCGGTTAACCGATAAGGGTTATAGCAGCTCCCTGACCACTTTAGACAGGGGCTGCTCCGACCAGCTGGTTGGCTGGAACAGCTCCTATCCGTGGTAAGCCCGCTCAACAAGCTGGCTCCTGGGGAGGCTTCACTACAGGCTCTGCAGTATAAAACGTAAATAAGCTTTATTCTGCAGACCTCACAGTGTGCGTAACCATGTAACTGCTAGGGTTTTTAAAAGGTCACAAGAATACATTTTTAAATGACTTTTTATATCCCTAATATGTACCCGGTCTTGTCAGTGACTTGTCATTCCGGCCACATCACCCTCACCCGTTTATTTCCCTCCACCAGCAGCACCTTCTCCAGAACATCAGATATAAGATTCTTGTTCTTAGTTTCTTAGCCCTTCACAACTTACCCACCAAATGCTTATCTCGTCTCATATTCTACTTTACCAACCCTTGGATCAATCAGCTACTGTAAGCTTTGATTATCTGTCCACCTACTCCTCCAACACACACCCTGCCATGCTAACCAGTGAGCATGGATCATCCTCACACAACTAGTACATCAAATGCCGACCCCCTTCTCCTTCAGATCTCTCCTCAAACTTACTTCTGCTGTAAAAGTCCAAACAGAGTGGCTAGGCAGATGGAAAGGTGGAATTCTAATAGTTATTTTATCTCTATATTTTAAAAAAAGTAATTGAACCAAAATCAAGAAGGGTGTGTACATAGTAGGGATGTAAAATCCCATTTAATAAGTTAACTGGTCAAATATTAAGTTTAACCAGTTAACTGATAAATGGGGCAGGCGAGGGAACAGATGGGGGGGAAATCGCTCCAGCCCGCTGTGGGCAGCCCAGCTCCTTCCAACCCCATGCTGGGCTGCCAGCTCCTAGCATGCACAAGTGAGAGTTGGCAGCCTTTTCTCCCCTGCTGCTTACAGGCCTCTACCTCCTTCACACAAGGCTGAACTTTTCTATGAAAACATACATCTGATCCCAAACTCTCAGTCAAGAGAAGGGCTCCCTTTTACTTCAGCAGGTTCTAGGTCAGGCCCTGTGCACTTCCTGGGAATGTTACTCTCATCTTCCATCCCTCTTTGCTTCCAATAACTAAGATGCTGTGAATTGGTCTTAGATAAGAACCCATCAATATGATGTGTTAGCCCTCTTAGATAATAAAATCCTCAGTATAGAGACTATTAGCATACTACAAGACCCCAGAAGGAGGTATTGCAGCCTGACCCTGCCTGAGCATCCCTGCCATGGGGGTGGGGTATATAGCCAAAGCCTGAGCCCCATCACCTTAGGTTGGACCAAAGCTGAAGCCCAAAGACTTCAGCCCCAGAGAGGGGACCTATAATCTGAGCCTCACTACTCTGGACTGAAACCCTCTTCTTTTGGCCTTGGCTCTGGGCAGTGGGACTTGAGCTTTGGCCATGGGCAACTCTAAGCCAGCCCTGGTGACCCAATTAAAATGGAGTCACAACTCACTTTGGGGTCCTGACCCAAACTTTGAGAACTGCTAGCCTAGCGCAATGGGGACCTGATCTTGGCAGGGGCCTTTAGGTGCTACAGTAATGCAAGTCATAATAATAATAATAATTCAGCCTGTGGACAAAACCATCAAATCTTTTATTGAGCTGAAGAAACTCATGGCTGGGAGTTTCAAGGAGCTTTGGGAAGTTAGCTGTCCAATTTCCACTGAATTTCTATGAGACTTGGGGGCCTAACCATTCATTGGGAAAAAATTACAGCCCAAAGTCACAAACGCCACATATTATAGTCCCAGCTCATCTTTATTTATCAGTGGATGCAAGCACTTCACAGTGGGTAGCAAAATAGCCATAGGTTCTTTTCTTATTCAACATTATCATCCAGACCCCACAGATGTATTGGCTGTGATATCGGAAGAAAATGTTTTTCCAAAAGGGACTAAAATGAGATTCACATCTCCTCTGACGTCAGTGGAGTTGCACCAGATGAATTTGGCTCCAAGTTCTGGCTAGTTTCTTTATCACTGTTAGACTGACATCGGACTCCTTCCAAAGCTGTGTTCAAAGCCCTTTTTCCCAGGACCAAACTAGTCCTTTTCAGAGTTCACATTCTCCAACTCCAGCAGGGAAGCAGAGCAAGGGACACAACATCACTGGCATTTGTTATTGTTGATTCGTACTTGCAAAACAAGCAATGGCCAAAGCTCTTGAAAGTCTTAATTGAGCCATGTGTGCACTAGGGATGTAAAAATCTTAATTAATAAGTTAACCTGTTAAATGTTAGGTTAACATAACATTTAACTGTCTCAGAGGGGTTAACCCATGTTAGTCTGTAACTTTAAAAAAAAAAACACCCAAGTAGTCCTACAGCACCTTAAAGACTAACAAAAAAAAAAATGTAAACCCTCATATAAGTGGGGAAAAAGAGTGGAGAAAAAAGGGGGAAGCTCCAAATTTGGAAGCTCCCCCTTTTTTCTCCACTCATCTGAGGAAGTGGGTTTTGCCCACAAAAGCTCAAACTACTATATAAATATACATATACGCATACATGTTTTATTAGTCTCTAAGGTGCTACAGGACTACTCATTTTTCTAATGTTTAACTGGTTATCTGACTAGGCTGGGATCCTGGCCCAGCCCCAGGGCTGCTGCCACCAGCGGCAGCAGGAGCTCCCATATGGACCTCAATGATTTGCACAGTACATCTTGAAAGCCGAAAACCACAGAAGCTAAATAATGTCTAAGGATTTTTATGATCAACAGTTTTTGTGTCTAGTGTCAAAGACTCATGGATAAACAAAGTAAAATTAAAAGAGATTAGCGACTTCAAGATTTTGCAGAAATGAAGTTATCAGCCTTAGTCAAATAATCCAGACCAGTCAAGCATAATTAGTTGTGAAACAGCAACCAAGTTCTTCTTTTGGCTGCTGAATATTCAAGCACACTGGATACCAAATTAAGGCCTGAACTTATAGGTTCAAAGCACAGTAGATCAAAGCTTTAGTACCGTACATGGCAACTGGATACACACACATCTTTAGTGCACAACAGGCTACTGTAAGGTAGATTTACACCTCACTTTGCTTCAAAATAAATGTGTAGATGAGCTCTCTGGCCCTTAAGTGTGTAAATCACTTCTGAAAATGGGACTTTGGTACTTCTGAAAATTTTATCAACTATCCTCATTTTACAGATGGTAGGATCTGTAGATATTAGGCAAGTAATTGAAGGTCTCACAGCAAGTTAATGGTAGAGTCAGGAATGCAACTAACAACTTTTAAATCTCAGTACTGTGTCCTCCACCGTGCATTTTCCCACAGGACATTATTTTTTAGTAAGATAGCCTCAGAAACAGCTGACAGAAGTCTCAGAAATATCCACTGCATTGCAAAACTTTGCTAAGAAAAACGTATTTCACTACAATTAAACTGAAGAACTGCTTCTTACCTTGGGAAGTCCCACCCCAAACAAGGGAAATTTCCCTTGAGACACAAATGGAGAAAGGGTCATTTGATTCAAAGTGCCACTTGGTTAAAAGCAACTGTGTTCGAAGAGAAAAATTATTGTACTTACACAGCCCTGATCAGACGGGTTTTTCCCCATTTCTGCTCAAAACTGAGCTGCCTGTCTCATTGGAACAATTTAGCCACTATGTTATCTATAACTCTAGAGCTCAGAACGCATCGCAAAGACGGATACCTCTCATCATCCTCACTTTACAGTTTGGGAAACAAAAGTGGAAACTTACCTAAGGTCAACTACAGGCCAATGAGAAAGCCAGGAACAGAACCTAGGTCTGTTGATTCCTAGGCCTGAGCACTATCTACAGGAGTGTAGTATCTCAGCACCTGGGAGACCTACAGAGAACTAAGGCAAAGCAACAGACAGGTATATTCTGCCTTTACAATGGCATAAGAGAACAAACTAGTGAAGAGTTATAAAAAGAGGGAGGGGTCTTATAGAGCATCATTAATCAGTGAACAGAAAGAGCAACATATTAAAGATCATTTCTCCTCATCTTTGTAGGGAGGAAGGAAAATATAAACAATGGATTAAGATAGTGTTTAAAATCACAGATTAAATTCAACCTAGACTGGTAAAACACAATACTTAAATAGATTTTTCAAAGATATTTTAACTCAGCCCAAAGAATGGACATATAGTAGAAAACAAAGAAATAAGAGTTGGGAAAATATCCAGAGGGATAGAAAATGCATGACTGTTCCTTACAAGATTACAGTGTATCAAGATCTGGGTAAATGCCAGCCAAATGCACAGCTCTGGAGACCCACAGTCTCCAATCAAGTTCAAAATAGTCCAAAACAAAAACAAAAACAATTCATATCCTTGTTGGCTCAAATGCAGTGGGAAGGAGGAGTAAAGTTTCCCAAAGAGAGGATAGTCTTTGAACTCCTGAACAAGTCTGTCAGGAATGCCTGATAGATAATGAACAGTGGCAACTCCAAAAAACAAGTATCAGAGGGGTAGCCGTGTTAGTCTGGATCTGCAAAAGTGACAAGGAGTCCTGTGGCACCTTATAGACCAACCAAAGTGTTGGAGCATAAGCTTTCGTGGGCAAAGACCCACTTCGTCAGATGCAAGCATCTGACGAAGTGGGTCTTTGCCCACGAAAGCTTATGCTCCAACACTTCGGTTGGTCTATAAGGTGCCACAGAACTCCTCGCCGCTTTTCCAAAAAACAAGACAGTTAACTCAGCAGCTTGATATGCAAAAATGCACATGAAGCTCAGCTCAGCAAAGAATCACATCTTAAAGCTCACCCAAGAGCCAAAATTAAAGCAAACATACTCGCTTCTCTTCACTGCCTTCAAGAATGAGGAAAAGGATAAAACCACCAAGAGTCAGGGCAGCTGGGGAGAGAGGGGGCAAGTCTAGAGACATCTGGCAAGTCTCTGCTAAAGCAAAGGTTCATGGGCAGCAGGTATCAGAGGTAGGGGAAGACAATGCTTACCAAACTGCCACACTTGGCCTGGCCTGGCCCACACTCTGCCTCCAGGGTCTCCACCTCACCTCTTCAGTACAGTCTCCTCCCCTCTCTTGGGACTGCCCAGGGTTTAGCTGCATCAAGGCTGGGGTCAGGGAGGCTGTGCCCTGCCCACCCACCCTCCCTCCCTGTGGTCCAGGCTCAAAGAAGCTGGGACTGAATGCTGCCCACTTGGGGGAGAGGGTTAAAGGTCCCCCCCCCCTTACAATGAGGGTGCTTGGCTTCCGTGGTAGGCCTTGAGCAGCAGGGGTGGGGGGCTTCCATTCCCCAGTCATACTTTTACCCACTCCCCATGCGAAAGTTTAAAGTACTTTGGAGACAGCACATCTGTGAAGTAACACATACTTGAGCTGTGGACAAAGCATTCCAGACAGAAGTAAACACAGCAGGGTGAAAGGAGGTGAGACAAAAAAATGACAAACAAGGAATACTAATTAAAACTAGGAAATTGACTGCGTGCTGTACATAAAATATACTTATTTGTGGAAACATGAGAAAACAGACAAAGAGGAATTCAGGAACGAACAACAAAGGCTAACCAAAATATCAGTTCCCTTGTCCCAGAGCACTCATTCTTCACAGCAACAGAGGCATGTCATCAAACAGCCATTAAGCCAACAAACGCTTACCAAAATCTGTTACTGCTCAATAACCAGTGCAGATTCCCTAATATACAGAATGTACATTAGACACTCATGGTTTTAACATGCTCTTCCAACCAGAGGGCTAGAGAACACGGTGCTAAGAATGCCTGAGCCTTCTCTGCAAATTGTTTTGCTCTGGCACCTGCTATGTCGTGCCACTTCTGGAGAAAACATGGGATGGTTTGCTAAAATAATCAACATACCTGAGTTCCTAGTACAAGGGTAGGGAACCTTTTTTGGACCTGGGGCTGCTGAGCTACAAAAAAATTAGTCAGGGCCACACACAAGTGAGAATAAAAGAAAAACAAATTCTTGCTGACGTAGCTCCCAACTGAGAAGGAGAAAGACACTCCTCACATTCCCCCAGCACACCAGAGCAGGGCCCAGGCTAGTAGATTTTGTGCGCTTCAGCCCCGTAGAGGAGTGGGGGGGAAAGAGGGAGTGATTGAGGGGCTGGAGCACCAGTGTGGGTCCCCCAATGCTGGGGGGGAGCCCTGAGCCTCAGAGAACGGATCCAGGCAAGCTGGGGGCTACATCCGGCATCCTGGCCTTAGGTCCCTCACCCCTATCCTAGTGAGTTAATGGGCCCTTGGCCATAGAGAAGAATTTATGGAAGGTAAATATAACAGTATACATTGAGCATGATTCTTATTCTTTATACTACATCAACAGTGTACAAGAGCCTTAAATATTACACCAATTTAAGCGCCTTAGTATAAATGACAATTAGGTACAGAGTCAACAATTTCCCTGCTGTGCTACTACACAGTAGTGTTTTTCCTATGGTGCTGGTAACAGTGTGTATCAGCTTCTAAGAGCTCCTAGAACTGCAGGGTAAAGCACTAGGATAGTCAAATTCATTCCTGATGTAACTCTGTTCAAATTCAATGGAATTACAGCAAAAAATAATTTGGCCCATTGTGTGCTTGGAATAGCTTACCTACTGTACTGGCTGTGTACATTTATGGTGCTCTGTTAAAAATAAAAACACAACCAAGAGAGTGCTTATTAAAACTCTGCAGGATTCTCCCACATGGTGGGTTATAAAATAAGCAAGAAGACATAGGATCTCACAATAGTCTCGCAATTGGAAACACTACTAGATCCAATCTATTCTCACCTATAAAGACTTACTTTTTTAGTACTGTGATTTACAGCGGCCCTCCCTCATTTTATGTATTTTTCCCATATACATGACAATTGTAGGTAACAGAATGACAACATTAACTCTGCTCAGAACAAATTGTGTATGAGGCTTTGTCTATACTGGAAATTCTATCCAATGTCAACTATCAGGCTGCAGCTCCTTGCGCAAATCCGAACTGTAAACTAGGAAAGCCACAACTTGCATCAGTGGAATTTACCTTGGTTTTAAGCACTCCAGCAACGCAAATGTCTACGCCCACAGTTTATACTGAGAGCAGCCACATGAAAGGAGGGGAAATCACCAGATAGACATAGACAAGGCCTGATTCTAAAGACATTCTCACTTGTTAATCCATTAGATCAGCCACCAACATCTCTAGGGTAATTCTGTCAAAGCCACTGGCATCTTCTCGTTGCCTTGGTCCTGGCAGAATCAGAAATGAGATTTACAACAGTCTCATTGAGTTGAACTTCATCAGAGAAGGGGGAAGGATGGGAAAAATCAATAACCCTTTCTCAGAGTAGAAAGCTGAACATAATTTGCTAAAAGAAAAGCCCATGTAAACCTTTGGCTGTGCACTTAAGACTTCTAAGATGATATGGTAGGTTCTAAAATAGAAAACCGCTTTCCATAGAAGTTTGGTCCTTTTCTATTTGACAGATTATTATTTTCTTCCCTGATCCTGCAAGAGATCTGTTTGTAGCAAGAAACCAGAATATCCACTGGCTCCCACTTGCCCAATAAGCTCCCTTGTTTCTAATAGAGAAGGGGTGGGGAACCTCAGGCCCAGGGCTGGATCTGGTTCCTGAGGCTCAGGGCTTCCCTCCCAGCACTGGGGAGCCCATGCTGGTGTTCCAGCTACCCCCTTCCTCCCCGCCGCTGGCCCATCACAGGGCTGGGGCACACAATCTGCTAGTCCCCCCCGCTCCTACACCCCCATGGTGTGCAAAGGGAATGTGGGGAGTGTCTCTCTCCTTCTCAATCAGGAGCCACATTAGTGAAGGTTTGTTTTGTATTATTATGATGATGATGCTTTTCACTTGTGTGCAGCCCCCAATTGATTTTTCTGTGGGGCAGCGGCCCCTGCCCCCAAAAAGGTTCCCCACACCTTTAATAGAGCTTGGAAATTAAGGGGACCTTGTGAAGGACAAAAGAAAAGGTAACCTCCTTTAGCAATGGTCTGAGATCCTCTTCTTGTACATGGTCAGAATCAAGTACAGGGGGTCCCTGCTATAAGTTGCCCTAGTGTACATCCATTCCACATAAAGTCATTGACGTTTGTGGGGTCTGATGCGTTATAAGTCTTCCCATGCCCCGCTATAAGTCGTGTCAAACACTCCCCCCAATTTACTTAAATGAAAGTCAGTCACAGGAAATAAATTCCCCACTTGAAGTTGTTTCGCTATAAGTCCAAGTTTTTTGGAAAGTATCTTAGACTTATAGCAAGGACCCCCTATAGTACAAAAAACTCATTCCTGGTCATAAACAGAACAGATGATTTGAACTATACACATACAATAGTCATAACTATGTTTCTTATCATCATAAATATTTATCAGGTATTATTAGTTTCTAAGTACCATCAACATACTTGGGCTGTACACCTCAGAAGACACGGTCCCTTGTCCCAGAGTTTACTATACAAGGGCCAGATTCTGACCCCTTTAACACCTTAATGGCTCATTCAGGCCATTTGTGTAGTAAGGTGCTACTCCATATAAGGGTATCAGAATACAGGCCCCAAAACAGGCAAACTATAGGTTACAGCAACAAAGACACACTACATGTAGCTAGGGATATAAGCGACTAGTCAAGTAGTTGATTACCCTAGTCACTACTTGACTAGTCGCTTCCCCTTCTATCAGAGGTAGCAAGGGTGGGAAACAGGAGCTGGTGCAGTGGGGGAGGGGGAGAAAAACGGGCACGAACTGGTAATCAGCTGTCCCAGCTCACGCCCAGTCCCAGACACCGGGCCTCTGCTTTTTAAATGTAGTAAGACTGCCAGGTCTCTTGATGAGCAGCTCTTACTACAGGTCCCATGAGGCTCTTACTACATTTAAAAGGCAGAGCTGCAGCAGGGGTAGCAACTGCCCCCCCCCCCAATCGAGTAGTCAATGGAAATTCCATCAACTACTCCATCAGCTGATTATCCACATTTTAACATCCTTAGATATAACATAAGCCGCCTCAGAGAGACTTCAGGGAAAAGACACCTCCTACATGGATAAAGCAGGAAATGTGCTCTGGAAATGTGCCTTATAAGAAGGCACCTGAATGAATCCGGTGGGTGTTTGAGTGGGGAAGTGAGAAAGAGTCCCTAACAGATGTGTCACTTTGATCCAGAATTCAAAATGATCTCCCTAGACCAGACGTACACTGGTCCGCTCCCCATCCTTACTAAGTTGGGAAATCTGACTGCAGTGTTAGCACTCTGTGCTATGTAAAGTCAGGCTTTCTTTAACACCAGATGTACAGCCCACAGCAAACATATCACCACCACCACCCCCTTTTATTTTTTACTCTCTTCTCTACCAGTATCTGCAAACCTGTGTCATACCTGTCACATACCTGTGTCATTACCTGTCACATAATAGGTTGCCTCCATGCACCTTCCTGCCCCTCCCCACCCAGTCAGGACAAGCTATTTTAAAAATTAAACTCTCAGGTACAGGGAGAAACATTCCCTCTGAAGAGAGTTTTAAAGGGCATGTGGGATGGGTGGCACCAGCTATGGAAAAGCAGCAGCAAGGAACGTGAGGATGGAGTTTAGAAGTGTGAAAAACAAACTCAACTGAATCAGGGCTGGGGGGTGGGAGAAGGCTATAAAACAAAGAACAGTGAGGACATAACTAGAGAAAGTGGGAGAGCAAAGAAGAGGAGACTGATGGATTTTCAAAGGACATTAACAATCAGTATGGATGGGTATTTGAAAATTTGGCTGTAAGTGTAACAGTGGGAGCTGCTGGTACTCTGTTGTTTTGGAAATCAGACAGCAATTACTGTGGCTGCTGACTGCTTAGCAAAATCTGGTCCCTGGCTCATTTGACACTAACCCCTAACATTTTAGGAGTAGTAGAAGAAAGAAAAGAAACTGCAATTGCATCAGACCTTACACTTTCAATTGACTAACAGATCCCATAACTATTGAACCTGTAAGGATCTAAGCACCCTCAACTAACAAAGATTTCCCTGGGACCTCAGGACTCTCAGTACCATTCAGATGCTGTTCAGCACACAAGTATGGCCACACTGGGCCAGATCAAACACCAAAGGTCCATTTAACCCAGTATCCGGTCTTCTGATATTGGCCAACACTAGGTGCCTCAGAGGGAATGAACAGAACAGGTACTCAGTATTCTCTCTAAGCTGTGTGGGTGATTAATCAGCCCCGCCTAGTCAGAGGCTCAGGGCTCAATGCAGGGACAGTGCAGGTAATCATTAATTGATCCATTCTGTCACCCATTCTTAGCTTTTGGCAAAAAGAGGCTAGGAACACCATCCTTGCCCCTCCTGACCAATAGCCATTGATGGACCTATCCTCCATGAATTTATGTAATTCTTTTTTGAACTCTGTTATAGTCTTGGCTTTCACAACATCCTCTAAAAGAGTAGGGATGTTGAATACTAGTTAATTGAATAGTAGATTAACCTCATGAATTCTAATTGATTACTGAACTATTCTGTAGTCCCCAGGGGGTGGGGCCAGCAGCTAGTGCTCTCCAGCCCCACTCCCAAGTAGCCCCCTGCCACTTTTTAGTGCTCCCTCTGTATCAGAGGCAGCAGCATGGGGTGCCAGGCAGGAGCCAGTCTAAAAACCAGCTCACAGACCAGCTGCTTCTCACCCTGTGCTGCTTGCTGCCTCTGATACATGCCTGCTAATAAATGTACTGCCCGGTGTGGGGGGGGGGGGAAGAGTAAGAGAGGGGGAATATGAGTAGTGACTACACTATTACATCCTGTGGCAAGGGCCCTTTTACCCAGGCCACCATTGAGCTGGTTTCTCGCTCCTAACCCCAGAGTTTGGAGTTTGCAGAAGGTCTCTGTGGTAGGGAGCCCAGCCACACCTCCTCAGACTCCCTCTCTAGCTGCCTCCACCTAATACTGTTGCAGATTGTTCTCTCAAACTTCTTTCTCTTGATCTCTCCACCATCTCCCTTCCGTCCTCTCTCACACCCAGCTTCCAACTGCTGAGGCTTTTAAAGGCTCTCAGTCAGCCAGCAGAGGAGTCAGCTGGCCCCAATCTGCCTGAGCCAGCTCCCTGCCGCTGCATCTAACTGGCCTGCAGCTCTCTGCTTCTACTTACAGGGGTTTTTACCCTTTTGGGCTGCCTTTTTCCCCTCTGTGCAGCAACTTCCTGGCCTGACCCTGCCACACACCCTAACAAAGAGTTCCACAGATTGACTGTGCATTATGTGAAGAAGTACTTCCTTTGTTTTAAACCTGCTACCTATTAATTTAGTTTAGTGAACTCTAATTCTTGTGTTATGAGAAGGAGCAAATAACGATTCCTTATATACTTTCTCCATCTGTGTCATGATTTTATAGACCTCCATCATACTCCTCTTATTCATCTCTTTAATCTCTTCTACTACAGAAGCTAGTCCATCCCCCTAATAATGTTTGTTGCCTTTTTTTGTACCTTTCCCAATTCTAATATGTCCTTTTTGAAATATGGTGACCATATTTTCATGCAGTATTCAAGATGTAAGTGTACCACAGACTTATATAAAGGCGATATATATAAATAAAATAAAATAAAATACAAGCACTTCACAGTATCAGCCCCTAAATGTCTCTGAGATAACACAGGCTTTGCAGTTTGGTTGGCAGATCACAAAACAAATATAAATGATGACAATCAAATATTATAATTTAATTTCTGAGCTATTATGTAATCGGTTTAATGAAATTAAGATGCATTTTGGTAAAATCCTGGTTAGCATCCATGTTGTTTACTTTATTTCCTGTCCATACAACAATTTAAATGGATTAAAAAAAAACCTTTGATGATATTATTCAAAATGTATAAATAAAAGTCAGACTTGTCAGGCCTTAAGTATAATGTATCTTTCACATAATCAGGTCTAATCACTCCCTCTGTTATTCAGAGGATCCACAAAAGTAGGTCCCACTAATACCAGAGACAGTAACCTCCTGATACATCAATGTAAGTGTAACCTCCAATTATATATTTCTCCTCTTACAGGTTCTCAGAAATCAACTGCTCTCCCACAAATGTTTGCTTCCTAACACATGAGAATTTTGTGACACTCTGTGTGAACATGAAAAATTACTATTTTTCATCTTTACATAGAGAACTTGAAATCAACCTAATCTTGTTAAGAATGTGTAAAAATTCCTGCACATTAAAAAATGCTGGGGATTTAACAAAAGCAAAGGAAAGAGTTAAGCATCAAGGCACTTTGTGCTGCAGAACCTAGTAACAAGGAAGATATTTAAAAATAAAGTGCCTCACCTACAGATAGTTACGCAGGTGTTTAACTTTAAGCATGAATAGCCTAATTGAATTAATTTAAGAGGACTATTCATGTAAGTAAAGTCAATCATTTGTCTAAGAGTTTGAGTAGTGGGGCATTATTACATAATACAAAAGTCACTGATCCAAGACAATTTTTAAGATATGCATGCAAAATAGACATAGGTCTCAATCCTGCAAGCAACACTGATTTTAGAGGGACTGCCCCATAGTAATTGGGCTATTCATCACCTCCTGCAGGATCAGAGCCAAAGTTCAGTGGAACACACTGAAAAGTGGTGTTCAACATACCACACAGCACTACATAAGACACCTTACATAAGCAAGGCTATCAGAATTACATTACTGAATTCCAGGAACATCACTGCTTCATGTCGACTAGGAGGCTTTCCACACAATGGACTGGAAACAAAACCTACTTCTGTTAGTAGGGGAACTCTACTAAGCAAAATGGACTTTGAATTGGGTTGTTTATGTATTACCATCTTAAAAAAGCACTTGGCTTTTTGCTGGTCCAGCAATATCCCATTTCCATCATAACCAGACAGCTATTTAGCTCCAATGCCAATGCAATGCCCCAAACTTTCTAAATGTCATCACTGTTATCACACATTTGCCCGTGAGGCACGGAAGTGTCTACAGAGGGGTCATAGAACCTCACCTTTGTTCCTTTTTTTGTTTCGTTATATATAGACAGAATGTTTTTCTTCATTATTTTATTTACATTCCAGGTGTATATTACTAAAAAAAAACCTTCTCATATTTTAGAAGAATGTGGACATTTTCGAGGAGAAAAAAAAAAAAAGATTCCTATAGGCTAGCTCTACATTCTTCTGTGTTTCTCTAGTAACTGTGCCATGACAGGATAGAACATGCTGGACAGAAACAGCTGCGATGTCTAGGACACAGATGCTACAGGGAAATGTTTGGATTTTAACTATATGTATTTTTCCTCCAACAACAAAAACAAGAACATCCAAGATCTGTAGGACTTTCCACCATCAAGCCTTTCATGGTATTTTTTTTAAATGAACCCAAAAGTGTTCTAATTTAATGATACACAAAGTAAGCAAAAAAGATCTAGTGTATTTCATTAGATGTGCTTGAGAGAACTTTTTGACAGCCATACGTTAGATTTCAAAATATAGCACTGTGCATTCACTTACAGGACTTCCCATATTTTTGTTACAGTAAATAGATTACACTCCTCATGAGCAAAACAGTTTAAAAACCTACCCTCACTAAACTTAAGTTTATACCCATAAACCAGTACCAGGATTAGAATACCTAAGCTTAGACAATTTGACTAGACAATTGCTTGACACAGACTACTGCAGTGATCCTTGGATTTTAACAGAAAGGGATTCAATGGAGCCTATGTTAACTAGTTCTCATGCTGCATTCACATAGCCATGCAAAACAGATTCCAGAAAATCTGCATTTCCCTAGGAGTGCACAGTTGTCACCATACTGCACATCATAGCTATTTGAACATCGATCATCTCATTACAAAAGCACTGGCTGGCTATGGCTTGAGCTAAAAGAGAAGTCCTATTATCTATAAGTAAGCTTGGAAGAATTAGACTTTTAATCAATAAATGTGGATTTTACCATACACAAACTGATGAAAAAAATATTTCCATCAATGATCACTGAAATTTGCTTACAGGCAGAAGAAAGAATATGGATTTACTTTTGTACATTTTGCCATATGTTGACAATTTGTTTTAATGGTTACAAAGCTTTAACTTTCTGAATCTCAACATCTGCTGTCATTATTCTCCCCCTGCCTCGATCCTCAATAATTTCCTGCAACTATGAGAACTTTAATTGATAAAAACAAAAAAAGCTTAAACACATAATTTTATATAATTGGGAAAATCTGAGTAGAAAAACATTGAAAAACATGCTTAGAAACATACAATATTATCCATATTAACTATAAAAAACAGAATTCTGCCAAGCCTATTTATCAGCAGTATAAAGCCAAAGTCATACAATTGATCAGGTCCAATTCCATCCAGTAGAGAGCATTAGTACCTACATACCGCAGCCAGTTCATGAAAAGCTTTCATGCATGCAACAGCTTTACAAAAAGAGAGAGAGAGAGAACCAACATACTTTATGCTAATACCACAACTACAACTAAAAATTCTTTGCCCTCTTTACCAACCATATAAAGTAGGCATGAAATAAGGCTACAAAATATTATCTCTACATTATCTTCAAGTCACCAAGGCCTGATGAAATGCATCCTAGAATACACAAGGAACTGATAGAGGAGGTATCTAAACTTTTAGCTATCATCTCTGAAAAGTCATGGAAGTCAGGAGAGATCCCAGAAAACTGGAAAAGGGCAAATACAGACTCTCCTCGAGTTACGAAAGAGTTATGGACCAAAAACTTGGGTGTAACTCGAAATGCTTGCAAGATGGACCCCATTGAGTTACACTGCGACCGCGCTGTTCGTAAGCGTGGGTCGTGTTCATAACTCGGGGACTGCCTTTACGACCGCTCAATGGGAGTTTTGGTCGTAAATTGATCGTTCGCAACTCGGAGACCAGCTGTATACTGCGCACCTATAAAAAAGGGAAATAAGAACAACCCAGGAAACTACAGACCAGTCAGTTTAATTTCTGGGCCATGGAAGATAATGAAGCAAGTTATTAAGGGATTAAGGTGATAGGGAACAGCCAGCATAGATTTGTAAAGAACAAATCATGTCAAACTAATCTGATAGCTTTCTTTGATAGGATATCAAGCCTTGTGAATCAGGGAGAAGCAGTAGATGTGGTATACCTAGGACTTTTGTAAAGCATTTGATATGGTCTCACATTACCTTCTTATCAATAAACTAGGGAAATACAGCCTAGATGGGGCTACTATAAGGTGGGTGCATAATAACTACTCTCTGAGAATGGTTAACAGTTCACAATCATGCTAGAAGGGCATAACAAATGGAGTTCTGCAGGAGTCTCCTTTGGGACCAGTTGCGTTCATATCTTCATCAACGATTTAGATGACGGCGTAGAGAGTACAATTATTAAGTCTGCAGATGATATCAAGCTGGGAGGGATTACAGGTGCTTGAAGGATAGGATCATGATTCAAAATGATCTGGACAAACTAGAGAAATGGTCTGAGGTAAATAGGATGAAATTTAATAAGGACAAATGCAAAGCACTCCACTTAGGAAGGAACACTCAGTTTTACACATAGAGAATGGGAAGTGACTATCTTTGAAGGAGTACTGCAGGAAGGGATTTAGGGGTTATAGTGGACTACAAACTAAATAGGAGTCAGTAGTGTGACACTGCTGCAGAAAGAGCAAACATGATTCTGGGATGAGTTAACAGGAGTGTTGTGAGCAAAACACAAGAAGTCATTCTTTTGCGCTACTCTGAGCGAATTAGGCCTCAGTTGGAGTACTGTGTCCTGTTCTGGGCACCACATTTCAAGAAAGATGTGAAAAATTGGAGAATGTCCAGAAAAAGAGCAACAAAAATGATTAAAGGTCTAGAAAACATGAGCTATGAGGGAAGACTGAAAGAACTGGGCTTGTTTAGTTTAGAAAAAAGAAGACTGAGAGGAGACATAATAGCAGTTTTCAGGTATCTAAAAGGATGTTACAAGGAAGAGTGAGAAAAATTGTTCTTCTTTGCCTCTAATGATAGGACAAGAAGCAATGGGCTTAAACTGAAGCAAGGGCGGTTTAGGTTGGACACTAGGAAAAACTTCCTAACTGTCAGGGTGGTTAAACACT
>JANRFK010003679.1:60659727-60678731 GCA_030068395.1 Apalone spinifera
CTTATCTACAGTGGAACTTTGCCCCAAATCCAGCAGTCAGTCGCCACCCACTAATTTGGCTCATTTTTACTTATGCCAACACTTAAGTGTCAACAAGGAAAGGCACAATTTGCACTGATGGAATTTATCTGGGGAGCAGGCAGGAATGAACTCACAAGGACCAATCATTGCTTTCCTTGTTGACATTCAGGGGTTTCAGTGTCTGAAATTCCCAGTGTAGACAAGACTTGAGTAATACTGTACAGATCCCCACATGGGCCAATTAAATCCTGCTTAAGCCCTCAAGTACCATTGACTTAAGTGGTACTTCAGTGATGTGTAAGCTCTCTCCACGGCAATGAATTTCTTCTATAGGTGACAGAACCTGATATTCCTGAAAACTTATTTTGTTGGCATGCCACGGTTTTCCTCTGTGGTTTCTTGTATCCTTTTTTAGGACCCTACAAGCTCACATCAATGCTATTTTCTCTTTTCTTAAGCTCAAAATGTCACTTGTGGGCATTTCTGGGTAAAGTAAATAACAGTCCCCTCTCCTGGGATATTTGGTGAGAACAGGGAACTACTTTTACAAACTGTTTTCGGATTCCATTGAGAAAAGAAAAGAAAAGTTTTTCTGAAGAATGTAAAGGAAATTTTGGGGTTGTGTGTGAAGATCAAGCCTGTCTTAGAACTCAATGAAGTCCTTCAGTTGATTTCAGTGGGCTTTAGATTAGCTACCATTGCCAATGACTCTTTCAAAATGATACAGCCATACTTTCATTTTGTTTTCTTTCTGGAGCAAATGCAGCCCAGGCAGAAGTGGACACAACTCCACTGACTGCAAGAATGTTGCAGCAATTTTACACCAGGTCTGGTCCTCTATTACGAGACAATCTAACTTCCACAAAAGCATTTTGCTCTAGCACATGTGATTTACATTATTCTCTCACCATAGGAACGTCAGTGCTTTCAAAGATAACTTACAAGCACATAAAGCCCTAGAAAATTAAGTTTGCCTTTTCCCCCCCTCCTGCGATCCATCAGCTTTCCTCCACGCTGCCACCACACTGACCTCAGCCTATTGTCTGGAGGAAACTTCTTTTCATGGAATGACAGGTAATTCATTCTCCATCATGACTCATTCCTGGGCATTTTGAAGAGCAGAGAGAGATCACCCCCAAACTCTAAAATGTGACAATGCACACTATGGAGAGTGTTAATGTAATGCAAATGACTATCCTCTCAGTGCTGGGCGAACTTGAACTGCAGCCTCAGAGGTGAATGGACAGGTCTTTTTCAACTAAACCCATGGACAGTTTGGATTTTTTTGTTGTTGTTGCTTGTAATGCTGATGGGGTCTGTTTCTGCAGCCCTTACTCATGGGATTAGTTTTTATTTGGGTAAGTAGTTCTGGCATCTGGCTGAGTCTACTAGCCCGAGGCTGATGATTGACATGACATTCAGAGTGGTTTGCTTTCATTATGTTTCTTACAGGCCTCAGTTAGGAACACACCTATAGTCCTATGAACTGAATAGTCCTGCAAGAGTAATTAGTCTTGCCTCTGTTTAATTGCCAGATGTACAATAAATGAATTGCCCCTGAGAAATATTTTCAAAGTACCCCCTTCCTCACACTGACACATCCAGCTGCTCAATTCTCTTAGTGGCACAGATGAATTTGATGCTGGGATATATTACTGGAGTTTTCATCCTGTAACAGTTGTACAGTGAAGTCTCTGTTAACCAGAAAACTTTATTAACCGGCCTTGCCCCCAGCCACAATACTGTCACATCTTCAGGTGCACAGGCCTGGCTTTACCATAATTGGCTTCATTTTTTATTTAAATAGTACTAATCATCTTTAACTCAAAATAGAAACGAGACACCAACTGCCTCTCACTACAAAATTACCAATATTAAAAACTTGAGTTTTACTATTATTGTCCATTGGTTTTTCCTAGGTTGATGGGACCCTTAGATAACTGGAACGCCCTAAGCTCCGAGCGTGCCGGATAACACAGATTTTTACTGTATATGAAACCTTTAAATTTGTGCTTGATTTGAGCGGTTTGTGTACGGTTAAAAACTTACTTGGACCCAAAGGTTGTCTCCAAAAACCAGAATTAGAGTCCACAATTGTTGGTTATCACGTCAACTCTGAAATTGTGTTGTCTCAAACTGCACAGCGGCATCTTTGTGAAGGGACAGCTGGGAACTTAAGTTTTTGTCCCTTCTGAACTGAGATTTTTGATCTCCATTCTCCCAAGCCTTTCCTTCTCCATCTCCCCCTCACCAGCATCCTCTAATTTTTCCCACTGCTAAGTGGAATTAATTTTGTTATTTGCACCAATACAGAGATTATGTGTGCGGTTAAGGGGTTCTGAGTGTGGAAAGGGGCTCAGGCATGGGGCAAAAGGTGGTGGTGCAAGGGTGTGAGGATTCTGGCTTAGGATGAAAGCTCTGGGTTAGGGCCACGGATGAGGGACTATGGGCTGGGACAGAGGATGAAGTGCAGGGGTGTGAGAGCTCCAGCTGGGGGTGCATGGTATAGGGTGGGGCTGGGTCGAGCTCTGGGGCTACTGCAAGGAGAAATGACTTCCCCCAAGTTCTCTCTCCTCACAGCAGCACCTGGGCTGCAGGAGAGGGGGAAGGGGTGGCACCTCTCCATGCCATGGCAGCTGGACTGGAGCTGGGGAAGGGTCACCCTGGCTGCCCCAGTGGGTCTAAGGCTAGGTTGGGGCTGGAAGTGGGGAGGCCCTTCCCTTCAGCTGTGGCAGGTCCCTAGAGCACCTATGTTGCCCTAACTAGGCAGCTGCATAGTTGCAGGGGACTTAGTACTTGGGTCCAATGTTCCCTCAAATCTTTTCCATCCAAGTGTGGATTTTTTCCATCCACATGCTGAATAAATGTTTTGATGTGCACCAACGCATGTGCAAATATGCACCAGCAGTAGAAACAAACAAACAAAAAATCTAGCGGTGGTTGATCTGCTAATCAGCAGGGTGGCATTTGAACCTCTCTTGAGCTGGCTGCACAAGTGCCAGCTCATGGGGAACACCGCTCAGATCCATAATCTGGGTGCCATCTTGGACATGGTCCTTTAATCACATGGCTAGCCCACATCCAAGTCCTGACTCCTGCCCCTTCAACCTGCATAACATTTCTCAGGTATTCTTGCCTATATGGACTGTCAAGGCTCTTGTTCTGGCCTTTGTCCTGTTGCCTTGAAACTTACCTCTGTTGTGATGTCCCAAAACCCACTTCTGTCTGGCACTGATAAAGCATATGGCAAACTGACTTCTATTTTTATGATACATTCTTTTTATGGTCCCTCATTCTCATAATCCCTCACCTCCATTTGTCTTGTTTCTCCTGACAACGTAGATTGTACTCTCTGGACTTAGATACAGTTATCTTTATTACTAGTCCTTCCGTGCCTAGCATGCCTGGGCCCTGATCCTTGATTGGAGTTCCTAGGCAGTACTGAAATACTAGTAATAAATAACAATGTGCCTATTTCCACCCTTAAAAGGAAAGCACTGAGGCCTCATGCTGTAATGTACCATCCGGAGGTGGGGGGCTTCATATTTTCAGTGGATGAATTAGCTGCTGGTTATTCCAAACAAGTCTGGGTGGCTCTGTATGGCACAGATGGGATCAGCTATATTTTTAGGTAGATAGAATGACATATCAGAAGTCTGGAGATCACGTCCCTGGTGGAATTGGCCAAATGGAGAATCTAGTTCTCTAGCCATTGAAATGTGAATTTTACACCACTCTTAGGAATACATTGATTGATCCACTGTCTAAAAACAAGTCTGGCCTGGCGGATAAAGAGAAGGTCATTTGGCATTATCAGTGCAGGAAGAACCCAGACTATTTTCAGCAAGCAATTTTGCACACAATGTACTTGAGCTCTTATACGAAGCCCAATCAGTGTGGCATCCATATATCTAAGAGCCAAATTATGCTATCAGTTTTGTACCTACCATTCACACTAATTCTAATGGTAGCAGAATTAATTCCTTAGCAAACGAAGGAGGAAGAAAAGCACACACTGTATCCAACATTACCTTAGGGCCAGTCCAGTTGCCTTACTCATCTGAGTTGTCCCAGTGAAAACTTGCTCAGGTGATTGAGATAAGCTAGCATTAGCTCTGAATTTGCCCCTTAAAATATGATTGGGCACTGATAAATTTGAACTGACACTTTCTTCCAAACTGTAGCAATTCCTGAAACCCCTTGCAGTGGATTTTTGAATTTTTATTGCAATGTAGACTAGTTTTCCCTGCTTTATGTACTATCCTGTGCATGGTGTACTGAAATTTTGCCTAAACCACAATATAGATACTGAGTGGTACAAGATGTAACTGACCCATCTTTCACTCTAACCTTCCGTGGGCTTCCATGGATCCAAATAACTAATTTCAGTTGATTCCCAGGGAGCACAAGCAACAGATGAAGTGGACTGAAGAGCCAACAGCAAAGGGGTTACAAGAGACATTTCTGGAGGCTTTACAATGCACAGCTAAATCATCTGGAACATTGATGAGGTTGTGTTCTGGGGAAAGTGTGTGGAAGGAATGGCTTATACCCCAGCAGTGGATAATCATTTCCTAATTTCCTAACCCACTTCTGATTTTGTCTGACCGCCCCACGTGATTAAATATCAAATGGCCTCTCGTGCCCCTATGTTTTGATATGGTAACTCTGGTTGCAGTTCCATGATGATTGAGACTGTGCCAACCCCATTAAACCAAATTTCCTTTAGGATTATAAAGGAAGCTGCTACAGTGATTAACCCAGCTCTTTTTATGTACAGTGCTACATCTGAAACCACACCCCTTAGACACACATGATCCCAGTGGTTTTAAAGGCATAACTCATACAAGTAAGAGCAACAGACCTGGACTTATATAGATTACAACAGAGTTTGAACAATGCTTCCTGACCCCCGAGGAAGAGAGAGAACTATTAAGATTTGTAAGTACTGTAAAAACAATGCTTTCATTTTCTAAATGTTTCCACAACTAACATTTAACTTTACCTTCAAAGCATTTACAACCTTTAAATAACTAATCCTCACAATAGCTTGAGGGGGTTGGAATTATTATTCTGCCCAATGTACAGATGGAGCAACTGAGGCAGGAAAGTGAAATGACATCACAGGTTAAAGAGGGAATCCGTATCAAGGGGGCACATTACTCTTTGGTGTTATTGCACTGAATGAGTGATGAATTTGGACCAAGGTATTTTTTTCCCCCACACTGACCTCTCATAAATGAGAATCCACATACAAGTCTTAACTGACTCACTCATCCTTTCAGTCCCTAATGTGAGGCATACTGGACTTTGTTGCTCTCTGAGGTAGCTAGCCATGATGAGAAGAAAAACAAAAGACAGCAGTTCTCTCAAAAGACACTGTACTTAAAAAATCCCAGCAATCCTCTGCTGTTAACATTATGGAGAAAACTGGATTGGTGTGTTAGCACTGGACAGTGTTTACAAACATCCCTTACTACACATGCTGCTTATGCTATTTGAAACCTGTTCAGGAGCTGTATTTGGTCTGTATTCAGGCTGATCAAACAAAAATCAAAATGGGTCACCCACCAGTTTGTGCTGATTGTCATTAGAAATCTGAAATCGGGCAAGTGAACTCCGCTACAAGGATTGTGAAAAACAAAAAAATAAAACCCCAAAACAGAAAAACCACCAAAATCTGTAGATTTTCCCTTCAATTGTATGCATACAGTTTAACGAATCCAGACTGTCTCATCTTGCTGTCCATGTGTGTTGTGGCAGGGTCTTATTGGTGGGTTTAAATGTGCACCTGCCATAAATTCATGTGAGAAGCATCTTCACCTGACAGTTTATCCATTAGTTCTATTTCATATTTCTGTACTGTAATTAGGAGATGTGAAAGTGTAACTGTTTACATGGCTAACCAATGAGTCTAGGCTCATCATCAGTTAACATGTATGGTTACACATGTCCCCCCCCCAACTCACGCTGCTGCCTCTGTATGAGAGGCAGCAGCGCAGTGGAGCAGGCAAGAGCCAGTGCACGCGGGGAGCCAGCTTTTACTCCAGTACCCCTCGTGTACTTTCTCCTACAGAGCACCTGCCCTCATGCGCTGCTGCCTCTATTAGAGGCAGCAGAGTTGGGGAGGACATGCAGAAGCCAGCGTGCACCAGCTCCCGCCTGTCTCCCCCCCCCATGTGTAAATGCTGATATCTTCAGCAGTTACAGGTTTACTTAATTAAATGCTTTTTAATATCCCTAACTGTGTTCATAGAGATCTCCCACTATGCTCAAAGTCCCTTTTATGCCAGACACTGTACACATGCAAAGAGAGTTCCTTCCCCCAAGAGCTTATCTATCTCCCGGCTCTGCATTTTTTTTTTTTTTGCAAGCTCATTTTATAAGGTTAATAGGAATTCAACAAAGAATCAACATCAAATCAATCAAAGAACAATTAAAAAGATTTCCAAAGGATAAAAGGCTTCAGGAAAATAATGGGGGCATGTTTCCTTAATTGTATCAATAGTTTAGGAATGAAATGTCTCATAGTAGAAGGCAGCACTAAGGGTCAGAGTCTGCTCTGGAGTTACTCCTGATTTACACCAATGTGAATGAGATCACAGTTTGGCTCCAAGTCTTTCTGGGGAGTTGGAGCTTTGCTTGGTTGGATAATATTTGAAAGGGAGCCAGTCCTTGAGACTGCTTGCCTCATGCTTTCCTTCCAAGTGTGTCAGGTGCTCCAGGACTCCTGTGTCTTGTATTTTGGTCATCAAAGTTTCAACATCCGTTATTCTTTTTATATTCAGTGGGATATTGAAGCCATCATGAGCTGGAAATTCAGTTCCCTCAATGTCTAATTCTTTAAGAAAGAGTGCAAGTATCTTTGGAAGAGAGTTATTGCTGAGATGCAAGAACTAAGAACGGGTATCCCCACCAGATATGCAGGAAGAAACCTGTCTCCCCACATTTTCATCAGCCTCTATCAATTTTTAAAAACCCTTTTAAAGTGCAAGCGTTATTTAAGCCATGTACTTGCCCTGTTGACTATACAGTGAGCAAGTAAGTGTGTGAATAAGGCAGTCATTCTTACTACCTCCCATTCCAATCAAAGGGAGCTATTCCTGAGTAAGCACTGAATCCAAAGTAAGAAAGCCCTTCTGGGTTTGGGCCAATAACAGCAGCACCCAATGCTCAGAGTACGTTTATGCAGAAAAGTTCTTTACCAAGGCAAATATCCCCATTCTACAGATGGGGAAATGGAGACCCAGATATGTCATGATTTTTATTTGTCACATAGCAGATGAGTCAGTGGCAGAGCTGTGAAAGGCACTGATGCTGCACCCATGAAACAATATTGGCACACAGGGCCCAGAGAGGCCAGAGGCAATGTTAGCTCTCATTTTTTCCATCCATGTGCAGAATAAATTTTGTTATGTGCACTAAGGCATGTGCAGATTAGAAACACATGCTTCTGGCTATGTGTACTTTGCTACTCAGCTGGGAGGCATTTGAATCTCTGCTAGGTGGCCACCCAAAGGCTCAGTTTATAGAGCACATTGGCCAGGGGCTGAGAAATCCTGCTTTCATTAATAGCACAAAGCAGGCCTGGGCCCAAGGAAGGCATCTGGACTCTTCTTTCACCTTCCTGGCCTAGTTACCATTATTGACTCACAAGCTCAGCCTTGGAAACAGAGAAGAGAGGGCGGGTGGGGGGAAGAGAGCTCTTAGGCACATTGTCAATATCTAAGCATGAGAAGGGGGGAAACAGTCCTTGGACACTGTGTCAATAACTAAATAGAGATGGTCTCAAAAAGAGCATGTGTTGCTGACAGACATCAAAGTGCTTCCATTGAAAGGAACTTACTTGCAAGAAAACAAAACCTTGAGATCAGCCTATGTCATTAGCTTCCAAATGGTTCAGCTTTGTTATTATGTAAATGACATATTGAAATACAAATTGGGCGCCTTACAGTGTAATTATTGCTGCCTATTAATTTCCTTCATTTCTTACCAGCATTTCCCGCTAAACCCCTCTTATCTAACACTGGTGAGGCTGCTTTGTTTGGCTTGTTTTCTTCCTTAGAGAGGAAAGAACAGCCGTGGGAAATAGAAACTTTTCATTAAATCTCGTATTTCAATCAAAAAATAATAAAACACCACATTTCACTGGCATCTTTCGTTTGAAAACAACAGTGGTTACTGACGCTCTCCTGCAGTACAGGAGATCAAAGCGCTTTACAAAGGAGGTCAGGCACATCAACATGTAACAGATGGGGACAATGAGGTGCAGAGAAAGGACTCGGCCACGCTCATCCAGTGACAGTGCTGGGAACCCAACCCAGAGCTCCTGAGGCCTAGTTCAATGTCAAATCCACTAGGCCATGCTGCCTCCCTGATTACGAAAATCACCAGTTCCTTTACTAGCGTTCACCTTCCTATATGCAATCCCACAAAACTTCCCACACTGATTTCACAGAATGGTTACGTGCTTTGCCTACAGTGTATGGGGAGATGTTCACCCCTGTGCAGAGGGGTACTTATACATCATGTAGGTCCTCAAAAGAATGCTTAAACATAGGCCTTGCTGGTCCCCTGCTCTGTGGCTGAATTTCATGCACAGGGAATGTGGCAGGTGCCCTGATCTGCAGTCCCCTGCATTTGCCACTAGACAACACTCCTTTCTCATTGGGTTTAACTAGCATTCCCCAGAGAGTGCCAGGCTGAGCGAGACATTATGAT
Organism: Apalone spinifera; assembly: GCA_030068395.1. Classification (NCBI taxonomy): domain Eukaryota; kingdom Metazoa; phylum Chordata; order Testudines; family Trionychidae; genus Apalone; species Apalone spinifera. The sequence continues at coordinate 60,668,470 of JANRFK010003679.1, forward strand.
TTTCTTAAGGGAGAGGGGTTTATTCTGTCTCCCATATGCTGCACTGTTACTAGTAAGTAAGAGGGAAGCATGAGGTAGGCCAAAAGCCAGTGCTGTTTCTGGCTAGAGGAGGCAACATTACTTAGTTGTTACTTATGGAAACTTCACACGACGCCTTTGAACAGCCAATACTACATAGGGAAGAAGAACCATGAGGACAGAACTTTATTATTCTTAACAAGAAGAACGGTGGAAAGATCTTCATTTCTTGACTGTAAGTTTGTAGGGCTCAGTTATTTAAACTGTATTTCAGGGATGTGTTTATGATCACAGCTTAGGGAAGACTACAGAGGGTGGATTGTTAACTTACCTTTGAAGCACACAGGAACTGCCAAACGATAGAACAAAGGGAATATTTAGAAAGATCAAAGCCTTCCCAGGTTTTTAGATATTGCTTTTAAGTTAATTTTGAAATGTAGCTCCTCCTTCACTGACCTGACCTGCTGCTGCTCCTCCTTATTTTGCGAGCAACACAGGAGGCCGTCCAGCTCAGCAAGGACCTACGTGGTGAGGCAAATTACACATCAGATGAAAGTGGGAAAGCATTGAAACACACACCAATATTAAACACAAAGTGGCTTCTGTCTCTCTAGATAACAGAGGCCTTTGAGGTTTCAAGGTGAAGAAGAAAGCAGTGAATTCAGAAACTGAGAACTCTCTCCGGTAGGGACTGTTTTATTTGTTCACCCAGCACAGTGGGGCTCTGATTCTGACTGGAGGACTCCAGATGCTCCAGGAATTCAAATAATACTGATAATATTGCTGAATAAGCCATCTCACTGAAGGTCAGGAAGTTAACATTAGGGGAATTCAGTTAATATACTGACCATAGACCCTGCAGTGAGATGATCCACAGTTACTGGTTATGAAGGACAAGGAAGAGACTAATTCATATCATATACAAGTGTTCTGTGCTTGGTGGGCCGTAAGTCTGGAAGCTTTTGTTTCTTTATGGAACAAAAACTGAACTCCACCCCAAAACTGACCCAACTCCAGGCTCAGAGCAGCGTCAGTAAGATAAAGGAAATACACAGGGTTACGTACCTGGTCTCTGGAAAACCCTGCTTCAATTTAACAAGTGTTTCTTGTGGCATCGGAGCAGAGAGTTCTGGCTGTGCTGCTCATTTGTCGGCTGTGTAGTTCAGATCTAAGGCTGCACTTCTCCTCCGTGTGCTGTGTTCTGAGCCAGGTTCTGGTTTAGCTCTGCAAGCTAGGAGACCTACATGGCTGAAACAGAGCACAGCAACTAGGGCTCACTTTAAAGGATAATGTCAAGTTAGACCCAGTTCTGGGTTCAGCAAAGGCCAATGCAGTAGTTCTCCATTCTGTCTCCCCAGCAGTGAATATATAGACTTTCCCCCAAGTACTGGGTGGAAGCAGTGGTGATTGTGAGGGGCTGCAGAGCGGAGATTCACTTCTTGCTCACTAGTGCCCGCTGTCACGTGGCCCATCTCTGGCTCCTTACTGTTTCAAAGACAACCGTGGACTAAGCTGTGGTAAAACACAATGAAGAAAACAAACTCCACATGAATATCCTCCCAACATCTTTCTTTAGCCAGGGAACTAGCCACACAGCAGGCAGCCCACCTCTGTCATTTTCACCAGGACTTACCTTGTAGGCAGGTGAATTGGATAACCTCGTACTTGGCTTTCCTCTCATTACACAAGTGGCATCTTCAGACCAAAGGAGATACAGTAGTTAGCAGAATCTACTAGGGAAAAACAAAGAAATAAAGCTTTGTAACAGCAAGATCAGGCCCATGGTACTTAACTGTGCCCTTAGCTATCCAAGCAGAAGTTATTTGTAGAGATGGGCAAAACAAGGGACAGTTCAGATACAAGCTTCATTCAATCAGAACCCACAAAGTTCAGCAGGGTTTGGATACTGTTTTGCTCACATCTGGTTACTTCAAATTATGGAGCTCATCATCGTGGTGAATCTCAAAGGGGCAGAGCCTCCTTACAGATCAAATGCTACTCTGGTTGATCTCTAGATATCCTGAAATCTTATAAATCCAGGCAGACCATCTAATGTCCATTACTAGAAGCTTACTGTGCCACCAAAGCTTTTGGTGAACACGTGTTCACCGGCCCTGAGCAGCATTCCTTGCTAAGTAAGAGTTGTAATCTGTTCTCTTCCATCCTAGTAATATGCCTGTACCAAGACAGCCACTGAGACAGAACTAGGGCTGATGGAGATGGTTGGTGGGTTTGGCTATAAAAATCCTCATTTCTGATCTTGTCCTGCCACTTGATATGAAGCAGCAGAAGAAGATGACAAAAAACAAACAAACAATCTGATGTTCCTCACCTTCCTCAAATGCCCATTTTTCACTGCTCTGTGATAGCATGGATCTAGAGATAGATCTGGATAGCATGGATATAGAGATAGCAGGCTTGACATCTCCTCTGAGGCCAATGTACATGAAACATGGTGTGTCATAGTATGTTATTAGTAAAGAGATTGCATTATTATTGACATATAAATAAGATACATTCCAGTGACATGTAGCATCTTTTCTTCCAAGGATCTCAGAGGACTTCATAGTGCATTAAGTCTGACCACAGACACTGCAGTAGGCAAATGTCATCCTCATGTGACAGATGGAGATTCAGTGTCCAGTGTTTTGGCCACTCTGCATCAGCTTTGCTGGGATAATATGAGTGTACATTGGGAGGCAGAAATATCTTCTTGGGATATACCCTGAGGCTTTGTCTACACTGCGAGTTTTTGCTGCAGAAAATATGCTGAGGGACTCATTAGCATAAGTTGTGATAATCATTAGCATATTTTCTGCTGTTTCTTTTTGCGCAAGGGGTTTTTGCGCAAAAAGAAGCAGTGTAGCTGCTTCCATTTTGCGCAAAAACCCCGTTTTGCAGAAGATCCTTTTGCATCTCCGGCAAAAACCCCTTGCGCAAGAAGAAATGGCAGAAAATATGCTAATGAGCCCCTCATTAGCGTATTTTCTGCAGCAAAAACTTGCAGTGTAGACAAAGCCTGGGTATAGAGCCCTCTCCAGAAGACGTGGGGGGAGATGTTCTGAAAGTAGCTATGGGTATTATATGAGAACTTGGTAGCAGAATTGGACAAGTAACTGAAAACGTTTTCCATGCCTATTGGCTTGAATGAAAAACAGATTTCACACTAGATACATTTGTGCCCCATTTTTGCATTCATTTTCTGTAACTCTCAGAGCAAAGGAATTTGCAGGGATGAAACGTACATGGAGGTGGTGGATTTTAAGTAACTATCCACAGAAAATGAATGTTGAATATATTAAGGAATCTGAGCACCAAGGAACCCATAGGTCATGCACATCCACCATTGCTTGTAATCATACACTGGACACTCACTACCACCTGCTTATGAACACACTCTGGAACAGGGGATAGTCACTCGCATTCACTGACAAATCACTGCCAATGACATCAATTTGAGAAAATCAGCAGCTGATTATGGACAATTTGTAAACAGAAAGAATTGGAATACATCATATGGTAAGAATTATTCACTGTTTGATAGCACATGTAATTTTCTATGCATATCTAGAGCACTTTCATTGAAGACTTGCAAAATACTTTATAAACACTAATGCATTAAGCCACCCAAGCCCCTATGGTAGAGATGGATTTAAGTGGTTCCCCCTGATTTACAGACTGGTAAACTGAGATGCAGAGAAGTGACTTGGCTAAGGCCAGACAGAAAATCAGTGGCGGAGACAGAAATAAGCCTTAGGAATCCTTTTGCCCTGTTCTTACTTCAGCCACTATAGCACACATTCTAGCCTTGTTTCATTGTGACAACATGCTCACAAGCCGGAATAGCAGTGGTGAGCACCTCTGACTTCTGGCCACATGCCCCTTTCCAGAATGGACAAGAGGTGCCTGTTCCTCACCTTATGGCAGGAAATCGTTGGCTTTGAATCAGCATGTGGGCTTCAGCCTTAAGGAGCATGGTAGGGGAGCCCAGGCCCTCCCTTTCCACCAAGTTTTAGCCCAGGGCCCTGTGGAAAGCAATTATCAGTCAGGTCCTCCAATCCAGGCAGCAAGTCCAAGTCACTTCCCTGGGTTACTTCCTTCCTTCAGGTTGGGCCGTGGCCAAATAAGCAGTCTCTCAATACCAATAAAAAAGTTGAAAGGAGCAGAGTCTCAAAACGGATGGTGGCTGAGAGATGGCACTGCCTGTAGGCCATAGCCACTCTCTAGTTCCCCCTCAAGCTCTTATCTGTCTGGCTTCTTGGAGGATTCCTCTTTCCTGCACCCTGTCCATTCTTCTTTGCCTGGTCTTCTGAGATCCCTTTTAACCTGCTCTTCCAGTGGGAGCTTGCCTTTTTGCCCCTCTGGGCCCAGGGTGGTCTTTGTAAACCCCATCATGCTTGTTACCTGTATACATGATCTTTACAAATGAACATGACTAAATTAGTCTGGCTCATCAGCATCCAGTCTAAACAATGCCATTTAGAAATGCTCAGATTCACCCTGTGCCAAGCCAGCCTGCAGGACTACACGACTCCAATCCTTCTACATTGTCAAGCACCAGTAAAATACTCAACACTATGAGAACCTAAAGGGGGAGCGTTCCTACCTCAAAGGGTGGGGGGCGGGGGGCTCTAACTAAAGAGGAGGGGCTATGATCATAGACTAGAACAGCAGTTGTAACCCCCTTCCCTGTCACACGCTGCATGCTGTATAGCAAATTTCACCTTCCCAGACCTGGCTCCCATCATACAATTAGCTGGGCTGTAGGCAGGTCAAGTCAGTTTTACCCAAGATATTACAAGTAAGAGCCAGATAATTAAAAATTAATCTCTTCTTGAAGTGTGAAGTGCCATGTAGTATAAAATGCTTTCAGGGCACAGGTTTGTACATACTCACTTTATATAAGTAACAAGGTAGAATCATCCAATATTGTAATAGCGATAAATATGGATGCTAAGGTAACTGGATGGATTTTAATATTCCTTAAATATTTACACATTCTAAGTTGTTAGTCAGTTTCACTTTAAATAATTCTAGATACCAAAACCAAAGCAAGCCTTAAAACAAATCAGATGCAAGGTGTTTTGCTAATGAAATTCACTGACAAGTCATCTGGTTTAAAACAGCTGTCTGAATATTTTAAGGATCATCTATAAAGGGACATAATTCTATTAGCAGGATAATTGCAGATATTTAGCTTTCACATAGCACTTTCCATCCCAGATAGCTACCGGTAAGTGGTTCATAAATGAAGCATAAGTATAGTGTATTCCCATTGTACAGAGAAGAAAACAGATGCACACAAAGGGAAGCTGACTTGGCCAATGTCACATGGCTGGTCAGTGGCAGAGCCAGGAATAAAGTCCAGGTCTCTCGGGGCTTGTCTACACCAGGAAGTGGGGGAGGCAGAGATCAATCTATGCTGTATAACTACAGCTTCGTGACTAATGTAGATGAAGTCAACATACTAACTGTGGCATCTCTGCATCAGAGTGTCAACAGGAGACACTCTTCCATTGATCCCTTTGTACTTCTAATTGAGGTAGAGTACCAGAATTGACAGGAGAGCGATCAGCAGTCACTTTATCATGTCTGAACTAGACACAATAAATTGATCCCTGCTGAATCAATCCTTGCTCCCATCAGTTTGGCCCATAGTGTAGACCTATCCTTAGGATACATCCACGCAACAATTAAAGACCCACTGCACTGAGTCTCAGGGTATGTCTATGCTGGAATAAAAGGCCTATGTCAGAGCTGGCCAGGATCAGCTGACTCAGGCTCCTGAGGTTCAAGCTGTCGGGCTAAAAACTGCTGTGGAGACATACCAGCTCAGGCTGGAACCCCAGTCTGGGATCTTCCTGCCTCATAGGGCCTCAGAGACTGAGCCCGAACATCTGCACAGGAATTTTACAGCCCTGTGACTCAAGGCCCGTGAGCCCCACTCAGCTGATCCAGACCAGCTATGGTTGTTTAATGACTGTGTAGATGTATCCCTAACATGCAGATCAGCTGGCTGGGGCTTGTGAGGCTTGACCTGCAGGAAACATACAGGTTTAGGCTAGACTGCAGAATCTGCAGCCCTGCAGTCTGAGCCCCAGAAACCACAATCAACTGATCCGGGCTCACATTTGGTGCTGTGGGTCTTTGATTGCTGTGTGGATGTATCCTTTCTCTTCCAATCCAGTGCCCCCAAATCGTCTAGATTCCCTAGACTATTTTGCACTACAGGCTAACACTTTCAGGGATCCAAGTATTAATGTCACACACACATGGTAAAATCCACCCCTCATTCACTAATATATTAACACACACAACCCCTGACACAAATAGTGAATTTAGGTAAATCTTTATGAAAATCCTGTAAGGCTCATGTGCGCTCTCTACTAGTACTGCTCAGCAGCTACTTACTAAACCCTGTTCCCACAGATAGGGTGATGTTACCAAATGATGTTTGAACACAAACAGGGAGGAAGTAAATAAAGAAAAAAGGCCACTTTTGTCTCAGGCTGTTCTAGAAGGACAGGAAATCAAGGCTTGCCAACATGGAAAAAGACAAAGCCAGCGGGGAAATAGGGTTTATTTTTAAGCCTTACTGGGAGTCATTGCAAACAATGGAGAGCAGGAAAAAAAATTCTAACAAACCATAAACGATGGAAAATGTGATAAGAATCTGTCCTGTGCTCTGGCTTCCGTTCATGGGTTTGCTTACAAGAGTTCTTACAGTGAATGGCTTATGTTAAACAACTGTCTAGCCCTGTACCTGGGTTCCTGCGCTTACGACCTCATCGTATCGGTCTCAGGACTGACATGTCCTCCTTTACTATGGTATTGAAGCCTCCTCCAATGATTAGTGGGTTTTGTCTTCATAACCTCCCTGTGAGGTAGAGCAGGGCCATTAGCTCCGTTGAACACATAAGGGAATGGAAGCCCAGAGAGACTAAGTGACATAATCAAAGTCACACAAGAAGTCTGTGACTGAGGAAGATCACCCGAGTCCTGGTGCATTGCTTTTGTCACAAAACCATGCGCCCTCCCCTAATGCCAACCAATAACAAGGAAAACTCCTACGGACTGAGTGAAGATGGCTCTTCTCCCATATATAACACAACCAAGTGTCTGAAAGGCAAGCGTCTTAGAGGAACAGGCAGCCGGGATCTCAGAACAAGGAAAATTACCTCTTGATCCAGTAGATATAGTATACTTAGATTTACAGAAAGCCTTTGACAAGGTCCCTCACTAAAGGATCTTGTGTAAATTACATTGTCATGGAATGAGAGGGAAGGTCCTTTCTTGGATTGAGAACTGGTTAAAAGACAGGAAACAAAGAGTAGGAATAAATGGTAAATTTTCAGAATGGAGAGGGGTAACTAGTGGTGTCCCCCAAGGGTCAGTCCTGGGACCAATCCTGTTCAACTTATTCATAAATGATCTGGAGAAAGGGGTAAGCAGTGAGGTAGTAAAGTTTGTGGATGATACTAAACTCTTTAAGATAGTCAAGACAGAAGCAGACTGGGAAGATCTTCAAAAAGATTTCACCAAACTGAGTGACTGGGCAACAAAATGGCAAATGAAATTTAATGTGGATAAGTGTAAAGTAATGCACGTTGGAAAAAATAACCCCAACTATACGTACAGTATGATGGGAGCTAATTTGGCTACGACAAATCAGGAAAGAGATCTTGGAGTTATCATGGATAGTTCTCTGAAAACTTCTACACAGTGTGCAGCGGCGATCAAAAAGGCAAATAGGATGCTAGGAATTATTAAGAAAGGGATAGAAAATAAGACACAGAATATCTTACTGCCCCTGTATAAAACTATGGTACGCTCACATCTTGAATACTGTGTACAGATGTGGTCTCCTCACCTCAAAAAAGAAATTGTGGCCTTGGAAAGGGTTCAGAAGAGGGCAACTAAAATGATTAGGGGTTTGGAACGGGTCCCATATGAAGAGAGGTTAAAGCGACTGGGACTTTTCAGTTTAGAAAAGAGGACACTGAGGGGGGATATGATAGAGGTCTACACAATCATGAGTGATGTGGAGAGGGTGAATAAAGAAAAGTTATTTATTAGTTTCCATAATAGAAGAACTAGAGGACACTAAATGAAATTAATGGGTAGCAGGTTTAAAACTAATAAAAAAAAGTTGTTCTTCACACAGCGCATAGTCAACCTGTGGAACTCCTATAGGCTAGGACTATAACAGAGTTTAAAGAGAAGCTAGATAATTTCATGGAGGTTAGGTCCATAAAAGGCTATTAGCCAGGAGATAGAGGCCAGGGACACCATTTCTGTTTGTCAGAGGCTGGAGAAGGATGGCAGGAGATAAATCGCTTGATCATTGTCTTCAGTTCACCCCCTCTGGGGCACCTGGTGCTGGCCACTGTCGGCAGACAGGATACTGGGCTAGATGGACCTTTGGTCTGACCCACTACGGCCATTCTTATGTTCTTAATGAAATTACGAAATAGTCCAGCTGTAACAGTAGTGAGGCCTAGAAGAGTTACTTTACTGAATCATAACATCTGAGCAAGGAACCACTTACTAGCCAAGTACCGACTGCCCAAGACTAGAACCAAGCTGAGCTGGAGTATTTCAGGAATAACTAGATCGCAAATATTTTATAGAGCTGGATAAAACTTTGATGGGGGTTGAGTTAAAATCCTATGGAGACTGATAAGTATGCACTTCCCCCTTAGTCAACATAACTGTAAGCATAACCCCCAATCCAAGCCAAAAGGTGCGTCTGAACCTGCCCAGGAACTTTTGGCTGGGTATTATTTTGGGTAGGCAGGTGTGGGAAGAGAGATCGCACAACTGAGCCGGAGGGGAGAGGGAGAGGAGAAAAGCCAAGCTGGATCCTGTGAGCACAGCATGACCCTAAAAAAAAACTAGAGAGCTTTTGGGGTCTGCTTTTGGCTAAAGAGGCTTGCGGGCTGGTAAGCTAAAAAATTGCTCCTTTTGTTCTTGGTTTCTTCTGTGTTTGGAGACATAGGAGTTCGGAGACATATGTTTCTTGGAAATAAACAAGATTATCTAAGAAAATACCACACAATCAATTTCTACTCTCAACTGGTACATCCCCACGGTCCTGAACTTTGATGAACTGGTCAAGTTGAAAACAGGCAACATTATCGTGTATATGAGAAGATTTCCAAGCACTTTACAATGAAGGGCTGTATCATTCTCTCTACGTTACAGATGGGGAAACTGAGGCATATAACAAAGGAGCGACTCGCCCAAAATCAGCCAGCTAGCCAGTGGAATAGAGCCCAGGTTTCCTGAGTCTCAGCAGTTCAGTGTGCTATCCACTAGGTCACAGATGCTATTAAACTGGTTGTACTATTCACAAGACACTTAAACCTAAGGCTTTATTCATACACACTATAGTGTCATTATGACACAGGTGACTCTCAGCTTAGCATCTCAAAACACCCTGCAGTCTTATTACTTCTCAGTTCCTGTCCTTGTCAGGGGCCAGGATGATAGCGAACTGGCATGGGTCAGATGGAAGTGATACCCACTTGTCTTTTGGTAAGTGCTGCTATCTTACAGCGGGTTAAAGTTCTTTTGTCACAAGGAGTTAAAGCAGGACATTCTTTCCATCCCTGGGGTCTACGGCTGGTAGAAGTGGCTGGAGTTACGCTGACTTCCATGGCAATTTGCTAACTTATGCAAGCTGAGCAGTTGGCCTGTAGAATCCAAGGATGCTTACTGGAAGTGAGAAATTGACCAAAGTCATGCTATTTCCTTGTGTTTCAAGGAACACCCAAGTTAATTTCAAGCATTTAGCCACTTATTGGCACATTGCTACAATAATGAGAAAGGTTTATACATGGATTCTTGATGCAAATTGCGGGACACTGATGGAAATCTCTGACAGCAGTTCTTATTGTAAGAGCTGCTAACACTGGTCTACAATTTTTTAGAAGTCGTCTGCTTCAGAGATAAAATGTGCTATTTATTATGTATTTTGATGTGCTGAATTCAAATATGACAATTAAAACAACTGATTGGCTACTGTTTCCAAGATATTTAACTTTTTACATTTTACGTCTATGTATATTGTGTAGATAGAGTTTTAATCATAAATTGTAAACCTAGGTCTTTTCATGTGTTTATGGTTGCTTTACATGATAATATTTCACCTGTCCTGTTTATATAACCCTTTTGCTGATTTTTAAAGTGTTACATAAATAAAATGTATTATGAAACAAAAGGCAAAAAACTATTATGTACAT
>JANRFK010003679.1:60680636-60693326 GCA_030068395.1 Apalone spinifera
GGGGCTGGACTTGATGACCTTCTGAGGTCTCTTCCAGCTCTATGATTCTATGGCATTGTTTGTTTCCAGGAGTGAAAGTTACAGATTTCTTACAGGTACTGCCCTATGGATGCAGCCCTTCAAATCTACAGATAGCTACTTTATATCCACAGATCTCTGCAGCACATTTTGGGGGCTTTACCTATGGCAACCCCCTTGTGCAGGGGTGGTGGAGGTTAAGGGCAGGGGTCTGTGGGACTCGCCATACAACGGTATCTGTAAGAAATTGAAGTGTGGCATGGAGGGCAGAGGACTCAGGGCGAAGGGTTGGGGTTAGAACAGGTGGATTTAGAGCAGGGGGTTAGTGTGTGGGGAGGCTCGGGGCAGAGGGTTGGGGGAGCTTGGGGTAGGAGTGTGACTACCATGCTGCCTGGCTGCCAGATCCCTAGGCACAGCAACTATGCTGCCCAGCTGCTTGAGCAGTGTAGCTGTAGCCTGGGTGTGCTGTGGCCGCACCACTCAAGGGCTGTGGGTACTGGCTTGAGCCCACTGGGATTGGGGCCTCGCCCCCTGCCCCCAGCTATCGAGCATGGGGGATCGGGACCAGGGGTGCTGGAACAATTTTTATGGGGTGGGACTGACGGCTATTGAACCAAACTGTAAATCCTGGATATGACAGAAACCACTTTCAAGCCAGGGGGTGCTGCAACAGCCTCTGCACCCTAGTTTCCTGCGCCTATGTCAAGGGCTGCAGGGGGGCAGGGGCATGGTTTGGGCTCCTGTGGAGGAAGAGCGCAGAAGGGGAGGGTTAGGCTACCAATACCCAGCACCAGCAAGAGAAGCTTACCTGTGTATGATGGCTGGTAGCATCCAGAGCCCCGCCCCCAGGTGGCCACTCTTACTGGTGCGCTGCTCTGGAGCGCTTCAGCTTACTTTCGCCTTTGCCTGTTTCCTACTTGGCACAGCATAACTTGGGATCGGGAAGAGGTTTGAGGAAGTCCATGAAGCTTTGAATCTCTTTGATCTGTCTATTTCATTTTTTTAAGTAAACTATCAAAGAGGCAATCTAGTCAGCGCTCTGGGGGCTTTGTCAATCTTTTAGTAATACGCCAATAAGCAGAATTGACAATTAGCCTAGATCAAATCATTGAGTGTGTAAGCACAATATGTACTGTGCACAAGCATTTGTGCAAGGAGAAACAACGGCTACTAAAATGGTCACAGATAGCAAACACAAGAGGGCACAAACTGGGCCCACATGAATTGGATGGATGAGGCCTTAAGGGCAGGGAACCCAAGCACAATGCTAGACAGTTCTTTAATGAACCCCCAAAGACGAGCTTTTCTTTTTGCAGTCGTCCCCCAATTCCAAACCCTGCAGTGGAGGAAAAATTTTAAAAAGCCACTTTTTTTCCCTCTGACATTTTAGAAGGAAAATATAAAGCCGTTTCAGTTAGTAATATATAAACACCCCACCAAGCTACACTTCTCTGCTGGAGAGCTACAAGCTTCCATCAACTGGCTGGCCAAATGGTGCCTCACCCTGACGGCCTCAATCCTACCACATTTACTCATGTGAACAGTTCTATGCTGTTTTGCAGGTGAACATGGACAGCCTCTCTCCAGCCAGGAAAGCGCTGAAGCATGCACTTACCAATATGCTCAAATCTCACTGAAGTCAACGGGACTTAAGCATATGCTTAACCTGAACTATGTTCTTAAGTGTTCTGCAGAATAGCAATGGACTTGTGCATTTGCTTAAATGCTTTGTTGAATTAGCACTCACGCAGGGCCCTGGTTTAGCAAAGTACTTAAGTATGCATTTAACTATAAGCACCTGAATAGTGTCATTGACTTTGGTCAGGCTAAAAAAATGCTTTATCTTGAACACATGCTTAAATATGTTGCTGATCTGAGCACAAGTGAGGAAAAGTTGTAATACCAGGTTGCATTCCTCCAGGACATCAATTTTTTTTTAAAAAAAAAGACAACACAGAAAATTTTAATTAAAAAAAAAATCTTGTGAAAAAACAAAACTTTTTAACAAAAGTAACAACTGATGGAGATGAGAAACCTGATTGAAATAAAGTGACATGGGAGCTGTGAAAAGAAGAAGTTACTCACACCGTGAAGTAACGATAGTTCTTCGAGATGTGTCCCCGTGGGTGCTCCACAATCCGCCCTCTTCCCCGTTCCAGAATTGTTTTCTTTTTCAGATGAGTCTCTAAGGTGAGAGGAACTGAGCGGTTGCCGGACCGCGTGCGGCTGATCAAAGGCGTGAAAGGCGCTGCACATGTGCGGTCCGGGGGAGCACAGCTATGACAGCTCTCTGAGCCGCGGTGCCAGGACAGGGCCTGACACCAAGAGTGGAGCACCCACGGGGACCACTCGAAGAAGAACCCTCTTACTGAGAATTCTAGAAGATACAAATAATACCCCAATTTTATTATTCTTTTTAAATAACTGCTCCAATAATTGTAACCAAGTAAATGCAAACAGTTCACAAAATTAACTGGGCTGTCAAAGGTAGTTCATACAGACAGAAAATAGATGCAACACAACAGAGGAGTAATGGGATAAAAGATGTCAAGAAATTGACCTGGTCTCTGTCTCCCTGGAAAGCGTGTGGGATTGTTATAGCCAAGGTCCTCAGTCTATGCAGCTGGTTGGCCAGTAGGAATGTCCAGTATAGTTGCTGAAGACAGACAAAGACTAAAGGGCTCAACTACTTACAACTTGGGTTTTACCACAAAAACTCATGACAGAATATATTTGTTAGTCTCTAGGGTGGCACAGAACTGATCGTTTTTAAAGTTACAGACTATCACAGCAACCCCTTTGAGACTAGCTACAACTTTGACAGCCTTTTGGTTAATAAAGAGAGCTAAGTAGTATTGTAATTCCCTCCGGGCCAGAGAAGTCACAATGGCTAATGCTAAAATCAATCCCTTAATCACATCTATCAAATTAGAGGCAGCTATCAAAAAAATAACATATGCAAACGCTTCCATGAGAGCATGGCTCAGTCCACACAAAACAAAGGACTTTAATTCAGATGCTGGACACAGACAGATATGGAGGAATGTTCCATACACACTAGAATTTCTTCTCTCCCCTTTTTGGATGCTGCACCATTTAATTTTAATGTTCCAGTTATTAAGCCACTTGTGTGCTTCACATATTTGAGAGATATGGCAGGGAGAATCACTTTTGGCAGGGAAAGGAGAAGCTTATCAGACCCAAGCTATGAGTCCAATTAATTTACCCTTTTAAAACCCAGCTAAAAAATTAGTTCAGAATGCTAAGTGTACTGGACATAGTTTGGCCCACACTCCCAAACTGAGCTCAGATGTCTGCTGCAAAGTTATCCTTACTGTGTTTCTGTAGCCTGGTCAGCGACCGTTCGTTGTTCATGTTCTCCAAACAGAAGATTGCTCCAAGAGCACATATCTGTAAGCAGAGCAGAACAGGTAATCCTGGGTCAGATGATTGTAAGTTTAAAAGGTCGACTCTTACCATACCTCAAGCCATGTTCAAATCCACCCCCGGCCATCTACCCTCCAAAAAATCCCATGCCTGTTTCTGACAAGCGCCTATGGTCAATGCTCAGATATTACGGTGAGAAATGAAAGATACTAACAAATTGGAATTTGGCTTTTAATATTCTAAGCATGACTGCCAAAATATATTCAATGTGAAGTCAATTTAAAAAATGGAAAATAGATTGAAGATGGACAAAAAAAACCAAACCAAACACAAACTCATGGCTGGTTCGAGGTGGTTTTCCTTCAAAGGTTTTCCCTCGTGGTTTATCCAGGAGATCTATAACTGTCAGTAACAACAACAAAACTGCCCGTCTTGAAAGTAAAACTACCAAACAACGCAAAGAGCATCATGCAGGGAAGGCCGGACACACACTTCGAGGGCACCATAGCTCCTGCAGAACATGTAGAAGAGGTCTTGCAACTCCATCAGACAGTAATGGGCCAAATGTAAGCCTATGTTGTGTAGAGATACTATTTGGAGAGGTTTATTTACAGCTTTATTTTAAAGGAAGGGTTTGACACAAAGCTCACTCATTAACCCCTCAACAGCATCTCCTTGTCATGGGCAAAACAAAAAAAATCACGATCCTTAATGGTGGTTAATCTTACCATTTTTTGCCCGTTCCTAAACAGGTTCCATCTAAAAGCGATCTATTTCTGCCAGGCCTCAGCTCGAGTCACCAGCTGTAAAGAAAATTTCGTTTTTAAAAAGTTGCTCTTCAAAAGGGCCATTTGTACCGTCATCTAATTTAAAGCCAACACGTGTGATTTAGCACAGAGAGAGAAGTTGTTAGCTTAGCCATGCATGCTTGGTGAGGTTGCAGAGCAGACAATGAGTGCAGATGGTAGGGGTCTGCAGATGTATTGGGGCCCACAGCGGAAATGCACTTCACTGTGTCTGCAAGTGCTTGTGACACTGACACAAACTCAGCATGGCCAAGGGAAAGCTCAGACGAGATCATTGTCATGTAGATTAAAAGGTGCTGAACCCCTTTATAAAACAGCCTGGTTTCTCTCGCCAAATTTTATATCTTTTATTAGGCCGCTTTGCAAGCTGTCTCTTGCTAACATCCAATTTCCCATTTAGCAAGAAGTTATGGCATAGATACACTCACACAACTGCTTTTCCCCACCCATATACACCTTTGTATGTTGGGAGTATATATCTTATACCATCTATATCATGATGGAGTTGGACACTTTTTAAAAAGTTATAGATAATACAATATGCATTTACACAGATGATTTAGAATATAAATAATCAAATTCACATTTCCACTCCACTGGTCTGAGACAATAACTAGGATTCTGGCAGAATTGAAAAGCCACTTTCTCTCTGAAAGAAAAGGACAAAAAAGGTCAGACTTTGTAACTAGCTGTGAATTGGATTTAAATCTCAGAAAGGCTGACTTGGGAAAATTGACAAGTATATTTCTGTCCTTCCCACACCCTGTTTCTTGCTCTGTTAAGTGTTTTTAAAAAAGAAACTGCATTATGGTGCATGTTGAAGTTTTCAATAAAGATTCAATGAAAACAAACAGAGCCGCTCTTTTAGTACTAACTGACGTGCATGGTGCTGGGTTGTTCTGATGGCACAGAAAGAGTCAGCAAAGTTCTTTGTGGTTTCCATCCTCATACTGGGCAGACTGCCAGGATCTCTCAGTCATAAAGGAACCTGCAGCCTAGGAATTAATGCACATTAGGTACAGCTTACGTAAGCCCCAAGTAGCATCTGGCTATCAGAAAGCTACTTGTGTAAACATAGGTTAGCTTCTCAAATTACCCGGTTACATGCAGCACAAAGTCTCCCAAGATTGCTTCTTTCAGGTAACGTCAGATCATAACCAGATTCATCAAATCCAGGAAGGATCAAGTAGACTAGAAGGAGGAGAATGAAAGTACTTTGATAATATATCTGAGGAATGAACAGTAGAGAGATAGAAATGGTTATTACTCTTACATATTTGGTAGTTTTACAATTTCAGATGATGATCCCTACTTCTGCTGAAGATTCAAAATGAGGCTGGAAATAAGACATACATTTTTAGCAATGAGAGTAATTAACGACTGGAACAATTTTCCAAAACTTGTAGTGGATTCTTCATTACTTCATTATTTGATATCTGGACTGGATTTTTTGACAAGATCTGCTCTAGGAATTATTCTGGGAAAGCCCTATGGCATATGTTATACAGGAAGTCAAATGAGATAATTGCCCTTCTGAGCTTGGAATATATGAATTTCATCTCTAATTATTTGCATAATATTGCCCTACACTGCTTAAACAAAAGAAAAATGATTTGGTGTCCTATCCCCCCAACAACTAAATTTATTTTAAAGATGAAAAAATAAAACCAGTCATAGGAAAGACGACTTTTAGTATCAGTGGCTTACAATTAAATGTGTAAAACAGTTGTCTGTGAGACACTGTATACCCACATACAGAAGAATAGTTAAGATTTAACTTACAAAATACTTTGTCATACAATGAAAAAGCAGCATAATTTACTGTGGCTAGAGCTCAGGACTGGGAATTAAGGTTTCCTCAGGGGTTTACATTTAACTTCTGGTTTTTGTTGCTTGAATTTGTGTAAGTCACTTAATTTTTCCATCTCTGTTTTCCCCCCATGCATAAAATTAAGATAATAGAATGTACCAACTTTTGTAAAATGATTGAGAACTTTGGGTGAAAGGTTTTAAACCGCACACAGCGCCAACATTTACATAACTACATCATGTTACATGAAAGTGATTCTCCTATGAGAAAATACAGAGCTATGTGATAAAAGACATTTATTATTTTCCTGGGGCCTCACTCGTACTCTGTGCATAACCCTCTGGCTGTATGGATTGCTTCTAACAAACCGAACAGCTGTCACCACTGAAGAAAAGTTAACCCATCACAAACACATCTTTATTTCCATCCACATTAAACTGTCTGATGGTAGTGCTCCTATAGGCAATAGTTCTCCATGATTTACGAACAGGTATCACAGACAAGGAAGAAAAAATTTGACTGTATTCCTAGCTTTGGCAGAACATGGGACACTGAACATTAAAATCCCAATAATGAGGTAGACAGAGAAGATGTTTAAGATCCTTTCTAGAGTTTTATAAAATGTATTTGCTGTAATTTCTCTCCCTCTGAGGTCCATGTATTTGGGTTCATGGTACTAAGGATGCCTGATTTTGTAGGTGCAAGAAACACTCATATCCAAGCGCTTTTAAATCTACTCTGTAGTGCCACCAGAAGGGAAATAGGAGGAAAAAAACCCATCCGGATTTCTCCTTAAAAGTCAGTTTCATTTAATATGGGCGTGCAGACAATACAATGCATAATCATAATATGGATTTTGCATAATATCGATATAGGGCAGAGTTAAAACTGTTTATGCGCCTTAATTTTTTCTCTTCATTGGTATTTTAATTAAATTTTAATAATTAAATGGACGCAGGGGAACAACGGAGGAGGAGATAACGTGTGTGTGTGTGTGTGTGTGTGTGTCACACATCCTCCAACTGATGCTCCCCTTGTTCCCAAGGGAGGTATTTACCTTGTTCAGTTGGAATCCTGCTCCAACGAACCTGATGTGGCTCTTTGGAATGGGCCTCCTTTCTGAGCTTTGGCACAAGGAAAAGCTGCAATGGTAGCACTTGGCTGTGGAGCTTTTAAGAGCAGTGACAGGGGCCATTGCCGCAAATGGCCTCCAGTCCATACAGCTGGGAAAATTGGCAACCCTTGGCCAGGTCATCTGCCCATGAAAAATCTTGACACACATACACAACTGTCTCCCTCTGGAAACTCACTTCAGCCAATAGAAGAGTTGCATGCAAATTAGTTAGGAGAAGAAGGGCAGTGATTGGTTGAGTGATCTCTCGTCACAATTGTTCCACATTAGCATGACCTCCGCTGTTGTCCCAGCCCTGTATAAAGAACTATGAAAGAAACTTGGTATTTATTATCAGTAGTAGTTTGGGGGAGGGGGAAGTTTTAAAAATACTTCAGGAAATTAGAAGCATGAGTCCTATTCATTGTCAATGGGGTCCGTGGTCCTAAATGTCTTAGAGCTTTTTGAAATCTCCCCTATAATAGTAAGTAATTCAGCAGCCGTGGCAGTGGCAGTTGGCATGGAAATTAAAGACGCCTGCTCTCCTTTACCCCCCACTGTGCTACGCATTAACATGCATGACATTCAAGAGCTAGTCTTGGCACTGTCATTAGAGCTTTAAGCCTTTCTTAGTGGGGCAGCAATGAGAAAATAAAGAGCACTATCAATGTAGGCCTGAAAAAAATCCAGTAGCGCTCATGAGAAAAAGAGCAGAGATTCCTATCCGAGCCAAAGGATGCTCCCGCAAGAGACAGACTTGCCATTCAACATGAAAGATTTTCTTTTGGGCCAGAAAGAGTTTAAAGAAGGAATTTGTGCTCAATGCTTGCTAATTGCCACCACGTACATGTGCCTTCACCTGCGTCTGGCTGCCACAAAGTTCTTAGAGTAGCATCCTCCTCCGGTCCCCTCCCCTTCTTATGCACACTCTTTGTTTAAACAGAAAGGCTGCACTTTGCTGCAAGGTTAATGTAGACAGCTAGACAAGTTATTGAGCCACTCATACAGAACATGGCACAGTGCCATCTGCTCCTTCGCAATATCCCCCCATCCACACACAGAGCCCAGCAGTCTTTGGACATGCTTACTAACTGTCAATTAGCTGATCTCAATATGTTGGAAACAGAAACTCAGTCACCCACAACAATCCCGCGTTCCGTCCCCAAGTGGCAGGGAGGGAAAAGGGCTCCACCACCAGTACTGTAACCTTGAAACCTGATCCTCACGAATCTTCAAATAGCAAATGCAATCCAGACTGTTTGTGTTTTGCTGATGTTCATTCAAGAACTTCCCATGAAAGGGCCCATTGTGAGTCTCTTCTGCAGCAGAGGGGTTATGATCTCATATACGAGGAGGACTGGCTGAAAGGCAGTGATCTGCAATTAGAGTGATCTCATTTGTTTGGGAGGCTTAAGGCTAAGGGAGTCTATCTTGGGAGGCTTTCCTGAGCCTGTGGGATATTGCAAAGTGCATGGATGCGACAGAAATGGGTTCAGGTTGGTGAATGCAGGGAGCATCTGCCTTCGTTTGGCCTTTCCATGGTAACCATTTCAGCATTCTGTATTTTCCACTTTGGCAAGACTTGGGAGGAGTATGCAAAAGTCAGACATTTCAAGGGAGGCCGTATTCAGCAAGATGTCTGCCTAGAAAAAGGACCTTCTTGGGTCAGGTGAGAAATTCATTTTTACTCCTCATGCTTCTGCAGCAACAGGAGAGTGAACTAGGTTCAGTCCAGTGATGTAAAATCCAGTGTAACCAGTTAACTGTTAAATGTAGTGTTTAACCGGCTAACCGATTAAAGGGGGGCATGGACAAAGGTGCCGCTCCTGCTCAGGGTGAGCAGGGCTGCCAGTTATTATGCCCGGTCACACCCCTAGTTCAGTCCGCCCATGCCAAGTCAACAGAATTGTGAGCAGTGTCCCAACCGCAAAGTCTTTATTACCAGTGCTGAAGGTCAGAACGCGCACAGATGGATCTGCAGCTCTCTGGTGAACTTGGCAGCATTGACTGTTTGCTCTTTCCTTCAGTAGGAGGTGTGGGTGCACCACACATTTGAAAATCCGGCCACCTATTTGGATGCAGCAGCCCCAGAGGATACCTACCGCTCTGGGTGTCCGAGCGCTGAGCAGCCGCAGTCCCACAGATGACAACACAGGAGGTAATCCAGTTTGAACATTTGGGGCTTTGGGAACTGCCCTGAGACCAGCAACACATCGTGCAAGTGGCGGAATCACTAACATTCTAAATCGACAGAGCAGACCAAAGAACAGCCAGTCGTTGGATGAGACGGGAAAGGCTTTTTGTCACAACCAACTTGAGCTACACCGGCTCAGCGTCCATGAGGGGGAAGGCTCCTAGTTGGATGGCCAATCCCAGAAGCCATGCAGTCTCCCTAGAGCAGGGGTGGGGAACCGCAGGCTCAGCAGCCAGATGCAGCCCCTAGCTTACCTGCATCCGGCCCCTGAGGCTCAGCTTTGGGGAGCCCACACTGGCACTCCAGGCCCCCATCACCCACCTGTGGGGCAGAGGCATACAAAATCTACTAGCCAGGGCCCCCTAGGTGCTGGTGTGCAAGGAGAACGTGGGGAGTTCCTTTTTCCTTCTGGTCAGGGACTTCTCGCTGTACTTTTCACTTGTGTGTGGCCACCAACTGATTTTTCTGTGGGCCAGGGGCCCCTGACCCAAAGAAGGTTCCCCACCCCTGCCCTAGAGAAACCATCAGTATTTATTATTTTCTTTGCATTAGGTAACAAAGTCACAGATAATGGTACATGTAGCCCAAACTCTTTTCAGGCAGCTTCTTGCAAGAAACACAACTTGTACTGCTCACAAGCTATTATTTGTGTTACAGTAGCACCTAGAGATCGCCACAAAGATCATGTGAGACAATCCGTGATCTGTTACAGTACATTTGTACAGCTCCTAAAATAACAGGGGAATCTCGGTTAGAGCCTTTAGATGCGAGTAACACAAATGTTAATTTTGATCCCCATTTTACAGACAGAGAGTTCAGACACAGCAATTAAGTTACACTGGTAGTCTACGGCAGAGCTGACTTACATCTCAGATCAGCTGCCTCCTCTATCTTGCGTCTCTTTGCTACTTCGACCCCTTTCACATATAGCACACTTAAAAACTAGGAAGACAGGGAAACAATGAAGAGGGGGGGGGGTGAATCTTCCCTCACACCCAATCTGTACCAGCTGTGCTCCAATGCACTGCAGTTCAGGAGCAGAGTATCACATGCCTTGCATGCACACCGTTTAACAAATTCACTTAAGGACCTTAAGACTTTCAAACAAACTCCTGCTGGAGTTTAGCAAAACAGTAGCTCCGCAGAGTCCAATGGCATAACGTTGGTACAGTGTGCTTGAGATCTAGGTCAGAGCTTGAACACAAGTCCAGAATGAAAGAACTAATCAAGAAACAGCCAACGAAGAAAGAGCTAAATGCTGCTCTCGGTTCCATTGGTGCCCACGCAGAGTAACTTCCTTGCCTTTAACGGGGTTACTCTGGATTTACAGCACACCAGGTAAGCGAGGGTCAGAGTCCATCCTTTGTACCCAGCATTAGATTCACAAGTCTGCTGAGAAACTCTGGCAGCATTTTAATGATGAAAAAACAGTCAGTTTGAAGAGACATTCACATGTTAACAGGGAAAGCTGTTGGGCCTACACTCAGCTGGAGTGAAAAGCTTTTGTTTGAATGCCAGCAGCTAATTCAGCCCCTAATTTCTATCGTGCGTGTGCGTGTTGCTGATACACATCATTCTAACACAATTTTAAAAAAAAAGGTATTTTCACACTTAACTTTTCCAGTCTGAGAAGAAAAAAATAAAGAGCAGTTCTGATGGGCATGGTTTGCACAGGTAAGGAACATCTGATGCATAACGTCACTGCTGTCAAGTATCATGGTGTCATCACAGCTGACAACATTTCCGAGAGTGTAGGCTGGCTTGTGTAACCTGCCTACCATGGTGTAATGAGATGGGTGTGGGTGAGCGTGAGACAGAGAGTGGATGTATCCCGGCAGCTTTACCTGTATTGGATCTGCCATGCTAAAGTGTTTATCTTGCTCCTCGTGACTGTCCTGGAGGGGGGAAAAAATGACAATTCACAATGTTAGCTCAAATGGTGGAAGCTATGCATTCTGGGGTGCAGTCCAGAACAACGAGGGGCTGTGTCACCACTCGCTCTGCTCTTTGGGGTGTCTTCCAATTCTTTGTAGCTCCCAACCCAGCCTCTTCATGAACAGCCAAAAGGTCTCATCCTGAGGGGCTCTGTGAAGCAATACATCCCAGAATGATGTTTACTTTTTTTGCAGCAGTGTCACACTGCTGACTCATATTTAGTTTGTGATCCACTATGACCTCTAAGTTCCTTTCCACAGTACTCCTTCCTACGCAGTCATTTCCCATTTTGCATGTCTGCAACTGACCGTTCTTTCCTAAATGGAGGATTTTCCATTTGTATTCAAAACTGGCTACAGGGAGATGTAAAAGTCCATATTGTGTTATCAGTCCTTTGGTCCATCTAGCCCCCTAACAAATAGGAACTAAGTGGTGCAAAAGGGAAGAGCTTATAGCCTCACTAGCTTAAGTATTAAGACAGGTTAAATACATTTTTGACTAAATATGTGGTCAGCTTGGTTAAAAGTGACCCATCCACTTGATTATTTTTGCCCATTGGCTTGTGGAAGACTCTCCCCCTGAGTATTGTTTGACAAGGGTGAAGAATTAAAGCTTTGCTCTGGGAAGTTTATTGGTCTCTGATACGGTCAGTCATCTCTGACCTTTGCTTTCATTTCACAAGCAAACAACATTTAGAGAAACTGTTGGTTTTGACAACAGATCAGGTGGTATCTGGCAGGTAGGGGGAGAAAAATCTATATTTGGAGCAGCGAAGGAGAATGGATGCATTTTTCCATGGTGTTATCTTGCTGGGACAGACTACTTGCGATTAAGACTGACAGTTGAGTACCAGGGTAAACAGCATCTTATCTCTATGGTGCCTGCCTCTGCTGATTTCAGCAACTGTACACTCACTCTTGAGTCACACAGCTCTGCAAGCTGTTACAGTGACCTCATTTACTAACGTTGTACTATCAAAGCCTGTGTTAAATACCTTAGGATTGTGCCAAGGAAATATAGTGTAGCCGGAAAGGCCAAAGCTTGGGTGCACAGTTAAATCTGGGCATCACATGGATTGATTTTAAAAATCACTTTCACGCTATGGAAAGTGACAAAGCATAACACTCAAAAGGGGGGGTACCCTCTCTCTGTTTGGATTTTCCTTTAACAAGTTTGACACGTCTGAACCCTACTGGGGACAGGCAGAACAAACAAGAACATTCAGAGCAAGACTGGCCAAGAAGAAAGTTCTGTTAAACATCTGTTTGGATACTTCCAGCCATTGTACTCGTCTAACCAGATTTCATTTATAATTGAATCACAAATGGAAATGGTCAAGGACTGATGCACTTTCACTTACTTTGAACGTTTACTGACAGGTTACACTGCTCTACAGCCAAAATGCTTCTGAAATAAATGTAGTCAAACT
>JANRFK010003679.1:60693426-60709413 GCA_030068395.1 Apalone spinifera
TTTTATCTCTGAAGCAGACGACTTCTAAAAAATTGTAGACCAGTGTTATCAAAATGGACAATTTTTCCACCTCTTGAGAAGCTCAGGGTATCTGGAACAGCCATGGCCTTGTCCATCATCTTTCTCCATAAGGACTTTCACCTGTCAGTGATACAAGTAAGTATAGAAATCATCATGCTTGGTACTTTCCATATCCCAAGGAACGCCCCTCATCTTAAGGAGCTCAAAGTCTAAGGACAGACAGAGGTCAGGACAGGGGAACAATATAAAGAGTTTTATGCATACATCAGCAAGATTCAACCTATGTCCACACTATCACAGAAAGTTGACCTAAGGTATTCAACTCCAGCTACAATAACAACATAGCTGGAGTTGATGTACTATGTCAAGTTACAGCAGCAGGGCGGGAGGGTGGGGGTGGTGAAGCTAGAAACTCTCCTTTCAACTTCCCTTACTCTTCTCATGGGGTGTGTGTGTGTGTTACAGTTCAGGGGTTGACTGCAGAGCAATTTGCAGTTGATTTGGCAGGTCTTCATTAGGTCTGCTAGATCAATCTCAAAAGAACATAGATCCCACTATAGTTTAGATGTAGCCTCTGTATAGCCAGCAAAGAAGTGAGTTTAAAATGGGACTTAAACATGGAGCTGGTGGGTGCCTTGTAATTCATTCAGGAAAGCTGCTTGCATACTACGGTAATATAGATTGTTTAGAAACATATTACACGTGATCAAGGCCATTCTCCTCACACACTAGTTAAGTGATTGTATTTCTCCAAGATTTTGTCTGCATTAGAACTACTGCTCTGGTTACTACAGAATAGTGGCCTGACATTTAAAACATGATTTAGGCTTTAAGAAAAGGGACCTTCTTGCTAAATTATGCTACAGCCTTGCTAAACTTCAAGTTCTAGCAGCAGATTCAGAGACATGGGTAGGTCCCGTTCCCGACAAAGACCCAACTGGACCCTGTGGTGGCACTACAGTGACGTTATAGGTTTGCCTAGCACATTAGCTCCTGTAACAGAGACATAATCTGAAGTAGAACAAAGCAACACAGAAGAGAAGCCGTTGGAGGAAATGCATACTTTAAGGAATGGTATACAAAGGCTAGTTGTGAATTCCCATTCACACTATCCCATGAAATGAGCACCAGGTACTTTCCAACACACCCAATAAGGTCTTGTTGTGCTAAAAATCTTAGTAATAGCAGGTGAAGACATTTTGTGCCTGTGCTCACACCTCATGGTCATTTTTTCCCTGCTGGTTTAACATCACATCTGAAAGATTGAGTCTGTAACAGCATCCATAGTGCACTGCAGTGCACCTCCTAGAATTTGGAGCTCTTAATTTTCTGTGAAAGCTGAAGCAATGAGCCAAGCTATTCTAACCTACTGGATTGCAATCCAACAGGATCATCAGAATCAAACACATGCAAGTCATTGCAAAACAAAAACCTGCCCCTTACTGGTTTTGTTTTGGTGATATCGACATATTTGGCTTTTTGATGGGAGGAAACTTCCTGGAAGGGAGCAAGCTGTATATGACACTTGTATCATCCTCTGTTCCAGAGGGTACAGTTTTAGAATTATTCATACCTGTTTCTGGTTAGGAAAGTTAGGAAATAGTCTCAAAAATGTGAATAAAATGGACGGAGCTCGTTTCCTGGAGTCCACATTCCATTTCAGGGTTTTTAACTGAACTGATAACGAAGCCAGATGTCTGCTTTCATCTTTCTGCCACGCAGCTGGAATCACGCCCACAAAATCTCCACCAAAATACTTTCTTTGAAGGCTGTTGGCTAATGGCTTTCAAATAATGTAGAACAAATGTATCAAAAGTTAAGTTTACTGATGCCACCTAATGGCCATTTGTATGTTTAGCTACAGAACACTGCTGTACAAGTAGTTTGGTGTCTTGGTAGTAATTCCAAAGATAAGGGTACATGTTTGAATTCTGTTTAAAAAGGTTTATCATTCCATAAGAACAGACTAAGGCCAGGTCTATATTGGAGGAGAAAAACTGATGTAAGATATGCAACTCCAGCTACGTGAATTGCGTAGGTGGGGTCAAAGCACATTGTACCAATTTTCTGGGGCAGCCCCACAACGGGAGGTTGATGGGCGAAACACTCCCATCAACGTCCCTTACTCCTCACAACAGTGAAGAGTAATGGCACAGAGGCACCCTCAGTGTTCAATTTAGTGGGTCTTTACTAGACCAGCTAAATCAAATCCCGGAGGATTGATTGTCAGAGCATCAATCCTCTCGCAAGTGGAGGTGACTTTAGATGGTGAGTGTTTAGTTCAGAGAGGAGACTAAGAGGGAAAGACATGATAGAAGTATATGAAATAATTATGATTATAGAAAAATAAATTGGACATGCTCATTAATCTTTTTTTCATAACATAAGAGCAAATGGGCAGTCAAACTATAGGCAGCACATTTGAATCTGAAAAGAAAACATTCTACACAACATAACTGACATATGGCACTCACTGTCAAGATATTATTGAGGTCAAGAGTACAGAAGAACTTTTTTTTAAAGGATTAAACATCCTATGGATAAGACCCACCACCTTAGTTCCCTTAGGATAAATTATAGGCACTGCCAAGTAAGTTTGCCTATACATCTAGATAGTATGTGATCATGTTAATAAAGACTGTTTTTATCTTAAGCTCCATGCCTTATTCAGTGCAGAAAATGGATGCTGCTGACTTAATGAGCAATTATTTCATTTTTTGATTCCTCTTTGCTCAATGGGTTGCCCCATACCTTGCTTACACCACACTTTTCAAACTCTGCTCTGAAAACAGAATTATATTAAGTTTCTTTATAAGCTTCTCTGCCAGGCTCATTGACTCCACAATTATGAATTTAACTTTCCAACAGCCCTAGGAGATGAGGTGATGCTTTTTACAGAAGGGGAGAGGAGACAGAGTAAGGTGAAAAAGTTTCCACTAATTTTGGGTGCCTAACATGAAACCACGGGTCTGATTTTTCAAAGTACCCATATTTAGCATTCTATAACACTTAAGCCAGAAGTGGGTAATAAGCAACCCAGATGCAATTCACCAGGGTTAGCCTCTGGCAGGCTGCCAGTGCTATATTTACCGGCACGTCCACTGGTCCAGCTGCTTACAGCTCCCATTGACTGGGAATGATGATCCATAGCCAACTGGAGTGGCAAGTGGCCATACCTGCAGATGTGCACGTAAAACTCTGGTGAGCCACATCCAGCCCATGGGCCACTTATTGTTCACCCCTAATTTAGGCCATTCAAAGCACAACTCCCATTGATTCCAGTTGCAGCAGAAGAGTTGAGTGCACATATCAAGCCTGACCCCTGCATATCGAGTCAGGCACCCAGTTACTTGCCCAACATCAAGTGTCCAGTGACAATGCTGGCAAAGGTAGGGACAGAATGTAGTTCCCAAGGCAGCATTCAACCACCTTAACCATGATATCACCCCTTCTCTTCCTGCAGTCCCCTGCCTTAATCACTACACACCTTCTAGCTTCTGCAGCAAATGAGGCAGGGGTCAAGGAAACAGCCTTTTACCACATAACCCTAATTCATCTCCAGAGCAGGTACCTTCTGTGTATTAAATAAAACAGGGGTCCTGTGGGGGGGAAAATGTGGTCATGTAATTAAAAACTGTCATAATGTGCATGCACAAGGGGTATGTGTGAATGAAGCTTGCAAAGGCATTTCTAACTTTTGCGTACTCAATTTTGCACTCATGTTCCTGTAACAGCATTTGTGTAATCTTGTAGGTTCTTAAACCCCTCTTATGATAGTATCTAAGCGCTTTCCAGCAATACAGTACATTAAATGGTATGACTAACATTAGTCACACCTGGTTTGTAGCGCTTAAGAGATTGAGGGGCCTAGATTGTGTTTTATGGAGCCTGGCACAGGGCAGACTTTTCCACACAACCCTTCGGCAGGAACGGTCATGTCTGCCAAAATCTGTGATAGGTCTGAAATATGGAGACAAAGAAACCTTTCGTTTACAATTTAAGCCAAGATTTAAACCAAAGTCTCCAATGGTAAAATACTCTACCCTACCACAACAACAGCATAGCTGCATACTCATCTAAAATAACTTCTCTGGGCTTGATTTCATCTGCCATTGGAATCAATGGGAAAATTTCAGAATTGCAAATATTGGATATGCAATACTACTTAATTGCACGTTAATATATTTTGAACATCATGAGACAAAACACACAGAACTCTTGTGCATGTGACAAGTTGAGTAAGACCCACCACATTTTAAATGAAAACTATTTAAGGAATTATGGAATGAAGCTGATTTACATACCTTATCAAGGTGAAAGAACAAACAAAGTTATTTCAGAGACCAATTACTAAAGGCTTCATTTATTCAATATTCTTGGTTCCAATGACTTGGTTTGAATGACTTTCATTTCTAGCTCCATACAATGCATGGAAGATCATTCAATGATCTTCGGCCTTTTCCCATCCGTACAGGCCAAAATCTCATCTGATGAACATATGTGAAACATGAGTCTGGTTTACAATTTTATAGCTGCAGTAAGCCTCCTCAGTGGCACGCAGTCCAACCGCTAAGTCCTCATGAGACGCAGGTACTTCCAGGTTGGTTGACATTAGTTCTGAGCATTCTGAATTTTTTTTTATAGCTCCTCACAATAAGTACCCACATTAAGAAAAAATGTAACTGTGATGCCAAAGTTTAAGATAAAGTTTAAGATAAACAAACATGGGAGGTAAGAAATGGATGGAAACGGAAGAGTTGGATTGCACAGGCCGGGAATCTGCAGCAGTGCATAAAAGCTTCTAACTGCACTTAAATTCTGAGGGAGCAACAAGCAGTGGGAAGCCAGTCTTAAAGAGGTCAGGTAAAGGGAAGTTTCTAGTAATGCAAGCCTGCCATGGTCCCAAAAAGAACACCACAGTTCAATGTAGTCTGAGCACTTTACATGTAAGAAGGTTACAAAATAAATTCAGCACTGACAGTATTCTTTTAATAGTACTTGGTATGCTAAAAACATGTTCTCTTGCATATATTAGGCCCTGTATCAGGTGTCTCCAACCTTTTTAAGCACAAGATCACTGTTTGAATTTAAGTCAGTCCAGGATCTACCTCAAACACAAATACCCCTGCCCTGCCCCTCCTCCAAAGCCCCGCTCTCAGAGTAAAATTACTCTGTGAAGATGGGGTACAGGGGAGGGGGACAGAGTGACATCAGTGCCCCTCCCTCTGTCTCCCCCAAGCAAGAGGCTCCCAGCGGGCAGCGCTGAGGCTCTAGGCAGGAGCAGCAGGGCAGTGTGGGGGAGGGGCAGTTGAAGTACCAGCACTTGATAGCCTCGCAGCCAAACTAGTCAAGATCACCTGTCAGATGCTCCAAGATCTACCGGTAGATTCTGATCTACTGGTTGGTGATCACTGCCCTATATGGTGGTGATCCTGCATTGTCTGTATGATATGGTTCCTGCATATGGTGATTTGAACAGCAGGTAAAATTACTTTTTTTCCCCCTCTTACCTTGGTTCCATCCCAGTTGCTGTCTACTGAACCAACAAACAGCTTTCCTACCAGTCTGTCCAATCTAGGGATTCCAGTGTTCCTGGCTTCTTAACATTAGTATGCACAGTACAGACTCTGTGCCTGACTTAGGGTGTGTCTACACTGCACTGTTATTTCGAGATAACAAGCGTTATTTCGAAATATGCGAGCATCTACCACAGCCATTCCATTATTTCAAAATAATTTTGAAATAATCGACGGCTTAGTCCAAAATCTGTACACCATTCTATGAGGAATAATGCCTATCCCGAAATAGCTATTTCAAAATAAGGCGTGTGTAGATGCTCCACTTCTGCTATTTCAAAATAGCCCCTCACTAAGGCCATTCAAAGTTATTCTGCCCCAGTGCTCCTGTGGCTCTGAATTGAGATACCACGTCTACATTAGGGAAGCCTGCCTCCGACTAATTTTGAGGCTTCCCTGCAGTGTAGACGTGCTATTTTGAAATAAACTATTCCAGAATAGCTTATTTCTAAATAAGCATGCAGTGTAGACGTATCCTTACATTTGCCTTATTTTCCCTATTCAAGGGTCATAGAATCTTACATTCATGTTGTGACAGTAGATAAGACAGATAAGGACCATGGCTCAGGGACACCCTGAAACAAAGAGATCCCCAGAAAACAACAAAAGCATTTAAAGAGTAAGCTATTTGGAGGCAGATTTCATGCTTTCTTTTGTGATTTATACATCACTGAACACAGGAGATAAATAGTAAGACAAGTATGGGTACCCAAAATAAAATCTGTGAGACTGCAGCAAATTATCTGTTAGACTGAGATAGAACAATGGAACGATCATTAGAAATGTGAAGAACTAGGATTTGGCCTTCATGGACAGAAAGTGTCTGAGATTGATTTGTGGAAAACAATCTGCTATAGGAAGTTCCAACACCATTTATCAGCTCTTTACAGTGACTCAGGCCGTTAAAAAAAACACAACACTTGAACTCTGGCAATTTGGCAGAGATTTTGAGGTGTGCTGTAGTTTGCTGGAAGATGACCCAAACATTTCAGAACACTTTGTATGAAGAACTTTAGGTAATGACCTTCTTTGTTACTTTTCATAAAACAAGGGAAGCTAATTTATCTAGGATATTTCTATATAACCCAATAAACAATAATATTTTACACTTATAGATTACTTTCCATTCGAGGACTTAATGCCACATTTGTCAAGTCAGTAATTATTACATTCATTTTGTGGCAAAGGAAACAAGGACACAGGGATAGAGTGACTTGCCCGAAGAAAGAAAGGAAGGTTGTGGCACAGCTGGAAATACAAAACTCTGGAGACCAGTCCTTTGTCTTGGTGGTAAGATTCTTTCCCCCCCCAGTGTGGCCTACAAATTAATGATAGAAACATTAGCCAAGTGTAAGTCCACATTATTTCTTTGCAGGGTTACAGGATTGGCTGGGAGAAGAGTTGAAGACATAATTAAGGCCGTTTTCCCTTATGCAATCTTTATAGTAATATACAAAAATAAAATGACATTTGACAGGCAAATGAACATTTAATGAAAGACTGCGATGAAAAATCCATCTATTTAAAATACTGTTTATTTGTGATTTAACATTAATTAGCATTACATCTATGAGCAATTTCAGATAACATTTATATATTTTCCACAGGACATAGAGTTGGCTGGCTCATTCTTTATGCCAAAGCAAGTAAATAGAGGCATTAGCAAAAGGTGCAAATAGTTCACGTTTGCATTTTAAAAAATATTTATGCACATTGCATTCATTAAGATATATTTTTTAAAAAAGTTATGAAAAGCATAGTTCACAGGTTACTTTTTCTACATATGTTGTAATACAACACAAAAAATGTAGAACATAAAAAAAAAAAAGAAGTTATGCAACTGGAAGTTTCCACTAAGATTAAAAACACTGATTCCAGTATTTAGTGATAACTAGAATATCATTTCCAGGATCCATTCCAACATTGCATTGTCACACTTACACACTCAAAGCTAACCAGCTCCAGAACATGCTATAGTCAATATTTTTGCATGCCAAATCACTCTCCAGCCATACTTAATCTATATACTGTATATATTTCAACTGGCAATCTGGGAATCACACTGATCTTTTAAACTTGTTTGCTATTGCAATGGCTGATGTCCTACAACAAATTTGAGAAGAAAAAACCCTATGTTAATTTCTATGTTTAGTTTGTTTTTACAATATAGTAAAAAGCAAAAATTAAAGTATCAGAAAAATGAGTAAGTGGCACTACTGCCACTACCCATGGCACTAAGATCTAATTTGTACTGGGTTTGTCTGAAGGACATAAGAGATTCATGATACCCTTTTAAATTTCAAATTAAAGTGAGATAGAGTGTAGATCTCCATGTGAAACCATGTAAGTTATTTTAACTTCTAATATGGAAATGTGATTTGATGATTTAATAAAAATACCGCACAATCCATATCATATATGTAATAAAAATAATCACCAAACTTTTACTTTCTTTGCAACATTCTATTTTCTTACCATTTCACATTCCCTTAACAGTTTTGTTTCCTTCATTTGGTTACGTTAAGAGATTATTTTTCTTCATTTATTAGCAATGCCATGAGGGAAAAAACACGGTAAGATTTAAACATGAATCCATTTTAATTTTATATGCTTTAATCCTTTGATAGTGGAGTCCCTGGATTCCTGAATTATATTTAAGTATACTCTAAACCAAGCATCCTTAAATACACTCTACTGTTAGATGCTTGGTTTACATGCTTATAATATTTTTATACTAAATGGTATACAAACATTTCAACATATAAAATCTTATTTTGTTTTTCCATACTTTAACTAAGTAATCAATGTTAAGTGTATAAAATCCCCTTTATTGAAAAATAAGGGTTTTTTTCCCCAACTGATAGAATAAAAAAAGATGTATTTAAAAATTATATTTCACTAAAATGAAATATTTGGCAAAAAAGTTATTGATGAATTGACTTTTACACATTTTGTATAATTCCAAATAAAATTTCTTACACAGTTTTTCTTCTAATATTATGTGCCAGTGTATAATATTCTATATATTCTAACCTTAAGATTTAAAGGTGTGCTGTTAATATGCACCCATTGAAGGGTACAGAAACAAAATATATTGTCTGAATCACAATACAAAACGTATTATATCATTACCAAGTGAGGCAGCAGTTTAAAAATGAAAATTCATGTAATCACTCAACAGTAACTCTATTTGAGACTTCAACTGTGCTGAAGGTTTTACAGTCTGCAAAATACTCCAAGTGTAACTTGTCACAACAATGTACTACAATGGTATCTGATCTCACTATGATAGTATTAAAGCACCTGCCAATGTAGCTCTATGTGAAACTACTGAATGTTTCAAACCCTCAGTAATTTTGGACACTAAGTAAGAGATGAATTTATTTTTTTAACATAAAATTGTTTTTAGTAAAACCTTTTCCAGTTTTGTTCATAGGTTAAGATCCAGTTTACTGCACACCCCTACCACTACTTTGTTAATGTTCACCTTAAATGTGGTTTCAAAAATGTGCAATGCCACCTCTTAAGAACAGAGCTGCTCTTATGCTTCCATCTTTTCCTTCTTTTTGTTCTTTTTCAGAAAAGATGGAGTGCGGAATTTCTTCTTCTTCTTCGATGGAGATTTGGAAGGGGAGCCCTCAGGAGACAGGGTCTCTTCAATCTTTTCAGAGGTTTTAATTGTAATCTCTACGCTCTCCACAGTACTAGTGGTTAACTGACTGACCCGTTGGGTGAGATCTTCTTCCACATCATGCATATCTTCTTTGCCATTCACTACCACAACTGGTACCTCTGTGGAGATGAGGTTAGCATTCTGGGTATACATATCTTCATGATTTTCTATGAAAATGGAGAGTTCCACTATTATTATTCTTACTTTTGAGAGCAATATTTATGAAAAAAATCAGAACTGGGCCTGGAATATGAAGTTTGGAAATTTGATTCAGATATGAACTGCTGCAAAGTTTAAGGTGCTCAGATATGTATTTTTCCTGTTTTCTGTGCTCTTTATTTTGTTTTTGTCAAATGATATAAAAGTAATAGTGTGCACATTTCATCAAAAGATATGGAGTCAACTTCTCAGCCCATTCGTAGCCAAGAATAAAGCAACAGCTTGGATGACCAAACAGTCTAAAGTATAATTAGAATTATTTGTGCCTTCACAAGGCCAACATATGAATATGCACTCACTATGCAAAAAAAAAACTTTCAGAATAAAAACCTTTAAAAATGCTGTACTGCTTCTGTTTTGGTATTAACGGAGGTTCTCTTTTGGAAGATTGTTAAACAAAAGATATAATAGCTACATAACAGGGAACAACAGACAACATACCTCCCATTTATTCATGTCTGTTTCACAGTGTGCAATTTTATTGTAATGATTTCACATCAGCAAAAATGTATATGGGGGGAAAAAAAAAAATCAGTGATGGTCTCTAAGACACACTCACTGTTAATTAGGTCAGTTTTTGGCCAGCTAACTTTGAGAAATGTGTTCTATCAATGCCAATTTTTCATTTAAATTGAGTAAAGGTGCAGACTTGAGTAAACTCATTGGTTGTAAAAAGCAAGAATTTTATACTGAAACACATATTCTGGTTTCTAAAATCTGCAAAGCAGGCTAAACTATACCTTACTTAAAGGGTATAATGAAACAATAAGTGACCAACATTATTAGAACTCTTTGTGTTTTATAAGGAAGTTGTATTTAATACCTTCTAATTTTTCAGGGACATTTTGTGGGGACTGAGTTTGTGACACAGATGAACCATCATCTGAGACTAATTCCTGTTCAGCATCTGCAGGATAAGATTTGAATTAGTAGCCATGCAAAATAAAAATGAGCAAGAATATTAATGTTAGTGCATAAAGTATTTACAGCTCTGCTAGCACTGAACTGTTCATGCTAAAGTACATTAACTTCTTGACAATAGTTTAAACACATTATTAAGAAGTTATTACAGCCATCATCCACTAACAGTTACCAGATGTTAGCTCTTCTATATAAATAATTAAAAACAAGGCTGAATACAAGTGAGCAGGTAGACCATGCATATGCAGTTTCATCTCATCATTACCAAGTGACATACAAGAAATCATGATACCATTCACACTCTTAGAAAATCTATACTACGAAAGTCAATCACACAGTATTAGTGCAGGAGAATGCATTATAAATGCTATTGTTAAGCAATACTGAATTAGTAATTCCTATAAGGATTAGCAACATAAAAAACTGTTATAAAATGCTTCTAATTCAAGTGGATGAAAGTGTTGGGGACATAGGAAAGATTATTGAAAAACAATGTTTTTACCTTTGAATCTTTAAGCTTTTGAAAATAAGAAATTATAAAGGTGTGCTTTAAAATACCGGCATTTCAGAGTTAAGACATTGCCAAGTGAATAGCAAACAGAAAACTATACCATTTAAGAAAATTATTTTTGATAAATGAGAGTTGCCAATGCTTTGCTCTTTAAATGTTTAAGATTTTATTTCTTGGCATGTATTCCCCAATTCATGGTGGCATATTTCTCCTTTCAAAGGATCAACTATTCCTATCTGAAATACAGAGTCAGAAAACAGTACAAAATGAACCTATTAATGTATTTAGGTTGACTCCCATTGTTATGTAAGCTTTCTGGCATTTTCATTCCTATTAGGGCAGGGGTGGGCAATAATTTTTGATGGAGGAGCCAGTCCAAGAATTTAGAAAGTGGTCGAGGGCTGCACCTCTTCCATGATATGGAGGAGGTGTGGGGTCTTGGAAGGAAGTTGGGTGCAGAAAGGAGCTTGGGGTAAGGGAGGGAGTTTGGATGAAGGAGGCAGTTGTGACCTGGGGCACTAGACTGGGGTGGAGAGGGTTGGATTGTGACCTAGGGCAAGAGGGGACTGTGATCTGGGGCAGGGGATTGGGGTGCCAGATCTGGGAGGGGATATGGGTATAGGAAGGGAGCAGAGGATTTGGGTATGTGAAGTGGGGGGGCAGAGCATTGGGAAAGGGAGGGACTGGGGTGCTAGAGACTTACCAGCCAGCAGTGGTTCCTGAATCAGCCTCCCTGCCTGCCCCGCCTTCATGTAAGCTACAGCCAGGTGCTCTTGGGCCCCTTGTGCTTTGTGGCTGCCTGTTATTGAAACAGACAGATCCCATTGGCCAGTATCTGTCAAGAAACCAGCCCATGGGATTGTGCTGAGGGTAGGAGCAGCTCCTGAAACTTCTCCCCCTCCCCTTTGGACTCAGTTTTTAAAGAAAAACTGCCCAACAGCCGCGTTTGAACAACATGCGAGTGGGGAAAGGCAAGCAGGGAGCCTGCCTGGGGCTCTCTGCAGCATCCGTGGACTGGATTTGGTGGCGTATTTTGCCCAGGCTAGTACTAGGGACATAAAAGGTTAACCAGAGGGCTGGGTGGTATTCTGGTTGGACCCCAGCTGCACAGTTAACAGGTTAAATGATTGCAATTATAGTGTTAAGCTGTTTTTAATGGATATTTACATCCCTAGTTCTGACACAAAGTAAAATCACCTAACAAATTCTACAGTTCTCAAACCGTAATAATTTGTAAGATTTCCCAGGATGGTTGCTTTTGTCAGGTGAGTGCAAGAACTACAGCAAAACAAGATTTCAAGATGTGCTATCCCACCCCAACATAACAATGGAAGTTTGATCATAATGTAACAAATCATGTTCAGTAAGGTCACCTTCCTACTGGCTTCCTGTTTGTCAACCCAATTAATTTCACATCTGGTTTTTAATATTATTATTTTAATATTATTGTTTACATTGAACTGGTGCCTACTGACCCCAACTGTGCTACCAGCTGTACAAACATTACAACAGATAGTTCCTGCCCCACAAAACTTTAAAGGTTTGTAGAGTGCTGCATTCTAACTAGTGCTGTCAAGCAATTAATCACATGCATTGCCCCTTTGAAATGTTGCGGCAACATTTCAAAGGGGCAGTGCTGCAAGAGCCCAGGATCAGATGGAGTCTTCAGCTGACCCCAGGCTCAGTGCAGCTGCCCCTTTGAAACGCCACCCCACAGGCAGCACCACTGGAGCTTGGGATCAGCTGGAGTACCCAGCTGATCCTGGGCCCTGCTCGCGCTGCCCCTTTGAAATGCAGCAGTAGCGTTTCAAAGGGGCAGTGCCGCGGGAGCCTGGGATCAGCTGGAGTCCCTAGCTGACCCCGGCTCCGTGCAGTGCTGCCCCTTGGAAATGCCGCTGCAGCGTTTCAAATGGGCAGCACCGTGGGAGTCCGGGATCAGTTGGAGTCCCCAGCTGATCCCAGGCTGCGTTGCACTGCCCCTTTGAAACACCAGGGCGGTGCTTCAAAGGGGGCAGCGCTGCACAGCTGACCCCAGAGGCTGCCCATTTCAAATGCAGCAGCAGCAGCAGCATTTCAAAGGCCACCGCTGCAGAAACACCTGCAATTAATGTGTTAAAAAAAACTGACGTGATAATTGTGCTCTGCGTTAATCGCAGGCATTAATGCACGTTAATTGACGGCCTTGATTCTACCTGTTCATAAAGCTCCAGTTACTGCAGGTTCCCTAGTGAAAACTGAGCTACCCATGTTCCAAAGCAGGATAGATCAAAGTACACTGGCAAACTTTCCGTTTGTGGTAACAGGGTCCACCCACATGGACTATTGGTGACTGGCACACTAATGTGTGGCACATTTATACCGCAGCTTACCTTCAACTAACTGTTCATCTGGATAAGCCCTCAGTATAAGCAGAGACAAGTAATGGGAACACAAGCAAACACTGGTAAGCATGAAAGCCATGGGTCTTAGTACACTAGCTACTGAACAGTGTCAGGGTTTTTTGTTTGGTAGGAGCATGGCAAAAACTGTTTTAAGGAGGGATTTAAAGGAAGACAATGAGGAGGCTCTTAGGATATTTACACAAGCCTATGTCTCACCAACAGAAGTTGGTCTAGTAAAAGATATTACCTGACCCACCTTGCCTCTTATGCTTGTATTAAGTTTACAGATGATACCAACCTGGGAGGGATTGCAAGTGCTTTGAAGGATAGGGTCATAATTCAAAATGATCTGGACAAACTGGAGAAATGGTCTGAAGTAAATAGGATGAAGTTTAATAAGGACAAATGCAAAGTACTCCACTTAGGAAGGAACAATCAGTTTTACATATAGAAAATGGGAAATTACTGTCTAGGAAAGAGTACTGCAGAAAGGTATCTAGCAGTTATAGTGGACCACAAGCTGAATTTGAGTCAACACTGTGACACTGCTGGAAAAAAAAAAAAGCAGCAAACATGATTCTGGGATGTGTTTACAAGAGTGTTGTGAGCTAGACACGAGAAGTCATTCTTCCGCTCTACTCTGCACTGATCAGGCCTCAGCTGACGTAGTATATCCAGTTTTGGGCACTGCATGTCAAGAAAGATGTGGAGAAATTGGAGACGCTCCAGAGAAGAGCAACAGAAATTATTAAAGGTCTAGAAAACATGACCTGTGAGGGAAGACTGAAAGAACTGGGCTTGTTCAGTTTAGAAAAGAGAAGACAGAGAGGGGACATAATAGTGGTTTTCAAGCATCCAAAAGGGTGTTACAAGGAAGAGGGAGAAAAATTGTTCTCCTTGGCCTCATAGGACAAGAAGCAATGGGCTTAAATTGCAGCAAGGGAGGCTTAGGTTGGACATTAGGAACAACTTCCTAACTGTCAGGGTGGTTAAACACTGGAATAACTTGCCTAGGGAGGTGGTGGAATCTCCATCACTGGAGATATTTAAGAGGAGGTTAGACAGATATCTATCAGGGATGATCTAGACCAGGGGTCGGCAACCTTTCCGAAGTAGCATGCCAAGATTTAACTTATGCACTTATATTTACAGATCTGCATGTCAGGGGGAGGAGGACAAAGGAGGGGACAGAGGCAGGCTGGGTATGGTCACCATATGGTCTGAACCAGCTGCAAGCTGGGGAGAACGGTTTAGTTCAATTATTAAACAGATGAAGCATTTTAACTTTCTCATGTTAGTTTATCAAACTTCATTTTAAATAAATTAATATTTTACTTTATGTCCAACACAAAAGGTTTCAATGTTTTCTTTATTTATGGCAGGGATGGGGAACCTTTTTTGGGTTGGGGGTCACTAACCCACAGAAAAAAATCAGTTGGGAGCCACACAAGTGAGAAGCAAAAAAACTCCTCCAAAACCCCAACTCTCACTGAGGTGGCCCCCAGCAGAGACATCTCATTCCTCTGGCACTCCAGCCTCACGGGGTGAGGGGAAGGGACAGGGAGAACTGAGGTTCAGGGTTTCCCATAGGCCAGATTTCCTTTTCTGGGGTTCCAGAGTTAGTGGATTTAATGGACCCCCTTAAACACTGGGGTAGGGACAAAATGAAGGGTTCAGTGTGAGAGACAGGGCTGCCAGTGAGTGGGGTAGGGATGGGATGCAGGATCTGAGAGGGAGATGGGGTGCACAAGGGGAAGAGGTTGCGAGCTCTGGGTGGGAGGTAGTGTGCAAAAGCAGGCCGGGAGTAAGGGGTCTGGCCAGGTGGAGGGAGCAGAAGCAAGAGAGGGTGTGCGAGCAAGCTAGGGGGTTTTGGCAGGAGGAGGGGAGTGAGGGAGATTGGTGTGTGGAGGTCTGGGCATGAGAGGGGGCACTTACCTGGCTTTGCACCCCCTTACAGTGGGGAAAAGCATTCCAAATCACTGTGCTACTGCTCCCCCAACGGGGTAGGGAGGTAGCTTAGCCCCCCACCCCACGCAGTGGGGAGTCTGTGCAGCCACAAAGCTGCAGGACCAGCTCTGGCTTCTCGCTGAGAGGGCATGTGGGGGTTAGGGGAATGTGTGAAGAAAGCCCGGACCTTGCTTGCCAGACCCAGCTTGTGATAGAAAGTGGCAGAGCAAGTGGCTCCATGCGCTGCCACTCCCCAGTGGGGGGGTGGAGGGAAGACAGCAGTAGTGCACCTGCCAACCCTCAATGTGACGCCTTGCAGCACTTCTGCTGGGCTCCGCGTGGCCCCTCCTGGGGCTGAAGTGGCAACCCAAGGCGCTGAGATCTGGGTTTTGCCTCTGACGTGGCCACCCCCTCTTCAGCGGCAGCAGTCGCTGTAACAACAAGCTGCCACCTGGAGATGAAGTGGACCAAGGCCCCGCATGGCAGCAGCAGTCCCACTGTGGGAGGGAGGAGACTGTTTGGTGCGCGGTAGTGGGGCAGCCGCAGTGGGTGGCAGGGGCTCGCCAGGACTCCAAAAATGTTCCAGACTCCAGAAACCACACACCACCCCGGCTGCCCACCAACAAAGCGCCCAGAGCACCTATGTTCTCTGGAGGGGAGGTAGGGAGGCCGTTGCTGCTGCGCCATGCTAGCATGAGCTTGTCCCAGCTGAGGGATAGGAAATGGCAACGTGTGGAG
>JANRFK010003679.1:60717800-60757608 GCA_030068395.1 Apalone spinifera
AAAGGCACTCCAAACACCTGCAGCCAAGACCTGTGACGCAGAACCAGTCCCTTGCCCATAGTACAGGCAGCCCGGGAGTCCACTTTGCTCTCTTCCACTAGGGCTCCAAACTCAGGCTGAGATTCCCTAGGGACCAGCTTGGCAAACTTGCCCGTGTTCGCCCAGATGTTACATGCATAGCGACTCAGCAGAACCTGCTGGTTTGCTATGCGGAGTTGAAGACCCCCAGATGCATAGGCCTTTCTGCCCAAAAGGTCCATTTTCTTGGTGTCCCTGCTCTTGGGGGTGGTGCCTGGCTGGCCCTGCCTCTCCCTCTGGTTCACCACCTGAACAACCAGGGATCCCAGAGGCAGGTGAGAAAAAAGGTCCATTCCCTTCCTGGGGAACGAAATCCGCTCAATCCTCTTGTCTGTTGGCAGGATAGAGGCCAGGGTCTGCCAGAGTGTCTTTGTGATCTTGGTCATGGTCTTATTAATTGGCAGGGCCACTCTGGTAGGAGTGTCGGCCTGCAGGATGTCAACTGTTGGGTCCGAATCCTCCAACACCCTCTCCTCCTGGACTCCCAAACTCTGAGCCAATCAGCGAAGGAGCTCCTGATGGGCTCTCGAGTCCATGGATGGCACGGAAGGGAGAGTGCCACCAAGAGCCTCATCAAGCGAGGAGGACAAGGACCCCTACATGTCCACCACCTCCAGATCATAAGCTCGCAAGGAGGCTTGTGAGACCACAAAAGAGGCCATAGCAATGGGCTGAACGGTGGGGGCCCCCGTTCCTGGTGATGCTCTAGAGAAGCCTGGCCCAGGAGGAGGGACTGACCCGACGTCGGGGAGCATGTCAATGAGGCTACCGAGGGGGGAGCCCTTGGCGCAGAGAAAACCAACTCTGGTCTAGATGGGCCCACCCTCTGCCTCTGATGGTAAGACCACAGGGTCCAAAAAGGCTACTGGGTCAGGGCCTGCCCTTAAGGCAGCCAGTACTGCTGTAATATCAGCACCAAGGTAGGCTGAGGCCACTGCTGCTGCACGTGCACCAAGGCACTACGATGCCATGAACGATGGCTGGAGTAGGACCAGTGTCTGGATTAAGACCTGGAGCCTTGGGATGACCAGACTGATTCTGTAGTGGGGTGGAGACCTCCCCCACTACCGGAAGTGAGAAAATACCCCTCCAGAAGCCATTTTGGGCGCAGCCTAGCCCTGCCCAGTCACCTGACCAGAAGGCAAGGGGCGGGGCTAGGACTATAAAGGGCCTAGCTGGGAGCTCAGTCAGGGCCCAGCCTCTGAGGGAGACAGAGGCCTGGCCAGAGCT
Organism: Apalone spinifera; assembly: GCA_030068395.1. NCBI lineage: Eukaryota > Metazoa > Chordata > Testudines > Trionychidae > Apalone > Apalone spinifera. Next base: position 60,719,109 of record JANRFK010003679.1, read on the forward strand.
CCTGGCTGAGGAGGCTGAGACCTGGCCTGGGCCTCCCACAGCCGCCTTCTACAGGGCCAGTGAAGACTTCTCTGCCAGGGCTGCTGAAGCCTGGCCACGCCTGACCCAGAGGAACCCGGGCCTCTGCTGGGGCCTGGTGAGTTGGAGGGCCTGCCTGAGCCAGAGGTCCTGCTCGAGCCCCGAGGAAACCCGGAGACCCTGAGTTCCTGCCCGAGCTAGAGGACCTATGGACTGATGGGGACCCTGAGGGCTTGCCAGAGCTGGTGGACCGGCTGGAACCCCGAGGCCGCCCTGAACCCCGAGGCCCAATGAACCCGCTGGAGGCTGCAGAGCTCCCACCCACGGAAGCCTGGATCAGGCCGCCCGGACCCTTCTGGGACGACACCGCCCTCGACTCCCCGATGGACCTGCTGGAGGTACAGGTACCTGCGAGGGGAAGAGACGAGCAGTGGCCCGGGTGTAGCACGGGCTGAGAGCAGCCCTAGGCCAGCACGTTGCGGGCTGGAGCCCCTGCTGAGCCAGTAGCAGCTGCGCTGCTGCATTCAGGGCCCTTGGGCCGGTGCGCAGTGGAGTGGTTGGGCCTGCGCCCCCTGCCACCCACCTACTGGGTGGCAATCTCCCCCTCACCACTGTGGCAGGTGCGCTACCTGCCCAGCTCCGTAAGTAAGAGCTTCTACTCACTGTGTTTGTTTGCGGCCACGCCTTGTACCAGGGCCTGGTCACCATTTGCTGCCCTGTCCTGAGTTAAGGCCGGGCTGCCATATTGTGTTTGTTGCCCCACCCTGCTCCAGGGCTAGGGCATACTCACTGTGTTTGTTTGAGGCCACACCTTGCACTAGGGCCTGGCCACCACTTGCTGCCCCGCCCTGCTTGAGGGCCTGGGCTTGCACCCTGGGTTTGGTGCCCCACCCTGCTGGAGGGCTCCGGCTTACTTACTGTGCTTTGGTGCTGGCTGGGAGTCAGGCCGGACCTTTTAAAGGGGCAGGACTAGGACTGTTGCCCTGCCCAGAACTGTGAGCTAAGAGACTTGAGTGTACGGTGAACTTCTTCCCCTGCAGACTGGACCTGAAGCAAGGCTGGGACCGTGAACTATTGCCTCTTACCCTGGACCTGAAGCAAGGCCGGGACTGAACTACTGACCCCTTCTACCCGTCCGGAGCGAGGCCCGGCTGTGGGACTAGAGACTTGGGGGCGATTGACGGGTTGCGCAGCGGGATAGGAGTATCGCCCACTGTCCCAGAGGGGGAGGAACCCCTCTTGGAGGCCAACCGGCCTACAACCCGCCCCCGGAAGGGGGGAAGCATAGAGGCTGTTGTGGGCACTGCCGGAGGGCAGTGTCCTGAAAAGGATCCCGCCACCTGCCAGCAGAGCTAATTCCCAGAACCGACGGCAGGTGGCGCTGTGGCGGTAAAGGTACCCCGCTACAGCTTCACAGTCAGTACTCCGAAGTCAACCACAGCGGTGCGGTGGCAGCCGCGGCTGGCAAACTCCCATATGGAGTCACTGAGACATCGACTCTGGTTTCCTCCAGTGCCAAGGAGGCGGAAGCATGGCCAGTGGCAGTGCTGATGCACCAGAAGAAGGGCTGGTGGATCTGGGATACAGTGCTGCAGCCAGTGCCGCCCAAAGCCTGGTGCCGACTCCGATGTTGGTGTTTGGGAAGAGGTGTGGGCTATGGCCTGTGCCAAGGATGGAGTCAGTGCCGCACCGGAGACCAGGGTCGAGGTTATCAGCACCGGGACAGGACAATGGGGCCCTCTAGCATCCAGGGCTGGAGCGCTGGGTGCCATGGCCATGGGAAAGTGCCAGCTGGATCCTCGCTCCTTAGCCATGCCCGGTGCTGGTGTCAGGGAAGAGGTCAACTCAATTAACTCTCTTGCTGCCTCAAAGGTATCCGGAGTAGAGGGGTCCAGAAAGACTGGAGCAGTGCCGATCTGACTGCGATGGTCCTGGTGCTGTGCCCGTCGGTGCGCTGTGCCCCACTTGAGAGCACATGCCTCAAGGGAGACCTGCTCCTGCTATGTCTCCTCTTCTTCTGAGGCAATGGGGACTGCAACTGGTGCCGAGGCCTGTGCGGTGCCAGGGAGGCACAAGAATGGCAAGGTGCCACACCCACCAATGCCAGTGTGCTCTGGGTTACCATTGCCAGATCGGACACCGGTGCCTGACGTAAGGCCACCTCCATCAGGATAATCTTCAATCTCCTTTTCCTGCTTGGTATGCAGCTTGAAGGCCTTATGGGTCTTGGACAAGTGGGCCTCTTCCAGGCACTTAAGGCAAGCTGCAGGAGGGTCCCTGCAGGGCATAGGCTTCCGGCATTTCTCACAAGGCTTGAAGCCATGGGGCCTGGGCATGCCCCGCCAGACACACACGGGATGAGAAGCAAGCCCCGCACCTGGATACTTAAAATTAAGCACAACACTTAACAGCTAATAAAACCTGTAGATAAGAACAGTGAACTTTAATGACGAGAAGAACTGCTAAGAAGTGCTTGCACAGCAAAAGCAAAGGCATGTCCGTCACAAAGAAGGAACCGAGGAGGTGGAGGGCCATCGGGGGTAAATATTAGCCGATATGCCAGCACCACTCCAGGGGACTCCCCTGCTGGCCCAACGGGTAATGCTAAGGGAAAGACTTCCAAAAACACATGCACACCTACATGAAATGGACACAAGCAACACATCTCAAAGAACCACCTCTCCTGTTGCTATAGCGAGAGTCTACACTGAAGCACTACAGTGGCATAGTTCAGCACAACTGAGTAACTAGGAGCCTCTCAAATGCATTTTTTTTTTAAACACTGTAGATAAAAACTTGTATTCTGAAAGATTAAAATATCTGTTTAGATAAAACGGTTACTTACTTTCGTAACTGTTGTTCTTCGAGATGTGTTGCTCATGTCCATTCCATGTAGGTGTGAGTGCACTGCGTGCGAGTGTCATCGGAAGTTTTTCCCTTAGCAGTACCCATTGGGCCAGCAGGAGAGCCCCTTGGAATGGTGCCGCTATACTGGCTAATATATATATACTTCTGCTGGCCCGCCAACCCTCAGTTCCTTCTTACCGGACTACTCTGAAGAAGAGGAGGTGGGCAGGATTTGGAATGGTCACGAGCAACACATCTCGAACAGCAGCAGTTAGGAAGGTAAGCAACCGTTTTTTCTTCGAGTGATTGCTCATGTCCATTCCAAGCAGGTGACTCCAAAGCAGAAACCCCAGGAGGTAGGTTTCGAGAGCTAACCTTCTACCGAACAGAGTACAGCCCTACCAAGAGCTGCATCCTCCCTAGCGTGGTGAGCCAGGTCACAATGGTTGGTAAAAGTGTGAACTGAAACCACGGGGCAGCCCTACAGATGTCCAGAACAGGGACTTGAGCCACGAAGACGATAGAGGCCTGTGCCCTAGTGGAGTGGGCTGTGAGAGAAGCGCCTGGAACTCCAGCCAGACTCTAGCACTCCCTGATGCAGGAGGTTATCCATGAAGAAATCCTCTGTGCAGAGATCGGCTAACCTTTGAGCCTTTCCGCAATTGCCAACAACTACCAGCTAAGTGCGAACGCTTAACTATTTACAACTATTCAGAATGAGATAAGAACAATGAAACTTGTAACTGCACTAACTATGAAACAACAGTTGAGGACTGTTAAGAGGTGCTTGCAGAGCAAGAGTAAAGCACATTCCAAGGACCCTCATGTGCAGTAAGAAGGAACTGAGGGAGTAGAGGGCCAGCAGGAGTATATATTAGCCGATATAGCAGCCCTACTCCAGGGGGCTCCCCTACTGGCACAACGGGTACTGCTAAGGGAAAAACTTCCAACAAGGCGTGCACACACCTACATGGAACGAACACGAGCAATCACTCGAAGAAGAAATAGCATTTTTAAGACACATTTAATAAAACATGTAAAAAGAAAAGACCAATATTCTAGTTTGGGAGAGACTGAAAGAACCCACTTAAGGCAGTGAATTAAACCCAAGTCATGATGTACACTTACCAGACTAGGCTTTTTGTCCACAACAATCCCAGCCAGTAACTGAGACTGTGGTCCTGCTGTCTTTAAGTCATACCGGTTTTGCTCACGAATCTATACAGGAAAAAAAGGCAAATGTTATTCGAAATATCTATTGGCTTTGCCTAGCAAACCCCTCTCTCACCATCAACTTTGTACAGCCAATGTACTGGGCAGTGGAGCACAACTGGAGCACTGGAATGTGTAGTGCTCTGCTCTGGGATAAGGTGCCCCCTGCCTCTGATCACACTTGCTGAACCTATGATCCCACTTCGGCACCTCTGAAGATTCACTCTGGCCCTGACCCCAGCCACCTGCACACCCTGTGTGAGCCACCATGTGTGTGACCCTGGTGGTGGTGAGTCCCTCTGCAGAGCTACATAACATCTGAATGTACCTTCCTGCCTCGTAAGGCAAGATCACACAGGCTTAGCTGCCAATGGGTAAATACCACATGTGGTCACAAAAATATTCACAGAATTTGCCTCATTTGAATGACATGCTGCTTTTCTCAACTAGCAGCCCTGCCTACATGGCCATGATGCACATAGTTAAATACTAACAAATGAAAACAAAGAAACCCAACCCCCTTCCTCCCCAGGACTGTAGCCCTTCTCACAATAAGGCTTGTGAATCTGCGTAGGAAGAGAAAGCTTAGTATCTGAGATTGATAATAGTAATCTAACTCAATATCTGGACAATTGTAGGACATTGTTTTATTTATCCTTTTGAAGGAAGTGAATTGCTCTGTCTGAATCATATTCAGTCCTCAGGGATGGTAGTATGGCCCTTTAGCCCCAAAAGACTCCAAGAAAGTAAATACCATAATTTCCTGGAAACAGCAAAACAATCACGCCTACAGTGGCATTTGGGTCAGCTTTTGGAAAATGGCTGCTTTTCACATTCATGATAGTAGTAATGTACATTTAAAATAAATACTAATTCCCAAAAACTACCCATACATTTTAATGAGTGTATTTCTGCAGTCTTTTGGGAAAGGGCACCTACAGCATGAGACATATGGGTCAGTTCAGATTTAGATTCAAATTTACAAGAGTTTTGTGCTAATCCTAAAGTTCTACTTTGGGGCCATTTCTGATCTGTCATTCCCAGAGTAACTGCTGATCATCTTGCAAAGGTCTATCTATAATCAAGGTGCTACCAGCTTTATTGTTCAATTCAATACCATGTGGAATTTAAATAAAAACTTTTTGGTAAAGCTATGACACTTTCAGTAAAACATTTTACTATTATTTCTAATGATCACTGTCTGTCAAATTAGAATGTATTTAGTACCTTTAAATAGCAAGTACACATTTCTTCATTAATTTTTTCTTACCTTATTTCTCTTTTCTAAAACCTCACTTGGGTTTGTATTTAGAGGCACAAATTGGTTTGGATCTTCAATTTTGATTGGCGTTCCTCCACTAGTCTTGGAGGAGTCTTCAGCTTTCATCCACTTCAAGAAAAATGTTTAGAATGTTAGGTGAAAAAAGGAGAATGTAGCCACTGGAAAGAGCATAGTCTAGTGGTTAGGAGGAGGAACAAGGACACCTGGGTTCTATTTGCAGCTCTGCTATTCACTCATTAAGATCATTGCCAATTTATTAAACCTCTCCATGCCCCAGTTTACAAATTCGTAAATGGATATATTACTTAACTGCCTTGTATGAGGTTTAACTAAATCATTGTGAGGTTTAACGAAATTATTGTAAAAAATTGAAACTCACTTGAAAAATGATACGTAACTACAAAAGGATATTAACATGACTGTTTAGAAAGGCTAGCTTTCACCCAAAATCCTGTAGAAAAGGGCTAAAGGCCATTGAACTTTTTATTCCATTAATACAGCATCTAGTGGCCCCAGAATTGATTCTCTTTCCCTATTACTCTATTTGTACTGTAAACTTCTACCTCTGCTAATTACAGTTTTTGTATTGGGATTTTTCCTTTTTAAGCCTGCCACTGATGGTATAGCATCCAAACTAAAAGGTACAGAGAAATCGGTAAAATACCACCAGGTGGAGCTGCTGCTTTTAATCTATGTTTCATGCAACTGTAGTCTGGTGGATACCGAATGGGATTCTATAGGTACTAGGCACCACTTTGCAAGAGGAGTGGTCTCTCCTTAGCTCGTTGGGAATGTGATTGAAGCAACATATTTAGCCCTGAGAGAAAAATTCCTGCACATCATTCAGAGACATATGTTAGCATGTGGCATTCATAGGCTCTAAAGAAGTCCTGATCAGTTGTCTTTGATAAGAGATGGTGACAAGTGTCCTAGACCCAACAAGCATGGAGAGATTGATTTAGCATGGAAAAAGACAGCACTCCATTGGGAAAGGAGAGGCCCTAACATCGAAGGAAAAATGAGACACACTACAGTTGATGCATGGGTAATTCCTTGCCTTCTAGATGCAGTACAAAGAACCCCTCCTATTATAAAGAAACAATAAGCAAGAGGATATTGCTCAAGGGCTTGATAACAAAGCTCTCTCTTTTTCTACCAAAATTTCCCCCCCAAAAGAAAGGACATCTCATTGCAGCAGTTATCTTCACATTCAATCCCAGGCAAGCATATCTTCTTGTTTGATAGGTTTTTACCTAGTTAGATAATACAGTAAAAAAGATTTTGTAAATGGGCCACAGAGTAATATAATCTCTGTATAATTCACTTTTTCCGCAGGTGAGTAAGACCAAGCTAACTACCAAAAATAGTGCCTACCGTTATCTTAGTTCTGGGACTAGTCTCTCCATTCCAAGACTCCTCAGGCACATTCACTTTCAAGTATGTATTTGGAGAGTTCAGCCATCTTGTCTTTTCCCGCTGTTGTCTTTGTGCTAGGAATTTGAGGGGGGAAAGTGGGACTGTGTCATCTTCAAAAGAAAAGGCAGTCACAGTGGCTGGGATCTCAACGTCACTCTTATGTCTGGGTTTTTCTCTGACCAGAGGTTGCCTATAAGCATAGCCAGTTCTGTATCCCTGAGGAGGTAAAAAAAAAGATAAACCAATAATGCACAAAGAATAAGAAATTATGATAAGTTTGGATCATGATATATGTATTAAATGAACTATCTGCAGTCATCACAGAGATCTGGCATATATTCCTTTAAAGATTTTTTAATAAATCAAAAAATGAAAAAATATTTTTAAGTCAGCCATTAGATATGTAAAATTCCAATTAATCAGTTACACTTTAGGTTTAACCAGTTAAATGTTTAAATGGGATTCCATGGGGGCACAGGGGGTCTCGGTTTCCAACTCCCCACAGGGAGGGAGAGCTGCTCTCGGTTACTAGCTCACATCCCTAGACAGAAACATAGCAGACAGATTGCAGTTTTTTCACACATTTGATAGTCTTTCCACTTCCCTGATGAACTGTACAATGTGACAGGATCAAGGATAATTTGTAAAGTTTACAGTAATCAGTTCCACCCTCCACTAAAGAGTCAACAAAGATAACTTTTCCTCTCGGATAGAAAACAATATCGTTTGAATGAAATTGGCCTCTGGAATTCTGCCTTGAGCCCAGAAGCAGAGCAGGGACCAAAGGGTGACCCAGTGTCATAATTTGGTTTCTGCTCAGTCCATGCTTCATAGGAGTGGCAGGTGAGGAAGAGACAGAGAGAGGAGGTAGTAAATTGAATTAGTTCTTTTCCTGCCCCTTCATGCCAGCTGATCTGTGTTGGCCAGCATGTTCAGTGAAGCTAAGAATGTTAAGAGGCAGTTAATTGGCTAATCAAATAGTCGATAAGGGAAGGCGCTCAGTCTCAACTCACACAGAGTCCAGGAGCTACTCCTGCTGTGGCTCTGCAGTTTAAATGTAGTAGCAGCCAGGCATTGAGGCAGCCTGGTTCCTACTACATTTAAACTGCAGAGGCACAGTGGAGGTAACTCCTGGACCCGGTGTGAACTGCAACTGAGCAAGCTCGTCTCAGTCCCGGCTTGCGCCAGGTCCAACAGCCTCTGTGTGTGTGTGTGAGGGGGAGGCGGGTCCCAGCAGGGAGCTGTGACCGCCATGAACAGGGACTGCTTTGCAGCAACCTCTCCTGCCCCCGCACTGTTGCCTCTGATAGGAGGTAGCACTGCGGAGACAGATGCTGGGGGGAGCGTGCTTTTAAGCTTTTCTTCCTTGCTACCTTAGATAAAGAAGCAGCAAGGGGTTGGGGGGAATGCAAGTAGTCAACTCGACTGTCTGAGAAGCCCAGGCTCATTGGGTAGTGAACAACTCGCTCAGATCCCTAGTGAAGCCCAGGCTCTACCCACACCCACTCCTACCCATCCACTCCCTGTCCACCCATGCGAAGGAGTCGTCGTTTCCCGGCTGCTGTGTTTTGACCTATGATATAGATGTCCGCAAAGCAAAGAGGGCATCTAACCAACTTGCATGAGCACACAGTACAATATACAGGGCTCCGACATCAATTACACTATTAGATAAGTGGCACCCTCTTTTGCTTTGCTTTATTAGCAAATCACTTAATCTAACATGAATTCATTACATTTTGAACAATTAGTACTGAACTTCATTTCTTCTAAGTCCATAAAAATTAAGGGGGAAAAATGATAGACGTTAGAAACAAACACTACAACCCATAACAAAATAAAAACAGAAATTTCCAAGTAGATTTACTAAGGTGATGACTGGAAAATACATGTTGTAGCAATACAACTTTATACATATAAAGCCATAGCCTTGACAGAAATTTTAGCTTAATCAGCTTTCGCTATTCTACTGTGTTAGGTTTTAGAAATGGAAAGTTTGTTTTAAAAAAACTATATTCAGTTCCAAGTCAAATGTTCAGGAGATACTGAATATTTAATAAAAATGGCTTTTCATTTGCACACTTAATTTGCAAGTTGAAGAAAATCACAGACAATTCTTTTCTTAGGGCCTAGTTCCACAAAGAATTGAGTAGTGAAAAGCATCACACTCTCAAGGGTTGCACTTGTACTGTTATAATTGTGTACCTACCAGGTTGTCTAGCATCCTCATAAGAGCTTCAAACTCTTGCTCCCCAACTTTCCATTTTTGTTGAGAGCCCATATTAATTCTATCTCCTCCAGCTGCTGCCACACTGTGTGTAAAAGGCTTGTACTTCTGCAGATCTAGTATAAGAAGATTGTCTATTCCACCTGCACCAGCTAATGCATGTACCTACAACAACAACAACAACAAAAAAACCACACAAAACATTAATTTGAAACATTATTGATGGTTGGGGGTGTGTGTGCATAATTCTCAGCACATTTGAATTCAAGGGTAACAAATTGTAAACATAACATTGGCTGCAATTATGTTCTCAGGTTGCTTCACTTTGCACTAAAATTATGACAACTGCATTAAGACATACTGAGAATGACTTGTATTCAATGAATGACAGTAATAATCATGACTCTAAAATAAGTGAATGCTATAAGAGTCAATTATTTGTTAAGTGCTCAACAATGTACTTGTAGCTGTAGAAGACAGAGAAATCTCTTCAGTCTTGATAGAGATGTACCCTGCTATTGTAGAGAAAGAAAACTGTATGTCTGATTAATTCCCTAATAAGTCACTAACAAGTGATTTCTGGATTCTGCTTAATTTATTTTGTAATATGCCAGTCTCCTCTGCTTTGTGCTCTTAGTGAACAATCCTCCCTTTCATCCCAACATTCAGCTTGAGTAATTAAGTTGGGTGCTGTGAATTTCCACAAGGACAGAGGGGAAAGGGGTAGAGAACCTTTTTTCTACCAGAGGCCATTGACCCAGAGGAAAAAATACCAGTTAGAGCCTTGCAGGGGAGGTGGGCAGTGTGCCATGGAGACTCAGCACTTTCCCTAGGTTCTGGGGTGGGGCCAGAAATACAGGGGTTCAGAGTGCGGGAGGGGGCTCCAGATTGGGGCAGGAGATTGAAGTGCAGGAGGAAGTGAGGGTTCCGTCTGCAGTGCCGGCTCTGTAGTGGGACCTGAAGTGCAAGTGCTCAGGGCTTGGGCAGCAGGTTGGTGTCGGGGAGGGGCTGAAGGCTCCAGCTCAGGGGTGTGAGCAGAGGTTTGGGGTGTAGGCTCTGGAAGGAAGTTTGGGTTCAGGAATGGGCTCGGGCTTGGGGTGGCAGGTCTAGGAGGGGGTTAGTGTGCAGGAGGGGGTTTTGACCTGGGACAAGAGGCAGGGGTATAGGAGGAGGTTCAGTGTGCAGGCTCCAGCCAGGCAGCACTTACCTCAGATGGCTCCCAGATTCCCACTTGGTGGCACATTCGGGCTAAGGTCCTGCTTGCCTGAAATGGTTCCTGGCCAATGGGAGTGCTGGAGCCGGTGCTAGGGGACAGCACATGGCACTTCCCCAATTATCCCTCCATCTTGGGGCTGCAGGGACATGCTACTGAGCCACTGCTTATGACTCCAGTCTCATGGGAGGGCATCTAGGCTCGGGCTGTGGGCTAGATGAAATGAATTGGGTTCCCACAAACCTCATGTCCCATTTCTATACAGGGTAAGGACTGATAGATCTGTTGCCTTCCTGCTCTTCTGACCGTCACTGAGTTTAGTCCTGCAGGGAATGTTTATGGAGCTATGCTCAGTGGGGTGTAAGTATGCATCCCCGGACACATGATCCTGAAAGTTCCCTCTGTCCACAGTGAAAAGTGCCAATGCAGTTTCACTTGGATGATCTGCATTTAGACAAGAGGGACTCCAAATATGCCCTGTAATATTACAGATCCCTCTACATTTCCTCCCAGATAGCCAAATAACCTGTTGAAATCCAGGCAAAGTATTAATGGCTCCTAAAATAACTTCCATGAAATGGTATCATGTTGCAATGTTACATGGCTATACACTGACTTTCTAATAAATGATACTGTCCCATGGGACAAACTCATTGAAGTGAGAACACAATGTACTGTACAGCAAAGCCAACACATTATGCCTACACTAACTAAAGCTCATACACAGAGTGGTTTCGATATTGCTAACTGTGCACAGAGAATGCAGTAAACAGAACCCTGTTTCTATTATAGAATGAAATTAAAAGCAAGTCTCCTCTTTATCCCACAGAACTTCTACCCCAGGGTAGTCAGTTATTTTTTGTCAAGGTTCAAATATCTTGGTCAAGGTATACGCAAGGCCCAAACTCCAGTGAAGAAACGAAAACAAATGGTAATCAAATAAAAAGACTTTGGTGTGTTCAAAAGTGTCTGGCAGTACAGACTGGGCCCATGGTCTTCCTATTGACTACTTCTGTTCAAATAGCCCAACAGCAGATATTCTGTTGAATACTTTGCAATAATGGAGCTTTCACTGTATAGCATCAAGTGTATTCATTGCAATAATTTGTTGCAGGGAATATTTCCCTCAGGAAATTAAACAATGACAAAGCATCTCTCTTACCTGTATTTCACATGCAAGTTGCACATTGAAAATATAATGAAAGGCCTCCTCTAGTGTCTCTCCCAATGCTACCACACCATGATTTCTCAAGACCAATACCTAGAGAATGAAAACACTAATGTTAAATGGTAGAAACTGGTACAGTACATGCAAATGATTAATGAAAATCATGAATAAAGGTTGACTACCTTGCAACTGGGCCCAAGAACCTTCTGAAGCTGAATTCTCTCTTCCTGTTCATCAAGAGATCCCTGGTAATTGTAGTAAGCAACATCTCCCAGAATCAGAGCCTCTTGAGAGATTGGAAGAATACCACACTTCATAGAGGAAACCTGTTTCAAGAAAATTGAATATTTGTAAAATTCCCAAAACAAAAATTTAAACCCAAGTTCTGTACAAAAGTGTCCCGTTCCACAAGCCTCATGGTTAATCTTCCAAAGTTATAAAGGAACGAATGATCATTCCAAAATTAACGACATAAGTGATAAATTATTCCCTATGATATTTCTCTAATACATGAGTTCTTCACCTGTAGACAAGGACTACTCTGTCCCTCCTATATTCGTAAATGAAAGGGAAGTCTTGGCTATATGCTGGCTTGATAAGAGGAGTCTCAATATGGAGTAGATAGTATTCTAGTGCTTTATCCAGTCTAGTTTAAACTATGGTGAACTGCTACCACTGCTTTTATTTGGGAGACTATGCCACATAAAAGATAGCACTATAAGCAAGTTTTTTCTGGCAATTAAAATTTATGCATCTTTTCCTCATTTCATTCTCATCACAAGACTATAACAGGGTTCAAAAAACAACTACATAAAGTTCATAGAGGACAGGTCCATCAATGGCTACTAGCCAAGATGGGCAGAGATGGTGTTTCTAGCTATTGCCACAGCTGGGAAGGGGAAACAAGGGATGGACCACATGATGCTGTTTTGTTCATTCTTTCTAGGGGCACCTGGCACTGGCCACTGTCAGAAGACAAGATACTGTACAGACTTACAGCTGCAGTTGCAGGGGTGTGTATGTGTATCACACATCTGACATCAGGGCGCATGGAGTAGATGGCAGCATGTGGACTGAATCCTGCATTGTCGATGCTCAGATTGGTACTCCCCTGGTCCACTACATCTCCTAAGATATTTACTTTAACCTGAGAAGTCAAACAAAGGAAACTAATGCAAACTATTGTAGGTTGGTCATGAAACTGAAAAAGAAACAAACCAAAAAATGTACATCTCAGTAGGTATCATCATGGGAAAAGGTGGGGGGGGGGGGGGAAAGAGAGGAGATGGCATTAATTTGGCAACTATCATATTTGCTCTTAAACTTATGCTTAGTTTCAGCTCTCCTAAAGCAAGCTAAGTTTTTCTTTTTACCACATTCATTTGTAAAATAATGCTTAGTTCTGGCTGCCCTAACACTTCTAAGTATATAATCCTGCTGCCAGGAAATAGCCATGGAAAAGGTAAAGGCCAGATGCTGATAAATAGATGAAGAAACTCCTCTTTGATCTGGTTGCCCCTTAGCTAAAGGAAGTGATGGCAGTATAGTACACCAAGCATACTCAGTTGGAGTAGAAAGCCTGCATGAGAGTCTCAAATAACAACCTTCTATTCAAAGATATATTTAGCATACAGATACCTATAAATACCATCCTTAACTATTGTAGTTTAAGAATAGATGCTAAAATTGAACATTTCAAATGAACACTTCAGATGAGCTATATATTTAGACAATTATTGATTTACTATGCTATAATATAAATTAGACCTGCTAATTCTTCTAATTTGCACTTGCAATTTTAATACAATTTAATGTGAAAACAAAGATTCAATCTCGGAAGAACTGCAATTAAACACATTAAAAGTTACAGAATTTTTTAAAAAATCCCTAACCTGTAACAGAAGTAATAAAAGCAGCATATAAAATCCAATTCTTATGCTTATTTTTTTAGCTCTATTTTTGGAAGTTGACCATATTGCACCACTTATCTGCTGTTCTCTTCAAAAAACTGTCAGCAAGACTCACCAGTAGATATGACTATTTGGGTAACAAACTTTCCAGCTCTTTCACAACACCGCAAAATGCCTAATTTGGCTGTCTAGACACTGAATTAGAAGCCCTTAAGCCAGTTCCCGTTTTGACCTTGGACAATTTACTTTTCTTTGCTGCCTCCCAATTTTCCAGTTATGAAATGGTGGTAATAATATATTCTTTATTGTTGACAAGGATGTCATGTGATTAATACATGATAAGTGCTTTGAAAACCAAACCACTATGCATTACTGATAAGTGGTTGTTGTTATACTTATAAAGTATCTGATATATTCTATTTGACTTGCTTTTGTAGACCAGGTGGGAGCCCAGCTAAAATGCAAAAAGCTTGCTGAACATTAAAACTTCAGTGGAACCGAAGCAGTGAAAAGTAGATACAAAACCTGGACAGAAGGGTTCAGGAGCAGAGATTTTTTTGTATAATCCCCAAAATTAATCTGGCTGTTCACCAGATGATTGTGTGAATTTCAAAAAGGAAAACAAAAGCCTGATGTTAATATTCTGCTTCAGTAGCTGCAAAACTGTCACAAAACATTCTAAGCCTCACTGATTATTATTAATGTAACTGATGCACATACCAAATTGGAGGCTGAAGCTTCAGAAAAAGACAGGCCTCTTGGAATGATTAGAATGTGGTCATGTTCTTTGCTTACTCTTACCTACAAAGGAGGGGGGGAAAACTGCTGATTTATTATTGTATTAAGTTAAATAATAATTGAAAAATTAAACATACAGGTGAAAAAAACCTCCAAATTATTTTTACTCTTAAAAATACTCACAGTGATGTAGGAGTTTGCTAAGTGTGCCCATCCAAACAAGTCAGCCAACCTGTATAAGCTGGCTAATTTACAACGGGTAACTTTTTCTCCCTTAACAAATGAAGTGGTGTCTATTCCAGGTAGGTCATTGATGGCTGTAACCATTCCAAGGCCTGAAAGAAAAAAATAAGTGGCAAATTGCACAATTCAATTCTTTCTGTGATTCTCCAAAAGCAGTACACTTAAATTAGGAGTAGAGAATCTCAGTAACAGCATTAGAGTAGGATTGCAGAACAGGTGTAGTGATTTCTAGGTCTGCTGTAACAACCTTTGCACTATAAGGCCCTAGTTACTGTATCCTAAAATAATATTAAAATCCCCAAATTTGGAGAAGGAAGAGTAAATTATTGACAGAGGACTACTCAGACAGCACCTCTCAGGTTTGAACTATCCTGTGCTTCAAGGAAATGTACTTCTGAACAGATTCCAATGTTTTAAGACCTTCTGTACTGGGTGAGCTAAGCGACATTTACAGTCCTTTTGGAAATACTCCTATGGGTTTTGCACACTTGAATAGCCATTCAATTAGATTTCTCATTCTGAGTCATTGTAGTTCATTCTAGGGATGTCATGAGGGAGGAAATAAGAACTATTGCAAAGCTTCTCTAACTGTTTTGTATCACAGAACAATTTCTCTATTAAAATGGGTATCATGGAGCACCTCCTCTCCCATTTATGATTGTGAAGACTACTGACTATTCCATTTATGGCTGGGAAGATTGGCAGAGACCCTGGAAGTTTTTTGCATTCATTTGCAGCTTGGGTCATGGGTCACTTAGGCTAGGTCTACACTGCACCACTATTTCAGGAGGTATTCTGACATAGCTATTCCATGTCTTTAATGTTCCCAAATGTGTGGATCTTCTTATAATTACTAGAACCTGACTACAAGTTTTAAAGGAACCCTTTTTGCCTGTAACAGCTATTTCACCATTGTGGCACTTTTTTTTAGCCCTCTACTGTCTCTTCTGATTTGGAGTACACAATTAGTCGGAGCCACGATTAAGGTGTGTTTAAATAATCCTCATACTGCTTGCAGGCATTTAGTTGCTTTGCATTTCTGTTTACAAACATTCTAATTCTTATATTCTCATCCATACAGCTTAAGTCACTTCATGAAGGTGGCTATCCCATTTGCACCTCTATGTCTGCAGGCAATGCAGAGAACAGTCTATAAAAACAGAATTGTCTATTGTACACAGACACTTATGAATGTTTAACACTAATATGCCTTTTTAATAAGGTTTCAACTATTCAAGATCTTGGAAGTTAACCATAGGACTTTTCCTTGAAGATTGTCACTTCAATGCATGATCCTAGCAAGAATCTTCACTTTTTTCATAACTACATTTTGCTATTTAGTAAAAGCCGCTTCATGCCCCTGGCAAGGTATGCATTTGAACAGTCTCCTTCTCCGTTTTGAAAATTAAAGCCAAGTTTGCTACAGTAAATTGCTGCCAAGTTATTATGTTAGTTGTCATATTACTATTTATGTGTACCATAGTAAAATGGTAATGAGGCTGGGTATTAGTTTTGCTGAGATAAGCTCAAAAACTATTGACTAGAAGCAATTTTTATACCTTTAACTTTTCTGATTCCAAATATTGAGAAAAAGTTTAAGATTAAAATTATTTAAGACCACAATTTTTACTGCTTTACAGCTTAAACACCAGGACGGAAATTCTGTTGAATGGATATGGTCCCAGCACCCTATAAAACGAAGAAAAAATTTTAGAAAAATATTGGCAATTATACTCATTGTTCACTTACTCAGTGGAGAAGAGGAGAAACCTGCAAAAGAGCTTGCCATGATGTAATCAGCAATCTGTTGTAATGCAAGAAGTCCAGCTGGATTATGGCCCTTCTTCATCTGTTCTTGAATAAGACATTCCAGGTCTTCTCGGAAGGCCTACATAAACATTTGAGAATAATGGTGATAAACTTTCCTCAACGCAGTGAGATTATTATAGGCAGGGTATAGCTAATCATTATCTATTAATAAGGTCAACCTACACTTCCCAGCGTAAGACCCCATTTTAGTTGATCATAACACTGAAAAACTAAGCCACAGAGTATGTCTGTGGCATAGTTGAAAAAGGAACTTAGCTGTCCTATCTTTCAGTATTTTGATTTTTCCACAAGATCATCCTTATGTAGGATCACACTATTCACTAGAGAGATGGTTTAAAAGTTCAGAACTATTTTTTGCCTATTTGGCAGCTCATGAATTTAAGAATAGGAATCTATTAAAATGCAGTTACTTTAGGGACAAGAGAAGGCTATATTTTGTAGAGACTATTCAAGTAGATACCTCAAAATACGTAACATTCTGGTAAACCCACAGCACTTGTATTGAAACTCATTTTTAAAAATCACCAGAAACGTTACAACCCCTCTCCTACACTTACATTTACTGTAACTTCATTTTATACCTCATTAAACTGCCGTGGTTACAGAACCGTCACTGATAGGGCAGGGGCAGGAGACCTGTCAGGATACCATGACAGAAAATCCTGACCTACTACACTACCTTGTTACACATCTTCACTGGAGAATACATTCAGATTATTTACACCCAAATTATTTCTCTAGAGTTATCCTAACTTGAGTGAGAACAGCCACAATATGAGAACACTCAAAACTGCTCCTTTCATACTGGCGCTGCACTCACTGGTGTGTGGCACTAAGACCTCTGAGGGCGTATCCTATGACTCTTTGTGCTGCAAGAAGCTAGGCTGCTCCATGAATACTTTCCCAGTAAATTATGAGAGCGCTCCAGTTTCCCTTGCATTAAAGACAAGCCCACAAAATTATAGAAAATTGAGACATGGGATAAAGAAAAGTCCATGTAACGTACTCTAGGAGTTTCAAGTTGGGGTCCCAAAATTTTAGCCTTAATCTGTGTCTCAGTTTCCCAACTATAAAATACATACATTAATATCACCTACTCATACAGGTGTGCTGGGAAAATGAATTCATTGTAGTTTGTGAAACACTCAAACTATGAGGAAAGAACTGAAGAAATACTCAAGAGAAAATGAGTGATTTTGTATTCAGTGAGAAGCTGGATGGCATGCATTAAATAAGGCTTGAGGCAACAGACTGAAAAAAAAAAGTACTGAATGAAGCAGGTGTGCTATGGAAAAAAATAGCATGCAACCCTGTAATTATAAAGCATATGCACAATAGCATCAAATTAATCTTCTATAGGCAGCCTGGATTCTGCATTTCCCTAATTTAGGAGTGCTTGAGTCTTCAGTTTTGAAAGTATTTTTCCTTTTTTTTAAATGTAATATAGACAAGAGTGTGACACGTAACACAAAGCAATAAAAACTGTTAAATATAAAGATGCAGTTTCAAAGAAGCACAGTGTCCTGGTGGTTTTATAATTAAGGACAGATTTGAACCTCCCAATTGTCAATTTGTAGGTACTGTTGAAATAGATTCACTTTTAGATTAAGAGTTTGTCAGCAGTACAATGAAGTGCTAGTAGGGTACTAAGAACTAGCTGATTGTAACTGTCCTATACCTTCCAAATAGGCAACAGTAGGTAATGTTCAAGGCCTAAAATATTTTTGCAGAGTGCAGAAAGCTTATTTTGTCACCACTTGTACCCCCAAATCCTTGAGTTCGAAGACCATAAACAGTTACCAAATAGTTTGAAATGTTTCCTAAGGATAGCACATAGAATCCTATTTCCTGGTCTACAACTCTGCAGATGTTCCAAATTCAAAGAGATATAAATTAGTGGAAGCTTACTGAACAGCTTAAACCAATCAAGTTTAATTCAAAGTTCTTCCTTCCAGATTTCAATCTTTCAACTTCCCAAACAGTCTTCCATGTAGCATTGATACAAATGTCAATCTTTAGCAAACATGATTAATTAATAATTTTGACCTGAGGGAGAATGCTAACTGCAGCATGCTAGCCTTCCTAAACAGCTGCATTTATGTTATGTGACAACCATGAAATAAACTAAGAATCTTAGAATTTTGTATCAGTCCAAATGGGTTACCTATAGAAAGCTACAATTTTCTCAACTCCCCTTACTTTACAAATAGGGAGAAAATTGTAAACCATTCATTAGTAGAAAAGCTGTGACAAAGAGCTGTCTTACATTTTTTTCTGAAGATGGTCACTCTTCTGGGTTGTTCCTAATTCTTGTGGCAGGGAATTCTGCAGCAGTGTCTTAGCTGCAGGGAAGACTATTATTCAGTTCTTACTATCAACCTAGCCATTGAGAATTCTGTTTCTCAGGACTGCAGCTATCATGAAGGGACAAGTGGCTACTGAGACATCCTGAGTCCAGTCTATTTGAAAGTTCTCAAAATAAAATAACAAGACAGCACACAATCCAATATGTAATGGCTAGCCAGGGCAATAGTTGGAGCAATGTACTAACAGTACTTTTACGAGTCAATATGTTTTACAGCAATTAGTTTATTTAGTTTGTGGATTTATTCTCAATACAGTGCATTAATCATGTCTCATTATACATGGACAAGTGTGGTCTGATAGGATGTGGCATAGTCATTCATGTCATCTCCCAGTTTTGTTTTGCCAATTTTTGTTGCTATTTGGGTACTCAGTAGAATAAAGAATACAGATGGACCCACAGGCTGTGTAGTATTTTAAGATAGTGTGGGCAAGTAGAAAGAAACATTTTAGACTACTCAAGAGCATCACTTCAGTCTTGCCTGGGCTTCATTTCAGCAAGGGGTCTTCATCCCAAAGAATACATCAATCAGGCACTATAACATCTGGAGAACAGTGTTGACATCTGACACTTAGAATACCCACTGACTTATTTTCAACAATGAGCTGGCTTCTGGCTTGTGACATCATTAAATGGCTAGGCACATTGCGCATATGCCAATGAATGTCATGAGCCACTCTATTCTACAAGTTTCTAGCCTCTGTCAAATATTGGCGTAAGTGTCCAGTATTCAATGACTAGTTAGGTCTGAGAATGAGTGGTGTGCAAAGAAGAAAACAGCCTCAGAAGAGATGACAACTGGATAGGCCCCTTTTGATTACTACTTCCACTTTAGTGGCATCCACAGTCCCCTATCAGGATGTGTCACTTTTAGTTAGGGTTTCATTTCAAAATTCCTCCTGCACAAAGAGCAGGGGTCTCTGGACAATCCAACCCTGAGCATATAAATTTTACATTTTGAATTTGCAATTTTACAATTTCTCATTGCACAAACTTTATAATTAAAGAGTATATTTCTCTAACCTGAAAATATTTTAATTGCTTGACTTGCAAGAATTGGCATAAATGTTCCTGGAAGAGAAGCCTTGAAAATTTGTTTCACTTTTTTCTAAATTCCTTCATAGAATTTAGTACTCACAAAAAGGAATAATTAAGAAACAGAGAAAATACAGGCATGATCTGTGCAAGCTTCTTGTGTAAGATAATTCTTGCAGTTTATTTCAAAACACATTAGAGGTTGAACTTCTCTGGTCCAAGAATCTCTGGCCCAAGAATCTCTGGCCCAGAAAATCCATAATCTGGCAGGACCACAGATGTTGCTGGACCAGACAGCCCCGGGGCAGGCCTCAGGTTCCCAGGTCAGGGGAGCCTGGCAATCTGCTGACACACACTGGGACAGCTCAGAGTCAGTCAGCAGAGGGGCTGACCTTCCCTGACCCATCAAACTCCCTTCTTTGGGACTGGTTAGGTCCCCAGGGTGCCAGACAAGGATGGTCCAACCTCTACCTGCAATACTCCCATCATTTCAATCTTGGACCTATACTGAATAGACTGGCAATAGGACAGAAGTTTTCTGATACTTTTGTAACAAAGCGTTCAGATGGAGACAACACTCTTTTAGTTCAGACCCAAAATAAACTGAAGTTAAATCTTAAGTAATCCACTTGATCTAGCCATGGAGAAACTTAATTCATCACTACCCCTAAATCTGAGGGGAAAAGAACTGCTTTATGGACTCTTTCTCCTCTGAACACTATGGTAAAGATTATTTATTCCCTCGAAGAAGGAATTGTAGCACTGATCTCTAAACATTCTCAATTTCAATAATGAAAAAGGGAAGCAGGGAAGGGGGATTCTAGTCCTACAGACATCTAAGTCAAACACAGCTTCTCACTTTTGGCTAGATAATCAGACACTGAGCAGACACAGCTATAGTTTTGTTCTTCTTCATCTCAAGATATAGCAAGCCCCAGCACCTAGCTTATTTGGCCAACTTTTATAATATTGTCATCTATTAATATTCCCTGCCACAGCAGGAGGTAGATAGTAATCCCTAGGGATGCGTCTACACCCTAAACACAAAATATATATTTTAAAATAGCTTATTTTGAAGTTTGGCGTATCTACACAGCGCCAAATTTCAAAATAACATGCTATTTTGAGACATCCCTTAACCCTCATGGAACGAGGGTTACCAAGATGCTGAAATAGTGTGCCCGTTTTTAAAAAATATTTTGAAATAATGGGTGGCTTGTTAAGATGCAGGGTAGCTATTCTGGGGTACCTCTGGTATCCCGAAATAGCTCTGCTGTGTAGATGTACCCTAGATTCCTATGGTCTCCAATTTTCTATTAAACATGTCAGTTAAACTTGGGAGTACCATCCCCCCAAACCCCTGTAAACCCTCAGGCTGACCTTGCATATCAAAAGTAGCGTGATCACAACAAACAGGAACTGATTACATTTGGCTAATTGAGAAAAAAAATTAACTCAATAAGGCTACAGTTAGTTATGTCTACGAGATTCAGCAATTTTTCTGCATTTAAATTAATAAAAGAACACAATGTAAGATACATATTGGCCCAGTGTAATTTAATGCATCTCATTTTATCCCTCTCAACCAACTGAAAATTTTGTGAGTTTGTTCTGATTAAGAATTTGGGAGATCCACTTCCCCTGGTTTTGAATAATTTAATAGTAGTAAGTCCAATCATAATGTTTGATAACTGAATTGTTTTTCTAACAACTTCTTATGATTATGCATTATTCCCTTAAAGTATTTCCTGAATACTGAACCACTTGGTTGAAAAACTAAAGTTGCACAAAGTTATCTGAACATAATAAATCCCTGAGTCATGGGTTTTGCATATGTAGATTTGAATCTACATACAGACTCTGAAAGGCACTCAAAGATAATACTTAAATGAACAATCCTATTAGTCAAGAGTGTCTCTAATATGTGATTACTAACAGCTGTTTGCAATCTCATTATGCATGGAAAAATGTATACCCTCCCAATTATAAAAAAAAACAGATTAGAAAAGAAAAAACCCTGAATACCAAACTGTTTCAAAAGAGAAAATTTGCATCAGACTTTTTTGGCACCTCTGCTATTTTCAGACGTGCCATGGATTTTCAAGAATACTCAACAAGTTAATACCAAATATTGCACAACTCAAGACTGACTTCATCAAGGGGTTATGGAGACATTTGTTCTCCCCAAAATTTCAGATGGAATTAACAGAGCTATATGTCCAGTTGAACAAGCACTGAATTTACATGAGATGCACACAAATGCTTACTTTGGAAGGAGTAGACACATTACTCCTTCCAAAGTACACAAAGAGCAATTCAGCTTTGAAACACAAAAAACACAATTTTTAAAAAAGTTACTTTTTTAAAGGTAAGAGTATCCATGATGTAACTAATAAGTGAAATATTCAGAATAAAAGTGGAATGCAGATCTGCATGTAAATGTCTTTGTTCATATTTGGCTAGTGACCGCGTCACACTCTTCCCTGCTTCTAAGTTTTAATCAAGTGCCTTGTAGCCAGCTAGCTACTTTTGTACTTCTTTAATGAAGCATTACACCATGAAAGCATCAGAAGAAACCCAATAATGGGCTGTTTGTTCATACACAAACTATGCAAACAAAATGTTGTATAACCTAACTGTTCATGGATTGTTCTTATGAAAAGTTTCATGGCCTGAGATATTCCCTCTAGCTGTGATGCAGTTTGAAGTTTTGTTTTGTGCTATATTGTTGTTTATTTTTGAGTTACTCTCTGAGAAGGGGGAAAACGTCTTTTAGTTCTTTAATCCAACTTACTGGACTCTGCAGTATATGAGTGACCCTCTTCCTCTGCTCCATCATGTTGAAGTCTTGTCTCAGATCAGGAGACATGTTTCTTTCACGGATGTACTCGGGGTCATTTTCATTGATGCGGTCAAAATACCTCTCTTTGTGAGGCATACTGGGAGGTGGAGGGGTGGTGATCACCTCCTGACTGGCATCAGCACTCATGCTTCAATACTTCAGATTACGCTCTTCACCTGGAAGAGTAAGAGGGAAAGAGAATTAATGACATTTAAAAACAAGTTATCAAATAATCCTTACAAGTCTGGACAAAATACAATCCTCTCTCCTCCCCAGCAGGAATACAAATGACAATTGCTTAAAATGCAGTAACTTCAAAATCAGCAATTAGGTGTTCAGGTGTAGGCAGAACTGTGTACCAAAAACTTTCTCATATTACAAATTGAGAAATTACATAATACAGCCATTTATTTACTTATTTAAAAGCCCTCCATGATGACTATCATCTGTTATTCAAATTTTTATAGAAGTACCTGCCATTTCAACAAAGAAGTGTTAATGTTTAGAATGTACATAAAGCACTTTATGACAGACTTTCCCTCAACATTTTATCAGAATCTATTCACTCTAGCCACCTCACCATCATTATGTAGAATTTCGCTTTCTGACAAACTGATCTTCTGCTAAATCCTATTGCAATGCTGGACTCTTTGCATACTACACAACTACGTGCTCATAGCTCACTACCTAACTGTAACTAAGACAGACAAGACATTGCTGTAATTCAGTATTTCTAAGCCATCCTGTAACTTCAGAGGGAAGATTAAGCTCTGGTGGCATTAAAGACTGCCAACAGATCTCAAAAGCTCTCCAGATGGTGCCTCAATCCTAAAAAGACTATAATAAAAAAAAACTGTTAAGAAACTGGGGGGGGGAGGAGGAGATTAAGTTTCTCAAAATTGCAGCTTTAATATTCTCTGAAAATAAATACAGAGAATACTGTTATACAGATATTTTCTTGCCCAAACTTGACATTCAATAAACAGTACTGGGAAAAAAATCTCAAAATAAGATTAAATTATAAAATCGGATTTAAAAAGCCTTATAAGAGTATCTGAAAATGTTGTAGAACTGGTTTTAAGCAGAAATCTGAATCACCACATAGAGAACCAGGTCCACACACATACGGTCAGGAATCTTACTCTTCCAGCTGGAGAGGACTTAGTGATTTTACTCATATTTGAGTTATTTCTGAAGAAATTAACTCCAGCTTTCATGACTGAGATTACTGGAATAGAGGGATGTTGGGACTTGTGATAGTTGCAAAGACACAAACTGGCTTACAATGAATGAAGCATTCATTGGATAGCAGCTTCCTTGACTTCTTATTCAGGAAAAGAAACTAAAGTTTCTAAAACTCCTCATGTATTACTATGTTTGTACTAGATAAATACAGGATTAAAAAAATACACAGAAGGCTCCCTCTCAAAATACAGCTTTAATCCTTCCACAGCCCAAAGTTAACCACAACAGATTTATATCAGGCAATAATTTTTGATGGGGAGGAACGCTGTGACAAAAATGGAGATTTTAGTTCCTTTGTTATGTTGTATGTGATTTCTCCTGTCCCATGGTAACTTTGTGCATGTACCTCAGTTTCCTTGGACATTGCACCAATACCTAGATTGTGATGGGAATTTGTGTGTGATAGCTTTCCCACCAACACAATGGCTGATGCTGTCTGTAACCTGAGCCCGGGAGGGGTGTGTGATCAGGTGGCCTTTTGCTCGGGAAGCAGGACAAAGGCCAGAGGCAGGGCTGGCTGCATGACTGGGTTTGGCTGCTGAGTGTGGTTTAGTCTTGCTGGCTTGGGGTACGGGGAGAATAGTCAGGGCCTTTGGCTCTGAGCCACTCTCCCCAAGACAGATTGTACTGACTGTTTCTGGTTACTGTGATGACAAGTCTGTTCTACACTGTGTCCCTGTTGACTAATAAACCTTCTGTTCTATTTGCTGGCTGAGAGTCACAGACTGCGGATGGGGGGGGGGGGTGCAGGGCCCAGTGACACCTCACACCTCAGTGACAGGGCCATTCAAAAAATTTGGTAAGTGGTCAGGATTACACTCTTCCATGATATTAACGGAGGAGTTGTCAGAACTGGGATGGAGGTTGGGAGCAGAAGTGGGGTAGGTGATTCAAGTGCAAGAGGGGGTGCACGGTCTGGGAGGAAGTTTGGGTGAAGGAGGAGGTTATGACCTGGGGCAAGGGATTGGAGTGCAGCAGGGGTATGGATACAGGTTCAGGACAGGATTATGACCTGGAGGAGGGGTTTAGGAGGGGGTTGTGACCCAGGGCAGGAGTGCAGGAGGGGGTGCCAGGATTTGGGTTGTGACCTGGGGCAGAAGACTGGGGTGCAGAGTCTGGGTATAGGAGCAGAAGTGAAGAAGATTTGGGTTACATGGGGTATGGTTACAGGAGAGTGGGGCAGAGGACTGGGGGAAGGAAGGGACTGAGGTGTCAGAGGCAGGCTGTGGCTGGGAGCTGCTTGGCAAGGCAACTCACAGCCTGTAGCTCAGCAGGTCCCTCAGGTTGTTTCCCTGTTTTCCACATCCCCACTCCCTGCACAGAGTGGCCAGTTGCAGGGAAGTTGGGGGCGGGGAAGGAAATTTTCATTAAACCTGCCTTGCAAATAGGTAACTCCCCTTGGCTAGTTTCCCAAGCCACTAAATCCAGCCCTTGGGCCATATTTTGCCCATCCCTACTCTATACACACACTCTGGAACAGATCCTCAGCTGAGGATCTGCTTGCTTCCTTGTATTTTTTTTTTTAAACGACACATCCAAGATTGCTGAACTCATCCTTTGGCCAACCAAACAGCCTCAGAGACCATCTCCAGAGCTACTTTGTAAATTAACTCACAATAGCCTATCTTGAAAGAATGGCAAACTAAGTCTTGCTTTGTGCTTTTTTTTCTTCCCATGAACTGCACTATCCACAAAAATTGGATTTCCTATTATGCTCCTGAACCCTGGTAATCAAGTAGCAAATTGTTATTCTGTTGCTAATCCACTTGGTTGGCCTCAGAAAAAACTAGAGTACGCATACATCATACTTTAACATTTTAAAATAAATCTGCAAGATAATTATTTCTAGTCTGTTACTTTAGAATATGTTCTTGTGGTTACAGTAAGATCTACTGATGTGTAAAAAGAAAAGAATCAAATGTGTGACAGGCAATATCTAGATTTCCCAAGAGATATTTTCAAATTCTAGGAAATTTTTTCTTTCCTCTTTTTCCTCTCTGCTGCCTTGTCAATAACAGTGTAATATTTAAACCTTGCAACTCCAACTATACATATAAACTATCCCTGTACAATGCCTGAAGCCATATCATTTCAAGCCACAACTTGGATGGGAGATGTCAAACACAGGCAGTTGCATGACAAATCATTTGTGTTTTAGGAGTTGTCACTCTTCCTCCTGAGTCACTAATAGACTAATACTGTCCACGTGGTACTCAAGGTACCATTTTTCATACGGATATAAAATTGAAGGCCTGGACTCCTATAGATATCAACCACCACATGGCAATTTTCACAGAGTAAGTATGTTAATCTGAGTATTTTATAATTTACCCAACTAGACATTTGGGCAAATTACTAGAGCCCTGCAAATCTGTGGCTATCTGCTTATATCCACAGGCATCTGCTGATGTGACCAGAGCTCATTTTTGCTGATATGGATGCAGATACAAATTTTAAATCTAAAACCCTGCAAATTTGCAGATCTCTGCTTTATGGCCTCAGCTCCTTTTTGCAGCTACAGATGCAGATGTTGTATCCACAGGGATCTATAAATTACATTGTTTGCATTTTACACTGCACAGTATAACTGACTTCATACCTTGTCCTAAACTTGTGTGAAGTTGCTTTGCACACTTAAACAACTCCCACATTCCTCCCACAGACCTGGCTACCTTCCAGTGGTGAAAGAAAAGGCTCCCATGTTATCCAGTTACTTTATATTTATAACACACTAGTCAAACAGTTCCTCTCTTCACATCTTTCATAAAAAAGTGCAGACAGATCAGAGAGCCCCAAGACCCTAGTGGCAGAGAGGCCAGATCCATGAGCGGGGCCAGGGTGAAGCCTTCAACAGCCCCTGCACCAGCCCCTGACAGCTTGCAGCAGCAAGACTGTGGCCGGGATTAAGGCTGGCAGAAGCCTGCAGCAATGGGACAGGGGCTGGAGCCGGCAGCAGCCCCCAAGCAGACCGCGGCAGTGTGAGGCCAGGGTCTTACCCCGACATCCCAGGATACAGTCCAGCCAGCGAACCAGTTAAGGCATTGGAGCTGGCAGTGCTGCAGGTTGGTGGATTGAGGGGCCGGTGGCAGGGGACCGCTCCTGGCCTGGCAAATTCCCTGGTTCAGGACCAGTCAGATTCTAAGGGTGCTGGACCAGGGCTCTTACCCCAAGTAGCAGCAACCTGTACAAGGGTGAGGAACTTAAGGCCCGGGGGCTGAATGCGGCCCCCAGCTTACCTGGATCCAGCCCTTGAGGCTCTGGACTCCCCCTCAGCATTGGGGAGCCTGTGTTGGCACTCCAGCCCTTCCACTGTCCTCCCCATGGGGCTAGAGAACAAAAAATCTACTAGTCTGGGCCCACATAGGCTCTGCTGTGCTAGGGGAATGTAAGGAGTGTCTCTCCTCTTCAGCTGGGGGCCACATCAGTGAGGGTTTTTTGTTTTGTTTTTCACTTGTGAGGCCCCGATTGATTTTTTGATGGGTCAGCGGCCCCCAACCCAAAAAAGATTCTTCAACCCTGCTGGACAGGAATTGCTGAGCAAGTTGCATGAGGGGACTCCCTCTCTTTGAGCTTATTTAAGGGCCCTTACCCCAAATAGCAGCAAGGTCCCCATCTCAGTTGCTGTGCTGCTATCAGTTCCTGGCCCCTCCACTGGTAGTCAGGAAGTAAGGGAGTTAAGTTACCTTTCAGAACAGTTACAAAAGTAACAGTCTTTTCTTCTTTGAGCAATTCTTCATGTGCATTCCAATACGTGATTTGCCAGCAGTAAATGGTTTGGTCCTATGTAAAACACAAGAACACACCTACAGTCCAAGGAGTGCAGCATCCATTCTATCAGAAGTGTGGGGTATTGGGTAGAAGACAGGCAAAAATATAGTTTGGTTGACATGAAAAGGGGAGACCACTGTAGAGAGAAAAGCCAGGTGAGGATGAAGCTATTCTTTATCCTTATAGAAGACAGTAAAGGGGAGGTTCTGAGGTGGGGGCTCAGTGCTCAGAAATCCTGCTGGAGAATGTTATAGTCAGAGGGATAGGATAGTGAAGCACTGGGATGGGTTACCTAGGGAAGTAGTGGAGTCTCCATCCCTAGAGGTGTTTAAGTCTCGGCTTGACAAAGCCCTGGCCGGGTTGATTTAGTTGGGATTGGTCCTGCCTAGAGCAGGGGGCTGGACTTGATGCCTTTTGAGGTCTCTTCCAGCTCTATGGTTCTATGGATACCTTCTATGATAGGTAAATCAGTGGGCAGGTGGGGAGGGCCCATCTGCTTGGAGAGTACAAGGGTCAGATCCCAGTGGGGAAATAGCTCCCTGACCTAGGGATACAGCCTACCACGCCATTTGATAAATGGATAGCCACAGGGTTCATAAATACCTATCTACCTTGACTCCCTGCATGGAAAGCAGAAATTGCTGCCAGATGCACTCTTATGGAGAAGAATGCTAGCCCCTCCTACTTAAAGCCCATGAGGTAGTCCAAGATGACAGTGACGGGAGACCCCATAGCCCTCGTCTTCTTTTGCTGGCACCACAAGGGAAAATGTATCCGCTTGTCCAACTAGTGGTTTTGGTGGATGGCTTCCTACTTCTCAGGAGGATCTTCCACACCACACTGAAGCAGGCCACCTCCATGGGATTCAACTGCAGAGCATACATGCCATGAGATGGAGGTACTCTAGGTTGGTGTGATGGAGCCTGTGGTGGTCCTGAGTAATTAGATACCCGCACAGGGTAAGGGTTATTATGGGAGTGGCCCTGGACAGACTCCGTAGCAGGGTGAACCAGTGATGTCTGCGCCACACTGGAGCTATAAGAATGACCAAGGCCCTGTCCTCCTTGATTTTGAGGAGTACCTAGCACGTGAGTGAAAACAGGGAAAAGGCAAAACACTGCTGGTTCGACCACAATAGGTGAAAAGCATTGGACAAGGAACCAGGACTGCTGCCCAAGAAGGAGCATAACAGGGGACACTTGCAGTTGGCCCTTGTCGCAAACAGGTCCACTAAAGGAAACCCCCATCTTTGGAAAACGAGGAACAGAGCAGAATGTCTGGCTGGGAGACTACTCGTGGTTGATGAACGAGCGACTGAGCCATCTGTCGGCTTGTTGCAAACTCCTGGGAGGAATCAGGCTTGTAGAGTAATGTCATTTGCAATATAGAAGTCCCAAAATATCAGGTCTTCCTGTCATAGGGAAGAGGAGGGAGCCCCACCCTACTTGTTCACATAAAACATTGCCTTGGTGTTGTCTATGAACATTTCTATGCACATGCCCTGCAGATCATCCCAAAAGACCTGGCAAGCCAGATGAATGGCCCTCAGTTCTCTTACATTTATATGAAGGCCCAGCTTAGCCTGGGACCACAATCCCTGAAACCATCACCAAGGTCCAGGAGGGGCCTGGTCTCCAGAAGGTTACTCTCTGGCACACAGACACTGAAATCACTCAGTTTTCAGGACTGGAGGGGCAGGACCACACCTTATCCAGGGGTCCTTGCCTGGTTAGTAGATCCCCACCAGCCATGTCCAAAGACGAAGACAGGCATGCTGTTCTATGTATGTGCAGGCTACCATGTGCCACAGTAGCTGCAAGCACGTCCTGACTGTTGTCATAAGAAACTGCTATAGGCTGAGGATGAGGGCACTGAGGGTCTGGAAGCGTGTGTCTAGAACTGATGCTCTGGCTGTTGTGGAGGCCAATGTGGCCCGCATGAATTCTATTGTGTGGAAACCAGACTGGATTTGAGAATGTTCACGCTAAGGCTGAGCCTCTGGAGCATGTTGTAAGCTAGCTAGTGTGACCTGTGCCAGAGCCTGTTCATGAGAACTGGCTTTGAGCCAATCATCCAGATAGGGGAACACCTGGAGGCCGCACTTGCGCAGGAACTCCACCACCACTGCCATGCATTTTGTAAAGACTTTGCAAGCAGTGAAGGTGCCAAAGGGTAGCACCCAGAACTGAAAATGCTGGTCCTGGACCTCAAACCTTAGGAATCTTCTGTGGGCAGGGATAATATATATATGGAAATATGTGTCCTTCTTGTCAAGGGTGAAGTACCAGTCCCCTGGATCTAGGGACAGAATGATGGTGGCCAGGATTACCATGCGGAAAAACGATTTCTTGATATACACATTAAGATTCTGCAGGTCCAATATAGGTCTGAGGCCTCCTTTGGCCTCTGGGATAAGGAAGTAATGGGAGTAGAATCCCCTGTCCCTGAACTCCCGTGGAACCTTCTCTATCACCCCAAAATCTAGGAGCAATTGAATCCCATGGGTGGGTAAAAAGATGCTCATATTCTTTTGGGGGGACAAAGTATTGTCACTTAACACCCTTGGCTGTGGGTGGGATGGAGGCTGGCCTCTGTCACAGCACCTTGGCAGTGTTACTGATGGATGTGAGGGGCAGCACCACCCCAAAAGATCCCTCTGCTATAATCCGAATCCTTCTCCATCTCATCTGCCTGTAGCTGTAGGTTCTATGCCACACTGCGCAGTAGGACCTGTTGGGCCCTAAGATCCACGACTGGGAGAGAGGTGGAGGCCATCCCTGCCATCGCCTCATCCGGAGATGTGGAGGAGTATGCACGACCTTCTTTGGCTTGACATAAGTCTGGCTAAGTAGTCCAGGCCCTGTTAAAGTCTGGTGCTGGCAACCATGCAGACGGGCCTCAGGCTAAAACAAATATGTGGAAATGCAACTTCTTGCCCTTGGTTATTGGGTAAAGCCTTACCATAAATCGCTACCAAAATGCTGAAAATGGTAAGTGTGATCATGAACAATAAGCATGGCTAAAATCTCCAGCTTGCAGGAATAGAGGGTGACATGATGGACACACCTTGTATTTCTCAAAAGTGCTAGGTGCAAAAAAAGTAAATAATTTATGATAATGGCTTAGATTAGTGTCTGGATAAATAAAGTAAAGTAAAAAGGGCCAGCGTATGAGGGATTGATAGAATAGGGAAGTACATATGGCTAGGACAATATGTGGCAATGAGGGGTATAGGCAAAAAAAATCTGTGTTATAAAATGAGCTTTTATAAACATCTGTTTGAGAGGTAGGGAACAGGGTAGATCCACAGACTCTGCTCATTGTAACTAGAAGCCAAGACCGGCCACACAGCGCAAGACATCTTGACGTGTGGGAATCAAAGAGACCACAAATCTTCTGTCCAGAGCACTAGGGGGCAACTAGTAAAGTGAATTATGTTTAATATTGCAATAACTAGCTTGCAGTAGGAATTATGGTAGAAGAGTATATTTTATCTTGTGCTGTATTCATAGTTATTGCATTGATCTGTACTATAATAATGCTTATATTGCTTTCAACATATATGGGATTGTGTTAACTACTTAGCACTTGAAATAAAATAAGGAAGTGGTTAAGTTTCTCTCTCTCTTGTGTTCTGATTTCCTTTGCATCTAAAAATACACTGAACCATATGACAGAGAGAAGGAAGATGCCACTGAGCCTAGAGCCTCTGGTCCACCACCTGGGTGAGGGGAGGGGCCCACCTGAGGACACTGCCCTATCTGTTCCACTGCCAGCACCGGAGAGCGTTCCGTCTCTCCATAGAGAGTCTGTACTGCTGTAGCAGAAGGAGGGCCTCTGGACACAGACAACGTCGATGCCAGGCCTTGACTCTGGTGATAGGCCTATGGAGTCTAAAAGGGCCAGTTTACTGGAGCCTACCATTGGGGAGGATTGCTGTGCTGGAGCCTCCTGGTGCTGACAGTGTCAGAAAAGGTGCTGGCAACATGACCAGCAACACCTGCAATATGATGCCAACAACTTTTCTCCAAACTCTGACGAATATTCGGAGAGTCTCAGGGGGTCAGTCTCAGGGGTTGCTGAACCCACCTGTGCCAGAAAGTGATATCGAGAGACACTGAGTATCTAGAAAATGTTGTCAGTTTGCTCCAGTATTGTTGGGGCAATGCTGCTACCAACACCAGCATTGTCGGTGCCTGGTCATGGCTGGCAGTCTTGGTGCTGCTATCGATGCCATGGTGGCCAGTGTCGTATCCAATGGTGCAACGTGCATATTAGTGAACAACATTGCATCTGATGGTGCCACTGGCACGTGCAGCACTGCCAAGGAGCCTGATGCCAGAGGCATCTGCACGGAATACGAAGTGCCTGCCATTGGTGGCGCCACATGCAACGCATGCGTATCTGGTACCACATCCTGTGATATGGCTCAGGAGTGTTCCATCAGTGGCGATGAATGGGCCATCATCTTGAAGAGGTCCCTGGCTGCCTCAAAGCTGTCCTGCACTGACAGAAGATCAATGTTTTCTTCCAACCCATCTCCACCTGGGGAAATTATGACCACTGGGCTCGACGGCAGTGCCAGAGCCAATGGCAGCGCCACCACATGTGGGTGCCCCTACACTGAGGCCTTTATACAGTGCACTTTAAACTGAAAGTGTGGCCATGGCATGAGCGCTAAGAGAGCTCTCGCAGTGCTCTGTGTAAATCACCTTCAAAAAGGGAGTAGCTAACAGTGTCGGGAGTGCGGCGCCCAGAGCTGTAGCCTGGTTCACACTGGCATTTTACAGTGCTGTAACTTGTTGCATTCAAGGGGTGTTTTTTCACAACCCTGGCCCAAAAAGTTAGCGCACTGTAAAATACCAGTGTACTTAGTATAAGATGCACAGAAAAATTCTCTAGTGGGAAAAATTGCCTCATAAGTGAACATAAACGCTGACTCCAGGAAAGTCAATTGTGACATTTAGAAATGACAGGAGTCATAGGGGACATGCCAGATCAACAGACCTCAAAGAAAATATTCAGACTTAACTCTTCCTTTTAGGACATTAGAAGAACAATTTTTTGAAAAACTGTAAATTACCATTAGGCACCTTCATTTCCCACAGTGCAGCACAAACCCCTCTCTGATATTTTTCAGCAACCCAAATTAACCACTGCTATTACGTAAACCTCTAGATTTCTTTCCAAAGTGAGATTAAACATCTAATCTTCCTGATTATTAACCATAATGGTGATTTATGTCTTATAATTAGCTTTGTTCCAGAATATAACAAAATCTAATTAAGCAAAGGAACAGAATTCTAAAAGTCTTTAATTTCCTGACCAAGAGAAAAAAAATAAGAGAACTAATCTCTCTCAGTCAGGTGATTTGATTTCTCCAGATCTGTTCTGCCACCACCAAGCCTCTTATATTTTATTCATTTTCTTAATATACGTGTCCAAGAATAACCTCTTTCCAAAATCATTTGTGGAATTGAAAAGATCTATGCAACATTAGAGGGTGGTTATCATTTGTTCAAAAATATATCAGCTGATTTAGCCAATATATAGTAAATATAGACTTCCACAAATATTTTACAGAAAATGTATACCTAAATCTGATTTATAGGTAAATATATGCAAACTAATGGCCAGGCATTAACAGAATTATTTAATAAAGTGCTGCCCATAAAGTCCTGTAGTCCTTTTCCACTTAGACTAACTGAGCTGATGGAATAATTTGTCTCTGAGATCATTTTAAAAGCTGACCAGATGCTATAAGACCATATACACTTTTTTCTATACAATGAGAGTATTAATAAAAATTGGACCTGGAGAACAACTTTATTTGTGTGTTAATTATTTGAACCACTGTTACTTTACAGTAAAACTGCAATTGAATGATCTGTCTTCACTAACTAGCAGGGCAACCAATCCCAGAAACAAGAATAGTAACTTAAATAAATTTAGTTTAGAGGTTAGACCAAATGACTTACTCAGTGTTTGATTGAAACTGGGTCATAAACAAGGGCTAGCTAGCTGTGAACTGACTTTGGCAAATATGAGGAGGATTTCTGAACCTTTAATTGAGGGTACAAAGTTCTTGGTCTTCTGAGACACTCTGTGGTGGATCAAGTGCCTGTCAGTTTACCTAAGCAATAGCAACAATGCAGGTACAGCCACTGCTAGGACACATGTTCAGAGAAGCACATGGGGCTTTAGCAGTACAACTACCACTGAAATGAAAAAAAATGAACATACTGGCTCGTACAAGATGCTCAGCAAGATAGCCATAAATTACACTGGAATACATCAAATTAAAGGAGAGCAGGTGACCATGCACAATAGGCCACATTTACCCAGACTAGCATATAGAAGTTGCAGTCATCCTTTGGTACGACAAGGAATAACATTGGAGTGATCTATGAAAGCTTATGCGAAATGTGACAGCTCGTTGAATAGATCCTTAAGAGGAAGACTAAGGTAGAAAAACAAAAATAGTCTTTTATGAAGACAAAATCCACAACACTGTTTCATAAAATCATGTTTTCTTGTTTCTTCTAGGACATCGTTAAAACATTCTGATTTGAAAATATCAATTCTGATACTATGTTCTTCTGCAAAGAACATGAAGGAGATTCCCATACCTGAGCTATTCTTTCTAGGTGACAAATCTGAGGAACTGTCCTAGATTGAGGTTTCAGTACAGGAGATTTTGGAATAAGTACGTTAAACAGTAATGAGTCATAGGATAAGATGGTATTCACCCAAGAGTTTTGAAAGAACTCAAATATGAAATTGCAGGTGTTACTTAATATAATGTAATAGCTTACATACATCAGCTTTGGTACCAGATGACAGGCCAATAGCTAATGTGATGCCAATTTTTTAAAAAGGCTCCAGAGGTGATCCTGGTAATTATAGGCCACTAAGTCAAAGTTCGGGAACAGGTGAACTAGTTGAAAGTATAGTAAAATTTTTATACACTTAATTGAACATGATTTGTTGAGAAAGAGTCAGCACAGCTTTTGTAAAGGGAACTCATACCTCACCAAGCTATTAAAATTCTTTGGGAAGAGAGGTCCAAACATGTGGACAAGAGTAATTCAGCAGATAAAGCATACTTGGACTTTCACATAGCTTTTAACAAGGACCCTTACCAAAGTCACTTAAGCAAAGTAATCCTGGATAAGAGGGAAAGTTCTCTCATCGATCAGTAACTGCTTAAAAGATAGGAAAAAGGGTAGGACTATGAGGTCAGATTTCAAAATAGAGACAAATAATAGTGCCCCTCAGGGTAAAGGGTACAATTACTCAAGATATATAAATCCAAAGCAGACTGTAATGATTTACAAAAGGATATCACAACAAAATGAGGTGACTGAGCGACAAAATGGCAGATGAAATTCAAAGCTGATACAAAGTAACATGTATAGGAAAGCATAATACCAACAACACATACAAAATGATAGCTATCACCAATCAAGAAAGATATCTTGGAGTCACTGTGGATATTTCTCTGAAAACTCAATGTACAACAACAGTCAAAAAGGTAAATATTTTAGGAACTATTCAAAAAGGAATAGAAAATAAGACAGATATCAATGCTGTTATGCAAATCCATGGTGGTCAGGGTGGATGTGTTTCATTCACAATATTTGATGAGAACCTGTAAATGTGTGGATATATAAATGTCAAGAAAGTGAAAATTTGAGTACTGCAAGCAGTTCTGGTCACCCTATCTCAAAAATAACAGGATAGAGCTGGAAAAGGTACAGAGAAAGATAACAAAAATGATTGGGGTACATAAACTCATATTGTTCAGTTTGGAAAAGAAACTAGTTGGGGAGGGTAGTATGATAGAGGTGTACAAAATCATGAATAGTGTGTAGAAAGTGTTATTTACCACTTCATGTAACACAAGAACCACAGGTCAACTAATGAAATTAATAGGCAACAGATTTAAAACAAAGGAATAAACAGAAGGAAGAGCTTCTTCACACAATGCAAAGTTAATGTGTGGAATTTCAGCATGTTGTGAAGGTCAAAAGTATAACTAGAGGGAAAAAATAATTATACAAGTTCATGGAGGATAACTCCATCAGCCGCCAAGATGATCAGGGATGCAATCCCATGACCTGGATGTCTTAGGCCTGTAGTTGCCAGAAGCTGGGAATTATAACATCACTCAGTTGCTCTGTTCTGATCAGTCAGAAACAGAATACAGCTGGTCCCCAAGTTACAAACGAGTTACAGACCAAACACTTGGCCGTAACTTGAAGTGTTCGTAACTCGGATACCACAGAGTTACACGCGACTGCGCTGTTCGTAAGCACGGATCGCGTTTGTAACTCGGGGACCGCATTTACAACCGCTTTGGTCGTAAGTGCAGATGGTCGTAAGTGGAGGTAGTCGTAAGTTGGAGACCGGCTGTACTGGGCTAGATGCATCATTGGTCTGACCCAGCATGATCATTATGTTCTTCTATAAGTCCCTTAGGATATTAGAACAGTCATATAGGCAAACTTACTTAAAGATGAAGAAGAGGAAGGAAAACATACTGAAGTAAAATAGGTATTCATGCCATGAAAAGAATGGAACAGTATAGCGTTGTGGTGAGAAATCTGTTAGCATGGATAATATTAGAGAAAGGGAAAAGGGAACTTCCAAGATTCAAGCCACAAAAGATATACTAACAAACACGGCATGCCTTCCTTGATTCTACTGAACGTCTCCCTCTACCACAATGACCCTTTGACTCTGCCACTGTAACTAAAGATGACCTATCAAATAACAATTTTAACAACCCAATTTGTTGTGTAAGTTAACACAAAGTGGCCAGTCATCTCACTAGTTTGTGGTTTCCTTTTCACAATACTTTATCTTTTTTTAAAAATAATATTTTCTCTTTTGGGCAGGGACTTTGCCTTGCACCTCCTACTCAGTAGATACTACAAGAAACAAAACAAATAATTTAAAGTTGCAGAGGGGTAGCCATGTTCATCTGTATGTGCAAAGACAATGAGGAGTCCTATGGCACCTTAAAGACCGACAGATTTACTCGGGCATAAGCTTTCGTGGGTAAAACCCACTTCGTCAGATGAGTAGAAGTAGAAATTACAGAGGCAGGGGTATATATAACAACAACAAAAGAAGTTACTTGTCAAGTATAGCATCAGTGTTAATGAGGCTATTCACAATAGGGTGGATATGTGTCATTAGCAGCATTTGATGTGGAAATGTAAACGACTGGAGAGGAAATTGCCTGTGTAGTGCATTAACCAGTTAAGATCCTAAACTGATTGTGTTGAATTTGCAAATGAACTTCAGTTCAGCTGTCTCACTTCATTTTAAAATCTTTTATAGAACGATAGCTACTTTTAAATCAATTACTGAAAGTCCAGAGAGTTTAAAATGTTCCCCAACAACAGTCATGTCAATCATGCCGCCCAATCGAATTTTTTTGTGGCCCGCGACTACATCTTTATAAGTTATCTAAGTGCAGCCCGCCCGGTTACATTGTTAATAACAGGGGTGGCCAACCCACAGCACTTGGATTAAAGAAATGCGGCTCCTGCTGGTTCTGAGCTGCATGTCAGGACTTTTCACAGCTGGCTGCTCTATGCATGCACACCAGGGCCTGGAGGGAGAAGCACATAGCGGCGGCAGCTCCGGGATCCAGGCATTAGTTTAGAGCAGGGGACTGGGGGTGCCTGGCTCCAAGGGAGGGGAAGTGGATTGAGTTAGAGCAGCAGGGAAGGGGGGGCTGGGAGTGCCTGGCTCTGAGGAAGGGGTGAGGCATTGGGTTAGAGTAGGGGGGTGCCTGGCTCTGAGGGAGGGGAGGCAGATTGGGTTAGAGCGCGGGGGGGGGGGGGGCGAGGGGACTGGGAATACCTGGCTCTGGGGGAGTGCAGGGGGATTGGGTTAGAACGGAGGTATGGGGGGGGCCTGGCTCTGTGGGAGGGGGAGGGCATTGTGTTAGAGCGGGGGAGGCTGAAGCACCTTAAACTCAAAGTTTTCATGGATGCAAATAACACTTTTACACATCAAATTATTGTATTATATTCAAACAATATAAAATATACCTAAATATAATCTGTAGTAATAAATAAGAAAGCATTATTCACCTCGTGCAGTAATGTCTGTTCTTCAAGATGTGTGTCTCTGTGGGTGCTCCACTGAAGGAGTTAGGCTGGTCCCGGCACCACAGGTCAGAGATTTTTCATCAGTAGTAGCCCTGCTGGACTGTGCATGCACGCTTGTTGCCTCGTGCTATTCACACCCTATCGTGGAGCACGGTCCGGCCCCGCCAGTTCCTCCTAAGCCGGGAGTATCTGAAAAACAAAGACACTAGCTCTGAAACAAGGAGGAGGGCGGGTCGTGGAGCACCCACGGGGACACACATCTCGAAGAACAGACGTTACTGCACCAGGTGAGTAACTCTTTCTTCTTCGTTGAGTAGTGCTCCACCGAAGGTGAGTACATAGCAGTGATCCCATACTATTGATGTGCTTCAGACTCAGTCTCTGTGCTGTAGACAGGACTGCCTGGGCCACTGCAGAATAGTTTCTCAGAATATTTGCAAGGGCGTAGTGCCTGGCGAAGGTCAGAGTAGAGGACCAGGTTGCTGCATGACATGTCTTGTAGTGGTATGCTCTTAAGAAAGGCTGTGGAGATCGCCATCCCTCTCGCGGAATGGGCCCTCGGCCTATGCGGTAATGGTCTATTGTGCAGGGAGTAACATCACGTGATGCAAGACAGATAAGGTTGGAAATGTACCGTGCAGAGAGCTGTTGGCCTTTTGACCGTTCCGCTATCGTGGAAGGCGCTGCGATTTTCAGAAGATGCGTGTTCTTTCGAGGTAAAATGCAAGCGCTCTTCTGATGTCCAGCATATGTAAACGCGTCTCTCATGGTGGAATGCGGTTTCGGATAGAAGGCTGGTAGGCTTATGAGTTTGTTTATATGAAAGACCGAGTTCACTTTCGGTAAAAAGGCAAGGTGAACTCGAAACATTACTCTGCGCTCGGTGAATAATGTGTATGGAGGATCAGCAGAGAGTGCTGCTAGTTCATCCACCCATCGTGCTGAGCTTATGGCAAGCAAGAATGCCACCTTCATAGTGAGTGTGTGGAGATCGCAAGTGGCTCGAAGGGGGGG
>JANRFK010003679.1:60765222-60781988 GCA_030068395.1 Apalone spinifera
CCCCCCCCCCCCCCCCCACCACTCCCCGCACCTTGCTCTGGGGCCCACAGTGGCTGTCAGCCCTGCTCAGTATAGTATACATATCTGAGGAGAAAACTTAAGACTGGACATGTGTTTGGGTCACACTGACTCTTACCAGTCTTGGTTGGTTTGCAGAGTATAACTCAAGTGTGCTTGGCAGGCTGCAGTTACACATCTACCTCATGGTGTGGCTTGCATGCTAGGAGGCTGTTGGTATGCAGAACAGGTGGGAGCTCCTTCAGTAAGGCACAGTAAGGAACCCAAGGTTTCAGGGCAAGGGTGGCACAACTTCTCTTTAGTCTGGATTTTACCCTGGCATATTACAGAAAGAATGGCAAATGCCACACTTGGTGTCAGTATGAGTCTCCCCAAGGCAGTAAGGTAGCACTGGTTGCAGACAGAAAAGGTAGCAAAGGTTGCCAACAGAGAAGAAAACCGCAGGAGAGAGTTCTTAAACTCAGGTCTCTAGGCATAGTCCTTCATGGGAAGAAACTTCCTAAGATGGGAAGACTAAGCTAATTATAACACTAATAAGTGTAAACTTACTAAAAAGCTACTTACAATATATATTTACAAGTACAGAAGTTGAGGAGGATCATAGTGGATGCAGCAAATTCCAACTCAGGATATGTAAGGAGGAAATGGAGAGGTATTTGTCCATGCCACCCTTTACACCCTTTTGGAAGCATGAAAAGAGCAATTGCTTTATGCACAGATACTACTTGTTACAGTTCTCTAGTCTCAGGAACCTGGATCACATATCTACACATGTGAAATGTATATAGGGACCATTATACAAATTAGGTTCCTATTGAACTAACAATATTTGTAAGGTTTCTAACCATATCTTGCTATATTATAGCTTTTAAACATGAAGATAACCAGTTCAAAGTTTAAAATATGACATTTGATGTATTTTATACAAAAGATTTCTTAAGAAAGAAACTGAAAGTTAGTCCTTATTTTGCAGTGATGATGATAAATCCATACATCCCAAAAGCATGTTAATGCCCTTTCTCTAAAGAAAGTAAGTCTTAGGATTATGCAGAATCAGAATCGGACAATGGAAAACTACTAAGGCCAACCTAGGGCTATAAAATTTCGATTTGGCTAATCGAATAGTCGATGCAATTTGCATTGGCTATTCAATTAGTCGATAAGGGCACTTCTGCCTTTGTAGTGTAGCAACAGCCCAGAGCTGTTGCTACACTTAAAGCAAAAGTGCTGCAGAGAGCACAGGGCCAGGGTGGGACTCAAGCAGTCCCCAGCTGACCCCGGGCTCCACCCAGCAATGCAGCTTTGAAACGGTGTGTGCAGCCCAGTGCCAACTCTGGACTCCCTTGCTGACCCCAGGCTTCATGTGGCGCTGTCACTTTGAAATGCCTCATGCAGCCCGGACCAACTGGGGTCTACCGCTTTGAAGCGCCACCTCCTTTTCCTCCCACTTACTGCCTCTTTCTGATAGAGGCAGCAAGGGGGGGAAGCGACTAGTTGACTAACCTGTCTACTATCCGATAAGCATTTGCTTATCGGATCTACTACTAGTCGTTCACATCCCTAGAAAGACCTACAGACAATACAGGAATGTTACCACAATAGTAAGACCCTTGCATCTGTGTGCATTGGTTTACAAAGGTTCTATGGGAAGCTCCTGCTAACACACTGAATGTTCGTGTTAAGGAATTTTTGAACAAAATATAGTGTGACAAAGGCCCACAGCCAATGCCAACTACCTCATGACATTATAATGAGCTTCACTATGTCCAATATAGCAGAGACATGGCACTTTCTCTCTCGTACTACAATTATCGCTGTGGATTTGTTTTACAAGCCCACAGTGAACTGAAAAAGATGTACAAAGTGACTTTTAATTACTTTCTTGCCTCAAGAGCCTGATTTTGCTTCCTGTGAAGTCAATGGGGAAAGTCCCAGTATTTTAGAATTAATCTCTAAGCAGCTTCATCTAGTACTCATAGAAGTCAGTGAAACACTTCCCCCTTATCTGAATGGACCAAAGTTCATCAGGGCTTAAATCAGCACCCTAGTATTAATGTGTTGATAGTAACCTAAATTACATCTAGTGCTCACACATTATTAAATATTTTAAACAAAAATTAAACAAAATTTGTTTTATGATGTGTATGCCAGACAAACAAAATGTGTAAAACAGAAAACTAGTCTCCTTACCTTAATTTTTATTTCTCATAATGGAAGGCATCCACTGGTCTGGACATTACTCATGGATTAGATCTGTTCATTCCACCAC
Source organism: Apalone spinifera (assembly GCA_030068395.1). NCBI lineage: Eukaryota > Metazoa > Chordata > Testudines > Trionychidae > Apalone > Apalone spinifera. The sequence goes on from JANRFK010003679.1 coordinate 60,767,510, forward strand.
AATGCAGGCAGAAAAATTCTACCCTGGAAGGAGACGTGGTATGAAATTTCAGGTAGACCGATTTTGTTTATTTTTTGTTAGTTAGGGGTATGTGTCAATGAGCAAACTGAGAGTATAATGTGAAACAATTTTCAATTTCTGTAGAGAGCAGTTCTACTCTGAAGAAAGCATCTATATAAAATGACACCTTTTTATTTAAGAGATCCATTTCACATGGGTATAATGTGGAGTCCTGTCTCTATTGTATTGAGTAAAATGTGCTCTTCCAACATATTGTTCCTTGTGAGGCTGCATATGCAAAGCAAATTAAGATCTTTTCTTTCTAGTGCATCATAAGAGCTGTTTATTAAATTCCACTCCTTTGTGTCTGTACAAAGTCACTAAAAATTGTAGATTCTTCACTGATGGTAAATGGCACATGATATGGAAAAAATTCAGCAGGACTTTCTGATCCCAGGGACAATTTGAGGCATTGAAATTTAGAGGAGATTATGGCTTCTGTATCAAATATGCTCAATTACACATGATATATACACCAACAATGACATCTCATTACTCTTCAAAATGCATTGAGAATTCCATAAAATAAGTTACTGTGTTGACTTTTCAAAAATAATAAATTTAGATTTTCAACTAGGAAAAAAAATCACTACTCTGACAGTACTCTTGAATTATTAGGTTTATTTTTATCGTTTTTACTACAGGAAACTATCACAGGAAGCTCTCAAAGTTCAACACAAAACTAGACTGTTGCTTAATATTTAAAAAATAATGGTTAAGGCCTTTATACACTATAACTACTGATTACTGAATTAATTCTGAAGACTAGCCAATGCTTTCTTTCTGGATAATACTCAGAACAAAGTAAATATTGGGTTAGTTATGACACTTGTTGTCCTAATACTTTAATAGCTTATTGTTCACTCTTGGTTGCCTCAGCAAGATAAAACATAAAAAAAAACAGCATTTCCTGACAGGAAGTGAATTCCCACTGTGTGTCACAGGACTCCAGCCAAGATCTCTGTTCACAGGAGTGACAGATGTCTTCTGTGGTTTGCAGATTAATAAAACTAAAACCATGATTTCTGTATCAAACAATTTATGTAGTCTGGATACTGCAACTCACAATGCCAACTGCATTGTATTTTGCAGGACTTACATTCAATCCCAGAAAAAGTTAATATATCAGTCTTAGGACATCCCCAATTACAGCTATTCTCTCTATGTTAACGTCTAAAGATTAAGCTGATTTTCTCAAGAATTTAGTGAATGATTCTCATCCTAAAATTATTTCCACATGATAGTCTGACATGTAAGCTGGAATGTTAAAATAATACATAGTACCAAACTTACAGTGAAATTACTGGTATTAAATAATACTTATTCATTCATAGTGTGCCTTTTTATAAGTAGAATGTATTGCAATAGCAATGTTAAGTAACATATACTGTGGATAAGTATTGAGAAGACGAGGGAATGATATAAATACTTAGACATTAATCCAACAGTACAGTAACTATGGTAAGAACAAAAAGTTGCTTGTTAGAAATCATATACTCTCTTCCAATTAACAAGTGTTTTAATGATAATTAATATCCTATCATAATACAGTAATAATGAAAAAGGTGCTGTCCCATCAAATTTACCAGAAATATTTTTTAAAGGTTTGTCCTCCCATTGATATACATACAACTCATTAGTTGAACGTAACTCATTCTCATTAAAATCAGTGGCAGAATCAACTCCAGAGATTTCATAACTAAATTTCAGCATGCTTGAGATGTAGCATGAACTATTAAAGAAAGCAAACTTCCTGAAAATACGCTTGCTGGAGTTCTACCACACTGTGCAGTACGGAATTTGCACTAGGGATGTTAGATATCGGTTATTCTAGTAATCATGTGGCTGCAACAATTTTTAGGGGTTACACATTTACTAAAATGCTCCCTGGGGATGGGGTCAGCAGCCAGTAAGCATCTGGCTCCCAGCCCCACTCATGGGGAGCCCCTTGCTATCCTGCACTGCTATCTCTGTATCTGAGGCAGCAGCACAGGGTGGCAAGTAGAGCTGGTCTGTAAGGGGAGCCAGTTTAAAAATCCACTCCTCCACACACAGCGGCTGCTCTGGCATCCAGGGTTGACAGTAGGAGCCCCAAGCACACATATTGTGTTTGACAAAACAATATGAAGAATTTTAAAAGAAACATTAAAAATTCTGCACATGTTATGTATACCACAGAATTTCCCCAGGAGTATAGGTAACTATAACAAATGGAGAAAATTCTTTCACAGAAGTTTCCTAATCAGTGTCCTCTAACTATACTGCAGTCTAGAATCTCAGCCTCTTGGGTAGAGAAAACATTCCTATGAAGCTTTTGTTTCGTGATAAACTTGCAACTAATCAAACTAAATGGTGGAACTCTGGGTTTTCAGGCAATACTACAAGTTACCATTACAAATATACATGCACTGTGTGTTTTTAAAAAATTATTTGCCCCACAGCAAATCTCATGACATGTACATTCCTGCTTCTGTAACCATGTAAATTTATTGGCAGGATGGTAGGGTAAAGTTCACCTCTCAGGCTGCTTCCTCAGCACCAATCAGCAAAGTCTAGTTATGTCAATTTATGTCACTTTCAGTGCTCAATGAGGCAAGGAAATGGATTAGAGTGCTGGACTGTGGAAACAATGTTAAACATCTATGCCAAAACTGAGTATCAAACTCCCAGGCCCAGCTTTATATGCCCGACTTCATAAAAGTTAATGGAATGAATGACATTTAAAAAACTCAGTATAAAAAGTAAAACCTATTTCCAGATGTTGAAATAAGATTTGCCTGTAGGAAATACTTTAAATATATTTTTTGCAAACAGAGATATGTAATTTGAAATTCAATTTTACAAGAAAATGCAATATAAAAGACATTTAAAAACACTTTTTTTTTAAAGAATTTGCTAGTGATGTCTAAGGAAATAAAAATATATGGCAATCCTTACAATGTTCAAGGCTATTAAAATACCCTCCAGACATACAACCTTTTCATATATTTTTAAATCAGAATATACTCCCTCTGATCAGTCTCCTATTTATACAATTGCTGTGGCACATAAAGAGGCAGTATAGATCCTATGACACTATCTTAGTGCTATGTATTATGTAATTTTGATTTAGTTCACGATATAGTCTAGTTTTACTCCATTTTAAACAATCCATTTGAGTTATATTTGTTTAGCTGTAAATCTTAAAAGGTAGCTTCAATAACTCATCACAGTATCATATCACAACTAGATCCTTTTCTAAGCACAGTATGGAAATACTCATCTTAACTTTTAAGATGTACTCCAAAACAAGAGCCCCATCCAGCTCCTACTGAAGTAAAAACTTCCATTGATTAAATGGAAGCACAAGCAGACGCCATGTCCCTAAAACCCTCCCACAATGAACAGTAACAATAGAGGAAAGCATCTTAGCAGAAGAGGTAAACAGATTTAATGAATACTGACTGCATGGGGAAAACAATATTTCAGACATAAAAATTCAACTCACCATTCACATAACTACACTAAGGATGAAAACAAAAATATTTGAAAAAGAGAATCAAAATATGCTTCCAACAACTTTTTGCTGCATCCCTCCCCAATGGCTCTGTCAAATACATAGCAGCAACAACACAAAGCATCTTTATGGCAGGAATAAAAGGCTCTTTTAAATGCTTTTTTTTTTAAATTGAATGAACCCACTCTTACATAAAGTTCATGCCACTATGTCTGGAGCTTCACTACTGCCAGATCATGGAGCTGTCAGTCAGCTAATTCTGGTAAATTACATACAGAGCAATCTGAAATATGTATTCAATTTTTATATTGGATCAAGTCATAAAATTGTAATCAAGAGGTTGATTAAAAATGATTTGAGCATTCAATGATACTTAGTCAGCAAAATGTTTACAAAGTTCTTCTGATTAATTTTTTTCCCCCAAAACAAGACCTTCACTTCTTACTAACTGAGAACAGTTCTAACTTTCAGAGCCACTTTCTTCCAGGAAGAAATTAAAGCATTTACTATATAAGAACAGTCATACTGGGTCAAACCAAAGCTCCATCTAGCCCAGTATCCTGTCTGCCGACAGTGGGCAATACCACATGCCCTAGAGTGAGGGAACACAACAGGTAATCTTCACATGATCCCTCTCCTGTCATCCATTTCCAGACAAACAGAGGCTAGGGGCACCATTCCTACCCATCCTGGCTAACAGCCACTGATGGACCAAACCTCCATGAATCAATCTAACAGATTTCAAAAAAGAGCTGAAGTCCTAGTCTTCACCATATCCTCTGGCAAGCAGTTCCTCAGGCTGACTGTGCGCTGAGTGAAGAAAAACTTCCTGTTTGTTTGTTTTAAACCTGCTACTTATTAATTTCGTTTGCTGACCCCTAGTTCTTATATTATGGGAATAAGTAAATAACTTTTCCTTATTCACTTTTTCCACATCAGTCATGATTTTATAGACCTCTATCATATCCCTCCTTAGTGTCCTCTTTTCTAAGCTGAAAAGTCCAAGTCTTTTTAATCTCTCTTCATATGGGACCCATTCCAAACCCCCTAATCATTTTTGTTGCCCTTTTCCAATGCCAATATATCTTTTTTGAGATGAGATGACCACATCTATATGCAGTATTCAAGATGTGGGCGTATCATGGTTTTATTTAGAGGCAGTAAGATATTCTCTTTCTTATTCTCTATCCCTTTTTTAATGGTTTCTAACATTCTATTTGCTTTTTTGACTGCTGCTGCACATAATGGATGTTTACAAAGAACTATCCACAATTATTCCAAGATCTCTCTCTTGAGTAGTTGTGGCTAAATTAATTCTCATGATATTGTATGTATAGCTGGGACTATTTTATCCAATGTGCATTACTTCACATTTAACAACATTAAATTTCTGATACACAAAGCCACAGACTCCTCCCAAGTACAGTATTAATAATTTGTGTGGGTTTACAGTTGACAGAATTAACAAATCTGATATCCCATTGCTTAAAAAAATACAAAAAATAATAAAAGCTAAGTTTAATTGATATCACATGGTGTGATGAAAGAAACCTTGCCCTAGAAATGACCTTTATGATTTTCAAGCTATCCAAAATATACGCAAGAGCAAGGGTGGAGCACTATAGAACCCACTATAACAATGATTCACAGAATGCACATTCATTTGCAAGTTTGGCAAGCAAATAATGCTAGCAAGTATGGATATTATCTATTGAAATGTCCAGCTGCAAGCATAACAAGGGGACAGAGAAATTCCCAAGCTAAAAATGTGGGATTTTGCTCATAACCTCCATCAACTCTGAGGAGCAGTGCACTTTTAAAACCAGTAAACTTTTAAGCTAAGCAAACAGGACAATAGAAGAAAAAAACCTGTCTGGGAAAGGATTTTAAGATGGTTAAGTAGAAGTAGGTCCTTTTCTAAGTTGAGTCTGTTAAGTTTCACATACCCTTCACCGCAATAAAAATTTTCCCTTGTCTGCAAAATTATGTAATGCCTCAAAAAAGAACACAAACATGCTACAAGCAACTACAATAATATAGCTGTCCTTTTTTATGTTAACACTTTCCAGTAAAGCATCATACAATATCTGTATTTATCAGACAAAATATTCATAACTAAGACGGATAGGAATTTATAAAAACGGAACACATAAAACAAGATAAAAACACAAAAAAAGACAACACTTTCTGGTGAAAACTCCCCAGATACATATCATTCCAAAGCAAACAATTTTTGTTTTAAACCAAAGAACTGTTCTTTATTTCCCAAACACCACCCACTCTTCCAAATAAACACGTGATCCACTGTTGCATAAGAATTTTAATTGTTTCCATAATCCTTATTACCTGCCAAAAAAGTACTTAACATGAGATATCCACCATAGTAGGCTCAAAAAATACAGGCATGTTTAAAATAAAATAATTATCTATCTGTGCATTATGTAAAACAAGCTTAAGACTAACTTTGTATAGATTAAAGTTTTATAAAGCACAAAAAATGATTTTTTTCTACTATTTACTGTTTCTAACCTCAACAAACTTAATCCTGCTTTAGTTCTCCAAATTTAAAAAACATTTTAATCCAAGTTTTGCCTCCCCTACTCAAAGAAAGCAGCATCTCACATTGGAAGCAATCCCACTGGCTCCAATGAAATCTCTTGAGATACAAGATGCTATTGAACACAAGCAGTTAAAGACATATCCTAATACGTGGAAACTAGCAAAATATTTTCCTTACAATGCATATCAGATTTTTTTTCCCCTCGCTCATTTGAATCAGCATGTCATAGAGTCTCACACCTTCAGTGTTTGGAAGCTGCTCTCGAATCCACTTTTTTATTTGTGATCTGTAGAGGGAGGGTACACAAGCCTTTGATTTGGCATGCAATGTTGATAATATGTGGCTTAACCATCCCTTGATAATATTTAAAATCCCGACTTCTCTCTCAGTACAGAGCATTCCCGACTTAGGAGTTTAAGATGTGAAAATCCAAAATAAATAGGAGGTTGGGGAAGGTGGAGGGGGGGGAAGAGGAGAGGGTTTAAGGGAATCAGTGAGTATCTGAAGATTGGGTAGTTAAAATGAAGCAAATAAGAATCAAAGTTAATTGACTGATTCTTATCCGCTTCATTTTAACTACCAAATCTTCAGATACTCACTGATTCCCTTAGCCCGCCTATTTTCTATACCTGTCTCCCTCTGCTTCCTGTCTCCCTCTTCCCTCTCCCTTCTCTCCTATTTATTTTGGGTCTGCACATCCTAAACTCAGAACTCCAGTCATCTGAAGAAGTGGGCTGTGCCCACAAAAGCTCATGATACCATCTACACGTTTTGTTAGTCTATAAAGTGCTATCAGACCATTTCTTGTTTTTATTTGTTGAGTGTTCATCTCAAGCCCCTTTAAGATTTTTCAAGATGAGAACCCAAAAGTCACCAGATACTTTTGAAAATCTTGGCTGGAGTTTCTGCATTACAGTTTTTATTTAATAGCATGGGTTCTTAGAGCTCAAGAGAGATTTTTGTATGTTGCATTTCAAGCCATACATACAATTTCAGTAATCTTGGATTATTATTGCTGAAAAGGTCTATGTTGTTTTCAAAGTCTAAAAAACTTGCCTCACAGCTGCAAAGGAAATGAAGAGAAGAAAACACACACAGTCGGTATATATCAGCAATTAATTCCATCCACAACCGCCCAGCTGTTTGCACATGGAAGAATCAGCCTGTTTCCTTTAGGGACTTTTGCCACTGAAAACTGATATTGCACTTTCAGAGACACGGGCTGTTTGTAACATGTTAGGAATGTGCACATAGATCACACGAAGTTGAAGAAGAAATGAAATCCAGATCTGATTCTCTTTACATCTTGCCAACATACTGAATATCTACATTAAGATAAAGTTATCCCCATCCCTCACCTTCCATTCCCCCAAATAAAAATGGAAAACTGCCAGCAAAGTCAGATTAAGTGTCTAGAATGGACACTATTATGATTTATTGGCAAAGAAAAGGTGCAACATTCTCAGGAATCCACATGCCAAAGGCATGTTAAATTCAGCCAAGACATTAGTACTTTATAGCCAATTGCCAAACTAGTAGGTTCCAGGACATCTCATTATAAGTTTACATGGGAGCAATACTTTTACCATGGAAATGCTGATAATCTCTGTTTAGCATACACAGCCATCAAACAATACTTTGTCCTAACTTTGGAACTAACTCATTATGCTCTCAATGTGTACTTTTTTATTTAATATTATGGGTTCTTAGCAGTCAGGAGAGGTGTACACTGCACCTCATGGGAAGATAGTCTAGAACAAACTATTGGCAGTAAGCAAACATTTCATTTTCACAATTTCAAGGGCCAATGCCAAGCAGCAAGAAGTCATTGTAAAAATGAGCTCCCACAATTCCAGGGAAGTGTTCTTTAATTTTAAAGGATCAATGGGTACTAGCTTGTATGTTTTACTGGACTCACGGTTAATTAGGTAAACTACAGCTGTGTGTGCCAGTGAACTTGAGAACATGTTTTGCAGAAGTGGGACAAGGAATAACCTAAAACAAGGTTACTAGTAGTTTCAAGTGACCTTGGGACTCACCTTGAAGAAAGTTCTTTATATAGTAATCAGTCCAGCCAAATACAAATGGCAAAGATATTACTTGCTATAAATTTTATAGCCTGCATCATTGTATCTGTGCCAGAGGAAATAAAAAAAAGTAACAAATACAGTTTCACTTTTAATACAGAATAAATTATATTAATTAAACAGTATCTTTTTCTATGGCTTTTTTGTACAGTTCAGACACATGCTTCCAGAAGACTGACACTGTCTCTAAAACGCACAAAATGGAGGACTACCATAGCTTGGGAAATTTCAAAGTCATTGAAACTTTTAACTGGTTACAGTTTCCCATAGGATTTAATCACTCTCCACACCTGATTTGAAATGGGGTGGGGGAGAGTAAAAATATGATTTTTTTCGTATCATCGTCTCCTATTCCCTTAAAGCCAAATCAGTCAAAAAGTAGTAGGTGAATGAGAACATTTAATCTCTTCATCTTTAAATTATTCAATACCCATAGTCACAAATGATCTCCCTATATTAAGCAAAAGTGGCCCTACAGTTAATGGGTAGCAACATCCATTTAATGCCACTGTTCCCACCTCCACTGTTTTAATGTGCTCATAATCTTCCTAGATAAATTCCTTTGGGGACTTTTTTTCTATGCTTAGTATCAGTCCCACCAGACAATTTTTTTGAAAAGTTAAAAATCATGGCCATTTTTTAGTTTTCTGTATGTTAAACATACATTTTAAGACTCTTCTTTCCTATATGTTCAATGAGTCTAACTTAACAAGCAGTGGTACTAACTGCATTCAGGTTGGTTTGACAAATCACAATGAAATCAAAGCAAAAGCCAAGTCTGAAAGAAATTGGATTATTAGTTCTGAGCACTGAAAGTTTTGTAATGCAAACATATGCTAAACTGATCAGAAATACCAAAATGTAAAGTCAAAAGTAGCTATACAACCATTGAGGGTATTTTGAAGTGCTCTTTAACATTAAGAAAAGTTACAGTACCACAGATTTCCAAAAGGGCTTAACCAAAGTTCTAAATTCCTGTAATTAACTAAGTGGTAGTGTTTCCTTAGGTGAGAGTTCTTTATTTCTTAACCTCAATCTTGCATGAATGCTTTTTATTTTTAAATTGCATGCAGTATAATAGGAAAATGTAGTTTTAAGGTAAAAATAAAAATGGTGGTATAGGATAAACATTTCATTTCAACAATTAAAGCCTGCAAAGAAGAGGTAATTAAGAGATACATGTCCCACTGAGTGATCATTAGTCTTATTCATAGTTTTCCTCCCTCTTGCTTCTTTCACATGGAAGTTCTCCTTGTGCACATAGCACATTGAAGGCCCATCCACCACTTAAATGACACATGTCTATTTTGAGACAGAAGTGGTAAACAGGCCTTCAACATTCTCTGCACAGGAAACAATTTCACCTTTCACGTCGACTCCACCTCCCCTCACTTACTACATCCCAGGTAAGTGTAAATTATAAATCCTTAGAAGTCAAGACCCGTAATATTAATTTTTCTGAAACAGCCTGCATGCTTTTGGGTGCTCAAATATAACGAGCTTGGAATAGGCCATACAACTGATGATACCACAAGTGAGTAGCATAGCTCATTCCAAAGGAGTGCCAATATGGATAAGCAACTATGTATATTAGGTGATTCAATATCACTGAAACGTTTGAGCTGTTTGATAGTATATAATCTTAATATTGCTGGGAACTAATTAAGGACACAGATCGAGTAATCATGCAGCATCCAACTGAAATGGTAAAAGGATTCAGGAGTGCAGCTCGCAATACTTCTTTTCTGTTAACCAAAGAACTAATGAGATAACTTAATTCCTGAAATGCAGGGTAAACCAAATGATTATGGTTATATATTTTGTGCTATGAGAGCAGCATAAATATTTCCATGTTTAGGCATATGAACGAAGATGAAAACAAGCTTTCAAAAGACTAAGTGTAACAAATGGCAACAATAAATATCCTAAAAGGGGAAACAAATTTAATTGGCATGTTTCTAACATAGTATTAATAACAGAGCTAAGAATTCAAAGGATGATACAGTCTCTAACTCTGTAGAGCAATACTTTTCTAGGGGGCTGTGTAATGAAGCTTTATTTGTTATTTGTGACCAAAAGAAAAAAAAATTGGTTTTAAAAAAAAATGTTTGCAGGTCAGAGTAAAGTACCCTAAAACTAACAGGTCAGGAGAGGCTGAGTAGTTGTAAAAGTTTAGCAAACTCATTATAAAAAATTTTGTACATGCCTGAAATTAATTTACAGCTTAAAGATTTCTTAAGGTTCTCTTATCCCTATACCACAATAAAAGTCAGACACAAAACCAAAGGGTAAAGAAAAATACTTACACAGTTCAGCCACATTTCTGGATTTCAAGATATTAAAAAAAACCTTGTATTTTACATTCCCATGGCATGTAAAGAAATAAAAGAATCTTATTTAAATTACTATGGCTAATCTAGAAGAAACTTCGACACACTAAGTTGAAGTTTAGCCACTGACAAACTATACTCAAGCATAGCTACAATTAACTGACTAAATTATGGCTATGTCTTTTTGGTTCTAGCCAGAGAATTTATGGAAAATACTCAAACAGTCCCAAATGTATGAATATGTACATTATAGTATATGAACAAGGAATTTGAATCTACAATACCACCTGTAAATATCTCTTTGCTTCAAAGTAGCAAATTCTATTGTTACAAGTGTGCATATCTTGTATTTTAAGTATTAAGAGAAAGGGCTAAATTGATCTAGGGTATGTGTACACTACAGCGTTATTTCTAAATAAGCTATTTTGAAATAGTTAATTTGAAATAGCTTATTTTGAAATAACGCGTCTACAAAATAAAAAAGGCATTTCGAAACAGCATTTTGCTATTTCGAAATAGCACGTCCACACTGAGTGGACGCTGAATCGCATTTAAGGCTGGCCAGAACCAGGTCCAGCAGGGCATCAGGTCAGGAGTTACTTTGTGTGGCTGCTGCCTGAGGCCAGTGCTTAAAGGGACCCCTCTGGACAGCCAGTTCTCAGGTTTCCCTGCTTGCTTGCCCACCTCAATGAGGGACAGCAAAGCATTTTGTCTGTGTGTTCTGCTTGCCCTCACTCAAGACACCACAGCACTCTGCAACATGGAGCTGGAGCTGCCCCCAAGGCACTCTGGTGCTGCTCTTGGACGCTTTGCTGCAAGCCTGGCTGCACTTTCTGCAGGCTGCCATCCAGCAGGTCCATAGGGGGGCTGTCAGTATCCAGGAGGCCCTGCGGGAGAGGTTCCACCCTGAGGAGCACTGAGAGCCTCCCTGGTCTGCCCCACTGGGGGCTTGTGCCTCATTCCTCCCTCACATCCTTCCACTTACCCTTCCACGTCCTACCTGATGTAAAATAAAATACACTTTTTTTCATAAACACAAGCTGTCTTTATTTAACAAAACTTGGGGGGGGGGGGAATGAAACTCTAGTGAGACTTGGGAAAGGAGGCAGAAGAGGAGAGGAGAGAGGGTGCGGGAGGGGAGGGAGAAATCTGGGAGGAGGAAGCTGGAAGGGGTAAGCAAGGGGAAGAAGGGGGAAGGGATGCTCAGGGTTGGGGGTCTCGCTGCACCAACTTGATTTTCATGCCAACCTGCTCCTGGGTTCGCATGTGGCCTTTGGTGGCCAATCTGGCAGCTATCCTGCCATAGATGGTCACGTTCCTCCATCTAGTGCGGAGATCATGGACGTTGGGGGCATCCCTCCCAAATCTGAATAAGGTCCATGAACTCCACCCTGGACCAGGAAGGCACCTGCCTTCTCCGGGCCCTGGCAGGCTTCTGGGAGCTGGCAGACTGTTCCTGGGGGGCTGGCTGCCAGTGGCTTGCTAGCTAATGTTTTAGGGCCACTGGGTCAGGGGCAGTGACTACTGGCTCTGGGATGGCAGGCTTGGAGCTGTCACAAGCACTGTGGCCAGAGTCTACCCCTTTAAGAGCTCTGGGGGAGGGAGAGGAGTGTTCTTGCTTGAGGCTGGTGTGGCCACCAGGGCACCCTGGGAAGGCTGGAGGCCCCCCTATTTTGAAATAAGTGTCTACACAGCACTTATTTCGAAATAGCTATTTCGAATTTAGCATTATTCCTCGTAGAATGAGGTTAACCAAATTTGAAATAAGTGATCCGCTATTTCGAATTTATTTTGAAATAGCAGTTTGGCTGTGTAGACACTAGGAAAGTTATTTCGAAATAAGGGCTGTTATTTCAAAATAGCTTTGCTGTGTAGACATACCCTTAGAGTGTAACTCCACTGAAGCCTAGTGGAAGATTTTGGTCAAACATGTCTTATGCCAACCTGACATCTTGGAAGAGTCCCCATCTATAGACTTTCCTCAATAGTATCATTTTTGTACCTATGAGGAAACCATAGGCTATACCAAAGCAGAAAGCATCAGGACTGGTTTGATGAGAATATTGAAATCGAGCAACTCATCAATGAGAAGAAAATGGCATTTCATGCTTGGCAGAATAATTGCCCATCATCAATTTCTTTGTATTCTATTGGTATATCCTGCTTTATATACAATTAATGAAATATCATTTCTGACTTTATTCAAATAATTAACTTTAAAAGAAATTCATAGCAAATAGCCTTATTGATTTTTTCAGGAAAGATGCTATATAAAATACAAGTACATGGGATTTGGATACAAGGCCAGCTTTTAGTTTCATCAACTGTTCTTTTGTTCATTGCTAAAATCTTACCTTCTTCATTCCATAATTATAATCTCTCAACAAGTGAAGGAAAAAATAAATTATAGCATCCTAACCCAAAATGATTTATTTAACCCAGACACAGCTTTCCAGCAGTATACAGAAATATTACGAAGCCATCTTGTAAAGATCCTAAAAACTACTGCCACACTGGATGGACATTAGGCTCAAGTTACTTTCAGATAATCTTTGTTCTGAGAATTTTTATAGTTGGAAAACAACTCCTCATGCTTTAAGCATTTTATTTAGAATTCTGTAGGCCTTGAACTGCTGTTGGGCATTTATCTGGCAAACTCAAAAGGAGCCATACTCCAGATGTAATGTGTCAAACCTGGCAGAAAGATTAATTATTTGGGTCTACATACTAACCATATAATACTCTTCATTAACACTAACCATGAGTAACATGAAGAATTTCTAGGTAAAATCTCCTGCATCAAAGCTATAGCAATGCTGAAAGAGCCTTCCCCGCTACAGTGGCGTCCAACATGTTAGCCACTAACCACATGTGGCTATTTGGCTGGTTCAGTGTGGCTTATTTGCTAATTTGAAGCTAATTTGCTTCAGAAATGGTTGGACACCATGGCCCTACACCCATGTCAATTTGGAGTTTATGGAAGAATTGATCCTGGATGTGGTCTATGGGCTAAATAAGATAAAGACACCTTTACAGCAGTAGCACAATTCACGTCACACAATTATTTTTGTTATAGTCTATTTTAACTATAGAAGACTGAAGGAAGACTGAAGGAATTGGGTTTGTTTAGTTTAGAAAAGAGAAGATTGAGGGGGGACATGATAGCCGTTTTCAGGTATCTAAAAAGGTGTCATAAGGAGGAGGGAGAAAACTTGTTCATCTTGGCCTCTGAGGATAGAACAAGAAGCAATGGGCTTAAACTGCAGCAAGGGAGGTTCAGGTTGGACATTAGGAAAAAGTTCCTAACTGTCAGGGTAGTCAGATACTGGAATAAATTGCCCAGGGAGGTTGTGGAATCTCCATCTCTGGAGATATTTAAGAGTAGGTTAGATAAATGTCTATCAGTGATGGTCTAGACAGTATTTGGTCCTGCCACGAGGGCAGGGGACTGGACTCGATGACCTCTTGAGGTCCCTTCCAGTCCTAGTATTCTATGATTCTATAACTATGTACATTCCATTTTAATTAAATGCAAGATTATTTATAAATCAAATGCTGGCTATTAAGCACATTCAACAGAAAGTATATCCCCTAACAATCAAGAGAATAAACTTGAAATGTCAGATATACCTTGTCATGAGTTTTAGAATAACTTTTATATGAGAGAATGACACCCAACTAAATACAGGTATCATTATAACGCATAGTCTTAGTGGATATACAGCAGCATAATGACATATTGACTGCTCCAAAGTAAGCATTATGGTCTTGCATATCTATGTGAAAAAACCTCCTTAATTAGTAAACCATTAGAGCTGTTGTGCCCCATGCAACCATTACGATCTACAGCAGGAATTCTCATTTTCACAGGATGGACTACATTTTGAAGAGATTACACTGCTCTACAGCCAAAATGCTTCTGAAATAAATGTAGTCAATTCTGGGT
>JANRFK010003679.1:60782088-60800608 GCA_030068395.1 Apalone spinifera
CCTCAGATTCGTGAACTTCTTCGAGATGATGCATTTGACCATGCACTGCGTGGTCAAGGGAGACAGCATGGAAAGCCTTCCAGTTAGTGGCAATACATTTTCTCGGAAACATTAAGGCAGACAACTACAGGTTGTTGGTGGAAAACCTCCTCAAGGCATACAAAAGCCTTGTTGCAACATGTCACTAAAGATACATTTTTTGCACTCTCATCTAGATTTTTTTTCCACTGAACTGCGGAGCGATTTCACCAGGACATTGCAACAATGGAGAAACGCTATCAGGGCAAATGGAGCCCATCAATGCTTGCCGACTATTGCTGGACAGTGACAAGAGATGCTCTATTTAATGAATACAAGAGACAAGCCAAGAAGCACCTAGTAGACAGGGAATAGGACTAAATTATATACATAATAGTTTTTTGTTTTTCTTTCATAATACATTTTATTTATATAACCCTTTTGCTGATTTTTAAAGTGTTACATAAACAGGACAGGTGAAATATTATCATGTAAAGCAACCATAAACACATGAAAAGACCTAGGTTTACAATTTATGATTAAAACTCTACTATCTACACAATATACATAGACGTAAAATGTAAAAACTTAAATATCTTGGAAACAGTAGCCAATCAGTTGTTTTAATTGTCATATTTGAATTCAGCACATCAAAATACATAATAAATAGCACATTTTATCTCTGAAGCAGACTTCTAAAAAAATTGTAGACCAGCGTTATCTGAAATACTTAAAAAAAAAAACCCCAATACTCTTCTTAAAACTATTTTTCTGCCATACACAACTGAACAGCCAAGCTCCAGTAACAAAATCACTCAAAGAAAATACAGTGCTGTGAAACCAGCAAGCTGTCCACTGAGAAGTGTTCTGTGGACAACAATTGGGGAACTGCCGGTCTACAGTAATAAACAATCTACTTTGAGAAGAAATATCTTTAAATAAAAGAGACAGACAGACAGACAGAGTGATGGCTCCTTCAGAGCAATTATCAGCCACCTGTCAAATGTTCTGCACTCCTGAAGTCACATTTTAATGACAGTGTATATTTGATTCTAAAGATGAACTCAATGTCATGGTACACAAAGCAAATGCTATAGGTCAAATTTGAACCTCAGTTACAAGCAAATGGAAACTCTGCACACATGGAAAGATGATGGGGGAGGGGAACAAAAACAGGCTTTAAAAACAAACTACAAAGCTTCTATGAAAGAGTAGTTGAATACTGAGAATTACATATGCAATTACAATCACCTCTGTGACAGCAGATATTGTAACTGATCTTTTCCCACATCAGGGGGTCTGACTAACAGGTCAGATTGTTCAGCATGTTAATACAATATTGGCTGCAAAGACACAACAAAAGCTGAGAAAACAACTTCAACACTTAATCTGAATTTCTATTTCAATCAGTTTCAGACAAATACAGAATTTTAACAGTTGTAGTACATGCATGAAAAAGAAAGGATCAATTCCAAGAGGCCCCAGGATAAGACATAATTTTAAAACATCATACACTACTGGAAAATACACTCTGGATTCTGTGTGTCAATCCAGAACTCCACTGCTAATAATTTTCAAACCATTACTATAAATGTATGCTCTCTGTTGATATATAGCCTTATAAAGCTCTGCTCCAGCAGAGTCAGCAAGACTGAGGGTATGTCTATACCACCAAGGTTTGTGGAGGAAACTAATGTTAACATGCAGAAATAAACAACTGCAGTCATCAATGCATGTTCATACTTGGACCCCATTGTTGAAGGACTGT
Organism: Apalone spinifera; assembly: GCA_030068395.1. Lineage (NCBI taxonomy): Eukaryota > Metazoa > Chordata > Testudines > Trionychidae > Apalone > Apalone spinifera. The sequence continues at coordinate 60,783,875 of JANRFK010003679.1, forward strand.
GTTCACATTGGGATCTCCTCCTTTCACAGCGGGAGCAATGCACTGTGGGTATGTCTTCCACAGTGCCTTGCAACACCATCTGTCGCAAGGTGTTGTGGGACTACAGAATATAGTGCAGGGAATCTTGTGACCATGCAAAACATCCCTCCCCCTCCCGCACCAACATTTTGTTCCAGGGCTACCAGTGTCCTTTCACACTTTTTCCAATTGCCATTCTTTGCTGTGCACTCTGGCATTTGCAGTGAGAAAGAAGAGGGATCCCTCTTCTCTTTCATGCTCTGTTAACTCTTGTGAGGACATGGTGCATGGCAGTGACAATAGTCTTCAAGTTATTGACAGAAAAAGGAGACTTGGAAGAGCCTGGAAGCACACAGGATATGGACAGTGGTAACCTATCATTGCATTTGGCTGTCACAGAGCAGCTGTACAGAGTAGACCAACATTTTTGGACTAAAGAAACCAGCACTGATTGGTGGGATTGCATCGTCATGTAGATGTGGGATGAAGACCAGTGACTACAGATCTTTAGGATACATAAAACAATATTAATGGAATTGTGTACTGACCAGCAGCGCAAGGACACCACCATAAGAACTGTTTGAGGAGAGTGTGGCAATTGCTGTCTCAAAGTTGGTGACTCCTGATTGCTAGAAGTCAGTCAGTTAGTTGCAAATCAGTTTAGAGTGTGGAAGTTTACCTTTGCGGCTGTACTACTGCAAGTATGCAGGGCAATAAATTGCATTCTGCTATGGAGCACCATGACTCCAATGTGCATGACAGTGATTGGCTTTGTGGACTGGGATTTCCCAGCTATGGCGGGGTGGGGGAATTAAACAGCATACATTCCGATTTTAGCATCAGACCACCTTGTGACAGAATACATCAACAAGAAGGACTACTTCACAAAATACCTGAAGCAACACTGAGGATCACTGTGGGCATTTCACAGGCATCAACATGGGGTAGTCTTGAATGGTACATAACGCACACATTTCAGGAACACTGGTGGAGGTAGGGATTTCGTTTCCAGACCACAACATTACAGTAGAAGATGTGGAAATGCTCGTAGTGATCGTGGGAGACCCAGCTTACCCTTGCAACCTTGGCTCATGAAACCACACACAGGACACCTGGACAGCTGTAAGGAGTATTATAACAATAGGCTGAGCAGGTGCCACATGGCAGTTGAATGTACCTTTGGGAGATTGAAGGCGAGATGGAGGTGTCTATATGGCAGGCAGATCTCACTGAGGATAATATTCCCCAATTATCACCATGTGTTGCGCTTTGCCTAATCTGTGTGAAAGTAGGGGGGTTTGCTCAGGGATGAAGCACTAAGGCACAGCGCTTGGCTGCAGAGTTTGAGCTGCCAGAAAAGTGCAAAGGGCTGCTATTAACATCAGAGAGGCTTTAGGGTAAACTTTGACAATGAGGGGCACTGAAATAAACCTCTAGCCAGTTGCTTCCAGGCAGCATCCACCTCCTTCCCCCACCATCCTATGCACCACATAGCCACAAACATTTCTCTAAAGCCTTCACTGGGGATCACAGTGATTGGTTTATGAGAATGTTTTAACAGTCAATAACAGCATTGTTCTGCTACAAAAGTGCGCTTTATTAATCAGAAAACAATGCAATGAAAAGCAATTAAGCACCTCTGACAACTGATAAGGGGGGTGCTTACAAAGGGTTACACCTAACAAAACGTGTGTAGATTCAGGTTTCATTACCAAAGTTGGGAGAGAGTATGGAGTGCATAGGAAATAAGGACTCAGACAGTGAAAAGGAATAAGAGGGCACAGAGGAAGTGCTGCCTGACACAGAATTTTGAATCAGCTGTAGGAGGGTGGTAGTGAACCTATGTGGGCTCACTATCTGCCCCCCAATCTGCTTGACTAAACACACGAGAATCTCAGTCTGTTCCTTCATCATCATGATTATGCATTCTGTGGCCTGCCTGGCAAAGGTCTGGTTGTCCTTATAAATTTGAAGCTCAGTTTCCAGGCACTGTTTCCAACGTCTGCACTCATATCCTCCTTGTTTCTTTTCAGGCACTTCCTTATCTATTACAACCTCTCCACTGTGGTCCATGGTGCAACTGCCAAGGTCACAGCTGTTTGGCACAATTTAAGAAAAGAATCTGTTACTATCAAGCCCTAAACTGTAACATTTCACTTACCACCTCCTTTTCCACTCACTTTCTTGCGGAACCTTGCAAGGAATGCATCTCATTAAGCACCATAATCATGGTGAATGACGGAGTAAAGGTGGTTGCGCATACAGAAAAAATTGTAGGAAGGGCTCAAAATTCCCTTTGCAGGAAAATATTTCTAATTATGCCACACTTCTCCACAGGCGGGCATCACCCTGGGTATCACCGTAGCAAGTACGTTAGCTCCGTGTGACGTACTTGCTCCATTGCATCTCCCTGCTGAGGGGAAGGAGGGAAACCAGGACAACTTCTCCAGGCTTGCAGCTTTCACCCTGCTCCATATACAGCCTACTTACGTTCTGTTTGGTGCCTGCACCAGTGATTGCTGAATAGTACAGGATCATGTCCCACAATAGGAAAGGGGACAAAGCTGCACTGTCACAAAACCTGTGGCAGAAAATTAATAAGTATCTTTAGAAAAGTTTCCACAGCCTCTGCGGAATTCTATTGAGATCACAGCGAGCATCAACATCCTGCTCAACCAGCTACACGGGACTATGCGCCGCTCAGAAAGCGCAGCCAATCTTGCTCTTCTCTATGCCCTCAACCCTGCACTTCACAAGCCACAGCCACCCTGTCTCTCATCCCTGGCTTCCTAGTCTCTGGAAAGTAGTTGCTCAGACTAGCTACACCCTTCAGGAGTAGAGATTGGTTCCTGGCCACCAGACACTCAACACACCAGGGGAAGCCCCTTATCCTTATCTGCTTCAGCCTCTTTTCTTTGTCTACATCATCCTCCGGATTAGGCCCTCAGTGCACTGCCTCCGTGCCCTCTGAAGTATCCATGGTGTTCTTGGTGGTGTAGGGGGGGAAATGGCACATCCTCTGTGAAGCACTGGAATGTCAGTTCATTTCACAGTCCTTATATATGCTTGCCTGAGTTCTTTAATTTCTCTATGTACTGCAGCATGTCCCACTCACACTCCTTTTTCACACAAGGATTGAAAAAAGTGCCTGTATACATCCTAGTTCCTACAGGTCACTCAGCTGGAATTGAACAGATTCTTCTCCCCATACACTGATCAGACCCAACAGCTCCACTACAGTCCAAGTGAGAAAGTATTTGGTGCTAGGGCCAGGCATGGGCACCTGGAATTACGGCCTGAGTCAGCCCACAGAGAGGGAGTTGGCGGTACAAATGCTCATGCTGCGTAGTGCACCATGATTTGTAAGGTTAGCTCTGTGTGACATACTTGCTCCATTGCATCAAATGCCTCAACCACTGCATAGATGAAACCAGACAATCAAATGAACTCGCCCAGAAAAGCCAGGCAACAGGAAATGGCATTTAAAATTTTGTGGGAGGGACAGGTAGCTGGTCACTTGGCTGAAGGACAGCAAACTGATGACCAGAGAAGCTGATTGGGAATTGCAGGCCACTTTCTGGAGGCCACAATCAGCAACAAAACACTTTGAGATTTCTATAGTGCATGTCTGTTGACCACAAAGGGAAAAGAAAAAGTCCCTCACGGAGTTTGAAATGTTTTGTAGACAAGCATGGGCATTCTTCTTGACAAGAGTCATGCTGCAGTGTGAACACTCATGCAATTGTGTGTCAAAAGGTACTTTTCCTCAACATTACATTGCAGCATAGAGAAAGTCTAAGTTATAAGGCAGTGAGGAATACAAGATTTGCATATGTATCATGCATACATTTCTCAACTTTCTAGACATGTTTGCAGCTGCTGGGTTTCATCTACAGACAAATCAGCAATATGAACTTTAAAAATTGAGCAAGAGCAAAGATCAATGGGGTACACAAAGATTTAAAATGCAAAAACATTTTCAATCAAGTATTGGAAAATCAGTTCCTTTTATTTAGACAAACTTGGAGGGATTCACGCTCCCTCTGACAGAAACGATAGTGTTACTAACACTTTAAGCATAGTACACTAGCAGATGCACCCAGCATTGCTTCATTCTTTAACTGAAGTAAAAGTGTGGGGGGAAAGGAGAGTAGTTTGAAAAATAAATGAAAAATATACATACTTTATTTCATTTATTGTATTTTTTTTAATGAAGGCTGGACTGAGAGTTCAGGGGTGAGGAGGGGCAGAAGGTTTGGGGCAGGATGTTGGGAAGTATGGTGGGGACTTAAGGCATGGTGTGGGGGGCTCAAGGCAAGGCAGGTGGGAGATGGCAAAAAAATCAAGGCAGGAGGGCTCAGGGAAAGGAGCTGGGAGGTGTCTGTGTGGGGGGAGGGGGGCTTATTGGGGCCCCACCTGTGGCATCAAGAGTGGCACTGCTCTAATGGCAACTCCTCCCAGAGGCCCGGGGCAGTGCTCCCCTGCCAGTGCCCCACCCCCAATTGCCCCCCAATCTGCAGGCTTGGGGGGCAAGGCTCTGGGGGCTGCTCCCCACCTCCAGCTGCCCCCTGCAGCCTTCAGGTTGTTTGGGGAGGGGTCAGGCTCCAGGGATTGCTGCCCTGTCCTGCAGCCTGCCCGCTGCTCCAGCAGGTCCCACCTCACATCCCGTAACAGAGCACCCACAGCTGCCAGCATGTGTGCATCTGCATGTGTCTTAACGAACATAAAATTTATTCCTCACAAGGAGGGAAGTAATGAGAGAGAACATAGACTAGAACCCCCACATCTTTTTCAGAGTCACCACTTCCCAATGTTGAGTTTATCATATAAATGTGGCCTACTTTCTTTGATCCTAGAGATACATTTTTATAAGTTTTAATGTGGCTACTGTTTCCTTGAGCTTCGCTCGCCAAGTTTGCTCTGAATCAATGACATAGCCTCTTCATTCCTTGAATGATCTTCCAGTTTGTGTGTCTGCAAACTTTCAGTGATATTTTGTTTTCTTTCAAGTTGGGACTCCACAAGAAAACACCTGTCACCTGATGATTCCCCATTTACAGTTGCAGCATGAGATCTATCAGAAAAGCCAACATTTAATCTATTTAATGAATATTGCATTAATTTTATGATCGTTCTATTTCTTAAATCAAAATGTCATGTCGTTTTAAGTAATAATGCATTACAGAAGATTAAGTATATTACATCAACACTATCACCTTATCAACTTAACGTGTTAATTCATTAAAAAAAGACAGCTGATTATTCACGTACGGAAAATATTGGACACTTGGTCAGTGCAGGTAGGCCATTGCTACCACCACACATTTTGTGAAGACCTTCGCGGCTGACAATAGATCAAAGGGGAGCACTCTGTATAGTTAGAGATATTGCCTGCAATAAAAACAACAGACTGGCTGTGTCTAGACTGGCAAGTTTTTGCGCAAAAGCAACTGCTTTTGTGCAAAAACTTGCCAGCTGTCTACACTGGCCGCTTGAATTTGTGCAAGAGCACTGACTTTGTAATGTACAAAATCAGTGCTTCTTGCGCAAATACTTTCAGGCTCCCGCTCGGGCAAAAGCCCTTTTGCTAAAGTGCTTTTGTGCAAGAGAGCCAGTGTAGACAATCCAGAACCCTTTTGCGCAAAAAAGCCCCGATGGCTAAACTGGCGATCAGGGATTTCACAAAAATCGCGTCTAGATTGGTATGGATGCTTTTGCGCAAAAGCATCCATGCCAATCTAGACGCTCTTTTCCGCAAATGCTTTTAATGGAAAAACTTTTCCATTAAAAGCATTTGCGGAAAATCATGCCAGTTTAGACGTAGCCACTTTGTTGTAACAAGGATGTACTGTCATATGGAAGTACGCATCTTGCAAATCAAGGGTAGCATACCAATTTTCACTCTCCAGGGAACGGATAAGGGAAGCGAGGGTAACCTTGAACTGCTAAATCAAGTTCAACTTCCTGATGTCTAATATTAGACATAAGCCCCCAGACTTTTTGGGAATTGGGAAGTAACAAATAGAATCCTTCCCTTAGTGATGCCAGGAACTTCTATCACTCTCAATTCCAGAAAATATTATACTTCTACAAGCAACATGGTCTTGTGAGGTGGAGCCCCAAAGAGAGATTGGAAAAGGGAAGAGAGATACATCGGATAACATATCCCTCCTTTATAAAGCTGAGAACCCATTTGTCTGATATTTCATTCCTAAATACTGTAAAAAAGCAATAGGGGTCTTCCAAAAGCTGGGATAAGGCATTAGTTTAGTATGCTGTTCTCAAGGAGGCACTCAAAATGATTGCTCAGAGGCTGTCCATGTTTAGTGAGAGGGACTTGATGAAGTTGTCTGGCATTGTCAAGAATAGCCATATCATCTTAAGGGAGTCCTGGGAATTTCTGAAGAACATGTGATCTGAAATAGGGATGTGAAAGGTTAACTGGTGCGGGGCTGGTGCAGCTCTCCACCTGCCACTGGCAGGGGGCTGCTCCAGCCCCACATCGGGCCCACTACAGGTAGTGGCAGCTCCAACAGGGGCTGAGAGCCAGCAGCCAGCTCCAGTGTGAGGCTAGGAGTGGGAGCCCTGCAGGCCGAGGGCAGCTCCAGCCAGACTGGACCGGTCCCCACACCTGGATCCCACTTAGTTGGTTAACTTAACATTTACCCAATTAACTGATTAACCAAGTTTTTACATTCAGAATCTTAAGGGGGAGTGAAGTCTAAAATGCTCAGAGCTTAGGATGTAAACCCTATCAACAGAGCAGTGTTATTTCAAAATAACTGATGATATTCCAAAATAACAGTCCATGTCTACACTACAAGTTGTTATTTCCACATGTCAAAATAATGTCAAGCTGGACGACTTCTGACTCCGACTCCTGTAACCCTCATTTTACGAGTAATAAGGGAAGTCAAAGGAAGGGTGCTTTTTCTCTGACTTCCTGCTGTGTAGACAGAGCCAAAAGCCGAAATCAGCTATTTTGACTTAAGCTACACAATTGATGTAGCTCAAGTTGTGTACCTTATTTTGGCTTTAGACCTGCTGTGTAGACATGCCCTAAGAGATCTCAAAGTTACCTGGGAATCTTCAGAGTCCACATTGCATGGTATAGACCCCTCAAAGAAGAAGTACTTGATTGTATTTTGCTAATGCTTACAGCCAAAAATGTCTCACATCAGTAACAGTGGCCATGGACCATGAAGCCAAAGCAGTCATAAACTGTTCCCTATACTCCTTTGGTAGTTTGTCTACAAACTTTGCTAATGCTGTATAATTAACCCTGTATTTGGAAAGGAGAGCTTGAGAGTTAGATGTTCTGCAAATGAAGGTAGCAATGAAGTAAGCTTTCCTACCATACATATCCAATCTCTATTTCCTTGTATTTAGGAGTGGTTCTGGGATGAGATAGGAAGGAGCAGTCATTGGCATCTATGACCACCAATGAGTTGGAGTCCACAAATATGAAAACATAACTCAAGTCTGTTGAGTAATTTGGTTGCATCTGTGTGATTCCTGACTGTATGTGGTACAGAGGCTGGAGTATGCCAAAGGCAGTATGCCATTAATCTGAAGGGTAACCCGTCCTAGTGTCGGTGGTTTGTATAATACTGAGGTCACTGCACAGATTTTCTGGAATGACTTTCACCTGTATTTCTAAAGAAACGACAACTCTTCTTACTAGATTCTTGAAAATCTTAAAGTCCTTTGGAGGTGGACTCAGATGACGGCCTTGTCTGGAAAGGAAGGAATATGTGGACACATCCAGGTATTCCTCCAATATTTCATCATCCTCAATAAAGTTCAAACCTCTGGGAAAGTAAACAGTGGAACTTGGTAACAGGCTTCTTGGACTGGAAATTATGGACCTTCCTTCTGATATTAGATTCTGAGGGTCTCAAATCTTTTGGAGTGGGCCAAGACCAGTATGGCAAGGTGGGATGCTCACCAGTTTTGAATCCACAACAGTGTAGCGTACCGCCAATGTGATAAACATCACCAGTAGTGTTGAAGCCAACTGCACTGACACAGAAGACCTCTGCAGTGCTGCTGGTGACTGATGACTTGAGTATGGGGAAAATACTGTGGGGCTTCCTTTTGAAACAAGATCCACACTGGGGCTCTTGTACATTTCAAAAGAAAGCCCTGAGCTTGATGGAAATAATCAAACAGTCAATGGAAATCCCATCAGAGTATTTGATTAATTAATTAATCTAAATTTAACATCCCTAATCCAGTTCTGATTAGGTAAATTCTGGGTTTTTTTTGTTCTAGTAGGGAATAAGATATAAAGTGTATATTTGTCCACTGGGAATTTATTTTTAAAATAATAAATCCTAGGTATCGACACAGAACACTACAATTAATTAACACTAAAAACTATCTGAACTAGATGCAAAGTTTTTCAGAAAACGTTGGCTAACTGAATCAAACAGCTTGCCAAACAGCTTGATGTGGGAAGCTCTGACTTTCACCACGGATGTTGAGACAGAACAGAGGGAGGTAGTAGAGAGATCCATTTTATAACCTGGACTCAATGCACTAGCAAAGCATCCAGCCTCTGAGACCTGGATCCAGCCTCTGAGACTCTGGCTCCCCCTCAGCATTGGGGAGCCCATGTTGGCACTCCAGCCCCTCCTCCCCCACTTCCTCCCCATGGGGCTAGAGTATACAAAATCTACTAGCCTGGGCCCACCTAAGCTCTGGTGTGCTAGGCTAATGTGGGGAGTATCTGTCTCCTTCTCAGTTGGGGGCCACGTCAGTGAGGGTTTTGTGTTTTGGTTTTGTTTCTTACTTGTGTGCAGCCGCAACTAATTTTTTGGTGGATCAGAGGCCCCCAACCCAAAAAAGGTTCCCCACCCCTGACAGTGAAAATGCTGGAATAAAGCTACTCGGTTGTACTTGGTACTCATACATTTGAAGTGAAATGTGCGCACACACACACTTGAATGAGAACTTGAGAACAGACTTGATTAAAGTGCTCAATATCTGGTAATTTGTGTAGCTGCGCTGGTATTAACTCTGAAGTGTAAAACAAAAGCTGAGGTTTGCACCAATTGAACCAGAGTTTATTTCAAATACAGCACAATTGAGCTGATATCACACACACCCCTGCACATTATTTTCTTTACTGAAGGTCAACACTGATGCAGCAACAATTGCTGGCCACTAATTGTGGAATTGTAGCTATGCTGGAATGCAGATAAGGCATAACTAATCATACTCACATTTACTCATATGTTTCTAAAATACGTAATAGAGTAGGGTCTTTTTTCCTTTAAAAAAATTTATGTCAACTTGAAGTTTGTATGTTGAAAAAACACTACATCCACCATAATACCCCATATATGACTAACATATTATTGTTCTGCAAAAACTGAACACCCTCTTTCCCCCACTGGAATACTGAAATAAAGGTACAGAAAGACTCTGTAAATCAATGCTGCAGAAAACCAAGAATTGAGACGTCCCTCTGTAAGTGGCCTAATCTACTGAATGTTACTTACAAAAATGACAACTTTAGGCTCACAGCCCAAGATATATAAAATAAAAATATTTAAGCAAATTCCACTGTTAAACAAACTTTTCTCCACACACAGCTATTGGTCAGTAGCAAAAACACAAATCCTCATTTTATGAAAACTGCAAAACTCTTAATGATAAAAGGAAACAAAAAACTGTTTGTAAAACTGTCTTTCTAAATATCTGCCTCCATACCACATACAGCCAGGAGATCATTGCTAGTAGATACGTGTCAATGGCTGTGGACAAACAAAGCCAAAGACTATAGACTGATTAACTGCTTAATGAAAAGTTTTAAGGCTTATGACCATACTTTGGAAGAAAAAAGTCATTTTAAACCATTATTTTTCATTCACCACATTTTGTCAATTACAAGAATAGGGCAGACTGGGCTAACAGGTTGAGAAAATAATCCCCAGCCCGATGTCTTCGCACAGTACTCTCACACTAAGCTGTAGTTACTTTTCTGCTCATACAGAATTTATTGTTTTGTAAGTAATCAAACATAAAATAATTGCTTCTCAGCCAATAAAACCAACACACAATTTTTAATCAAAATATAGTGTACACGAGTCCATTTTTCCACCCAATTTAGATAATTATAATGTTTAGTTAACATGATAGATATTTAAAATTAAAATATTTTCTCCAAAGGTCGAAATTTAGCAATCTAAATAGGTTTATATCTATCAGTCATGTTAACAAGCTAATGAGTTCCAGCCTACAGCTCTGAATCAGCATTTTCTACATAAACTGCACTGTTAGTTCAAAATGGTTGGAAACTTCTTGTTCAATATGTAAATAAGCAGTGACTATAACTAAATTACCCTCTATATTTGATTTCTGGCAGTTTCTCTTCATTATTTCACAATTAAACAAGTAAGAGAACACACAATCTGTGTTACTAATCTTGAACAAGACACTACTATTTACCCTGAAAAAAAATCAAATTTTCTGTTTGGTGAAAAATCAGAACTTTCCCCCACTCTAGCAAGTACAGTTCACATCTGCTAATTCCATCTGACATAACAGCCTAATTTTTCTGTTATTAAGAAAAGCTTTACATTAATGTCATCTTCCTCCTTTTGCCTAGCATGAAACTGCTTTATCTCATAGGCCAGGAATCTGACAGTGACGGTGATATGGAAGTTTATCTGCTGCCAGAAAACTACTTTTATGATAGGATTTTGGAAAGAGGAGGGGGAAACACTCTTCAGCACTCTCCAGATGCTGGAAAGAAGAGTAATATCAATGTGATGAATTCAAAACCACAAGATGTACCTCCAAAAAGTTAAGGGGGTAAAAAGTCAGAACACCTTCAGTGTTTCGTGAAATAACACCGATAAACCTAAATTCATCATCTATATTACCAACACAACCAAAAAGAGAACATACTGGAGAAGGGGGATGTATAAATCAGACTAGTTCCATGCCTAAACGATAGCCTGCGTTTGTAGCCGCCCTCCTTTGCTTCCAAGAATCTAACGGAAGGCACCCAATCCTTTATCACATGTCTGGATCAGTAAATCCCTACATAAAGCAACTCTCAGAAGATTGCAGAACTTGCACAGCCTCGCTATTTCATCTTGGCAACCTCTCCCCCCTGTCCTGTTCTCTTATTGGGTATACTTTTTTTTTTTTTAAACAGAAATTTTGGTTATCATGAAGAACAAGTGGACATTGGCCATGTTAAAAATGAAATACCCCATTAAGTTCTCGAATCAAGACCTGTTTCCTGAACCTTCCAGTCTAACACTCATTAAAGGTAGGGATGTTAAATTTAGTTTAATGAACTAATCGATTAGTCGATGGAATTTCCATTGACTAGCTGATCAGTTGATAAGTGGGGGAGCCACAGCAGAGTTCGCTCCTGGCCCCGGGAGCGAACTCCGCTGCAACTATGCCTTTTAAATGTATTAAGAGCTGACAGGCTCTTAATACATTTTAAAACTGGAAGTGCAGTGGGGGGACCCAGCGCAAGCCAGAAATCAGCTGCCCCAGCTCACGCGGTGTCTTCCCCGCTGCGCATCAACCTTTTAAATGTATAAAGAGACTAATGGCTCTTAATACATTTAAAAGGCTGGTGCAGAGCACAGGGGACCCGGCACGAGCCGGGACAGCTGATTCCCAGCTTGCAACAGTCTCCCCCGCTGAGTTTCTGCTTTTTAAATGTATTAAGAGCCGGCAGGCTTTTAATACATTTAAAAAGCAGTGACGCAGTTCTAAGAATGGGCACAAACAGGGAATTAGCTGATTCCCGGCTCACGGCCAATCCCCACTACCCCCTGCCTCCTGCAACAAGAGGGGTGAGAAGCAACTAGTCGAAAGACTAGTTGACTATTCAATAAGCTAGGTCACTATCCAATAAGCTTATGCTTATTGGATAGTCGACTAGTTGCTTATATACCTACTTGAAGGTAGGTCAATTGCTACAGGAGATCTACTCTGTCTTATAGCAGGACTTTGGAATCAGGGTGGGAATTCTGAAATGATGGGTTCTTTAAAAAAAATGACCCATCCTGTCTCTAATCGCATGCATTTCCCCTTTGAAATTCTGCTGCGGCATTTCAACAGGACAGCGCTGCATGGAGGCCAGGATCAGCTAGAGTCCCCAGCTGACCCCGGGCTCCATGCAGTACTGCCCCTTTGAAGCATCACGGTGGCACATCAAAGGGGAAGCACAACACAGAACCCAGGATCATCTGAACCCCCAGCTGATCCCAGGCTCCGCTTTGCACTGTCCCTTTGGAGTGCCACAGCAGCACTTCAAAGGAGCAGCGCAGCATTAATGCCTGCAATTAACATGTTAAAAAATGTAACACGTTAATCCTGGACTGTGTAAATCACAGGCATTAACGCATGTCAATTGACAGTCCTAAAAAACATGAAGAATGTCTCTTCTGAAGCTTTTCTGATGTGTGTTCTAAAGAATTCCTCCTTTTTACAAAATATCAGGACGGGGGGGGGGGGGGGGGGGGGGGGGGGGGGGGGGGGAATATGTATTTTCCTGTTTTTCTACACTCCTAAGCAAATAAAACCAGTTATACTTTAGTAAGTGGTGTATTTTAAAAGGGAACATTTCTTATTTATTACACAAAATGGAGAAATGTTGAAATGCATTTCAATGTGTTAAATGGGACCCTTTACTGCTTTTGTATATGAATGTCTTATTCTTGCACAATATACACCCCAAGTTATATTTCATCTGTGTCTGCAACTCAATATTTAACTATTGTTTACACTTACATCTGGGCAGAGCTCCAAGTCTTTGACATGGATTGTTATAGTAAATAGTACAGTTCAACACATTAGCACAATCAGCACAGAAAATTCAGTGGGTGGCAGAGCGACAAAATCTTTTCCACGCACACAGGATATGGCTGTGATTGTTCTAGTAAATATGGGCTAAGTTACAGAATAATTTCTTCAACTGTACAGGAAACTAAGTAGTGAAAATACTCATCTTTTTCCACAGAAGATCTCACCACAAAAAAGTTTGTCCTTACAGCAACATAATTCCATCTTTTCAAACTACAATTAAGGAATTGTATAAACAAAAGATGTAACTATTGAGAAAAAGAATTATCATATTTAATGGTTTTCCACCCAAGTTCCTACGATGAGTATTAAAAAACCCCAACATTTTGATGTAATAAAGGATGAATTCATTATCAGACTAATGCTGCAGAGTCTCCCACAATGTCAGTTTTACTGGTGGTAAAGACTTCCAATTAACCACCATGGAGAGCGTGGGACATTTCTGCAACATTACCTACCATATAACTTTCTTGTGCTATCCACATTACAGAACAATTGTACCAGAACGTTTGTAAAGTCTGTGCCTGTTTCTTTCAAACACATATTCTTCAAGAGGTCAATTAGAAAAGCAAGTGCTCATAAAGTTGGAGCATTGGGACAGGGCACGTTGAAATGACTGGGGATTCTGGAGGTGTAGACACTAGTTACAGGGCCTAGGCCAGTGTTTCTTAAACTGTGTTCCGTGGAGTCAGAGGTGTGCTGCGGAGAACAGAATTAAAAATGGCCACCCTTAAAGGGGAGGAGACTTTTTTTTGCGCTCAATAACTTTCCCCCCGACCCTCTTCCCCACCTCAATAACTCGCCTCCCCATCACTCCCCCCCACCCACCAACCTTCTCCCCCCACCTCAACAAAAAAATCCTTGGTGTTCCTCAAAAAAGAAAAAAAAAATATTGTTTCGTGTTCCTCGGTCTTAAAAAGTTTAAGAAACACTGGCCTAGGCAGTTAGGCCATGGAGCCTCAGCTCTCATAACAGATGCTTGAAAGAAAACCTATACCTTGAGACTACGTATAAAAACTCCAAGCCAGGGGTAAGTGAATAGACTCTAATGGAGGTGAGAATTTTTGCTGGGGGCACGGGTAGTGTAGAAAGCCTTCTCCCTTCCTCCTCAACCCCCTCCCCTCTCATACCCTGAACAGAGCTATGTGGAGCAGCCTGAAGCAGATAGTCTGCCTCAAGCTTCTGCTGGTAAGTGCCTCCAAGCCAGAGCCTGCCTCTGGCACCCCAGCCTCTCCCTTCCCCAACCCTCTGCACCCCTCCATATACCCAAACCCTCTGCCTCCTCCTGCACCCATACCCCTTCCCAGATCTGGCACCCCAAATCACAATCCCCCCACCCTAGGTCACATCCCAAATCCTACACCCCAGTCCCCTGCCCTAAGTTACAATTGCATCCTTCACCCCAACTCCCTCTCAGACCCCATTCTCTCTTCTGCACACCAATCCCTTCCCCCAAGCTCCCTTTTGCACCCAACTTCTATCCCAGACCCCATAATTCCTCCATTAATATGCTGGAAGAGTGTGGCCCTTGACCGCTTTCCAAATCTTGAAGTGGCTCCCTGTCAAAAATTATTGCCCACCCTTGGCATAGAGGAACTTTCTGGCATTGGTGAAATGTGGAACACTTTGGCAGTTTTTGCCAATTCCATTTTGATCTTTTCTTTCACAAGCATTTTGTATAGTATTTTTAAATCTATAATTAGAAGCAACATTTATTAAGATCCAAGCTGTTCGTGATTATATACTGAGTACATTATGAGAGTCACCATTCTGGAAGTTTATAATATAATAAAAATCATCATTATGACATAATTAGGATAATAAAAAAGTAGAGCAGACTTTGGAAACTTTTGGACAAAGGGCCTACTGATATACTGCTTCAAATGTAAGTTTAAGGTTGTTGAATTCTCCTTCCTATGGACTTTTAAAAAAAGTATAGGAAAGATTGCTATTAGTGGGATAGGAATAATCAGACATTGAATTCTGTTGAATTTAGTTGAGACACCATGAACAATACTCTGTTTAGTCCCAATTACCTCTGCAGTCTGGATCACAACACAGGCCCAAGTGATTACTCTGATATGCAATCTGCACGTTCAGAACAGAACAGAACAGAACAAAAGGCTGATTCAGTCGGCTCTCCCACCACATTTGAAATTAGGGGAGAATCTAAACTGGGTTTACTGAATTAACTAGATAAATCCCCCTGGGGGGAGGGAAAGAAGGGGGAGTGCATTGCTAATTTTGCCTCCTACATGAATTCTGCTCTTGAATGTTATGATACAGGACCCTCTGCCTTATGCCTTCAGAAACACAGTGGGTTTAAATTCCAGATTCCCTTTCATTAAATCTCCTCAGATGCTGAAACGTCATTTACTTCTTGTGAGGCACTGAATGAATACCCTGAAAAGTCTGAGCCAATAGCATCAAAGAAAATATTAGAAAAAAAGTTGAAGACCAAAATGAGATGAGACAAATATGCATATGGCTCTTAGCCTCTGTCACCCATCACAGCAAAATAATAAAGAAAGAAAATATAGTGTTCACTTTGGTGGAGTCTCACCTCATCCGCAGGCTATCAGAGATTTGTCTATCTTTTAGCACTACAGCATTTCAGAGCTTCCCCTCTAGTATCAAGTATCTGGCAATCCCAATCAATAAGGTATTCCCTACACCTCAAAGGTCAAATTTAAACATTTTGAATGAATCTACTAGTTGTGGTGTTGCAGATACCCCCAAAAAATACTATGCCCAACACAGCAACATTATTTTGAAATAACAAGTGTTATTTTGAAATATAACAGTCCATGTCTACACAGTAGGCAGTTATTTCAAAATAATGTCAAAATACTGTCAAGCTGGAGGACTTCTTACTCCATTTCCTGTAACCCTCTGTCATAACCATGAGGGTTGGCCAGCAGCTTGGGGACTAAGGGGTTAAATATGTCCCCTGTACCTAGCCAGGTAGCAGTCAGCCAATAGAAATGCAGATAGGGATTTCAAACAGACAAAGGAATTTGGGGGTTTTCCCCCTTTGTCTCTGAGCCAGTTTGCTCTCTAGATACTGAGGGAGACAGAAGACATGTCTCTCTCCAAGAAAAAGACTCTTCATAATGTGTAACTATGACAAATCAAATGAAATAAAAATATTAAGTGAATCAACATGTTCAATAGAATCGCTATGGATAGTAATTCCATGCTCCAATAATAAGAAATTAGCAGTAGGGATATATTACAGACCACCTGACCAGGACAGCGATACTGACATTGAAATGCTGAGGGAGATTAGAGAGGCTACCAAAACAAAGAACTCTATAATAATGGGGGATTTTAATTACCCCCATATTGACTGGATACATGTCACCTCAGGAAGAGAAGCGGAGATAAAATTTCTCAATGGCTTAAATGACTGCTTCTTGGAGCAGCTGGTGTAGGAACCCACAAGGGGAGTTCCTATACCACTACATGCATCTGACAAAGTGGGTCTTTGCCCACGAAAGCTTATGCTACAACACTTCAGTTAGCCTATAAGGTGCCACAGGACTCCTCGCCGCTTTTGCAGATTCCGACTAACATGGCTACCCCTCTGACACAAGGGGAGAGGCAATTCTCGATTTAGTCCTGAGTGGAGCGCAGGATCAGGTCCAGGAAATAACCGTTACAGGACCGCTTGGGAATACTAACCATAATATAACAACATTCAACATTCCTGTGGTGGGAAGAACACCTCAGCAGTCCAGCACCCTGGCATTTCATTTCAAAAAAGGGGAATTACACAAAAATGAGGTTAGTTAAACAGAAATTAAAAGGCACAGTGACTCAAGCCAAATCCTTGCAAGCTGCATGGAAACTTTTTAAAGACACCATAATAGAGGC
>JANRFK010003679.1:60800708-60819219 GCA_030068395.1 Apalone spinifera
AAAATGGTGTCCTTGGCCTCTGTCAGAGGCTGGAGAGGGATGGCAGGAGACAAAGTGCTTGATCATTGTCTTGGGTCCACCTTCTCTGGGGCACCTGGTGCTGGCCACTGTCGGCAGACAGGACACTGGGCTAGATCGACCTTTGGTCTGACCCAGTACGGCCATTCTTATGTTCTAACTAGGGTAAAGTCTAAATAAATCCATCAGGTTTTATTGTTTTGTGTTTTGGGAATTTGGATCTGATGTCTGTGCTGTTAGAAAGGGTTTTCCTCTCTTTTGTAACTAAGTTTTGGCCCATGGTGGAATCCTCGATTAGTATATTAATTACCATCTAGCCATTCCAACTATGCTTGTAACTGGGGTATTGTTTTGGTAATAAAAGTTTTTTTTTAATGTAACCTGGTATTGGTTAATTTGTGTGTCCTGGTTTTACTTTAGGGCTGAGATTTCCTAGGTGGCCTCTTCCCTGGTTTTCTTACCATTACTTGGGTGGTGGCAGAGGATTTTATTCTCTGAAATCCGGGTATTAGGATTTTGGGAGAAGTTTTTGTACCAAAGCCTGTAGAGATCAGGTTTTGGGGTGCTTTTGCAGGCCCCCACTTCTGCATTCATTGTGCCAGAGTGGGGAACAGCCTTGACATCCTCATTGTATGAGTAGTAAGGGAAATCAGAGGAAGAATACTCTATTTCAAAATAACTGCTGTCTAGACACTCCCAATTTCGAAATATATTACGCAACTGACCTAGCTCAATTTGTGTAGCTTATTTTGAATTAAGCCCTACAGTGTAGATCCACCCTTTGGAAATAGTGAGGTTTGCCAAACTATTTGGTTTTAGAAAGTAGATTAAACTCTACCCTGCTCAATCCAATACCTGCAGAAGAGTTTTCATTTAATTTGACACTCTGTGGAACAGCTTCTCTACATTAATAATTTGGGTGCCCATCTGCTGTAAGTTTCAAGAGCTCTTTCAAATGTACTTGAATATCAAATATTGTATAACCTATTTTTGCTCATATTATAATTGTCACCTCTGTTCCCAGATTACTATTAGTTTTTCTCCTCACATTCTTATCCACTTTTCATTTACAGCCCTCCCTACAGTAACCACTGATGGTGTATATTTTCAATTAGGGATGTAAGAGTGTAATTGTTTAACAGTTAACTGATAAGCATTAGCTTATTGGTTTCCATTTTAGTTACACTCTTTGTCAGCGCACACCTACTCCTGGCTGCCAGCCCTGCTCCCAGGGAGTCAGCTAACACCCTGAGCTGCAGGGTCTGCAATATGAAGCTTACACTGAAAAGCCTGCAGCACAACTGGGTCCCTGGAAACAGGGCCAGGAGCCGGTGCACGTAAGCAATGTCCCGGCGTATACCGGCTCTACTCCTGCACTGCAGTCTCTGCAGAGTCAGCTTTATACTGTAGAGCCCACAGCATGGGGCAGCAGCTGGCTCCCCAGGAGCAGGGTCACCAGCCAGAGCCAGTGCACACTGGGAGTATGTGCGTTGGCTCCAGCTTCCGGCCCTGCTACCGGGGAGCCAGCTATACTGAATGCTCTGCAGTAAATGCTTATACTGCAGAGCCTACAGTATGTGTAACCACTAGGATTTTTAGCAGTTACTTGAACTGTTTCTTTAAATCCTTATTTTCAATTTAGCAGCGGTTCTAAGCAATATAAATACAGTCTCTCACAGGCATCCAAAAGAAGATTCATTCCACAATATACATTTTTGGAATTTTCCAGAAGAAATAGCCTCTATTCCATAGAAATGAGAACTGACTTAAATATTCTCAAGTACACAAACCAAGGAGAAAGCCATAGTGAACTCCCCGACTTGACTATGGATACTCTCTCTGCAGCAGACAAAAGAATAACTAATATTGAGCTATACCATGCATAAAACCCGACTTGATTAATCACACAGGAAAGACTAACTCTACATTTTCTCTTTTTCAAACTTCTCGGCTGGACAGAGGGATTTTTTGTTTTGTTTTGTGTTGTATGGGGGTTTTTTTCCCTTTAAGGGAGAAGCTTGTAATTTGGAGCCAGCCACATGTTACTTATCAGTGCTTCAATTGCAGAGCGAGTAAGAAAGGCTATGTCTGGTGTTCCTCTGCAATACAGGAAATCTCTTTTGAAGTCTTTTTGAGGGACTAGAAGGAGAGGCTGAAGTGTCAGGAAAAGAATCTGACAGGGTTTTGCACAGTTAAGGAAAGTCTCCTGAGGTAAAAAGTGCTTGGACCAATAACTTTCCTGCACATTAGGCAAGGAGACAAACCACTCCTCCAGCAATGGAAAATTCAGATGAAGGGTTTGGGGCTCACTTGCATTTTTATTTTCAGTGATTGTGTAGAATATTTGAATTAGTTATGTTTTAGGACATACCTTGCCTGCTAAAGTGATATCAAATCAAAGTTTTTGTCATGTATATGGGGAGGATCATTTACATGATCTCCTGCCAGTTTCTTATCTTACCAGGAGGCTGCGTAAGAGGTATTTTCCTGAGTGAATTCAGGGAAGTGAGTGCTGAGAATCCGAGGCCCTTAAGTTCTAAGATAAGGACTTGCATTTCAGACATCAGGCATTTTAGAAGGTCTGAATTTATCAAGAAAGCTGGAAAAGACAGCAGAAATTACTTCAAAACAGAGTTAACTGGATATACTTCTATTCCTTCCAAGAGTAGGAAGGTGCATTATTGATGGTGTACTCTTTTCCCATTTTTTACTTCTGATCGCTGCACAAGTGACTTACCAGGGAGGCTTTGCCTAACTTCTAGCCTTGTTGAAGACACCCACGATGAGATCAGGAGGCTGGTAATAGTCCATACATAAGCCACATAAGACTACCTCTCTTTTCTTGTTTATTTCCTATACATTGGAGAAACCATTCCAAAGAGAAACACCTTCGGATGAGAAAAAAAATATTCACGAATGCAGGAACAAAGTATTAATACTGCTACTCTCCATAGTGTAGCAAGAACTGAATCTGAAGCAGGAAAACAAGGAAGTTAGGTAGATGTCAAATCTTGTTTTAGCAGTTTTATTAAAGCTTGTTAATTAAGGAGACTAAGCTCAAGATTACTAAATAATGAAAAGAAAAATGGGGAATTGTCACTCCCTACCACCTCCTCCCCATATACATGACAAAAACTTAGATTCAATATCACTTTAGCAGGCAAGATATGTTCTAAAAAACATAGCTAATTCAAATATCCTACACAATTCAGGCATACCTGTTCAACTGCAGTTAAAGGCTGGTCACCAAAATAAATCCTATGGATACTAGTTACGCATGCTTGACAAAATTGTTTATATGTAAGTATGGTTCTTTTACTTACATAGACACATACATACATGAAGCTGCTATTGTATGACTTGCATCACCAATCTATATGGCTGAAATCTAGATACTAAACCAAAACTATTACATACAGCATGAAGCTCAAATCATGCCTCTTGTCATTACTAAGTCACAATTTCAGGCTCTCTTAGTGAAGGAGTGTTTTTTGGTTTAAAAAAGCTTTTAGCCCTGGTTGATTTTATTTTAAAAAAGTACCAATAGCCATCCAGGATCATTTTTTAAATAATCCAAATTATTAATGTTACAATCTCTCCATAAACTGCCATAGTACCCCCTTAGGAGACAAAGCTTAGGAAGGACAGATCTGCATTCTATGTACAGAAGTGAAGTATATAACCTCCTCTGGGCAGCTTATTGTAAGGTTTCATCTACATGTGTCTCTACAGTCAAGTCACTAAAAGTTGGGTAGTGTTGCTGCAGTGTGTCAGCTCTTTTGCCAACAAAATACTTCCACCTCCAACAAGTGGTATTAGCTTTGTGGGCAGGAGAGCACTCATGCCCAAAAAAGTAGTGTTGTCCCTGGCACTAGTTGTCGGCCAAAATGTTTTGTCTCACACAGGTATAATTTTAACACCTTGTTTTCAAACAAAAGTTTTGTTACTCAATATAGACATAGCATAAATTACACATAACACAGCAAGTGATGGCAAGAAAGAGTTGGGGATGGGAAGGACAAATTACAACAAATTAAAAGCATCAAGTTTGGGAAGAAGGGAAAATTGAGGAGAATGAAGACATGTGGCACATCAACAGCAGGTTGTTCCGGGCACATGTGGCTGAGTAACAAGGCAAGAGTAGTGCCCCAGGGTATGGCTGTAGCATAGTCTACATAGTCTGAAAGTAGTTGGTTTTCCAGCACATTAAGCATCAGGACATAAGACAATTAATGAAATGTTTTGACTTCTTTCATCTAGGGCAGGGGTGGGGAACCGAAGGCCCGGGGCCAGGTGCAGCCCCTGGGTTGCCTGGATCTGACCTAGGGCCTTCCCTTGCATTGGTTCCCCACCTTTTATCTAGGGCATCTAAAATGAGAAGCTTTTTCAGCAGAAATAAGATTCTAGGAAAGGAAATAGTCACTATCCACAATACTGCTGAAGTATTTGCTGCCTACCAGCCTGAAGATGAAAGTCCATTACACACCATCTCCCTAAATGTGCCCATAGGGCAACTTTCCAGGAAGCAGCAAATAACCAAAGTGTGAGGAGAGAAAGGTATGAATGACAATTTAATGGGCACCTTGTATCTATCTAAAACACAAGCAACTTCTCGGGTTCTGCTGCTTGAAGACTCTCATGGAAAACAACAAAGATGAATACAATGAATAGCAGAATTTAAAGCTGACAGTAATTACATCAATTTTGCAAAGTGACACATCATGGTCAAAACACTTGCTAAGTGTTCTTTAGCACTTCAGCTCTGTGTCCTACATTATCTATTTATAAAAATAGGACAATAGTTTCCTATTTAAGTGTGGTGCTGTGAGGTTTAATTGTTAGTTATAAAGTACTGAGATACTCTTATGGCACCTTTATATTTGATGGTATTACATGGTCTGTTTAGATCTAGGCCATCCCCACACAAAGAAAGACTGCTTCCTACCACCATATTTTATTAAACATGAGAATATGAGTGAGTTTGATTGGCAGAAACACAAAATGTATCACATTGTTACTTAAACAAGTTCAATAATTTTCTAAGTGTTTAAAATAAATCTCCATATTATTTGCCAATATTGTCAAAATCATCATTATATTACTCTGTCTCCAAGAACATAATACTATAGAATATAAACCACTTAATTACCTGGATGTTTTCCTACAATCCTCCTTGCTTTATTAATCTGTAAAGTGAAATAAGAAAATCATTGCTTCCTCAGCATATTTCTGTATTGTTGGAAATTGTGTTGTGTTGCCTTTCAGCATAGTGTATTACTCCTAAACATGTCTTTCAAAACATTAAGACTATGAAAATGTTTCTTAAACTCTTCCAAATATCTACATAAAAGATCACTGTGAAATTTGAGATGTATGTAGATCATTTGGAAAAATGAACATTATAAAGCCCTTCACAGATACAAAATCTGTATCCACAATCATGGTCTGAGGATATCTGCATCCACAGATTTGTAGAGCTCTAATTATACAGCATCAGTCATGGAAAAAGGGAACTCTTAAAACTGGAGAAAACTGATAAATATCCAGACAGGAATGTATTCATACACGAATGGGAAGATTACTTACCTGGTGCAGTAACTGAAGTTCTTCGAGATGGTTGTCCCCATGGGTGCTCCAACTTTAGGTGCACAAGTGCTGCTGTGCCTCTTGTTGGAGACTTTTGCCAGCAGTGCCCCAGTTGGCTAGGCACACGGAACTCTGGTATGCACCATTTGAAATGGCTATCCCACAAGCAAGCCAACCACCTCCTCAGTTCCTTCTCTGACCCGGATGCAGCTGGATCTAAAGCAGAGGGGAGAAGGGTGGGTGGTGGAACACCCACCCCGGACAACCACCTCAAAGAACTGCACCAGGTGAGTAACATTTCCCTCTTCGAGGAGTGTCCCCATGGCTGCTCCACCTTTAGGTGATTACAAAGCCGTATTTGTGCTCAGTGGCAGGGACTTCAGTGAATTTGACTTGGTAACTGACTATTGTTCGGCCGAAATGCACATCAGCGTCTGCAAATGACTGGATAGCATAGCATTGTATGAAAGTGTGCGCCAAGCTCTATGTGGCAGCTTTGCAGATATCTTCTGTTGGTATGCCCTGGAGGAAAACTGTTGATGCCACTTCCTGACAGTGCTAGTAAGATCAGGCTCCCCCCTGTCAATTGACATAATACATTGAGATGACATCGTACATAAGTATTTGTCCTGTTTTGTTCTGGATCAATGAGAGGAAATGTGCACATGCACTGCGGACTGCCCTGAGGTCAAGCAAGTTGATATGTCTGTTGGCCTCGTCCTGATCCCACTGGGCTTAGACAACATGCTTTCCCAAATGGGCTCCTCAACTAGGGATATTAAATACTGGTCAATTGGATAATTGAGTAACCTCACGAATTTTTATCAGTTAGTTGACTATTCTATAGTCTCTAGGAACGGGGTCAGCAGCCACTGTATCAGAGGCAGCAGTGCAGGGTGCTAGGTGGGAGCTGGTCCACGAGGGGAGCCAACTCCCCTCGTGGACCAGCTGCCTGTCGCCCAATCCTGCTGCCTCTGATAAAGCAGCAGCAGTGTGGGGTGGCAGCAGCCCTTGTCTAAGGGGCTGGTCTGAGCTCCTGGACCAGGCACAAGCCAGAACTGAGACAGGCTGCCTGCCTACCTGGCTCCTAATACGCTTTAAATGCAGAGCCGCAGCAGGGATAGGTTCTTGACCTGGTGCAAGCCAGAACTGAGCGGGCTGCTGGCCAGCCTGCTAAAAAAAAAAAAAAATTACTGGCAAGGGTGGAGGAAGGGAAATGCATGTAGTCTATAGCATTAACCTATAAGCTTTTGCTTACCAGTTAATTTACTTCACTATTACAGCAACATCCCTATCCCCAACTCTTTCACAAGGCATCCATAGTGACTATCGGTACCAGCCCCTTTTGCTGTCTGTTTCTCCGGCGCCTTGCTGTAATCGGCACAGACACAGACTTTTTATTATTTGATTGCTTCCTCACTGGGGAGTCAGATCCTGAGGAAGAATGGGACCTATTCTTGGGCATGAGCCCTTTCCTGGTTCCTGGGGCTCAATCGGGAGGGAGTCCCTCTTTCAGATGCCACCCCCAGGGAGGGATGCCTGGATGGAGTGGTATGAAGTGGGTCTGAAACAGACCATGAGGATTTCTCCTGCTGGATCATTTTGAGCTAGAGATCTCTAGCTTTCCTTGTTCTGCTGGCTAGCTTTTGACAGCAAGGGCACTGTTCATCATCATGCTCCTCGCCTAAGCAGCGGACACACTCCAAGCGTCCGTCCAACATTGAAATTGACAGCCTGCAGCTCTTGCACTTTTTAAATCCTGGAGAGCCAGGGATGTCCCGGGCCACAGTCTGTTCAAGATGGTCACTGAAGAGTGAGACCGCAATTCTCTAGAGGCAATGTAATAAGCCATGGCTTAGAATTTTTTTTAAATTATTGAGAAAAACTAAACTATACTAATAGCAGTATTAACTAATTGCTAAAATCACTACGTAACAACTATCAACAAGGTAATCTGAGGGCAACTGCTCTGCTGCGACTGAAGCCAGCGGCACTCAGAAAGGAAGTGAGGAGGTGGTTGGCTGCACAGGCGGGATAGCGGTTTCAAATGTTGCATGCCGGCATTCCACGTGTGCAGCCGACCGGGGCACTGGTGGCAAAAGTCTCCTACAGGAGGCACAGCAGAGCTGGTGCACCTAAAGATGGAGCACCCATAGAGATACTCTGCAAAGAAGAACCGCCATTGTCAAATTTTCACAATTCTGAATCCAAAATTCAATAAAAAAAATTAGATATTTTAAAAGTGTCAACACCTTTTTAAGTATGATCCCTACTCCTCTTTCAGGACAACAAAATTAAACTTCAGAAGCAGCCCTGCTGCCTCTAAGATATAGCTGAGTGAGCAAACCATGATTTGGGTGGTGAGCAAGAGAAAGAGGAACATTTCTCTTTGAAGGTTGGCCACTTTACAAGTACTGTACTAGTGTTCAAAGTTCATAAAGAAACTTTTCAAACCAGACCTTCAAGGCAGCTGGAACGCTATTAAGTTTCCCTTTGCCTCCTTTTAATCTTTTCATATGAAAGTGAAATGCCTAAATAAAATGAATGAGAAAAAGCACAACCCTCACCCCCCCCGTGTTTCGATCATCTTTGTTCTGTCTGGCATGAACTATTTTCTTCAAAGAAAATCTCTTCTGTATGCAACATATAGGAGGCAAAAAACCCAAAGAGTATTTCACCATTTTCCCAACAAATCAAAACCACTCTTCACATTTTGAAGTTATTCCATATATAATAAATAGCATGGGACAGGAGAGGGGAGGGAGAGAAGGAAGGAAAGGACAAAAAATTAGGAGAGTACATCTACATGATTCAAACTTAGCAATAAGTAATAGGTTCATACTATTAATGTAAGAATTTACTCACACCAGTAGGCTCTGTCTGTACAAAGCAATCCAGGCAAATAGATTTCTCTTTAACCATGGAATTTTTATTTATAAGGCTGCACCAGCCATCACCAGTTCTTTCCTTGTTACTGAGTCACAAATTGGCTGCAGCACTCCCAGAATATTTTTTTATCCCTATAATGGTACACTACACATTTCTTGCATCACTATTTTTCAGCTGTATTAGACAGTCCTTTCTCCATCATTACTACTTCTTGGTCACTAGAATAGTCTCTAAAAATTTTAGCTATATTAAGAAATTTTGCTTTCCTAGAAGCTCAATTAAGTACATAAAAAACCCCATGAACACAGATAGATAAGGCTTACTATTATTAACTTATTTCAAGAACTAACAATGTTTATTTTTCAAAAGGACACATGCATTTAAGTAATTATTAAAAGCAATTATTCCATGTGTAATCAAATATGTTTTCCCCAATTATTATGCTGGATAAAACCAATTCCTTTCTTAGTCACCTGCATACTTAATGATACTGAACAATTTTGAATCAATGAATAGGAAAGAGTATTTTGGTAATATGTTTATATATTGGGACCAATGGCATCTCTCCTAGCAAGCCATTTAAACGGTATCTCTCCTACCAAGCAACGGCATCATCTGTTCCCTTTCTATTTGTAGGGCTGACAAGTGAGAAACTTAATGCTAAAAAGAACAGTATCTATATTATAGGGAAGTATATGAAAACTGACAAATCGCAGTCTATTTTAGGAGTGAGTGTAATTAGTTCTTCTCTAGCCACTTCACTTTGCCAAAGACATAGCATATATACTATACAATGGGTAGCTTTGTGGCACCGTAGAGACTAACAAACATATAGGCTCGTGAGCTTTCATGGGCAAAACCCGCTTCATCAGATGAGTTCATCTACTGTTGGTCAGCCATTGGTGTACCTGCATGAGGGCAAACTCCCAGAGCAGACAGGCATAGCCACTATAAGCAGCAGTTTCTACTGATACAGTTTATAATGGTTTCCATGTTTGTTCAAAAAATATCTGTTTTGTATTTGGAATGAGCCAAGATGCTATACTCATCCCATACCAGGATAATGAAGTACTAGTCCATAAGTAACTGAGGATATAAAATATCTAGTAGTGAGAAACTTTTTAAAACTTGTACCAAGAATCCTAAAAAAATCTAAAAGATCTCTCTGGCCCATTGAAATTATAAAAACGTAAGTTTTAGAATACTGAGGAAATTCCAGTATTCTGGAATTATCCCAATGTGGCAATCTTCATAAAAGAGCAAGTCAGATCATCTAAGTAAATATAGATCAATTAGCCTCATATAATCATGGACAACATAATGGGAAAACTGATCTGTGATTCAGCCAATAAAGAATATAATTAATGCCAGAAAAACATGGTTTTACAGAAAACAGGTCTGTGTTAAATAAATCCGATTTCATTCTTTGAGATTATACATACGGTGGGAAAAGAAAACTGAGTAGATGAAGCAGACTTAACACTCCAGTAAGGCATTTGATTTAAGACCATGTAACATTCAGATTTAAAAATTAGTATTCTGGCACATTAAAGAACTGGTTAGCTGACAGTTCTCAAAAAGTTGTAGTAAATGGGGAACCATCAGCATCATCAAGTATGAATATTTCTATTGGGGGTTTCACAGACATTGGTACTGGGCTCAGTGCTATTCAACTCTTGATCAATGATTGGGAAGTAAATATAAAAAACACTTCTGGTAAAATGTGTAGCACCTTAGAGCAGGGCTATTCAACTTTGGAAGCCCCAGGGGCTACAGTGATACTCACAGCATATGATGAGGGCCACAACGTAAGCGTGGTTGCATATACATGCAACTGTATATACAAATATTTGCAAATAGCTTTTCACACTGACAAGCGTGAATACAAAGATTAAGGCAAGACTACACAACACACAAGCTCCATTTAAGTAAGTTCTGCTGATATTAATAAAATGCAATATTTACCCGATTTCCACCCACATGACAGCTCTTTTAATGAGTAATGACAGTCCAGGAATGTAACTACTAAAACACATATCAACAGAAGACCATCATATTGACTGCCTTTTTGTTTTGGCTCCCACCCACAGGCTGAAAACCAATGGGCTGAAGGCCACATGTTGAGTAGCCCTGCATTAGAGACTAACAAAAATATGTAGCTGGTCTCATGAGCTTTCATGGGCACAACCCACTTCTTCAGATGAATTTCATACTTATTTACAACTGGACCAGACAGGACAATCACACAGAAATCTGATTAACTTGGTAAGTGGGATCCATTCGAACAAAATGTTTTTAAGAGAGTCAAATGAAAACTTACACTGTATACTAAGAAACCAGGCCATACCTGCAAATGGGGGATTGAATCCTGCAGAACAGTGACTCTAAAAAGAATGTAATGATCATAGTAGATACACTGGGAGCAGTTTATTCAATTGTTTATCTGTGGCAAAAAAGGTGATCCTTGGATGCATAAACAAGGGGTTGGTGCAGAAATGGGCAAAATATAGCCCACAGGCCAGATCCAGCCCACCAAGCCACCAGATCCAGCCCATGGGTACAGCAGGAACCTCGGCCATGCTCCCTGACTGCCCTGCCCTGCATGGTGTTCAGAGCAGCCACTCTAGAGGCCACATGTATGTCTGGAGGGAGAGTTTGGAGAGGCTTCATGCGTTGCTCCTGCACCAGGGCAATCTTGCAGCTCCTCTCCCGCATCCCTTCAAGCTCACAGCATTCAGAGCAGCACGTAGCCCTCGCAGCTGCTCTGAGTGCTGTGCAGGGGCACAGAAGACAGGGAGCTTATCTGAGAAACCTGCTGAGCTGCAGACAGGGAGTTGCCTAGATAAGTGTCTCCTGGACAGAATCTGCCTCTGGCACCCCAGCCCTTTACTCCCCCATGTAATCCAAACACTTTGCCCCTCCTCCTGCACCCCATACCCCACATGCTCCAAACCTTTCACACCAATTCCTTCTTCCAGATCCTGTACCCCAATCCTCCTGCCCCATGTTATAAGCCCCTCCTTCACTTAATCTCCATCACAGACCCTGTATGCACCTTTTCCATTAACATCATGGTAAAGTAAAACCCTTCACTGCTTACCAAATTCTTGGAGTACTCCCATTCCATCAAAAATTATAGCCCACTCCTGGGTTAGTGAGTGGGACCAAAGAGATGATCCTACCTTTGTATATAACATTAGTGAGACAAATACAACAATACTGTGTCTTTAGTTCTGGAGATGTGGAAGAGGATTTTGAAAAACTAGAGAGGGTGCAGGAAAGAGCCACAAAAAAAGAACTATGCAAGATCTGAAGAAATTGTGAGATCAAGCCTAAATTTAAGCCAATTGCTTTAAATATTTTCATTTTCGCTTAAGAAAACCACTGACTTTTGGCAGAATGATTATGTTTTTTCCATGTTCCCTGGATCACCACTTAACCTAACAATCTAAATTTGGATGCACATCTAAATGTCAGCTGAGTTGTGAAAGACACCATCCACATCAAAGTTGTGTGAGGAATGTCAGATTTTCATTCAAAATTCATAAAGACAATTCCAGAAGGGCTGAGTTTAAAAATTCAATATTGGAAATTAGCACTGTGTGGATATGAAAATAAGCCTGAAAATGAAAAAAATTGAATTAAGTATTTCACTCAATGGCAGGAACAGATTTGTTGGTCAAAGAGCCTGTTCCTCCTGATGAATATTTATGCAACAGAGGTGCTGTTCTAGTGATCTCTCCCATAAAAACTAGACAAAACAACACTGCCTAGTTCTCTAAAGTAAGAGTGTAAAATCCCATTTAATCGGTTAACTGCTTAAGTGTTAGGTTTAACCAGTTAACCAATTAAGCAGGATCCCGGGCAGGGAATTGCTCTAGCCTGGCTGGAACAGCCCCACTGGAATCCCAGCTGCCGGTCTACCACTACCAAGTAAGCATCACCTAGTAAGAGTGATGCTTACCAGGGTAAGCAGTTACCCATTCACATCCCTACTCTGGAGTTAGATCTAGCAAACTGGATGAGTCACACCACAGTGCCAGACAGTCAGGGGCACACGGAAATATCACGAAGAGAAACACTCTGGGGGAGGAGGGAAAGAACCTCCTGCTGACACTGATATTTAATAGCTGGTCAGTATAAAGAGAAAGCACCTTTGGCTTGATTCCTGACACTGGGTTACAAAAACAAAGAAAAACAGTAGATATTACTAGTATCTGAGTTTCAAAGTAATGAGCTAAAACCCAAATTTCTCTCTCTTTTTTTTATTAACACAAACAAAAACATCAAAGGGTTGTGCAATTATGAAGAACCCTTGAGGAAATACTCTTGCGTGGTATTTCCTTATACCACTGACCACAGAAATACAAACAAACTTCACTAAGCAGTGATTTCTTCACTGGAAACAACAACCCGACAAGAGTCCATCTTTCTCCACCCCTGGCCCTCAACATATAAAATGTATGACAGAATAGGATACTGAAATGTTCTACCATCACTACTAAGGCCACAAGATTTCCTCAAATCAAATCAGCAACTGACAGACTTAAAGACTCAGAAACAAATTCACATCACCGTTCTCTGGTGTTTTTAAGAGTGTAGCCAGAATTTACGGATGTTTTATTACTGGAAATGTTAACCTAATAGTTTTCCAGCTATTTATTTTTGCATTATTTCTCCTGATTGGTTTATCCCCAAGATGGTAAATTTTGTAATAATCACTGAATGAAATATACACTGTTATTTGCATCCCGCCCCCTCCCTAGGGCAGCAGCGTGAGGAGCCTGCTTTTAAGATGGCTCCGCATGTGCGCTAGATCCCAGAGATCCATCTGCCCCAGGTGTAACAGCCGTTACATACTTACCTAAATAAACACATTTTAACACCCCTACACTGTACTAGTATCTGTCCTACACTGATCAGTAATAAATGCAAAAGACAAACACACACTTTAATAGTATATGGCTATTAAGCTGCCTAATGCAGCGTTTCTCAAACTGTGGGTCGCGACGCCTTGGGGGGTCGTGAACAACTGAGAGGGTGGTTGTAGTAATGGAGAGAGGGGTTGCAGTATCACAAGTTTGAGAACCCCTGGCCTAATGACAAAAACAATGCATCATCAATACTTTTCTGGTTATTTTCCTATATAGTTAAGGTAACAGCACCACTTAATCTGCAAAAATCACTGTACAGATATTTAAAATCCACTGATAACCTCTCTTCTTAAGAGTTTGACAATGAATACTGATATGTTACGGAAAGCATGTACTAAAGTTTTTCAATCTTGTTTTGTTGACAATACCATACAGAGGATTACTCAACTTTAGATTACCCAAAATATGCAGGCTTTAAAACAAGGCAGTATTTAGAGTACCACATATTTCTGTAATGAAGGCTGGATAATGGAAAACCATGCAAAATGACTGGCTGGGCTTCTATTGAAGAACACAATTTATCCCCCACTATTTTCTCTACTGAGCCAACATACCAGGTTATAGTTTCTTGCCATTTTAAACATATACTTAAGAAAAATCTTTTAGTTCTTACTCAGCCCAAGCTTCCATTGCAATCAGTGAAAAGTTTTCCTAATTACAGACAACACAATTTTGTGCTTAGAGAGATAATTGTTTGAGATTATAAAATACTGAACAGTTCTTAAAACTTGCTAGAGATTATTTTTGCTACGTTAAAAAACTAAGTTAAAAAAAGTTAAATTTATCAAACATTATGAGATTACTTCATTTTAAACATAATACTTGAAAATTTACCTCATGAAACATTTATTAAAGCTGTCGCATCCAAAGTGGTCAAAAAATGAATTGAATCTAAATTGTTCAAATGCATACGATTTGAAAAAAGGTTCTGTTAACTCAGAAAACATTCATTTATAGAAATCATAGTACAATCATGAACTGACAAAGGATCATCTAACATACACTGTGCTTGTAAATAGAAGTTGATTCTATTTTTTAGATACAACTGCATCTTTTCTGTGTAATGGGGTATATAAAAATTACCTAATGTTGTAGAGTAAGTCTGAATTAAAGTAGAATACTAGGTAGGAAACTAAGTAGTGGATGTGTTTTAATAAGTTATCTTGAAATAGAAGAATACAAAACTTTCATATTAAAATTAGGCAATTCCCCACATTTATAAAAAGACAATTGTAATGAAACATCATTACGATGACAAGGTAAGCAGTAAAAGGCTATGCAATTTTTTTTTTAATATAAGGAAATTTGGGATTCCAGGATAGACAAAAATAAGATTTTTTTTAAACCCAATTTTATTTAAACCTGATTTTTTAAAATAAAATATCAAATTTCTCATTTAAAAACAACAGTTGCAATTAAATATCACAAATATGCTACACATACAAATACAATCTCATAAAAATAAATTGCTGGTTCTAATTTGTGTAGCCCAACTACTAGCTCTTGCTTCTTGAAAGTTCTGGGCTTTCAATTTCTGTTTCTCAGCAGATTAAAAAGTAACATGTGCAAACAAAGACAAGCTGAATACGATTGTTTTTGTTGTGTGCTTAAGTGGTGGTGGACCTTGGCCAAGCACAGCACAGGAGCTAGTTAAGACATTGTTTTAAAGACAGAGACATGATATATAGGAATGGACGGAGGCACCATAGAAAGAAACAGTGGACTGAAAAGAAAAAGGGAAAACATTCAGCATATACACAGCTTCCTATATTCCCCCACTCTTTTGCCACAGAAAAACTGTCATGGCTTCAGGGTGTAAGAACCACCCTAAGTGGGAATATTTTGAAGAAATTCGTTCTTTGGTTAAAAAAAGAAAAATATGTCAAGTGTAAGGAGTGCAGGAAGAGAATGCAGGGCCTAGTTGTAAGAATTAAACATCAAAAGGAACATTACATATAGGGAGAAAATGATGTAGATGGGTTGAGCAGATCAACTGGTTGGAAACAAATAATTCACTTTGCAAAGAATCATTCTTCAAGACTCTCTCTATGCCTTTTAATGTAAGTGTTATTTGACAAGTAAATTCCCAAGCTATTTGCAGTATTGGATGTTTCTAGAAAAAAAATAAAATTTAGCTTTACTAATCCTTATAGCTTGTTCAACTAGGTTTACAATCTACCACACAAGTATACAATGCAGAAATCTGCAGTTAGATAAATTTAAAGTTGTCAGTTGCCACTTAGTGTCATTTTCTTATTTTATATTGCATAATTTTGGAACATCATGGCCACAGACCATAATGGTGATACCATAAGTGCTATTCCCTATTTTACTTCAGCATAACTCCGCTTTTCCAAGAGAACCACAGTTTATACTTGTTTTCTCAAAGAAACAAAAGTGCCAGTGAGTTTAGTGGGGCTTACTCCAAAATTTAAGTGCACTCTAAGCACAGTTTCTTAGCTTTTTTGGTAACTTAAAAAAAAATCATTGATTTAAATCAAGTGATTTAAATCATGACTTAAAAATTACCTTGATTTAAAAATCAATCCACCCTGGGGGATTCTTGCTACCAAAACAAACCAAAAAAAAAGCCCCCGCCCCTCCCACAAACCCACAATTAGCTTCAAGAGGATAGTTTGCATTGAAAGGAAACTTCCATAGTGTTCTATCAGTAATAATTCATTACAAATTACAAAGCTTATAATCATACTCTGAAATATTAAACAAGTTTCAAGTTGCTAAATTTCTCAAAGAGACAGATTTACCAGTTTGCAGAGATACTATGTATTCTGAGCTCAGTAATTCTTACTACAGATTTTTAGGCATGAAACTGAAGCCTGAAAATAGTAAAATGACTTTTAGATGTGCAAATCTTCTGAAGATTTTGTAATAATGCACTATTACACCATAGTATTACAGTTCTTTAGTATAAATACAACAATGAATTCAGTAAAAGGAATGAGTGAAAAGGCCTGTGTGTGCAGAGGATCACACTGGAACTTAAGGAAATGACTATCAATTGCACCTCTATCTGACCTTCTGTGTGACTGTGGTCAAAACATTTGATCATGTACCTCAGTTTCCCCATGTGTAAAACTAAATGAATAATTATTTCAAATGATTTTTTAGGATAGGGCGTAATACATTAATATTTGTGAACTGGGTTGAGATCCCTAGATATTATGTGTTATATGTGCAATACACAAAGTTATATTAGTGTATTTTTGCAATGACTGTCATTGGCTACCAGAGTATTGGTTGAGTGCCCTTTTACTCTAATTTAAGGGCGAAAACCAACATAAATACATTACATTTAAACAAATACCTTTCAAATTATTCAGATTTAAATAAGTTAAATTAGGTTCACAGAGAAAATATATAACATTTTATATAGCTTATATAGCATTTTACATCTTCAGATGCTAACTCATCCTAACAGCTAATTAATAAGACGTTAAACTTTCACACAAACTTGGAAGCATCCCAGTACTAGTTTTTCTAAGTCCTCTTTACACAGTGCTGTCAGGTTTTCAGGAGCCAGTATCTTTCTAGTTTTAATTTCTGTTGGAAAATTGTCAAAACAGACGCCTGTCACTAATACAGAGTCTTCCTGACTTCTCTCCTCATCCTAACTGCACATCTCCTTGCCTTCTATACCCATATTCTGACCCTATCTGGCTTTTCTACTGTGTCACACACATCCAGTTCTTTCCTCTCCCAGCACAATCATGCGGTAGTCTCCCCACATCTAAAAAAAACCACACACCTGCACACACAATCCTTCAATGTCTCAGACTCAAAACTATCATTCAATATCTCTTCTACCCTATTCATTCCCAAATGCCATTCTCAGTGAGAGACCAGTCGGCAGCTTTTGAACTGGTCAATGATTCTTGAAAGCCAACAGGGGACAAGATTTCATCCTCTTGTATTCCTTCAGTATCTGATGTGGCAAGTCAGTCCTAACTCCTTGTTTCTCCCTACATTTTGACTTTATTGCCATCCACAAAGAGATGTCTGTAGTCATCTCAAAAACTCAGTATGGCCAAAACTGAATTCTCAGTCACCATTCTTCATGCTTCCATTCCCCAATCCTCCCTTTCCCCATAACACTGGATAACAACTTTCCCAAACACTCAAGCCTGTAACTTAGACATGTTTGACTCAGCCCTTCCTAGCATCACAATACACACCATGTCTAAATCTTTCCACTTCTTCCTACGCAGCATAACTGAAATCTGACCTTTCCTCTGTACACACAGTTAAAACTCTCGTTTCACAATGTGAGGAGTACAACCTCCTCCTTCTGAGCCTCTTTACGTTGTCCCTCTCAAGTCAGTTCAAAATGCTGCTGCCAAGATCTTGCTTACTATCTTGATGACATCAACAACTTTCATGTTTTTTCTTGCTCCTCTTTCACCACTACATCAAATACAAGTTATTCATAAACTAACCTCGCTCCTTATCTCTATGATCTAGTTCCCAAGTCAAATTCAGTCACCACTATGACAACTGTGCCACCATTTACAGAACACTAGTCAAAAAACCTTAAACAACAATGGCCCTATAGCACTTCAGAGACTAATCAAAAATACATTTCATGGGCACAACCCACTTCTTCAGATGACAAATATGCAGCAAGAGGCAGAGAGATTCAAATATAAAGCAGAAAAAGTGTGTGGGGGGGGAAGTGGCAAGGGGAAACCTGTCAAAGTGTCTGTGCTAAATGAGGCTAATAGAGTGGGCTGTAAGTGCCCGATATTTATATTCAACAAACAAATGACATCAAAAGCTAACAGCCCCTCCAGTTCATGTCTTTGTTCAAGCCATGAGAGATAGTGTCAAATTTGCATATGAAACCCATTTCTGCAGGCTCTCTAGTTAATTCCTGAAATTACTTTGTAAGAAAATAGTCACTTTTAGATCCATTAGCGAGTGCCCAGGCAAATTAAATGTTCCCTAACAGGTTACTGTGCGTTACCATTTCAAATATATGATTTGTGTCCATTAATCCTCTCTCGTAGAGGCTATCCAGTTTGGCCAATATACATGGCAGAGGGGCATTGCTGGCACTTGATGACATA
>JANRFK010003679.1:60829521-60856288 GCA_030068395.1 Apalone spinifera
CCCCCCCCCCCCGCCTCTCCCAGGACTTACCCCCCTCCCGACCGCAGGAAAACCATGCTCCAGGTAAGGCACTGGAAGGGGAAGGGGAAATGGAAGTGGCAGGGTATTTGGAATTTGGCGCCCCATGTAACTTGGTGCCCTAGGCGGCTGCCTAGTTTGCCTATAGGCACGGACCGACCCAGCCTCAGAGAACGTGCCATCTTGCCTTTTTGTGCTTCTGAGATATTTGACTTGATCTACCCTCTCTAGCTGTTCATGGTGAATTTTTATGTTTAAATCCACATCTCCTATTACCACGGTATTACATTTCTTTATATTTAATTGCAGTCCTACCTTCTCTATCATTTTTTAACTTCATTTGTGCACGCTTAAAGTCCTTCAGCATTTTCATATAGAAGAGCCATGTCATCAGCGAAATCTAGACCAAAAAATCTCAAATGATTCCACCCAAAACCATATTGATTATTCTTACATTCCATGAAACCATAATCAATTATGAGCAAGAACAAAAATGGTGACAGGATGCATCCTTGCTTTACCCATCTTAATTTCAAATTACTGAAATCTCTATCTATTTTAATACAACATTTGGAGTTAATGTAAAACGCCTTCATCAGACTAACAAGTTTCATCAGGAGTTCCATACCAACCCCAACTAAATCATTATAGCCAGGACACTCTAAAGCAGGGGTAGGGAACCTTTTTTGGTTCAGGGGCCACTGACCCACAGAAAAATTAGTCGGGGGCACACACAAGAGAGAAGCAAAAAAACCCAACCAAACCCTCATTGACATGACTCCCACCTGAGAAGCACAAAGAGACTCCCCATTCTCCTCACACACCAGAGCCTAAGGGGGGTGGAGGGGAAGAGAGGAGTTGTAGATTTTGTATGCTCCATCCTCATGGGAGGAATGCAGGGGGGGCTGGAGCACCAGAGCAGGCTCCCCAATGCTGGGTGGAGCCCTGAATCTCAGGGGACAGAACCAGGCAAGCTGGGAGGTGCATCCAGCCCCCTAAAAAGCCTGGCCATGAAAAATCTCTAGGAAAGAAGGTTCCACCACCTCCTTAGGCAATCTATTCCAGTGCTTCAACACCCTCCTAGTGAACGCTATAAACAAAGGGGAGAAAAAGGCTATAAACACAAGAACAGAAGTGCACAACTTCCTAACTTATGAAAACAGGTTTAGAGCTTAGTTCAGAACAAACACAATGACTTTGCAGACTTTTGTCTAGCTGGCATAGCTACATTGAGGCAAAAGGACAAATCCAAATTGCTTCATCATCTATAGCGGGGCTTTTTTTGTAATAACTACTGCAATGAAGCCTGCTGTTGTAATTGCTATTTGCAAGTTATCGGAGGGATTAATATTCTCTCTCTCAATACATATATCAAATAGTGGTTTTATAGCATGCTAGCATTAGAAGATATAAATAAAAGGCTACCCAATTTACTTGTTACAATAAACTATAGCCTTGTTTTACTGAATACTTCTAATTAAAATTATGTCATTTAGAATATTTCACTATTGAAAGTATCAGGGGAAATGAATATTTGCTAAGATCAGATCCCTGTGATTTCCGGTAGTGAAGCAAAGCCTCATAAAAGTACTCAGGCATCCCTAATAAGTCCACATTCCTTTATTAGGAAAGGTGGTCTGATGCCTAATTTGTTGGAAAAAGAAGACTGAAGTCCACTCTCCTGGACTTCTGAAGGTTAAGAATCATCTCATACAAGGTGTCTACTGTGCCCCTACTAGCAATCCCTCCAAAAAGATTCTGAACATCTGCTAACAGGATCCATTGCTTAAAGTCTTGATTCCCTGAAACAATCAATTTTTGAAGACACTGAGAAACCCTGCAGTTTAAGCAGACAAAATTACACAAAGTACACACAATCCTTAGGAAATATGTTTCAGAAGCCTGTATAACTTTGAAGTCCTTAAATATGTCATTAACTGCAAATTCCTTTTATACCTGCACCACAAAATCCAAACAAATGTTTCAATTCAGCTCATCTATGTAAACCTTTAGAACTGCCCCCTGCAACATCTGTTAAACTCAAAACACGCAAACCAAATCAGGCAGCCAACTGCAAATAGTAAAGCATGAAAGGGCCCCAATACAATACACCGGGAGTATGACCTGCCTTCTGGGTTTCACCCTCCATTACTATGTTAGTTGTGAGAGTTAACATTCTTTCTGAAGGATTTAGAACTCACAGAAACAGCTTGAGACACAAAGTTCTGTTGTAGCTTTGTCAAATACAGTCTCTTCATTTAAGATTATTCAGGTGCAAACACAGGAGCTCACAAACACAACATTTAGAATCATAGGGTTAGAATAGAACTCAGGAGGTCATAGAGTCCAATCCCCTTCTAAAAGCAGGGCCGATCACAACTAAATCATCCCAGCCAGGGCTTTGTCAAGTTGGGGCTTAAAAGCCTCTAGGAATGCAGATTCCACCACCTTCCTAGCTAACCCCATTCTAGTGCTTCATCACTCTCCTAGTGAAATAGTTTTTCCTAATATCTAAACTAGATCTCCCTTAGTGCAACTTGGGACCATTGTACCTCGTTCTGTCATGTCACCACTGAAAACAGCCTCTATCTATTCTCTCTGGAACCCCCCTTCAGGTAGTTGAAGACTATGACCAAATCCCCACTCTCACTTCCCTTCTGCAGACTAAATAAACCCAAATCCCTCAGCCTCTCAGAAGTTGTGCACTTCTGCTCCTATTCATTTTTGTTGCTCTCTGCTGTACTCTTTCCAATGTGCCCATATCTTTTCTGTAATGGGGGACCCAGAATTGGATGCAATACTCCAGATATGACCTCACTAGTGCGGAATAAAAATCTTTAGATCTGCCGGCAGTGCACCTACTAATACACCCTAATGTGCTGTTAGCCCTCTTGACTACAAGGGCACACTGTTGATTCATATCCATTTTCTCATCTACAGTAATGCTCAAATCCTGTTCTGCAGAACTGCTGCTGAGCTAGTTGGTCCCCAGTCTGTAGCAGTGCTCGAGATTCTTCCATTCCAACTGCAGGACTCAGCACTTGTCTTTGTTCAACCTCATCAGATTTCTTTTGGCCCAATCCTCCAATTTGTCTAGGTCACACTCGACCCTTCCCCTAGAGGGATGTAATAGTATAGTCCAGGGTTTCTCAAACTTTGTGATACCGCAACCCCCTAAAATGCTAAATGAATTTGTGTGCCTCCCCTCCCCCAACCCTCACTGCTCCGAAGTTAAGGGAAAAAAAAGCGGGGGGGGGGGGGGGGGGGGGGAGCCAAAGTTGTTAAGCAAAGGTTGCACCACTTTGTCCAGTTTGGGACTGCACACTAATCACCAATGCACCCACCCCTCCCCCTGAACCATGCTCCCCAGTCTCTCCATCCCAATGCACTCACCCCCGCCTCAGCCCCAGGTCCCCCTAGCACCCTCCCATCCCGGTGTCCTCCCCACACCTCAGACCCAGCCCCCCCCTAGTGCCCCACCATCCCAGTGCACGCCCCCCTCCCCGAGGAAGGCATCCTCAGCTTCGGGAGCTCCGCTCCAATCAAATCTCCCCCCTCCCTCCCCGCAGAGCCAAGCACGGAGGAACAATCTTACTTTTAAAGTGGCTGCTCCTGCCACCCGGCCTGGCTGCCCCAGCTCGCAGGGGAGGCATCACGTGGCCAGCTGCTGGTCTCTGCTGGTCATGTGGGCCAGAGCAGCACGCGTTCCGCTCCCACCCAGCCCGACACTGCCCCCCAGAGTGGTGCCCGACAACTGCCCCCTCCTGCTTCTCCTTCACTAGACTCTGCGGCGCTCCTCGCTCCCCCGCCAGATGCAGCAGGGGTCCAGGTGAAAACCGGACACCTGGAAACTGAGATACCGGGGGGAGAGAAATTTTTGCATTAAAACAAAAACAAAAACCACATACAACAGATCCAACCGCAACCCCCCCCTGTAAGTTGCTCGCGACCCGCAGAGGGGTCAAGACCCCCAGTTTGAGAAACACTGGTATAGTCAATTAACCAATTTATCAATAAGCAAAAGTCTATAGGTTAATGCTATAGACATTTCCAACTCTTCCCTG
Source organism: Apalone spinifera (assembly GCA_030068395.1). NCBI lineage: Eukaryota > Metazoa > Chordata > Testudines > Trionychidae > Apalone > Apalone spinifera. The sequence continues at coordinate 60,833,604 of JANRFK010003679.1, forward strand.
CCAGTTAATTTTTTTAGCAGGTTGGCCAGCAGCCTGGCTCAGTTCTGGTTCGCACTGGGTCCGGGAGCCAAGCCCCCACCCTGGAGAGGGGATGCTGCCAGCCTGTGCAGCTACCTCTGTATCAGAGGCAGCAGGCATGGGGCAGCAGTCAGCCAGTTTGCACAGGAGCTGGTTTTGCAACTGGCTCCCTTTGCGGACCAGCTTCCACCTGGCACCCCATGCTGCTACCTCTGTATCAGAGGCAGTAGCGCAGAGTGGCAGGGGGCTCCTTGGGAGTGGGGCCAGAGCATACTGGCTGCCAGTCCCGCCCCCAGGGAACTCTTGGAAAACTGTGGAAGACCGTATCAAAAGCTTTGCTCAAGTCAAGGGAATAGTCGAGTAACCGATACGTTTTCATGAGATTAATCGACTATTCAATTAACCAATATTTAACATACCTATTTAACATACCTATTCCCCTACTCTCCAGCATATCGATCTCTCCTCTTAGATTATCATCCATGAACTTGCTGAGGGTGCAATCCATCCTCTCATATAGGTCATTAATGAAGATGCTGAACAAAACCACAATCAGAACTGACCTCCGGGGCACTCCACTTGATAACGATCACCAACCAGACATCGAGCTGTTGATCACTACCCACTGAGCCCAACTATCTAGCCAACTTTCTATTTAGCCAACTTTACAGTCCATTTATCCAGTTCATACTACATACAATGTATCCATTTATCCAATTCATACTTCTACTAACTTTAACTTATGGCAAGAATACTGTGGAAGACCATATCAAAAGCTTTGCTCAAGTTAAGGTATAATCACATCTACTGTCTTCCCTATATCTACAGAGCCAGTTACCTCATCATAGAAGGCAATCAGGTTGGTCAGGCATGACTTGCATTTGGTCAATCCATACTGATTATCAGGGCTTGACAAACGTCAGCGAAAGCCGCTCGTCAGCCCCACACTGCGCATACGCAGGAGCTGCATTGCGCATGCGCGCACCGCCGGTAAACGGGGCAAACGGCTGAAATCTACTCGCCACGGGCGAGTAGATTCTATAGTTTGTCAAGCCCTGCTGATTATTCTTGATCACTATCCTCTCCTGCAAGTGCTTCAAAATGGGTTCCTTGAGGATATATTCCATGATTCTTCAAGGAACTGAGGTGAGGCTGACCAGTCTGTAGTTCCCTCTGGATTCGCCTCCTTCTCTTTTTAAAAAGATGGGCACTACATTTGCCTTTTTCCAATCATCCATGACCACCCCCCATTGCCATGAGTTTTCAGAGATGATGGGCAAAGGCTCTGCAATCACATCAACCAACTCACTCAGCACCATAGGATGCATTAGATCCAGCCCCATGGATTTGTGTATATCTAGCTTCTCTCATTAGTTCTTAACCTGTTCTTTCTCCATTCAGGGCTGCCCATCTCCTCCCCATGTTGTGCTGCCCAGTGCAGTAGTCTAGAAACTGACTTTGTCTGTGATGATAGAGGCAAAACAAAAAAACCCAAAAAAAACAAAAAACCACCACACACACTACACACCACACTGAGTACTTTATCTTTTCCCACATCATCTGTCTCTAGGTTACCTCCCTCATTCAGTAGAGGTCCCACACCTTCCCTGACCTTCTTATTACTAACGTGCCTGTACAAACCTTTCTGGTTACCTTTCACATCTCTTGCTAGCTGCAATTCGAGTTGTGCTTTGGCCTTCCTGATTACACCGCTGCACGCTCAAGCAAAATAGTTATACTCTCCCCTAGTCATCTGCCCAAGTTTCCACTTCTTCTGAGTTTCCTTTTTTGTTTTTAAACTCACCAAAAAAATCACTATTAGGCAACCATGTTGCCTATCATATTTGCTTTTCTTATTGCACATTGGAATGTTTTGTTCCTGTGCCTTCAATAAGGTTACTTTAAAATACAGACAGCCCTCCTGGACTCCTTTCCCCTTCATTTGTGTAGTCATCTAGAAAGTTACCTGCTTCCGTAACTGGTGCTCTTCGAAATATGTTGCGCACATTCATTCAACATAGGTATGTACACTTGCCACTTACATGGGTGCTGGAAGATTTTCCCTTAGTAGTACCTATAGGGTACCTGGCTCTGGTGCCCTCTGGAGTGGTGCACACATGCCATGCTAGAGAGTGCATCTGGCCTCCTCCATCCTCAGTTCCTTCTTTTTGGACAACTCTGATGGTGGACAACTGTGACATGCGAAACACATCTCAAAGAACACCAGTTGTAGAAACAGGTCATTTTTTCCAAGCGACTGCTCATGTCCATTCAATGTAGCTGACTGCAAGCAGTATGTCCAGAGACCAAAGGAGTTTGCTGGCATGCTGACTGCAATGCAGTTCTTCTAAAGGCAGCATCCTCTCAGACTTCTTGCAGTAGGGCATAGCGTGTGGGAAAGGTGTGCACCAACAACCATGTACACCTTTTACAAATGTCCAGGATAGGAATATTGGTGAAGAAGGCTACCAAGGAGGCTTGTACTCTGGACGAATGAGCCCTAACTAGCGGAGGCAGCTAGGCACACACCAGCTGATAACACATCCAAATGCAGGAGATTATCCAATTAGAAATTTGCTGTGTAGATACCAGGAGCCTCTTCATCCACTCAGCATAAGCAATGAAAAGCTATGGAGATCTAAGCAATGGGTTAGTGGGCAGCTCCAACATGGACAAAATGTCCTGGGCCACCTGCAAGCAGTGTTCCCTCTAGAGGAGCTGCCCTGCAGCACAGCTTCACAGGTGATTAATCAGCCCTGCCCAGTGCACTGAGCCCTGAGCCTCTGACTGGACAGAGCTGATTAATCATCTGTGAATCTGTGCTGCTATGCAGCTTAGAGGGAACACTGCCTGCAAGGCCTCTGTTGTTGACAGCATCGGAAGCTGTCCTACCCCACTCTGATACCAGGCAGGAGAGGGAGCAGGGGATCCTTGCTCTGATGAGGCCTGAAGAGTCTGTTCAACCACTGCAGGGGAGTCCACCCCACGTCAACGTTCTGGGCCTATCCTTCTTAGCCCTGGGAGACTTGACCTTGACCGGGGTTATGAGAAGCTGGTGTACGGTGCCATGGTGTCAGCAGTGTCAGGGCATTGCGTGCAGATGCACTAGTGCTCAGTGCCAAGTCAGGGTGTTCATACACCAGGGCCAAGGCAGATTCCATTACGAGAGCCTTGAAGTGAATAGCCCTCCTTCTTGGTACTGGGTCAGCAACACACAGACAAAACTCCCAAAATCCTTCCATTTTACTCTTAAAAACTTACTGTAAAGTTGTTGTTTTGATTGTATTGTAAAATTGAAAAATCTCTTTGAAAGTTAATGTTTAAGTAGTAATAAATATATAAACCTAGTCTACAAAGATTTGCAAACTAAAGCAAAGAATCTGATTGTGCTTCTCTTTCATGCTGTCCAGGCTACAGTACAAGGCTGGTTTGTGCCATGGCATGGTTCGTGACAGACCTACATGAAACATCTAATGCTGGTAACCATTATAGTGATTCCGCTGCTATCACTGGCCATCAGCAAGTCTCACTGAAGTGAAATGGGGAAACTTGCATTCATCCTCCTCTCTGATAAGACTGGGCCACAGACAAGTACCTTATGACCAAGCACATTTTGCAAGGGATCAGGGAGCCACATGGAACCCTAGGGCTACGTCTATACTGGCAGCTTCTTGTGCAAGAACAGCTGTTCTTGCACAAAAACTTGCCAGGTGTCTACACTGCACGCGTGTTCTTGCACAAGTAAATTTACAGTACAGTGTCAGAAAACAGGGCTTCTTCCGGAAGAGTTATTCCTCTCCCCACAAGGAATAAGTCCTCTTGCGCAAGAGGACAGTGTAGACAGGCAACATGAATTTCTTGCACAAGAAACCCCTATGGCTAAAATGGCCATCAGAGCTTTCTTGTGCAAGAGAGCATCAACACTGCCATAGACGCTCTTGCGCAAAAGCACATGCCAGTGTAGATTTGCTCTTGTGGAAGACTTTTTGCGCAAGAACTCTTCCGCAAAACAGTTCTTGCGCAAGAAGCTGCCAGTGTTAGTAACATACTGGAAATTCCTTTAGGGCAAGCCACAACATTAGTACGCTTTTGTTAAATTAGATAAAGTCGTAGGCAACATAATTGGCCTCTAAACCATAACAATTTGTCAACATGAGACTGGTAAAGAGAACATCAATAGACATCTGCTACTCAGTGAATGTGTCAAGTGGTAATGAGTTAGCAAATAGCTTTTTCCATTTACCAGGCAAAAACCCGTCATGGTGCACTCATGATCCAAACAATGCATTTTAATGATTACATCCTCCTCCTACAGGAGGTAGGAATAATGGCAGCCATGTGCAGGGCCTACTGCTGGATAGACCATCGCATGATGTGCTTGAAACGAAGCATCACAAGTAGTCATGGAAACTAATCAGATGGATCAACACACAGCTATGGTGAAGCTATGACCACAGTATTGTAATAATAAATATTAATACAACAGCTTTGCTTTACCCTACTCACTTAGGTTATGTCTACACTGCAGTTCTTTTTCGGAAAAAGGTATGCAAATTGACATGGGGCCAAATGTGGGAAAAACCTCCTCTTTAAGAAGAGCCCTTATTCCTCATAAAATGAGGAATACTGGGCTTCCGAAAGAACTTGCCCGCTTTTTCAGAAACTGATCCGAAAAAGCAGACGCGTTCCCTGGACGCAGTAGAGTTTTTCCGGGATACCTCCAGTATCCCGGAAAAACTCTATAATATAGACACAGCCTTAGACTACCAGAGTTAATGTAAACAGTGAGCGGGCAGCTTTTTGTGATACAGCACATCAAGGTTCTCTTGCCACCTTGAGAATGGCGAAATGACATCACTGATACAGAAATTCAACAGCTCTCACTACAAAACAAGAGATGCAAAAGCAAATTCTTCTTGTGTCCCATGACCAGTAGGCAAAGTTATAAAATACAGAAATCTGTATTTGGACTAGTGATCTTAAATAGCGATTATTGAATAGTCGATTATCCTCATGAATTCTTATCGGTTAGTCAACTATTCTATAGTCTCCAGGGGCAGGGCTGGAAGCCACTGTATCAGAGGCAGCAATGCAGGGTGTCAGGCAGGAGCTCGTCCATGAGGGGAGCCAGTTTAAAAACCAGCTCCCCTTGTGGATAAGCTGCTTGTTACTTAGTGCCGCTCCCTCTGATAAAGAGGCAGTAGAACAGGGTGGCAGCAGCCCCTGTCTAAGATGGGTCTGAGCTCTTGGACCCAGCATGAGCTGGAACTGAGCCAGGCTGCATGCCTGCTAAAACACTTTAAATGCAGAGCTGCAGCAGGAGTAGGTTCTAGACCCAAGGCGAATCAGAACTGAGCCGGACTGCTGGCCAGCCTACTAAAACATTTACTGGCGGAGGGGGAGAGGAGGGAAATGCACGTAGTCTATAGACGTAACCTATAAGCTTTTGCTTATTGGTTACTGAACTATACTATTACATCCCTAATTAAAGTAGTGAATCAGCCAACATCGTGGATACAGTCCGATCCTTGGATGAAGTCAGCACTGCAAATCAGTGCTATGAAGAACTATGGATTTCCCAGATCTGATGGCGTCCTTGCAGAAATATTCACCTACCTAAGTGAGATTCACCTATAGAAGTGAGATCCAGGAAGTGACTGCATAGACTATTTCTCAATTTATGGAGTAATGAAGACATACAGTGAGACTACAAAGACACCACCATTTTTATAATTTACAAGAGGAATAGTGAAAAGTCTGACTGTGGTAACAACTTTGGTATCACATTACTCTCTATCCTCAAAGTTTTTGACTCATGTACTCTTTGATAGTGTGGTACACAACATCACTAATCATGTGCTACTGAAGTCACAGTGTGGTTTTAAGCCATCACAAGAAAAGGCAGACACAATGTGTAGTTTATCAGATGGAGAAGAAATGCAGAGAACCTTTACAATGTCTTCACTGACTTAACTTATTTGACACAATAAGTTAACCTGGGCTATCACAATTATTACATCAGTCTGTTGTCCAGAACAATTCATGAACATCGTTAGGCTATTTCAGGATGGAATGCTCAGACAAGTGAACACAAAAGGTGTTCTGTTGGACCCCATTTCATATTATTAATGGGGTTAAGCAAGGCTGCACAACTGGTCTATTTTTTCATCTTTTCTATGCAGCAGTGCTCAATGATGCTAGAAACGGTCTGTATGTCCGTATCAGGATATATTTTGATCCTCTGGAAAAAAAAATGTATCTCAACAGGCTGCAAACAACCACAATCTTTGAGGCAAAAGATTATGAGCTACTAGATGTCAATGACTGTGCACCAGTGTTTCCCGTAAGCTGTGTGCTTGTGTGACCGCTCTGTAGGGATTCAAATGCCGCCCAGCTGATTAGTTCTTTTTTTGTTTCTACTGGTGGGGCACATTCACACATGCTAGGGATATGAAAGGTCAACCGGTAAGCATCACTGCTTACTAGTGCCAGTTAATTGGTGGTGGCTGGAGCAGCAACCTGCCCACCGTGGCCAAGGGGCTACTGGAGCAGCCCTAGTCCATAGCAGGGAGAGGGTGTAGGCAGGGGCTACTCCAGCTGGGCTGGTGTGCCCCGCTCCCCCTTAAAGATAATGTTTAACTGGTTAACCGATTAAACCAGTTAACCAATTAAACAGGATTTTATATCCCAAACACATGCCTTGGTGCACATAAAAATGTATTCCACACATTGATGGAAAAGATTAGAGGGAGCATTGCTGTGCACTAGAAGCACATACTCTAGAACACAAATAACTAATTACAGATTTGCAAAGTCTGTGGAAAGGTAAGGGCTGACAATCCAACTGAAAAAAAAAAAGAGTGGTCATGCCTACATGAAGCCAAAAGTCACTATCAGGAACACACAGTTGAATGCTGTTTCAGATTTCTGTTATCTTGTTCATATATTGTCAACGATATTATTATAGATAAGGCCCTGACAAGTGAAGTTCATCGTTTGGCAGACTACAAGATAGAGTCTGGCAGCAACACGACATTAAGCTTCGAACCAAGTTAAATCTATAAGGAGGCTGTGCTATTCAACTTGTATGGGTAAGACCTGGACCTGTGACCTCCTATAAGCATCACTTAGCTTCTAGATAAGTTATGAGTACCATATTCCGCATTAAATGGCAGGATTAAAAAAACTGCCAATAATGATTCACTCCAGTGACCAAACCCATGCTTCTCACAACAGTGATGCTAATCTGGTCATGTTCTGAGGTTGGATGAAACCAGAATACCAAAGTAGTTGCAGAATAGCAAATGGTACCAGGCACCCAAAAGAAATGCTTCAAGAACACAATCATAACTTGAAACAGCGTACACTGATGACGACAGCTGGCAGTCTTCCACAGCAAATAGATCATGCAGGCAATCCGTAGTGAACAGCAGGTTACCTGGTTTGAGATTAACCATCCTATGGATCTTTCTTGAGGTACAGAGGCAGATTCATAAACAGTGGAACACTCAGCAGGCACAGACTGTAATCCCTCTGTAGGCATTGAGACACCTATGCTCCTCACACAGAAAGTACTGCCACACATCCAGTAGTGTTTTTAATCAGAACTGCACTCAACACATAAAAGTGTAGTCATCTTCAGTCTCAAATGGCAACCAAAAAAAAAAAAAGTTACAGGGGCGGGGGAGATGGCTCCGCCGAGTCAGCAAACAAGGAGAAAAGGCTTAACTTGAAATGATCTGACAAACATCACTTTTGTAAGATACTTACAATTTGTTCTTCTTGTTAGGATTCATAGATCTCTATACATTTAAGAATTCACAGGGTGAGCTGTAGAGTTCAGCTCTCTAGAAACTAGCCACACTTAACCCAGTACTATTGACTTGCCAGTGAGATGGAGTCTCAACAGATTTTACAGGGGTGGCCACTTCCAAAAAAAGCTGGTACTGACTGAAAATCTCTGGTTAGCCATCTTACAAGAAGCATGAAGTGAGTATATATTCAAAAGAATTGCACTATTCAGTTATCAGTCACATGGAAACATGAACCTGTCAAAGTTAGTTTCTGGATACCAAATTTTGCTCGGTCTAACTACACTTAGAGGACAGTGACTGAAAAATAAGAATTAAATCCATTTAAACATCGTCCATAAAAAACCCAAACAATTAGGTAAAGTCTGTTTTATAACACTGAATTAATAGCATTTGCCATATGGTAAATTCTTTTTAAGCAGCTGACCCAGCTAGCTAAAAGGGAACTGTACCACACTCCTTTGTGTAGCATTACATAACAGCATTCCTGAATAGTATTTTTGTGTATGTTAAAATCTAGAATTGGAAAGGAGAAAGCTCAACCTGAAGAATATATAACATCTAAAAGACAAATTCCAGATTATCCTTTTTGGGCACATATGATGGGAAACTTTTATATGAGGATAGTAACTTTGTGGGGGAAGACAAGCGCCAGCTCCATTGTACAGTCCCACTTCCCCATACGTAGCCCTTCGGCACACCATAAAAGCCTCTCTGTAGGGACTCCATGGAGTTCTGTGGTACAGTTGCTATATGGATGAACACCCATAGTCAGCCTGGGTCTCCTAGCTTGGAACCGCAGAGCTCAAGTAGCAGGGCTGTAAAATTACTGTTCAGGTGTTTCGGCTCATGCTGGAGTTCAAGCTTCTGGGCCACACAAGGGGGAGGAAGGAGTTCTAGAGCCTAGGCTCGAGGCAAATATTTTACATAGCAGCTTTTAGCCCCTCAGCCCAAGACTCACAAGCCCAAATCAACGGACTTGAGCCAGCTGTGGCATGCCATAGGGTCTTTTATTCCAGCTCCACCCTATAGGCCAGGCTTGAACAAGACAGGATATTTTTGAAGGGAGTTCTCTCTGTAATGCCTGCACAATCTACTCAAAACCGATGTAGGCAGGAGCTGAATTAATTCCTTACAGTTCCCCTCCATTATCAATAGTTGGATAATTCCTCTTTACAAAAACAAAGAGGTAGCAATTGCTCTCACCTATGAGCAATTCCAGACTCTGGGCATAGAAGTATTTTTTTTAATTGGATACCCATGAACCATATATTTGAAAAAGCTTCACTACTCTACTTAATGCCACAGCCCATTTTCCCTCTGTCCCACCCACACATCTTCCAGTAAACAGTGATGTAGAAAAAGTCCCAGAAGTCAAATCTTGTATGTTCCCTGATTTTAAAAAAAGAGAAACCTATGTGTGGAATAATGTATACAATCTACTCTCAAATTAGAAGAGATTTGGCCCTAACCCATACCACACAACCTAATCATGTTTTGTATGCTAAAAGGTATAGATGGTCATTGTTGCAGAAGAGCAATGCAGACAAACATTACAATGGCAGACATCTATATGATTTTTCCTGGTTCTACCACAGTCATGGGTACTTCTGTTACAAGTATCAGTCCTGTGATCTCCTGCTGCTGCCATCTGATTCAATCTCAAAACATGAAGGAGGTCTGGATCATTTCTCAAATTTTGTTTGCTCCAGGATCTATATGTATAAATAGAAAATTCTCCCTATTTATAGTGCTGTTAAACTGTAAGCTATACAAAAGAAAAATAAAAAGAATTAATATTAAAAACCTAGCATATCCATCTACTGAGGTATTGTTCTGCAACTTCTCAAGAGATTACAGCCTCTGAAACTGCCTCCAAACTGTAATGAGTACTAAACCAGGGTTTTATTGTGAATCATAAATTAGCTAAAATTAGCAAAATTTGACATTGCAAAGATTAGTAGCTGAGGCCCCATGACCCTTTATTCATCTTGTTAATACTGCACAACCTGTTTCACTTGGTCTAGTTGTTAGGTCATCTGGATTCTACTCCCAACTCTGCCACTTACTAAATGTCACATTTGCCAAGGCATAATCTCTGTGCCTCAGACTGCCCGTCTGTAAAATTGATACACTACTTGCTGGCCTATGTACAGCACTTTGAGATATTCGGATGATAGCCTATTTTATTTCATGGTGCTGTATAAATGAATGCAGAAATATTATAAACAACTCCAATGAAATAAAAATGATGTCATATGGGGTTTTTTCTTAAACAAAACAGAAAAGTACAACCAGATGCTTTTGGCAGAGAAACAGATTTGAAATAAGGCTGATTTCTAAGAACACTACAACAAATGTGGTCTACAACCTATATCCAGTGTTAAAGAAACAGTCACTCTTTATATAATCCCTTCACTCTTTCCCGTTTCTTCTTTAATTCTTTCTTAAATATAAAAACACCATGAATTTCCCATAACAAAAGGCTAGTCATATGAAATAACCATTTCATAGATCAGCTGAAAGAGCCATGTAAATGACGAAGTGAGCATCGTCCCACAAAAAGCTAAGCATGCCATTTCACTGCAGCTCAGATCATTAGAGCTCTGCAAATCCACAGATATCCACGATTATCTGCATCTGTGGATGTCAATGCAGATATTCACAGCTAATTCTCGCGGATATAGATACAACATTTTTATCCATGTCTGTATCCGCACAGAGCGCTATAAATCATCAACTATCACAAGGAAATATTTCAGTCTATATGGAAGTCAAAGGTAAAAATGGACCATTAAATAAACATTTAGTTGATTTATCTTTATAGTATTAAATGGAATATTTGGATTTCCTTTAAAAGGAAAAATATTTTGTTGTTTTAAAAATTAAAAAATTAAAAGCCTTGAAGTAAGAGTCTGGAAATTTCCTTCCTACAGAAATCTTTCTAATTAAACATAGATAGTAACAAGTCTTGTAACACTTAAAATCTTATGTTCAGTCATCATGCATTCTATCAGTGGTCATTGGAAAAAAAAAAAACACATTAAGTTTTAAAGCACATAATGAAAACTCATTTGCTAGCTGCAGTTAAAAAAAATTATGAACAAAGTTTAACATGAATTGATAAACTGAATGTAGAAAACAATCTTGCTTTATTTTTTTTCTAAATTCCAGGTTATGAATCAATATTCAAAAACATGAGCAGTCCTAAAATGACTAACCTGTTCCTATTACTCTCTGAAATGAAACTATTACTTTCTGAAATTGATTTTAATTTATGTTTAATAAAATGTTCTAATATTATATGGAAATTATAAACAAACATTCACAGACCAATCAACATTTTTGTAGCAATTATTTTCAAATAATGTGCATAATGTTTGATAAAAGTTAATTAAATTATGCCTTGGCAAAATGCCAGAGACAGAGCAAGATTGTGTATATGGTTCAACAGCTAAAAATAGAAGGCTTTCACTATAAGTTGATATTCAGGTACTTAATATTTAAGTATGTTATCCTCAATTGAAACCAGGACACTGCACAAATTGGATTAAAGTTTTAAATGCTTAATAAAAAAATGAAAAGAAGGTTTTGTATTTCTGATATTGTCTTGGCCCAGTTTTATTCTATTAACTTAATTACAATAATTGCATCTCAATAAATTGTCACAACTACACCACCTAATTTAGCAGTTAAAATCAGGAGCAATTATATTTGATTTGAGCCTTTAAAGAATAAAATCGAGGAACCTTTTTAAAGTGAATCACTTGCAGCACGCTATAGAGGTTCAGCTTTTTATTTTTAAAGATCAAAGGAAATGTTTTAATTATATAAAAATTACTCTTATGAGCACAAGGAAGAAAAGGCCAGTATTAAAACAATTAGAAGAAACATGAGTTGGAAGAATAAAGGTCAGTCTTACCTTTGAAAGGCTAATTGCTATTTAAGCCACACCACACACTCTTAAATTCAAATCAGAATTGGACTCTAAGTTGTTGAATATTACCATTACCAGAGAATGTTTTCCCCTATTTGGGTAGGGAATTATTTTCCTTACTAGGTATCTTTTTTTCCTAAGATTCCCAGTGCTATGGTCCCAAAAAAGATCTCTTTATCCCACAAGAAAATTTCTTAGGTGAACAGAAAAATTTAGAATGGGATCTGAAACAGCCTAGTTTTGACAATACTTCAAAATTAGAGCCAACAGATGTAGGACTATATTTGGCTGTGAAAAGTCAGACAATAGCTTTCTTCCACTGTTTGCTTTAAGAACCTAGAGCTATATTAATAGGCACTCAAATTTCTTTAATATTTGTGCTACTCCCATTAGATTCTGAAGGTTGTATATATTTTAAAGAATTCTTTGCTATCGCGGTGGAGTCACAACTAGGATGACTTATTTCAAATGTGCTGTCAGAAGACACTAGAAAAAACAAGCCCAAAAAATCTCATCTAGGAGTTGAGGGAAGCATGTGCCTCAAAATCTGTAAAACAAGAGTTACTTAAGCTGGAAGCAGACAGTTTAGGCAGTATAATGCCAAACCTAAACAATGCAGTTATTCAAACCTTAAGTTTTACAAAACAAAAATAAAAAATGCCACAAAACAAAACCACAAGGCATATGATGCAGTATACTGACTTTGACCAGGCAGTGAGTCTATAATGACTAAAAAATTAAATTCTGCTTCAATTCAATTAGGATATATTTCCCTTCCAAAATGTAGAGACCAACAAGATATGGGCATTAATTACTGTTTGTAGGAGTACCCCTCCACACAGTTTGTTAGATGCTTTCCAAAGACCCAAGGACTGAGTTTTGCTTTTAAGAGTGACAGTTAAGTCTAGCTCAGTGGATCCCAAACTGTGGTTGACGGTACTGTAGAGGGTCTGCAGAAAGTTGAGAGGCTCCCTACCAGCAGCCAGCAAGTCCCTCAGCCTGCACGGATTCCCAAGTGGGCTGAGGGACACAGCTCAGAGCATGCAGGCTTCAGACACAGCCATATCATTTGGGGGCAGGAGGCACATAAGACTTTACTAGATTGAAAAGAGGTCCATATGCTGGAAAAGTTTGGGAGCCACTGGCCTAGCTCGAACTTTTGATTTGCTTCCCTACTTGTAGTGAGAGGATTTCTTTTTTAAAAATCAAAGGAAGGGTTCAGATTGATAGAGGTCACATATTTGAAGTTTAGGGGGGTGAGATCATGGCCACATTAACACCAGTGGCATCAGTCCTATTGACTTCACTATGGCCAGGGATTTCACCCTAGGTGCTCAAAGTCAGACACATAACTAAGAATACCCTGATGTGCAAAAGGTATTGAGAACGTCAGATTCCATTTAAGTCACTGCCTCTTTTATTTTCCTTTTGCAAATATAAAAACTCAGCCCTTAAATAATTTTCAAATTTGAAAAATTGAATGTTCCTCAATATTTATGCAAGGTAGTTTAGTATAATTCATATCAGTACAATACTTAACAAGGACACAGGCACAAGACTTTAGTAAACTTATTACTTTTCTGATGGTAAGGCCTAGGATTCCAAATCAAGGATGAGGGCAGCATTATGCCAAGTACTGCACAAAGACATAATGAAAAGGCTTGGCCAAAAAAAGATTGTCATGCTCAGAAATTCTGGATCTCAGCCCAATGCTCGGACCACAGCACACCTCCTCTTCCCACAAATGAAAGACTGAGAAATTACTGTTCCCTTTTTTTACAAACCAATTTAATCAAGATGCATAGTATATACAGCACGACTTTAACCAACTTAATGAAAAGCAACATAAAAGCCCAATCTTATTTGTTTGAGTCAACAGAATATTCACGTATACCCTTAGAACAAATTAATGTCCAGTCAGCAGAGAGCAAGTAAGTTAATTTATTCATGTTTCCAGGAACATACCATAATTTCAGATGCAAACTACAAATTTAACATCCCTCTCCCCCCAAAAAAAAGTTTAAAAATATTCAATCCGTTATAACCATTAGCACAGGCAGTACCATAAATGATCCACATGTTGTCTTCATACTTACTCTCCCCTCTCATTCTCTACTTCCATACTGCCTTCCCTTAACTCAGACCCACATTCTATGTGATTTCCACATAAGCAGAATCACACACTTGCACAGCACTCATTGCAGGACTGACTGATTCAGAGTTTCAGCTTCTTAGGGCAGCAAGTTATTGAATATGACTGATAAAAAATAAAAGGATCAGGAAAGCCATTGTCTAGAAATGTCAGTGACAGAAGCCATTGAGACTTTTATGGAGAAGATGGATCTGAGATTTCAATTATGCATTTTAAAATAAAGGTACCACATTTATTTTTATTGAAACATGCACACAAGACTCTTGGATTAAGGCTAAACCTGAGAAATGTTGTGCCCAAAAGGAAATTCTGGTTGATATTTTAAGGGAATTAGAAAGACATGAACAGAAAGGCAACAGTGACTAACTATGACAGTCTTACTATGCTTCTAAAATTCATACATCATCTACTTAAATCTAGTTGAAATCAGTCGTAGTTCATAGCTGCTTTAGACCCATGAAAATCTGACTCAGATGTTCTCCTGGGAACTGGATTGTCCCCATCACAGAGGTGGAGGCTAAAGAGACAAACTCTTAAACAGTCTCCTCCATCCAGCAGTTGTCAACCTCATGTTTCAGAGGAAGGTGATGGGGGAAGGAAGTGGATTACACTTAGCATACTGTGCAATGCTGTGTTTTGACATAAAAGAGAAGCAAAAACAAAAAACATAACAAAAAACCCTTTACTTATCTTCTGTGCAATCTATTTACACCTTGAAATGATTTGTGTTTCTACCCTTATCTTTAAAAATTCACGAAAATATGATACTATGTTAGTTCAGCAGAAGTGATTCAATGGCTTACTAGCATCTATAACAAACGGGAAATAAAGCAGGTGTCTATTACAACTGAACTAGAGAAATGCTACTCCAGAATGTACAATTTCTTCTTGTCCAGTGTGAACGAAATTCTGTAAGTAAATTTATGAAGACTCCACACACAGCCATATCCAGTATGTTGGTTTCAACTGTATGAAATCGTTGTGACTACCATAGAAACTCATAGTTAGGAACACAGAGTTCTCAACTCATCAGTCAATCCCACATCTCCTCTGGAACTATAAGTATACAGTCAGGCAGCAGCAGAGGCAAAACAAAAACAAACAAAAAAGCAAATACAATTGCAGTACTGTTTTAAATATAAACTACTAAAAAATTTTAAGAGAAAGTTTTAAAAAATTTGACAAGGCAAGAAAATTGCTTTTGCGCTAGTTTCATTTAAATTAAGAGGATTAAAAGCAGCATTTTTCTTCTGCACAGTGAAGTTTTAAACCTATATTAAACCAATGTTCAAATGTAAGCTTTTGAAAGAACAACCTTAAAAGTTTTAGAGTTTCAAACAGCCTCCATTCCAAAGAACTTTGTAGTTCTCCTGTCATTTGAATGCCTTCTGTTGAATTTAATGCTCCTTGGGCATCTAACAGGAGAGAGACTCCCTGAGTAAGATGAAGATTAGAGTACAATGAATAAGCATCAAACACATAATAAAATGACACATAATAAGAGCAATGCTAGATTTGCCTGCACTGGTCTTTTCCCAATAACTTACTGCAGGCACACATGCTGCTTTCAGTTTTAATCTAACCTTAAAGCAAAATCAATGGATACTTATAAATAAATCAAGGAGTCTATTTAAATTTTGCAAGAAGAAAAACTATGTTTGATTATAAAACGCTATTCTGTAGTAGTGACACTATCATGCTACCAATTGATAGAAAAAGGTGAACAGAAATCCCAAACATTTCAGGAACAAAGATGATCATAAATTCTAGTTAAGCATGTTAATTTGAAAAAACAAGTCCAGGGGTGTCAACAGATTATATTACAGGTAAGGGGTGGGGTATGTCATAAAAGTTTGGAGACCACTGCGTCATGGCACCCACACCTTCCCTTTAGAAGCACCATCTCCCCAAGAATACATTAAGGTTGTTTAAGTTAGCTAATTTTCTTAAATCCAGGGTACTTATTTTTACCAATTAACCATTGAGTAGTCACCTGAACTATCAGTTAACCCAAGCAGGGCCTTCAGAAAACCGACACTGCACCGATTCCACTCAAAGAGGCCACTCACCACTTTAACAGTACTTTTACACAGATATCAAAATTTAACTTGAAAAGCAAAAATTGTCATGCCTAAGAGTTATTTGTAAATATTTAAAATAAAATATTAAGAGTAACTATGTGTGCTTAGAGAAAAATCTGTTATCTATTGTAACCTTCCGCCTCTCTACCACAACCCACGCCCTTGTACAAAGATAAGCAGCAGCTCAGTCAGTTTCTCTATCTACATAATATCTGCCCTATAACCACTGTCAAGAGGAGTAGTAGGGTGGGGAAGAGCATGGAAAGCAACAGAATAAAAAGAGGGGGAACCCCCACCAAACAAAGGACACAGACCATCAAGAAAATCTGAATCCACTTAAAGAGTGGCAAAGAAGCCATGTGTCCATGGCATATATTACAATTGTGAACTTTCAACATTACTCCATAACTTAAGTTGAAAGTGGTTGGTATTTAACTGTTTACGTTCAAAGTAGAGAGTATTTAGTCAGTTTGGGGTTTTGCACCAATTAGGCTGCATTATAAACAAGTGGTGTTCAGATCTTGGAGAACCTATTAATTACCTCTCTCCATTGTCAACATTAACCATTTATTCCTATCCCATGATTCCTATCTTTTAATTAGTTATTTACTCATGAGAGGACCTTCTCTCTTCTATCATGACTCCTTATTTTGCTTAAGAGCCTTCAGGCTTCTCTGAAATCACACACACACACTCTATATTCTTATGAGTCTTTTTAAAAAATAGACATTACATTAGCTAACCATCTCCCCTATTGTAAAGGGGGCAAGGGAGGAGGAAGAGGTAAAGTCACATGTGCACATGAACAAAATAAATAACTAAGCCATCAAGATAGATGCATACTTTATTGAGCAACCACATGTTAATTGCTGTACTACTCTCCAACTATTTTTTATTACCCTAATTCATTCTATCATGTTTACTTTATTTGGCAAGCTATTCAGAATATACACAAATATTATATATTTGCTTGCTTTGCTAGGATATAAATTCTGGTGTGTTCAAAAGATTATAAATATTGAGTGCACATGATATAATCTGTCTATGAGGGGTCCTAGCTACCTACACACTATGTTCTATTAAACAGTATATAAAAGACCGGTTAGAGAAGATGGACAACAACAGTCATGTTAATATTTGCCAAGTCTCAGTGTGATGGCACTAGAAAAGTTGCATAGTCCTTTGCACTTCAGTGGAGGCTTAATAGGTTTTCAAGAACTTGAGTATCTAGATCTTCACCTGCCTTTTGTCGACTGTCTAGACTCACAGAAAGTCTAGCTTTCCTATTTGCAACTTCCAATCACAGTCTCAGATATTTGAAAGAATTAGATCAGAAGACAAAACGAATTCCCTGTGCTTACTGAGGATAAAACTCATTCACCTCCTCAAATAACTGCTTCTAGGTAGCTGGTTTGTGATTTGTAAGAGATCAATGGCCCAACAATTGAAATCCCAGCCCCAAGCTTGCCTTTCTGGGAATGATTGTTACTGCGCCGAAATGGGTTTTGTGCATTATGACTGAGCATTGAATTATGCTATTTTAAAAGAGCAGCTACTATCTTAAGCAGCAGACTGTTTTGCAACAGTCAACATGTTAACCCTGGTGTTCTGAACGAACTCCAATTTGTATAATCACAATGTCTGCCATGGGTAATAGTTAACTTATACTAGTAGATTCACCCAGCATTGCTCGGGTCCTTAACGCAATTTTTGTTTTTTGGAAAAGGCTTGCAGGCTGTTTGCAGTGGGGACGGTTGTGGGGCTGGCCTTGCAGCCTGTCCCTCTCTTCAGGAGGGGCTCCTATGTGGGGACCTGAACTCCTCCCCAGCACTGTTTTGAGATGGGAACAACTGAGCTGCTCCCTTTCAGAGCCCCATCCCTAGCCAGCTAAACTCTTACTGGTGCGACTGCCACTAGTGGTCACACTGCTGTGCCCCTCCGCCCCCCTTTCTCCTGGTGACTGAGTATTGAGTCCTTCCTCTCTCCGCCCCCTCCCTTTCCATGCTCTGGAAAACAGTCCGGTTCCAATAGCACTTCCTTTTTTCTTAGCACAACCAAATCCTGTCCTTGCTTCAAGTTAGGGTAAGAGGAAGCTGCATACCAAATTTGGTGGCTGAAGCTCTTACCATTTAGGAATTCTTGAACAAACAGACTTGCAAACAGATTGAATCAGACAGACACACAAATCTCTAATATATAGGTAACATTTTTATGGCTCTAAATTATAGCAGATCCTTGATGATTAAATAAGGAATAATAGTCTTATCCGTACTCTATTAAGGATTACCACTACCTGTTGGGGATAGAAAACAACCAAATTTCATGGAATAGTGACATAACCAACCCCAACTTTCATTGCTCCCATCTTTGACTGCTGGCATGGAGCAGATTTTTCTTCTGCTTTCCTATAACAACTCTCAAATGGAGATTTAAAATGGCTGGATTAGGAATATAAATGACTAGTTGACTACACGATAAGCATATACTTATCGGGTAGTCAAGTAATGACTCAACTAGTCACTCCCTCCCCTCCGCTGCCTCTATCAGAGAAGCAGCAAGAGGGAGGGGCAGGAGCCAGTGCTGGGGGAAGCCAGCTTAAAAGCCGGTTCCCCACAACACCATCTGTGTGAGGTGGGCAGGGGAGGCAGAGGGACAGCTGGGGAAATGACACAAGAAGGGATCAAAGCAGTTGGGCTCCACGCAGCGCTGCCACTTTGAAGTACCCTCTTCTCTCCTCCCTCCCTCTCCCCCCCCCCGCTGCCTCTTCGTGATAGAGACAGCAAAGTGGGGGGTGGGGGAGCAGCGCAACTAGTCCCTTCACATCCCTATTGTGCACTTGACACTAGCAATTTCACCTGTGAAGTCTGTTTCTCCCTTTGTGAAAAGATGCTTATAATGATCAGAAATACAGAATCTCTCTTCTGATAAAAGAATCTGTACTATCATACTTAAAAAAAAATCATGATATCAGTATGCTTTAAACAAAGGCAAATTTGACAACTTTTCAAAACCATGACAGATACAGTCAACCTAAATTTGGCCCTACCTTTAACTAAAAACTACCATTAAACACAAGAAAAAATATTTCCACAACTTAAAAAATCCAGTGTGAACAGTTTTTAAAACATTCTGATGAAGTATTTACAACAAAAAAATTGTATGTAGCACCCATAAATTAAACTGATTATAAATTATGTAAAAACAGCTTCTTTTTTTCATTGTTAAAAGCTGCAGGAAAATGTAAGAATTATCTTCCTTTTTTCCATCTCTTTTTACATTAGATGTTTAGTCTCCAAACTATTTAGATTTCCTTATTTAATGTACTTTAATATGAGCAAAGATAAAAACTCTGAGCCTGCCAGAATGTGGACTCATTGGGACTACTCACTTCCTTATGTGGTTAGGCCCTGTGATAATGTCAGTTGTGTAGATGTGCGAACAGAGTTGGCACCAAGATGGACTGCAGGAGTTGGTTCCTGGATGATTATGATGGAGGTGTGTTATGTGGTTACTGGAAAGAATTTGTTTCAGGTTAGGGGTTTGTCTGTAGGAGAGGATTGGCCTGTCCCAAGACCTGTGAAAGTGAGGGGTCTTTTTCCGGGATAGGTTGTAATAGCATCACAGCACCTAACCACATAAGCCACCACATCAGAGGCTCATGTAACTGCACATCCATCAGTGTGATCTATGCCAGTGTTTCTCAACCAGTGGTACGAGTACCCTTAGGAGTACTTGAGAAGTCTGGGGGTACATCAACACAACTGAAATTTGAAAAAAAAAAAAAAAAAAAAAAGAATTTTTGTTTTAAGTTTTACAATGCTTTATTTTTGTACTTGTTACATTTAAAAATTTCATTGCCCCCCCAGCTACAATTATGTTGTTTAAACAAATGCGTTGCAATGGTAGAAAAAATTGTGTGTCTGAAAACTATGGGTACTGGGGGTACTTTTTTTTTTTCATTAAAGGGGGCACTTTATAAAAGAAGGTTGAGAAACACTGATCTATGTCATCAAGTGCCAGCAATCCCCCTCTGCCATGTATATTGGCAAACTGGACAGTCTCTACAAGAAAGAATTAATGGACACAAATCAGATATTTGAAAAGGTAACACACAAAAACCTGTTGGGGAACATTTTAACTTACCCAGTCACTCATTAATGGATCTCAAAGTTACTGTATTATTGCAAGCCAATTCCAAAAACCAGCTTGAAAGGGAGGCTGCAGAACTTAATTTCGTTTATAAGTTTGATACCTGCAACAGAGGTCTAAACAAAGACCTTGTGTGGATGGCTGACTACATTCTACATCCTAATGAAGACAACAACAACAAAAGGAGCACTTAGTACCCACTCTTATCAGCTTCGTTTATCATGGACAGTGACAATATTTTCTTTCCCCACACCATTCTGCATATTTATACCTGCTTCTGGATATTTCCACTACATGCATCTGACGAAGTGGGTCTTTGCCCACGAAAGCTTATGCTCCAAAGCTTGGCAAGGTAACTCATGAGGGTTTGATTCTGCCATTACTCAGGCAGAACTTTCAAGCAATGCAGGTATTCAGTTTTATGATAGTAATGAACACACAATTCTACAGGAGTTGTTCATTTTTTTTTTAAATGAACCCTTTTTTTTTAAACTATCTCCTCCTGATGCTATTACCAGCCTTCATCTTAACCAGAATGAAGGGAGATCCTGTGCAGTCAGATTTCAGTTAATGGAACTGATACAAAGATTGACAGACTTCTCTGCTAAGGATGGTATTTTTACCCAAGAGAAAAGTTCACCATATCTCATTTTCTATAGAAAGACTTCACTCTTTCTAAACTGGGGTGTGAGGGGGAAGCAAAGTAAACAAAACATTTTCTAGACCATAAAAATATATTTCAGATCCTATGCCTGGTTCAAATCCTTTAGAAATACAGAAAACTTCAAAACAAAACAGAGGCAACCATTAAAACAGAGGAGGCCAACCTGTGGCACTGGAACCGCATGCAGCTCTTCAGAAGTTAATATGTGGCTTCTTGCATAGGTGCCAACTCTTTGGTTGACGCTACAAGCACCAGTTTTACAATGTGCTGGGACTTGCATGCTGCTCAACCCCAGCTCATTCTACCTCTTCCCCTTTAGCCTGCCACGGCCTTGCTCCTCCTGGCTTCCCTCCAGTATCTGATTTCAGGATGGGGACTTATGGTAGCAACTTCAGGGGTACACTCTAAAGATTTTATAAATTTCTCTCAGCTTATTTTGTTCCTGAGAGCAGATAAGTTTCTGGAAGAAAAACACGATAGTATTAATTTTGTTTAGTTTCATTTATTGGAGGTGGGGGGGAAGGGGAGGAAAGGAAATAAGAGATGGGAAATGAAAGTGTTACCATAAATGTAAGTCACCTTTCACAAGTTTCCATTAATTTTAAAAATATAGGCATCATACAAATTTTTCCATGTTAATCAATAATCAGATCAGTCTTCAAAAAAAAAAAAAGATATAGATATACAAATATTGCACCTGACAGTTCTGCACTTCGAGTTTGTGTATTTTCAGTAATCATCTATAGTTCTGATTACAACTATTAACATCAATGGGAGATACATGTATATTATAGGGAGACAAAACTCCTAACAAATGACCTCTACATAACCTTAAAAGACAAAACATTTTACTTTCTTCTTCAAACAAGTTTTAACAGTTTTCCACTGGCATGGCATAGTTAAGAGGAAGCTGTAATTAAAATCTTTATAACACATCCCAGTGAAAACTAAAGCCAAAATATATCAAAGGTCACCTTATATAAAAAAGACTTATTGTTTGTGTGTATACTTAAACAAAAGCTTTGTTGGCACAAGTAGAGATGGGAGTCAGTGAAATTCAATTTAACCCCTGGTAATGGCAACAACATTAGATTTATATTACAAAGGTGGATTATTGCGTAAGTAGCATTACAGACTTAAAGCAATTAGTATTTCAGTTTTGAAAATGAATTGTGTCATCACTCATATATGCAAAGCTGGAGGCTATCTTTTCTCTTATGAAAATGATCAGATATTACCTCACTCAATTAATTTAACTTCTCCTAGTGATTAAATTACTTAGTAGCAGACCAATATTTATAGTACCATAGCTTTAAGCAAAGCACAACAAAAATGCCAATGTTAAGACGGAATAGAGAAGAACAGAATCAAATATTTCAGTTTTTTTAAGTATGTTGGTCTCAGAATAGAACTAATGTAAAATGGAATCCACATTGCCACTAGTTTAAGGCAGTGGTTCTCAAAGTGTGGTCTGCGGGCTTGGAGCTTGCCTCCCCGCACAGCGGAGAGCCAGCACTTGCACGCCAGCCCTGCTGTCCCCCCCGCAAAGTTGAAGCACTGGCACTGGCTTCCCACTGCGAGAGGGGGAGCCCCAAGCCTCACAGGCTCGATTCAGCTGAGTTGGGGGAGGGAAGCAACTCCAAGCACTGCCACTTCCCCCATCTGGGGGAATGGCAGCACAGGAAATCCTCATCCTCAGCCCCACATCTGAGGAGAGATGTTAAAGACTAGACAACTAATCGACTATCCGATAAGCATTTGCTTATCAGATAGTCTTTTGACTAGTTGATATACCCCCCGCCCTTGCTGCCTCTATGAGATAGAGCAGGGTTTCCCAACCTATGGGTCAGGACCCAAATATGGGTCGCCATTA
>JANRFK010003679.1:60873368-60891078 GCA_030068395.1 Apalone spinifera
TGGAAAAACTTTTCCGTTAAAAGCATTTGCGGAAAATCATGCCAATCTAGACGTTGCCTTCATGTTTAAAAAAAAATTCAGACTTTTTTTTACACACGAGAAACAGAAATAGTTGGTCTTAAAGGCCTCATTCTGGCAAACATGAACAAGTGCCATTTGAAGTCAATGGGATGGCTCCTTTCTGTAAAATTACTCACATGCAAAACTGTAGGATGGAGGACCAAACCTGCTAATTTCACGTGTGGCTAGATTGCAATGAGATGCTCAGATACTGCATTAATGAGGTATATAAGTACTTACAATAAATATGGAGAGAAGTAACAGTGAATGTAAAACATTTTAAAGTGACAAGCAATTACAATCCACTTTTGGCATGGACAGTAAATACATATGTATACAATATAGAACTCACCTGCTGCTCTGTACAGTTTTGAAGTAGTGAGGGGTTTTGCACAGTCATCAAGTAATGCAGTGTAAAATGTAGGGAATCATGCAAAATAATTGTTACATCTTGCATAATTGTTTCCTCTTTTTAAAAATAGAAGAAATCAAATGCAAATTCTATGTTCATAAAACATGAAAATTCCAACTCTGACTGACAAAAATTGAGATGCCTAAATTTACTCATGGTTGTTATGACCAGAAGATTGGTCTTGTGATAAAAGCAGTAGGCTAGGAATCAGATTATATTACAGGGTGAGAGAGGAAATCTGTGTGACCTTGATCAAGTCACTCAAAGCCTGATTTTCATCTCTCATACATAGGCAGCCCCATCACAAGGCTTTACTATTGTGGTGATCTTTGCTTGTGTTTTTACTATAGGATCAACTTTTATCTTCTGGGCATAAGACAGCTCCTGCAATTACATTAATTAGGGGACAAAGTTACAGGAATGACCAATACTAATTATTCATGACATAGGCTGATTATAAGAAGAGCCAAGAAAAACAAAACAACAAACTTTCCCTGCATGGTATAAAATTTCAGTTATATTATGGAGGTTTTGCACCTTCCTTATAAGGATTTGTCATTGACAAACATATTAGCTAAACTTAACCTATTCTAGTTTGGCAAGTTCCATGTTATGCAAAACATCCCTGGGGTGATGCAGTAAATAGAGATCTTTTATAGCTATCTCTGTCCAGTTGGAAGATAATAGGGATGTATTATATAATTGTTTAAGCTTTGTGAGAGAAATGCAACAGCTTGATCCGGGGGGACAAAAACTAGCAAAAGATTCTTCAAGACAGAAATGTTCTTCTTTGAGGTTCAGACTCAGAGTTCAAAAACCTTTACAACAGAAACACATCAAAAGTGTTGTAGACTGAGAGAGCAGCATATTAGAGTCAAATAAAATATAGACAGAAACAAATACAGCTGTAAGACTTCCTTGGGAGTTAACTCCCATGTCTCCTTTTTTTATGCTGTCAGTGACATTTTTTCCTGGCACATTTTCTGTATTCAGCAAAATGCATTACAAACAACCCAACAGGCAATTAGAGTATTCACCTTTCTTAGGCATAATCTGCCACTTTATGTGGTGCTGAAACCCTTTCACGCTGTACAAGGCCATGTGTCTAATCAGTGGACCTCCCTGAGCTATTCATTAGAAACTTGGCTGGGCCACATAAATTTGCTTCTTTGCTTTATGCCAAGCCAGTCTAGTGAGTATTCCAGGAAAGGAGGAGGGAGTGGCATAGAGCTAGCTCATGTAGAGTTCATTCCCCATGGAGAGATAACCAGAGCATTACTCAGAGATTCATTAAAAAAAAAAAAAAGGGGGGGGGCACTTTAATGACCTATATGGCTTTTTTTAAAGGAGTTACTTCAGCAAAGAGCAGGATAATTCCTCACACAGCTGTGATTTAGGAAGCAGCTCAAGAGACATTCTTGCAGAATTACTCTAGTACAATTAAAAAGAAATTACAGTTGGATTTCTTGGGTGCTTTCCTCTCCTCCCTCCCCCCACCCATCAAGGGCATTGTGGCCTCAATCCAGCTCTTCAGTTTTTCCCCCTCTCTCTTTTGAAGTCATTACAGCTTCAACCACCACCGTATGGCAATTGGCAGACTGCCTACCACAAACAGTCATGGTGCTGTGTGTTCTCGCTGCACAAAATGACCTCAAAAGCTCCCCAAGTATGATCTCTCGCCTGACGTCATTGTGGATGGTCATATAAAGGCAGCCATCGTGAGGTAGACATGGGGGGGGGTGTCTCTTGGGGGTGAACACTGAGCTTCTACAAACTGCTGCATTGTTCTTAGTTGAATCAGAATTGGGTCTCTTGGGGCACAGCCACAAAGCAGTATTATTTCATAATAACAAAGTGAGCATCTATACAGCTAGCTCGTTATTTCAAAATAACGGGCGTCTTATTTTGAATTCTGTAACCCTCATTTTACAAGGAATAGCGCCTCTTTTGAAATCGCTATTCAATAGCAATCTCCATTTCAAAATAGGGCAACTGGAGTTATTTTGAAATAAGTGGCCTCCAGAACTTCCCACAGGTGCCCGGTTGGCCACTCTGTCCACACTCATCAGAACTCTATAGTTCCCCTTCCCCTGCAGCCCTTAAAGCCACAACCACGGGGGACATGGCTTGTGGCACAACGCAGGCCCTGACAGCCCTGTGCTACATAGGAGCAACCATCACAGCTGTCCCTGCTGCCATGAGCAACCCCCAAACTCCATCCAAGTCCTCCATGGCTGCAGCCAAGCAGGCAGCCAGCGCCCAGGGACGAAAGAAGTGTGCACCTTCCTGGTCTGGTGCAGAGATCCTGGACCTCACTAAGGTCTGGGGAGAGGAGGCAAACCTCCAGGATCTCCACACCAGGTGCCGGAACGTGAATGTCTATGGCTGGATGGCTGACAGGAGCACATGAAGATCAAGGAGCTCAGGCAGCCTTATGCCAAGGCCAGGGAGCACAATTCTCGCTCTGGGGCGGTACCGCAGACTTCCCTTTATTATGATAGGCTCCACCACATCCTGCCAGGGGCGGGAAGGAGTCAGTCCCTTCCTTGGCCCCCCATTGTGGATTCTGGGCTAGAGAGACCCCCTCATCTCCTTCCCGAGGGGTGGGGGCAGAGCGAGTGCAGAGGAGGAGACCGAGCCAGTTGAGGCCAGCATCGTCTCGCGGCCTGCCAGCCAGGAGGCCATGCTTATCCTGGGAGAGGGGTACAAGCTCCAGGGAGTCTCCCAGGCTTCATCCGAATCCAGGGAAGGCCCATCAGGCGAGTGCCATTACTTTCCCTAGACCCACACGGATGGAGGCGGTAGGGGCAGCTGCACGTTCCTTGCTCGGCCTGGGAATCACACCGCAGCCTGTGCATGTGGACCCCCAGTGTGGGGCACACAGCCCCAGGAGGCTGCAACAGAGGACCCTTGTGCTTTTGCTCACAAGGTGTCTGGAGGGGCCTACCTTACTTCTGACACCAGGGTGGGACACGCAGCACTGCTGCATATAGCACATGGGCATGCCTGCACGCTGGGAATAGCGGGGTAAGGTGCAGGACACCAAGCCCCTGCCAGGGGAGCCTGCTGGGAGGGAGAGGATGGGGAGCGGACCCCAGGAGCACCCTCCCCAGCAAGCAGTGTCTACTGCTCACACAACTTCCTCCTCCTCCCCCGAACACTCTGCCCCCCCCTCCTCCAGCAAGTAGGGATACAAGTCCTCGCTCTGTGCAGGACACTGCCACTGTTGGACCCATCTAGGGGGCCCTTCACCTCCCCTTCCCACCCACAGGCTCCTGGCCTGGTTGGCACATTCCCATGCCTGCTTGTCTCCAGGGTAGCGAGGCTCCCCCCCGCCGGGATATCTGTATCCCTGCAGGCAAGGGCCCGCTGCCCACGCTTCAGGTGGCCTTGCTTGAAGCACATCCCCTTCCTCTGACCCGAGGCCTTTTGGTGTCAGCTTTGAGAGGAGGGTGAGGCTTCATGCACAGTGTCTCCTGGGATGACTGCCCTTCTCTGTTCTCCACAGCCGGACCAGCTGCAAGTGGGGTGCAAGCTACATCTCCCATGCTGTCCTCCTGACCCTGCTTGACCCACAGGCAAAGGCAAGCCCAGGAAGACTTGCAGCTGGAGCACATTGCCTGCCTGGACTGGCAGGACCGCAGACTGGAGGTGGACCTGGCCCTGCGCTGAAACACCTGGCAGGAGCTGCTGCAGTCGGGCCAGATCATATGTGATTTCACTGCTGCCCTCGACCACCTGGTGGCCGCTTCTGTTCCTGCTCTCCACCTTCTCCCCCTAAGCCCCACCTTGGCTACTGAGGGCCCCGCCCAAGAGGCAGACACCAGTCCCAGCCCCCTCCTCCTCCCCCTTTCACCTCCCTCCCAGGTAATTCCCCCAGTCACATTTACCCCAATTAGACAAAACCAGTTTATTCTTTCAAAACAAAGAGTGTAGTTTATTGTGTCTCCTGGGGAAGGAGGGGGGAGAGGCCCAAGAGAGAGAGACAGACAGACACACACACACACACAGACACTCTCTCACAGCTGGCCCTGGCTGAAACTCCCTCAAGGCCTCCTGGATACACACAGCCCTCTGATGGGATGCCAGCCATATGCAGCTGCTCGAAGGCACTGGTGAGCCGCTTGGCCTCTGTCCCCCACTCTGGCAGGAACATCTCCCCTTGCGTTCACAAAGGTTGTGGAGGACACAGCATGCAGTCACCACATGGGGGGCCATTCCAGTTGCTGAGGTCCAGCTGGGTGAGGCGGCAATAGAACCTCCCTTTCAGATGACCAAAGGCACCCTCCACTACATTGTAGGCCCTGCTGAGTCTGCCATTGAAGCATTCCTTGCTTGGGTCAAGGTGTTTGGGGGTAGGGCTTCATTAGCCAGGGGAGCAGAGGGAGGACTGCATCCCTGCAGTGAACATCAGCATGTCCATATCCCCCACCCTAATGGCGCAGTCAGAGGAAAAGAGTCTGTGTGCAGCCTCTGGAACAGGCTGGAGTTCCTGAAGATGCAGGTGTTGTGCACCGTCTCCGGCCACCTGATGTTGATGTCAATGAACTGGCTGGTGGTGGTCCTCGAGGGCCTGCAGACTATCAAAAAGCATCAGCCACAAGGGCTACATTTGGTTGCCCAGTGGTTGGGGGCATGGGTGCCGTTAATATCCCTGCTCCCCTCCCTGCAGATGGGAAAGCTGGCAAGAATGGGGTCCTCATCACCCAGGTTGATGACCTGCGCAGCAGGATGGTGTTGATGGCCCTCACCACCTGTAGAAGGAGACAGAGGATCACAGTATTGCCAGAGCCCTGAGGAAGTCCCCAATCCCACCCTCACCCCTTTTCCCTCCATACACTTGGAGCAACCCTACACGGACTGAAAAACCTCTCAGGGAGGGGGCTTCCACCACCACCACCCCCTTCCCTAGGGTACCCCATTCTAGCAGTTCACTGCCCCTCTGGGTCAATAGCAGGAGAGAGTCATACCTTCATGAACAAGGCTCCGCCCATGGATCTCCCCACGCCGACTTGGTTCCCCACAGAGCAGAAGCTGTCTGGCATGGCGAGCTTCCAGATAGTGATGGTGACCCACTTCTGGAGTGGGATGGCGGGTTGCACGTTGGTAGCCCATTGTGTGAGGGCAGGCGTGAGCCCTTCACACTGCTTGAATGTATCCTTCTGCATGTGGAAATTCTGGAGCGACTGCGGGTCATACCTCTGCTCCATGACTATCTGATCCCACCAATCGGAACTGGTGTCCAGTCACCAGACGCAGCGGTGCCTAGTGTGCAAAGGGGGAGGAGGGGAAGGGCTGAGCTGCAAGAGCAACGCGTGGAGAGAAGAGAGGAGGTGCCCTACATTGAGTTGGGGTCCTGTTCCTGCAGAGCCATGAGGGAAGCCCGCAGAAACTGAACCAGAAGGTGCAGCATGAGATGCAAGAGCAGTCGACTGCTTGGAGGCAGGTTCAGCTCCATGGCTGAAGGGCTGTGGCGTCCGCAAGGTCAAAGGCTTTGCTGTCTCTCAAGGAGGTAGACAAAGGAGAAGAGCCCCCCCGGACAGTTGTCTCAGGCAAGGCCCCTTTAAGCACGAGCCTCAGATAATCTCAAGCAGCAGCTACGGGAAATGACTGCTGTCCTGATGCCCCACCTGAAGTGCTTCCGGGTGGCCTTAAATGCAATTCAGCATCCAATGAGTATGGCTGCTCCATTTTGAAATAGCTCAGCGCTATTTTGACAGGCATTTGCTGTGTAGACGCGTTATTTTAAAATAAACCTATTAAAAAAAAAAAAGCACACAATGTAGACATACTCTTGCTGCCTAGTAGACACCCAAGCACCAGACATAGCTACAGCTGAAAGTGCCTTTTATTCCCCACCATCAGAGCCTGGAGACAAGCCTGCAACCACTGTTCTCCAACAGGAGATCTTGCCAGAGCGATCTGTGCCTTTGTTACCTAGGGACCAAATTTCTGTAATGTGCTGTAGATAGGCTATGGATGGAGGCTGTTCTGAAATAACAGCGCAGCTCTTGGTAGGTCTTCTTAAATGAAGTTTCACACTGAGCGCATTTTACAACATTGCACTGGTTTCCAGAGGCATCCAGGTGGAATTCTTGGTGCTAGGTTTAATTTATAAATGCCAAATGGTTTAGGACTTGGTTACTTGCAGGATTGCCTCCCCCCCCCCCAATCATAAGTTGCCAAAGCAGAAATCTACGGAGTGTCCTTTATCTGGGGTCTTGGTTTAAAAGAAAGATAGCGGCTAGCAAGTTATTTCTTGTTAAGACCCTTGGACTCTACAATTTGCTGCTCAAGCTCTCCCTTTCTCCATTCCTGCAGAACCCAGATTTCTTCCTGGTCTTTTGGGGAGATGTCAGTGTGGTGAAGATATACACTAATACCTGTGTGGTGCTCAGATACTACAATAATGGGATCTGTGTAATTATCAGAGAGAGCAGATTTACTTTTCCCCAAATCAAGTGTTTCCTGTCAAACATGGACCACAAATGTACCAATCATTACTTTCACATTTCTTCCAGACCACAGGCCTCTTCCTATGGATAAAGAGGACAGGAAGAATGCCCTCTTGCTCCAGCTGGAATCTTATCAATTGCATTTTATAAATCTGAAACAGCTCTTCTGCATCCTCTTCAGCCAAGGATAGAACATGGTGCCTCTACAGTTCTTCCAACACATCCTGTCTTAATTAGGATCTGATTCACTCTGGTGTAAAAGAAGAGCAATTCTTCTGAAGTTAAAGAAAGTTATACTGATGTAACATCAATATGAGCAGAATCAGAAACAGACCCCTAGGGAGTAAAATACAACAAGACTGAGGGAAACAAATCAAGCCTGTGTCTTTCTCAAGGCAGTGCTACTAGTTCACAGCACTGGCCCAGATGAACAGTAAAGAAAACATACTTCTCATTTCCTCTTTGTCCCTTCAAGGCAGGAAAGAACATCCTGTTGTTCTAATAATATGAGCAAAAATGCTAGTTATTTTTGGCCAATAAAAATCATTTTAAAAGTACATTTTTAAAGGCAACTCTAATCCAGGATTCAATGAGTGTATTAGGAGCATAGTACTTTTTGCATCTAGAAATCCATATTTATGGACACAGCATATGTGAAGTCATTGAAAAGTTCATTTTGGTTCAACAGTAAACCATTTTAACAGTTATCTATCCAAAGAGAGTGATGATTCTGAAGACCACACCAATAATCTGGGTGTGCCATATCTAGTATGTACCTGGGGGATCAATGTGCCCATGAGAAGTGTATAACATTTGCATTTTCATGTGAACTGTGGGAGAAGAGCACCAAAGTACTGGTGCAAAAGGCCTGAGCAGGGCAGAGGAATGTATCCCCATCTTAAAAAAAAGGATCCACCTATATCCATAGCCACATCTGTGGACATAACTACCTGTAGCTATAAAGCAGATATCCACAAATTTGCATGGTTCTAGATACAAAATGTGTATCCACATCTGCAAAAAAGTGAGCCACGAATATTTACATCCATAGCCGCGGATGCAATATGTGGATACAAAGTGGATATCCATGGATTTGCAGGGAGGCTCACACCAGTGTGCTTGCATTGAAGTTTTCTGTAAGCTAATCCTACCTTCTGTAGAAACTCAGAGACAGCTACAGGGCTGGCCTTACCATGAGGCGAACTGAGGTGGCCGCCTCAGATGCCAGACTGTGGGGGGAGGGGCGCCACTAGGACCCAGAGAATTGAGACCTTTCAAAGTTTTGGCCCAACCGAGAGGGCATCATTTGAGCTCCCCACCTCAGGTGCTAAAATGTTGTGGGCCGGCCCTGGACAGCTGAAGTCACCAGCTGCACTCTACAGAGGTAAGTTTCTCCTCTAGTGCGGTCAGGTTTGCTAACTCTGGATGCATCACGGACCTTACGCACCTCTGCACAAATTTAGAGCATAAATTTAAGCATCAGGCCCTATGGGTGAGCCAATTCTTATCACTGATGGATCACTTGACGGTAGTGTTACAGAGAGAAGATTCCCAGCCAATGGGAGCAGCAGGAAGCAGTGTCTCAGTCCAGCCCACTTTTTGCAGCTGCCATTGTCTGGAAACAGTGATCTGTGGCCAACAAAACAATCACCAGTAACTGCAGAGACAGGTAAATATAGCAGTGGTGGCCTGCCGGAGTGAACCCTGGTGGATCAAATCCAACCCGTGGACCAATATTTGCCAACCCCTGCCTGAGCAAGGGGATTCTACACAGGCGTCATAAAAAGTTGGACTTTGATTATCTCTGAGAGGGAAATCTTGGAACCACTACAGTCAGTTGCAGGACTCCCATTCATGTCACTGGATTTCACCCTCAGTTTCTACACACAAGAATGCACTGGCAGGAATGTATGCAACATCTCACAAATCCATGAGTAGCATGCATATAATGAGATACACATAGCCACCTTTTTTTGGCTTGTTTGCTTTTCCAAGATCTTGTGATAATCTTGTGGATACATGCAACACAATAGAATTCACTTTCCTGCTGAGAAAAAAAAAAAAAGTGTCATCACCTCTTGGGAAAACGAGTATTCATGATCAATCAGCTAGTCAGAACTTGTCTATTGGTGTGCCTTGTTTAAATGGGCTCTCCTTCCTTCTACACTTGTACTTATCAATATTTAAGCATTTAACCCTGGATTCAATGTTACTTAAGCATGGGCCTAACTTAAAGGATATGAGTAGTCCCAAGGGGATTTCAGTAACTTGATAAACTGACCTGGGTTTAGATCCCAGTGCCAAAAGTGTGAAGTAGGGTGACACCAAATGGCACTGTACAAGACTGCAGTGTATGCTGCCATTCCTTAAAACAGATAATTAGAGTAAAGGAGAGAGGTTAGGCACGAGTAGCTGCAAAAATGCAAGTCAGAGCCTTAAAAATACAAAAACACACACCACCACACCACACCACACACCCAGCAGAACACAAATGTGCAGTGACATAAGAAACATGAAAGTTTTTGGGAAGGAAGGGAAAATTAGAGCAACTTTAGATTGTTGCAGCTGGCAATCTCTGATATGCCAAGCCAGAACCAAGATCCAAACTCCCTCCTGAACTTTTAGAAAGGCTAGATCTGAAGCCAGATCCAGACTTCGCAGCTCAGCTCTATTTTTGCATGGCATTCTTCAGGTGTAGGAAGGGGTCATGACAATCAGAACATCCCATTAACAAGGTAGAGGAAACCAAGGGGGGATGCAGGTCAGCAAAGGGGCCCTTTGTCTGCTGGGAATGTTTTGAGTGTCTGACTGATACTCTTATCTAGAACTGGTCTTTCCAGCTGCACCTGGTGTGTCAAGCAGCACTGCTGTTGCTCCCAACAAACTGCTTTTCCGCACAGAAAAACTGTTTAGTCTCTCTCAGCTGCACTTCACTCTGTACCAAGTTACGATGTTCAAAGCGATTGTCCAGCTGTCCTGGAATGCTGGCTTAGCAATATTAATCTATGGCACACAGTCTATGGGAGAATCAGGGGAGGGGAGAGAAATACATCCCTTTACTGAAAAGATGGTGCAGCCTGACCAGAAAAGGACTGCAATCCTACCCCTTTCTTACCTCCCTAGTAAACTTTGTGCAACAGGGCCCCTGCTTCCATCAGGCACAAAGCCAACTCTAGTGATTCTGCTGCATGGCTGTGGAGGCCATCTGAGGGAGGGGAAGGCACAGGGCAGGTTTAAGGAGGAAGAGGCACAGTAGGAGGCCTGCGTGGGGATGTCCTGTGTCCCGGTAATTCTATTCCTCTGCCATGTCCCATAGGAACCACGGAGACAGCAGCAGAAGTTCCAGCAACCCTCAAAGCTGCCCTCACCTGCATAGCCCACCCCAATAGTCCTCTTTCCCTAGGAGAGCTGCCTTTTCCCCTCCACTAGCACAGGAATGAATCTGCTTCATGGTTTGCTGCCTCTGGACATAGTTCTCCTCTCACTTTCCCCAAATGCAAGTCCTTTGACATTTTAATAGAGCTATTCCTGACTTACCCCCATGTGAATGGAGAATCAGCACTTGTATACACAAAAGCGGCAACCGCGATTCCTCCTATTTCAGTACATGGACACTTCACCTATGGACATTGTTATCAGTGGTTCAAAACACCCTAGCAAAAGTATTTCCATGGTAAAAAACCAGCTGCCTAAAACAAATTAGCAAACAAGTTCAGCCACAGACACGATGCTTACTCTCAAAATGTCCATAATTATCATTCCAGTACCCTTTGAATTGAAAAGCTGGAATAGGTGTTGGAAACTTGGGTTATATTTCCAGCTCTACCACAGACAAATCATTTAAATAAAACTGGTTCACTGATTTTGGGTGCACACTCTGATTTTCAGAGGTACTGAGCACCTAATAACCCCACCCGATTTAATATAAAGAAAAACTTTCGAGTCATAGTGCAGCACCTGATACTCTTGGCTGGCACTTGTACTCTTGTGTCCGTAGCAGTCAGTCATGCCTGATAACCATATTTTCATAGCTGTTTCTTTGTATGTAGCTTTCCATTGTGTTAGTCAAAGAGATGCCATTGACAAAGAACTGAAAAGCTGACTGTCAGAGAAAATACCTTGAAGTGGATGTCTTGTTCCTTAACAAGTCTATGCTAACACGTTAACAAGTCTTGCCAAGATCTAGTAATTCCCCTATAATCATTTGCTACATTCCACAGAGACCATAAGGAAAGACAGGCAAGTGGGACCTTATGGAGCAACTGAAACACAACACCACTAATACATAGAAACTTCAGACTTGTTAAACTTTCCAACAAATGATCTCACAGGCACCCACATTTCAGTGCATTCGTTTGATGTACTTGTCTTACAAAATGTCTCTAAACAGACGAGGAAGATATTTTTTTTTAATTGTAATTTGGCTAACTGAAGAGGCAGCCTGCATGACTAATACACAAACATTTTTGTAGAAGAGAGTATTGTGTACTACTATATCATTCTTTTATACTATCATTGCAGTCTGATGGTACTTTTATGTGTGGGGGAAGAGAGCATTACAATTAATCTCAGAAAAAAGTTAGATACCAACTTTCCTACCCTTCAACTATAATACTATTCACTTAGGGTACATCTACACTTGCTCCCTAGTTCGAACTAGGGATACAAATGTAGGCGACTGAAATTGCTAATGAAGTGGCAATTTAAATATCCCATGCTTGTGCGTTACTCCGCTCAACAGCTGTTTCGAAAGTGAAAATGCCTGTCTAGTTCAAACTAGGGAGCAAGTGTGCCAACACTAGGACTAAGTTAAAACATGTTATCAAAATATCACACTTCAGAATTCTTGTGTAGACAGGGCAATTGTATTTAAACAAATATTCCCTGCTCAAGGTGAACGTTTTAAAAATGCACCTTTTACGCTAGAGTGATCAGGCCTTCAGGATGGGATGTTAAAAGGCATTCAGATTTGGCTCAACTCTTTCAAATCAATGGGAGTTTTACCATTAACTTCAGTGTGAGCAGAGAGATAGGTCAATGCTTGCTGAAGGCTTTTTAGTATTTTACCCTAAGGATACGTCTAGACTGCAGGCTTCTTTTGGAAGAAGCTTTTCCGAAAGATCTTCAGAAAAAAAACTTCTTCCGAAAAAGAGCGTTCACACTGCCAAAGCACATAAAAAAAAAAAAAAAAAAAAAAGGATCTGCTTTTTTGAAACAGCATCCACAATGAATGGACGCTATCTTGCATTTCAGCTGCAATTACTATGGACAGAATGGCCACCAGGGCACCTGTGATTTTCCTCTTTTCAGAAATAAAAACAAAAACAAAAACAAAAACAAAAACCACAGACTCCCTCTTCCCTATCCACCATGCCTTTTTCTGAAAGAGCTCTTTTGGAAAAGGTGTTC
This sequence comes from Apalone spinifera, assembly GCA_030068395.1. Classification (NCBI taxonomy): domain Eukaryota; kingdom Metazoa; phylum Chordata; order Testudines; family Trionychidae; genus Apalone; species Apalone spinifera. The sequence goes on from JANRFK010003679.1 coordinate 60,885,705, forward strand.
TTCCTCGTAGAATGAGGTTTACCAATGTTGGAAAAACCTGTGTTCTTTCGATTTTCTTTTGAAAGAACGCAATAGCATTGTGGACCCAAGTGAAGTTTTCAGAAAAACAGCCATTTTTCCAAAAAATAACCCCCTGTAGTCTAGATGCACCCCAAGTAAACATCTTCAGTTATAGCAGAGTTGTTGACTCAAGTCCCACGACTTGAACTTGAGCCTGAATTAAATCGCCTAGGTGACTCGACTTGGGTTCATTGTTTGTGACTTGAGACTCGACTTGAGACTTGCTAATTTTGTTAAATCGACTTGGTGAAAAATTTGTCCAAAAATGCCAATATTGATGGCTTGTACAAAAGTGACTTGTCTTAATTTAAAAAACGTCTCGAGACTCGACTTGAGACTTCAACTGTAGTGACTTGAAACTCGACTTGGATTTGACAATGACGACTTGAAGACAACACTGAGTTATAGTATCCCTTCTTTATTTCTCCAGAAGAAGGCTTCAAAGTATGAGTGCTACCACCAGTATAGAAATTTACAGAAATTCAATAGAGACTAAAAATACAGTTGCATTTCTGTTTAATAAAATGTTAATACAGGGAATCACTAACTTCTTTATAATGTGGACCACCTAATAAGAAAGGTATTCTCTTGAACCAACTTTTCTCCTCTTTACATTCTTGTGGCAACTACAACCAGCTCTTATGTAGAAATATAGTAGTAGGAAAGAACAAACTGTGTTGTTAGCATTCATTGCTGCCAGGAATGACATTCTGATAAACAAACTGGAGAAATACGAGCTGGTTGGAACTACCATTAGGGGGATACATAATTAGTTAAGCCACAGCAAACAAAGAGTAATTGTTAATGGAATGATATCAGATTGGAGGAAGGACTCAAATGGGCTTCCACAAGAATCTGTTCTAGGCCTAGTGTTAGCATCTTTATTAATGATCTGGAAGACGAAATAGAAAGCATTACTGATCAGATTTGCAGAGGACACAAAGCTGGAGTGCTATCAACATTTTGGATAATAGAGCTAAAATTCAGAAAGATCTTAATTTGGAGAACTGGGCGAAAGTCAACAAAATGAAATTGAACAAAGACAAATGCAACATGCTACACGTAGGGAAGAAAACCCAAATGCATAAATAGAAAATGAGAGATAGCTGGTTTAGCAGCAGCATTGCAACTCCCAGATCTTTCTCGGCAATGATTACAACCTCAAAATGGAGTCTGAAATGTGATGTTGGTGCAAAAGAAGTAAATGTAATTTTAGGTTGCATTAATAGCATGCAAGTCTTGGGAGCTGATATTACCACTTTATTGAGCACTGGTTAGGCCTCAGTGGAAGTACTGGGTCCAGATGTGGTCATCCATGTATAGCGAGGATGTGGAGAAACTGGAAAGGCAAAGACAAGCGACAAAGACGATCAAAGGGGTGGAATGCAAGCCATGAGAGCAAATGGTTGTCACATTACAAAGTCAATTTCTCCTCCCTTTAACATCTGCATTTCCACATCCAAAGCTATGGGACTGATCCAGCCCCCTTAATTAGCCTCAACAACAAAAGTCCTACAACGGACTGTACTTATTTGGCTGTTTTTTCCTCTCTCGGTTTCTTTTATTTCCATTGCAATGCATCTGATGAAGTAGGTTTTACCCACAAAAAGCTTGTGATTCTATAGAGTTTGGCTAGTTTCTACGCTGCCACAAGAGTTTTTAAAGCTACCAACTAACACAGCTAGCCCTTTGACCTATGAACAAAAGGCTGAAGGAACTGGATAGGTTTAGATTGGAAGAGTGGCAGTGGGGAGAGGATAGCAGTCTTCAATTACTTGAAAGTTGATTTAAAAAAAATAAAAATGGAGAAAAGTTCTCCTCTCTTGCTACAGAGGGTCAGACAAGACTCTAGAGGCAATAGGTTCAAACTACAGCATAGCCGATTTAGATTAAATCTCAGGAAACACTTTCTAACTGTAAGAACATCAGGACAATGGAACCAACTGCCTAGGAGGTTGCAAAAGCTTCTTCGCTGGAGGCTTTCAGGAGGGTGGTTCACCATCTGTCTTGGAGAGCTCAGACACAACACATCCTGCATTGTGGCAGCAACTTAGACTAAAAATGAACCTTGCAGTCTTTTCTAGCACAATTATTCTAAGTTAGCATCTGGAAAAGGAGAGCCAGTGACATGTGACTGTCAGATGTCCACAGTTCACCATCAAATACTTCATGCACTACAGTTTAGGCACCTCTGGTTCATAAAGAAGGCTTCAAGTATTAATGATGGCTTTATGATGGGCCACTTTAAAATGAGCCACTAGAGATGGACCTGTGTCAACTATATTTACGATCTTATATACCAACCTTCATCATTGGCAAACATCTTCCCATTTCCTGGTGCAGCCAATTTTTAAAATGCACAAAATGCTTGGAAACTTGACAAAAATCTAGAAGCAAGCAAGCAATAAGAGTGCGCCAAATGCTGTCCTCAGATACACAATATCCCCTTATTATTTCAATACAAGATGCACACATGAAATTGATGTCAGAGTTTAGCTGGACTGTTGCATGAGCAAAACTATCTAGCATCACCTTGACTTACCATGGAAATCTAGGATATTATATAGGATATAGGTAAGAGCCAAATAAATGACTTCTGTTACTCATATGTAATCTAGTGCTATACATCACAAATTTTAAAAATAAGTCACGGTAGATTGAGATCATTATCTATTTCAGGTATTTCTGAAACACCTAACTCTTGGTATCTTAACGCTAGATATTATACAACAAAGTCTCATATTAATAGATGACAATGTATGTTGTTTGAGTTCACAGAACCATAGAATCCTAGAGCTGGAAGAGATCTCAGGAGGTCATTGAGTGCAGCCCCTTGCCCAAAGCAGAACCAACCCTATCATCTAATAGAGTAAGCATCTATTGCTTATCTATTTTCCCTGGGACAAAGCTCTTTTCTTCTGTTCTGTACTAAACACATTTTCAACGTTTAGGCTTTGTCTAAACTGGTGAGCTTTTGCGCCAGAGCTATGCAAATGAGGCTCAGCGTTGGAATATCGCCGAGCCTCATTTGCATAGCTAATGAACCACCATTTTCACGGAAGAGGCTCTTGCGCAAGATGGGGCTGTCTACACTGCCCCTTCTTGCGCAAGAAAAACCCTTTTGCGCAAAGCCGTTATGCCTGAAAATAATCGGCAGCCCCGTCTTGCGCAAGAACCTCTTCCGCGAAAATGGCGGTTCATTAGTTATGCAAATAAGGCTCAGTGATATTCCAACGCTGAGCCTCATTTGCATAGCTCTGATGCAAAAGCACGCCAGTCTAGATATACCCTTAATGAATTATAAAGGAGGAACTGACCAGTTTTCAAGCACTGACAGTTTGTCATTGAGTATGGCAAAAGGACTGGAAGTTTACTTGAAATTGAAAGTTAACTATTCCATGGAGTGTACTGACCAACCAAGACTACCCATGTCACAGGAGAACAATACTCGAGGAAAAACAAAAGGAAAACTATGTAGCACTTTAAAGACTAACAAGATGGTTTAAGAGGTGATGAGCTTTTGTGGGCCAGACTCACTTCCTCAGATCATATTACTATACTCGAGGATACATTTTTTCCCCTGTTAAAATGCCATGAGACATATCCGAACACACTTACAACTCACATTTGAGACAAATAAAAATAAAAATAAAAATGGAATAAGGATATCAATTTTTGCACACTCATTGTACATTGCAAGTTTTCATAAGTACGACTGGCTGGAACATTAGAACAGTAACCTTTCCTTTACAACAAGTGTTTCTCTTTACCTGTTTACCATTAACCCACTTTTTCTTTGGTTTCTTTCCCCCCACCCCAATCTCCATGTCCTCTTTTCCTGTTTTACTGCTACTCTTTTTAGGGTTGTGTTTTTTTTTTTTTTTTTTTTTAAAACGTAAGAAGAGTTCCCTTTTAATCAGCTAGATCCTGCTGCCATGAGCTGTCTATCAGTGGTATTCACTTCACTAGGCTCTAGCCTTATGTTGCATTGCCGTGGCAACAAGATTTAGCAGCAAGTGACCAGCCTTGAACTTGTCAGAGACCATAACAATGTGCGCCCAGCATGAATTACTCTCCAGATCATCAGGTTGCCATAACAACTACTAACAATAAAACTCATCGCTCTGTTTTAAAATCCAGTGACTCTTACTCTTAGTTTCCCAGATGGGTCTGGGATATGTGAATCCCAGGCTTGTTTGTTTTTATGATCTAGCCTCAAATAATGAAAGAGTCATATAAATAGGAGGGAGTGAGATGGGCAATTTGGGTCATGAATTCAATGGATAGAGTAAAGCAGTGCAGAGCCTAATGGACGTACCAGTGCTGCAGATGTTGAGGAAGAGGGGAAACAAACAAAAGCCTAAGTGTCTGTGTGTACAATATATAGTACAGAGTTTAGTTTGATAGCAGCGTGTGTTCATGCAGTCTCATCTGCATTCCCAAGAGTTTTCTAAACTTTGGGCTCCATTCTGCAAGATGCGGAGCATCTTCTGAGGTGCTTTGTCTGAGAAAAATCAGACCTTTTTGCGGTCTTCTAATGCTCCCCTGCTCTTCTCTGGACACAAAGCGTTAGGTTTGTGGAAATCTCTCTCTCTCATTTGACCAGATGAATAAGTAATATAAGTGCCCTCTAAAGGAGAACAAATTGCTCAGAAATGGCACTTTATGGCTGTATGTATTTACCCCTTTTATTGGACTATGGTAACTGTTGTACAGAGTATGCATTTGAAAACTCATAAATCACTGATCATTATTGTCCTGGTAAAATGTGGGGCAACATTGTATGTAAAGTTATAAAACTCCACAGTAAAAGTGCTAGAACATGTGCTAAGAGAGATTTGCTTTGAATTCGCTTACTCTGGTAAGTTAGGTATTAGTTACAATACACTTTGTAACCAGTTCTGACTTTTGCCTCACTAGTTGTAGTAATTTAAAAATCTGTCTCTGTAGTTAATAAACTTTTTTACCTAAACCAATGTGCCTTGACTTAAAGTCTTTGGGATAACATGATTTGTACGCATCAGTTTCTAGTAATAAAATGGACTTTATATGAACTTGCATCATCCATGAGAGCTGGGCTGAACAAGACACATTTCTGGGGGAACGCTGGGAACTTGCTGGTGTAGCTCAGTAGTAAAATTCAAGGCACTCTTGTGTACATGCCAGAAGCTGTTTACACCACTCCTGGTCTGCTCAGTTTTCATGGCAGAACAGTGCAAAAGGCACCCTATGTTGGAGATTGGGCACAGGTGTTCATTGGTCCAGGTTATACCCTGGGTAACGTCATACTGTGTCTCCCCCAGCTTTTTTTTTT
>JANRFK010003679.1:60927900-60944378 GCA_030068395.1 Apalone spinifera
AGTTGGAGTAGATGGCCTCTGCAGTGTGTATAGGAGAGATTAGGGTTACACTTTCCTCTGAGCAAAGCTTGTGGGTTGTCACAGATGCAGCCGATGTGTTTTCTATAACTGGAACATCTAGAAATGCATCTACTGGCCTCCAACTGACATCAAGATAATGTACATAATGACTTAATACTTGATGCCCATTTGCATCGGTGCATTCATCAGCCATGTATGCAAATTTTTTGAATGTGGCGAGAGAGTTCTTCATCTTATCAACTGTTGAGTCTTTCACTGTTGCACCGCATGCTTCTAGCCAGTCAGTTGAGTTTCTTGCAGAAAGATAGTGAGCATTTGCTGGTCTTGTTCGGAACCAGTGTTCAACTTCAGGATGAACAAGTGACAATGCACTTAACATTGGCCTCTAGTTTGTAGTGTGTGGTATCTCTTGCTTAAATAGAAAGTCTGATGCCCCAGCCATGTTTGTTTGCATGAACTGTGTTGTGTCTCCAGCATTCTTAACAGCCTGGTTGAGTACTTCTAAAATTGGCTTTGAAAGTGGGCTTATAAGGCTTTCTGCATGTTGATGCAGTCCAGAGGCCTGGTGTTTTGCTGCCTTTTTACATAGTTTGTTAGCATTGGCGTTGCTGATCGGTCTGACAAACCAAGCTCCTCCACTTTTACCAGTTATAGCATTGGAAAGCTTTCCTTCTTCGTAAGCTTTTTTGCAAGAGGTGCACCAGTAGCCATCTTTTGTAACTTCAATAAATGGGAACACTTTGATCGACAAACATCGGGAACTGCCTTTAGGTTTTGAAGACACAGTTTCTTCAGTAGGTAGCTGTATTTGTGCTTTGGGCTGGTCGGATGTAGATACACCACTGACCCTTCAGATGACATGTTGATATATTCTTGGTTCTTGATGTGTTCTTCACCTTGGTTAGTTTTTGAGGCCTTTGAGTGGAAAAATTGTATTGTTTTTTGTCTTTTCGTTTTCACTTTGACCTGCAACGTATAAAAGAGATATCAATAAATTAAATGTTTTGTTAGGATAATGCAAATTTAACATAAGGATAATGCAAAATACACCAAAACACATAGCAGAAAATATAATATTGCCTCTATATAAAAGCATGGTACGTGCACACCATGAATACTGTGTGCAGATCTGGTCACCTCATCCCAAAAAAGATATATTGGAATTGGAAAAGGTACAGAGATGGGCAACTAAAACGATTAGGGGTATGAAACAGGCGGAGAGATTAAAATGACTGGGAATTTTCAGCTTAGAAAAGAGATGACTAAGGGGGGATTATGATAGGGGGTCTATAAAATCTTGACTGGTGTGAAGAAAGTGAATAAGAAATGTTATTTAATCCTTCACATAACACAAGAACTAGCAGTCACCCAATTAAATTAATAGGCACCAGGTTTTAAAAAAACAAAAGGAAGTACTTCTTCACACAACATAAAGTCAACCCGTGGAACTCTTTGCCAGGGGATGCTGTGAAGACCAAAACTATAACAGGATTAAAAAACGAACTAGATAAATTCCTGGAGAATAGGTCCATCAGTAGCTATTAGCCATGATGGGGAGGGATGCAGTACCATGCTCTGAGTGTCCCTAGCCTGTTGCCAGAAGCTGGGAATGGGCACCAGGGGATGGATCACTTGATCACCTGTTCTGTTCATTCCCTCTGAAGCACCTGGCCTTGACCACTGTCGGAAGACAGGATACCGGGCTCTATGGACCACTGGTCTGACCTAGTATGACCATTCTTATGTAAAAATTAATTATAATGATAAAAATGTTTAGCATAGAAACTCCCCAACATAATGACCTCTCAAGATAGCAATGATGTGAGATAACAACCCTGGCAAATAATGCATTTTTAAAAATCTTGGCCTACTAGGAAACACATTTATATAAGTTTCCATTCCCAGTCACAAATCTAGCATTCTGGAGCAAAGTCACTAAAATAGAGTCCAACAAACAAATGTTTATTTAATGTGCCCCGCATTTTTCCCTCCACCTCACCCCACTCACCGGTGTTGTCCTTGGTCAGCGGAGACTCAGAGTTCAGAGGTGCTTTCATGTGAGTACACCTCCAAGGTGGGGGGCAAGAAGGCACCTTGCTTGTTCCTCCAGCTGCTCACTGTTCGCTCTGGCCACTGTTGTTCATTGTGCCACCGTTCACTCCATTGCTGTGTTACCAATGGACCTGTGTGTCATCTTCTGCTGCCACCTGCCGCTGTGACCTCTGCAAGTTGGTCTCTTGAGGTTCCACCCAGCTCTCGGTGATTTCAGCTGAGCTCTCAGTGGGGGAACCTCGCTGCTAGTGCAGTCTGGGCTATCTCTTACACAAAAACACTGTCTCCACAGCAGGACTAAGCACTTAGACCTGATTATCAGTGATTTCAGCGGTAGTGGTCACTGAAGAAAACAAAAGACTATATATGGAGCCTAATCAGCTCTGTCTTTAAACAGTGGAGGGGGGCAGGTCAAATAGTACTTGTGACTCAGACAGACCATCAAGCAAAACACCTGTCCCCACCCTCTCTCTTGATGCCCTCAATCAGTATGGTTAAGTACAGTTCTACTGCCCTTTACTCATACAATAAGAACAACAACATTTCATTCCCCCCCCCCCCGCATTCAAGTGATTTGTAACCCAACCCCAGCCAAAATCTATCACTTGGGCAACACAGCTCTGTTTGCTGGACACCTAGGTAGATTAGGTTTGACTGTAAATACAATCTGGTCCTGAAGCCTTTCCTCCCAGCTTCCAGCTCATCACTAGCTGTCAGGGAGAGCTCATTTTGACTTTGCTTACAAATCATAATTTGAAATTATTAGGTTGGCCAACATCACCAAAATGAATGCACTGGCATTGTCATAAAAAACAACAGCTGTATACGGAAGCTAGTCTATGTTCATACTTTTCAGATCTATTATACTTTTTCAGATACACATCTCTTATCATACACTGTATGCTTTTAAAGTGTGTATTAATATTTCAATTTCAATTCAGATTTCCAAACAATCACTAAATTGGCATGTAACTAGTTCACAAAACTGGGCGTGTGTTGGGGAAATTTTTTTTGGGGGGGGTATACACCCCCATGGGGGGGGGTGTAGGGAAATCCCTGCCTCTGAGGGTCCCATGGCTGTGTGTGATCTGTGGACCTTAGCAGACTCTGTAGAGCGAGAGGTGATCTGCTGTCACATTGCACAGATGAGCTAAAACTTCCTTGCCCGGCTGGTATCTCCCCTGCTGTCTCAGACAGAGCCTGAAGAGATCTTGCTGGCGTTATTAGTACTCAGGGATTTGGTGCCATCGTGTGGAGAAAGCAAATTACTGCCAGCGAGGCTCTGGGGATTTACAACAGCTGGACTCTGGCTTCAAGCCCTGGTGTGCCGCTGGAAGGTTGCTGTGGAGCTAGCGGAGTTTGGTTTTGTTTTCCTTCTCTAAGACTGTGGAAATTGCAGTGATGAAACCAGACTGATTCTGTGCTCTCTTTTCTTTCCTAGGGCTGTTTAACCTCCGAGGCTCAGACGTTGAATACAATCCAGTGTTTTTTGCTTATGCTGTCATAGGAACTGACACAATCAGGTCTCTGCCTTGTTCCTTCTTTATCTTTCCCATGTGTTGCCCTGAAGTTCTAGGCCTGCTTACTCCGAGAGACTGGCTCTCGCAGTGTGTGTGTCGTTTTAAACTGCCTCTGCCACCTTCATGCCCATCCTAGCAGTTTGATGTTCCAGGATAATCCATTTAGCTCCCCCTGCTCCCTCGTCATTGTAGTGGTGATGGAGTCAAGAGCCTTTGGCTTGGTCCCAGCTCTGCTACCGTGCGGCTTTGGGCAAGTCCTTTCACCTCTCTGTGCTGCAGTTTCCCCCTCTGTGTCATTGGGATCACGGAAAATGGTTTGAGATCTTTGTACCAAAGGGGCTGTAAGGAGCCACCGGCAGTGAGGCAGGTGCTAGAGAACTTTATCCACGGAGGGATTTTTGAGACATGACTTAGCGGAAGGGTCACTTCAAAACCACAACAACGGCTGCTGTACTCTGGGATTTTGGGGCATTGGGCACCAAGGATCCTTCTCTTTTTGTTCTGTGCAACAAGCTTCCGTGGGACCCAAGGATGGAGGCACATAAAGGTACTAGCCGAACGTGTAAGATCTAGTGCAGTGGTTTTCAACCTTTTTTTCCTCATAACCCAGTTGCAGAAAGCTGTTGATGCGCGTGGCCCGACATAGGGTCTGTCTACGCTGCATGCTTATTTCAAAATAGCACGTCTACACTGCAGGGAAGCCTCAAAATTAGTCCGAGGCAGGCTCCCCAATGTAGATGTTCTATCTCGATTTAGAGCCCCAGGAGGCACTGGGGAGGAACAACTGAGAATGGCCCTGGGGAGGGCCAATTTTGAAATAGCAGCAGTGGAGCATCTCCACATGCCTTATTTTGAAATAGCTGTTTCAAAATAGGCATTATTCGGTATAGAATGAGGTTTACAGATTTCGGAGTAAGCCGTCCGTTATTTCGAAATAATGGAATGGCTGTGTAGACGCTCGCATTGTTATTTCGAAATAACGCTCGTTATCTCGAAATAACGGTGCAGTGTAGACATAATGTGACTGGAGTGTGGGCTCCAGGGTGGGGCTGAGGAGTAGAGCTTTGGAGTGCAGGAGGGGGCTCTGTGTTTTTGGGGGTGGGAGTTCCGGGCTGTGGCAGGAGGGGCTTACCTCGAGTGACTCCCGGTCAGTGGTGCAGTGGGGGGGCTAAGGCAGCTTCCTGCCTCTCCTGGCACCGCAGACCATGCTGTGCCCCAGCAGCAGGTTCCCAGCCTATGGGAGCGCGGAGCTAGTGCTCGGAGCAGGGGCAGTACACAGAACCCTGTGTGCTCTCTCCTCCCCCCTCCCTCACCTAGAAGCTGGGCCTGCTGTGCAGTCTGTAGTGCCAGGGCAGGCAGGTAGCCTGCTTTAGTACTTCCCCTTATCACCTGACCCTCCTGCAGCAACAAGACCCCGTGTCCACCACCCAGCACTGGATCACGGCCCACAGTTTGAAAACCTCTGCTCTCGTGGGTAGAGCCCAGCCCTGAAAGTTCTGTTCCCAGCTGTGAGCTGACATGCTCTGTGCATGCCCTGGGCCCGCTCCGTTATCCTCAGTTATATAATCTCTCCCAGGAAGGCGGGGGGGGGGGGGGGGGGGGGGGGGGAGGGGTTGTCAGGCTTAATTTTAATGCGGGTTGCAAAGTGCGTGGCGATCCTTGGATAACCTTGTCTGGATCAGTGCACAGTCGTATTTATAATTACATCCTCCTTCTCTCTGTTAAATGTGATCAGAACCGTGTGATTCTCCCCCTCTCCCCCCGACTCCATCCGGCTGAAGCCTAAGTCTCACCCACGTGCTCTCTGCTGGTACGTTTCTGCAGGCTGTTTATCAACCGCGACCGCGTGGCAGACCCGTCCGTGAGGGAACATCTGCTGCTGGATTCTGCCCTGGAGGCTGAGTTTAAAATCCAGGTGGCGCCGTATGAATCTGTCCTGACAGAGCTGCAGGCCATCGGTGGGGGTCTCTCCCCCCAGGGGAAAGTGTGGCTCAGTGACAAAGCCAGCTATGCCCTGACCCAGGCTGTTCCCAAGGTTGGTGTGATGAGTGTTTTTAATTAAGGCATGAGCTCTCGGTTTCCCATCAGCGCCGGATGCTACAAGTCTCATTCTCTGCCGGATTATCAGAGGGCTGTTGAGTGCAGGGGTAGCTGTCCACAGGGCAAGCCTTCCAGCTTCATAAGCCAATTCACCCTAAGAATCCTCAGATTCAGGGTAAGACAAGAACAGTGGAAGCAGAGAGTTGGGGAGATGTGGGTAAACTAGGCTCACTGTGCATGGATCTTGAGACTGTTCCACACATGGCATAGATGAAATACACCCAACAATTCAGGGGTGGATAGAACCCCAGAGGTCATGTGGGGAGGCTGTGCTTAGTGGGGGTATCTAGAGATGACTTCCCTTATTTATTTCAGTGGCTTGTGGTGGGAGACAAAAAGCAAAGAGTCTGACATTGTCAGGAGATGCAAGAACCAAGGTAGACTGGATTTGTGTTCATTTGGCAAGGAATATTATGAGGACACAGATTGCATGAAATGGCTGGTTGTCCTTGTGATGGGTTAGCATGAGTATGTAGGGACACTGTTGATATCAGAATTGTTTTGTTTCCTTTGTACCTGATACACCTTAGTATTGTGCTTGTAACTGTATCTTCTGGTTCTCATGAGGAAAGCCCTATCCCATGTTGCTCTCTAATTATGATACAGAGTATAACCATCCTTTTTTAATAGGAGGGCACTTATTCAAAGGAAACATACCCAAAATATGCTCTATGAATTATTTTGGAGAAGTTATATGGCCTATAATGTCAGACAAGATGATCACAATGGATCTATGTGGCCTTAGAATATATCGGAAAAAACTATAATTACTGACAAATAAGCAGGCTTCCACACATCTTGAGTTCCAGCTATGTCTCCCTTGTTTACCAGAGACTACTCAGTCTCTGGAACTCCATAGTGCATAGAGAGATATTAATGGCTAAATAATACACTGCAAGTAAACATTACACTCAGCACTATTGCTGCGAGCAAGGACTTTTGGGTGGGTAAAGATTTAAAGAAGAGTAATTTACGTGTAGTGAAAGGTACCAGTATAGGACACCTAGGACCTGGATCTTCAGAGAGGCTGAGCACCTATGTATCCATAGAGCTAGGGCAGCTTCCTCTGTACCAGTGGTTCCCAAAGATTTTTACACTATGGACCAGCAAACCCATTCACAAGCTTTTGGTGGATTGGCACCGCTTTATTTACATATTTGCATATTCATTATGCAAACACAATATGCAAATAAAATGTTACTGGTCCGCCAAAACTCCAGCCCTGGCTGGGGACTGCCACAAACAGCCGGCGTCAGCTCCGGCAGCTGCCCGCCATATGCCGGCTATTGTGCGGTGGATTAAGGGCCAGGGTGTACCCCAGCCCTGGCCCCCAAAGCTGCTGTGAACAGTCGGCTTCAGCTCCGGCAGCTGCTGTGGCCCTGCAGCCAGCAGTTCGCATCCTGCCACCAGTCTGCGGACCAGTGGTTGGGAACCGCTTCTCTATACCATCCTGTGGAGGATGTTTCAGACCTGTTCTGAAGCAACAAGTCCTCTTCAGGCCCACAAACTCCTTAGCCCCTTCTCTGAGTCTCCGAGCAATAGTTCTTATGGGCCTGGTGATTTGCCATGTAGCCTCTTGCCCAGCAGTTGGAGAAGATGCCCTGAGTTCATTGCATACTGGCCGTCAAACAGCCACTGTTAGGGACCATTATGGATTTGTGCCAGTGACCGAGAGTGGAAAAGTCTCCATTGCCATCCAGCGAGCAGCTCCATCTCAGCCGTTGGGTTCTTTTAAAATGACTCTTCTTCTCATGCTTTCCCTTATTGAGCCTGTCACTTGGATAGTCTGTGGCCCTGGCCACGTTAGATTAAGAGGCCCTGGAACAAACAGCTGGGTGGTGGGGGCCTTCGTGGAAGGCCTGGGTGAAACTTTGGGTGGGATCTTTGGCCTGTCTCTGCTCTCATTGAAGTCAGTGGTAAAACTCGGGGATGCAGTAGCAGAGTGGTGCAGGGAAACTGTCCCTGTTGCGTGGCCAGAGAGATCTCAGCTTCGTTGAGGTGGGCCGGACGCAGGGCGTCGTTCATCAATATGATCACTTAATGTAACCAATCGTGTAGTTGTTTATGTCCCAGCCATCCCCTTCCTGCCACGAATCCCACAGGATAATCTACAAGACAGCTCTACATGGACCACTGTGCCGCTGAGCTGTTGTCTACCACTCTGGATGGGATGACATTTTCTGTTCTTGTCTTGCAGCCCCTACCTGTTGTAGTGAACATTTGCAGGGTTGGGCTGTTAAGCTGCATTTTGGCAGAGACATCTGGGTTTGAAGGCCCTTCTCTTGCAAAAAAAACCACTATGAGGTTTTGAAGAACAACCTAGGTTTCGTGTCGTCTGAAACAAACCTCTCCAGCTGCAAAGGCTGTTTATAAATCCCCCTGTTATCTATTTAACGATATACCTAAGCTAATATCTGCCCTGTCAAACATGCCATTTACTGTGTTCAAGAAAGCCAGCAATGTGCGTTAATTTTCTCTGATGATGTATGTTGGCCTTGTCTCTGCCTTGTGTGATAGTACAGATGTGGAGCCTGTAAAAACGTTATAATTTACGCCGCCACCAATCTCTTTGATCTATGATGGTGCTCTTTGTACCTTTCTGCCAACTCGTAAGAAACGTGTGCTTTGCCTGATAGAAAAACAAATCATCGGGATGTAGAACATGTGTAACCCAGATAAATCTCCCGGCCTCTTTCCTTAGTCAAACCTTGCCTCCTGACAACAGCAGATACGTTGCTCTGTACTGATTGCTGGTGCCGTGGAAAATGACTGCACAAAACTAAAATGCGCTCCAAGGCCTCTTCTCAGGATAGTTGGGTTTATTAATTTTGGATGCCGGGGGTCAGCTCTTCATCTGGTAGAAACCAGTGTAGCTGTGTTGGCGTCACTGAAAACACCCTTTGCCAGAGTAGCGGAACTCAATGGACCAGAACTTTAGCTTAAGTCAATTGAAAGAGCCTCGTAGCAAGGTGCCATCCTGTGGCCTGATGTGGTCCCGTAGGCACCTTGCCCTCAGTTTCCCCCTTGAGTTCTTTGCAATGATCGAGACGCCGTCCAGAGTATTCAGGCCTTTTTGTGGGGCCTTCATTCGTTCTCTTCCAAATAGCGTCTTTTAACTCCTTTGGGCCCATCCTCCTCCTCATTTGATCCTGAGTCCCACAGCCCTCCTGCCTGAGGTCCGGTGAGTGTTCAGTCAGACTGCTTCGCCTGGCTAGAGGAGTCCTGCAGCCTCCTTCCATAGAGCTGTGCTTGCTCTAGTCAGCTGCAGCCTTAAACCAGCTTTTCCCAGCTGGCCCTTTTTTTTATCTAGAGAGGAGGCAGGGTATATATGGCACTCTCCTTCCCAGGGCTCGTCCTGGTTGGCTGGGAGAGAGGGGAGCCTTGCCCCACCCAATCCCTTAAAGAAACAGTATTGTGGGTTTTGTTCCCAGCCATTAGCTGTTCCCCTAGGACAAACTACTTCTCTCCAGTAGCTGCCTTGCCCCTCCACTCCACTCCCTTTATCCACTCCAAAGTCCCAAGGCCTTTAAAGGGACGTGTCCTGGAACGGGTCCGTTGGACCCTAATCTGTACTACACTTAAAGGAGACACTGGTATAATGGCAGTGTAGTTGTATCCGTGTATACGGCTAAAGGTCTGGCCCATAATAAGTAATATAGGATTATTATGATTAACTTACATTAACTTAGCACCTGGACGCCTCCGCTGAGACCAGAACTCCATTGTGCTGGGCCCAGTACAAACACAGCACGAGACTGCCCCTGAAGAGCCTAGGAATAAGATAGACAGAGGGTTGAGGGGAAAAGGAGTTAAGTGGCTTGCTCAAGATCAGGTGCCTGGCGTAAATATACTTTTATCAGAAGATAAATACACTCTGACCACGTATGTAAAATTGTCAACCTACATCCTGTATACATTGGAGTCTGTCCCGCCTCTGGTAAATGGAATTTCCTATGGTCGTTGAGCACCTTTTACTGTGATGTTCTGAGGGAGCATTCTCCTGTTACTGTAAAATATTTGGAAATGGTAAATCATTTAGTGGTCAGAGCAGAGGCATGGGAGTCGGGACCAGGGTTCTATTCTTCGCTCTGCGTCTGATTTGCTCTGAGACTTCAGGGAAGTCACTTCTGTCATAACTTTTTGAAAGGCTTTATTAGTCCCAGCTGGCTGGCAAGGCCTTTATTTTCTACTATGTCCAAGCATAAGTCCGACACAGGGAAGACTGGCTGTGGATCCCTGACTCAGAGCTACCCGGCCCTGGCACAAAGGAGATCTGCAGATGGGCAGCCTTGACTTGGCATCTGTGTGAAGTCCCTAGGGTTGCCAGGTGTCTGGTATTGACACCTAAAATGTCCGGTATTTTCTGTTTTTTTTTTTTTTTTTTTTCCTGGCCAGGAGGCGAAAATCCTGGGTGCTTACTGGTTTCTGCAGAGGAGCTGTCCGGCCTGGCGCAGGGACACAAGATGGTGGGTGGCTGCCGGCAGAGCCTGTTAGGGCCAAAAAGCCTCAAAAGCGTTTCTTAAAGGGGCCAGGCTTTTTTTTTTTTAATTTTTTAAATTTTTTTTGCTTAACTCTCAGGGTCCTTTTTTTAAAATTTTTTTTCCCTCAACAACTTTGATCTCCCCCTTTTTTTTTCCTCAACAGAATTTTTTCCCTAGTGGTTTTTTTTTGGGGGGGGAGGAGTGTGTGTTTGGTATTTTTGGTGAAACCATCTGGCAACCCCAGAAGTCCCTTGGGGAGCTGCTGCCATGGAGGATTGATCAAAATAGAGCTCTGCTCTTCTGCACCCTTGCTGGGGTTGCCAGCCCCTCCCCACCCAGGAATGTACTAGTGTCTCCAGGGATCAAACATTAATCTTTAATGAAAGGCTGACCATTCGGAGGTTCTGCCTGTGGCTCTTAGTTTGCTCTCTGAGTTCTAATAAAGGCTGAGGAAGCTTGTCAGAGCAGGGGCCGTTCCTCAGCCATGTTCTGACCGGCGTGTAGCAATCCACCAGCCATAGGCAGAGAGCCAGGCTGCTGTAGAAGTCCAAACTGCGGTTCTTCCAAAGCCCCAGCTCGTCAGCAGGTAAGTGTGTGTGGTGTGAATGACCAGGATGTAATCCCTCTCCTTGTGCTCTAGGCTCACCGCTACCTCACCCCGTACACCCCCCTGTGCATCGCGAAGGCCGTGAAGAACACAGCCGAAACAGAAGGCATGAGAAGAGCACATGTAAGTGAAGCACCAAGTGCGGTCGATTCCGATCATCTCTCAGAGCCCTTTCAGGGCTGGGGGAGTGTTTCAGTTGAACTCGTGCCTTGGATTAAGAAGCAAATAATACCTTGGCTGGTGTGCTAGAATATTTTTCTTTCCTAACCTGCTGCCGCTCACCCACTGCTGTTAAAAGGGGCCTTCAGCCTAACCATTTTCCCTTTAAAGCTTTCTGAATCCTTTTCTGTGCTGTCAGACATTGCCTGGGACACAAACCAAGCCCTGCCATTCCTTTCTGTCATGCTTGTTGCGGCAAGGGTGCCGCGGTGCATTTCTATAGCCTCGCGTTTTACAATGACCATATGTTGGTCGATTGCTCACCCCCCCAGCCAGCACTGCTTTTTGTCCGGTCCCTTCCCGGTGGCCTGATGGCTTGAAGATGAGAAAAGGCTGACTCCCCCTCTTTGGAAGAAAGGAGGTTCCTTTTTAAGATGTTTCATACTGGGCCTTTAAAATTGCTGGCGTGGCTTTGGAAATTCATGGGCTCTTGTTTCTCCAGCCTGACTTGTCCTCTGGAACCATCGGGTGAGTGGGGAAATCCCGTCCAGCATAACTCTCAGGTCACCGGACAAGCCTTCCCACTGGGGATGTTAAAAACATTCAATACGGTAACCTTGTAACCGCTTAAAAAAAAAAGTCTACGTGCTGTAAAAGGCGACTATTCTAGCACGCCATCCAAAGTGTTGTTTGCTTCTTCAGCTGAGGCATGGGTCCAGTTATACTACAGAGCCTGCAGCAACGCCTTCCTGGGGGCGGGGCCACCACCCTCTGCTTGCCTGGCTCCCCAGAAAGAGGCTTCGGTGTCCTGGGAGCCAGCTGAGTTTAACTGACACCATTAACCAATAAGCACCAGCTTATCGGTGAAACCGTTAATCGGTTCAACTCTGACATCCCTACTTCCCACCACATGTAAGGCCCCCAGGCAGGCCTTAAAGCTTTGAACAACATGTGTGGGGGTACTCGTCACCCTCCCTGTTCTCAGTCAGAATCATACAGCGTTCCAGGTCCATACAGCGTTCCAGACCCAGGTGAATCCTGCAAGGCAGGGATTGTCCCTTTGCTATGTCTGTACCCCATGCCCTGCGCAATGAGGCCCTGATGTGTGCTGGGCCCTGAAGGCAGTACTATAGGACAGCCGTGAACCGCTAATACGGAGGGGTAGAAATAAGGAACCAAGAGTATAATCCTCTACACCAGAGTTCAGCATTTTCTGGGCAAGCCCTTTTCAAAGGGCTCCTCATTTTTGGGGGGCCATCTTGACACCCCTGAAATGGGGATGATGGTCAGAAAGGGCCGAGTCCTCTGCCTGGGAAGAAAGGAGGCTCCTTTTTAAGGTGCCTCATGGTGGGCCTTCAAAATCACTGGCATGGCTTTGGAAACCCATGGGCTCTTGTTTCTCCAGCCCGCCTTCTCCTCTGGGACCATCGGGTAAGTGGGGAATCGTATTCCAAGGAAACTCGTCATGGGTTTTGGTCCATCCAGGTGCTAATACTTTCCTGAGGGGTGTGGGGCACTCCACTCACAGGGGTCACTCAACACCTGACAGAAGCAGGCCATGTAAGCAGGTGGGACCCGCTAACACCAAGTGGTTCTCGAGCCCCTTCAAGTAGCCAATCCAGCTATGGAGGTTTATGACTCTGCCACTACCTTTTGAGCTACGGCAGGTGAGTCTTTTAGCACTGGCAACAGAAGCCCATGTTAGATCCAGAAGTCCTCTGTGAAATCCCTGCTACCAATAAACTGCCCAGGGTTGTTGCGAAGGCACTAAAAATGTGGTCACTTGAATGGAAGGAGCAGCAATGGGGTGACATGTATCTGCACAGTACAGGAGCAGCCAGAGCCAGGGGCATGAGACAAAGAACCAGCGAGGCCAGCAGCCACTGTGGGTCTTGGGGCAAGAGGCGGGGCTTTGGGTGGAAGGGGTGGGGCTTCGGGCAGTCAGCTCTTGGCGCTAGCCAGGCGGTCCCCACCCCAGCCTGTGGAGCTCCATGCACTGCCCCTGTTCTGAGCACTAGCTCCAGACTCCCATTGGCTGGGAACCTGCTGCTGGCTGCTTCTGGGGTGCAGCATGGTCTGCGGTGCCAGGAGAGGCAGGAAGCTGCTTTAGCCCGCCCACTGCACTGCTGGCTGGGAGCCGCTCATGGTAAGTCCCTCCTGCCCCAACCCTGCCCCCCCCAAAGCCAGAGCTCCCTCCTGCACCCCAAAGCTCTCCTCCTCAGCCCCACCCCGGAGCCCACCCTTTAGTCAAATTATGTTGGGTCGCAGGCACCAACAATTTTCTTCAACTGGGTCATGAGAATAAAAGTTTGAAAACCGCTGGGTTAGAAAACATGACTTATTGCAATAGACTCAAGCAGCTCTGTCTATTAAGTATACCAGCAACAAGGTTAAAGGGGGCCTTGCTCATAGTCTATAGGTACCGGCACAGGGAACAAATATTTAATAACGGGCTCTTCAGTTTGACAGAGAAACGTATAACACGATCCAACGGCTTTAAAATTCAGACTGGAGATAAGCTGTGCGTTTTTAACAGCGAAAGTAATGAACCATGGGAACAATTTACCAAGGGTCGTGGTAGATTCTCCATTGGGGACAATTTTCAAAAGAAGATTGGGTGGCTTTCCGAAAGCTTCTTATGTTGCAGGGCGTTCTGTGGCTCGTGTTATACAGGAGGGCAGACCTAGATGATCACTGTGGCCTCTTCTGGCCTTGGAATCTATGAGAACACTTCACAGAAGTTAGAGGCTAGAAAGGCTGCTTTTGATCACTTATCTCATCTCCCTGCCAGCGTGCCCTGTCTTAATAGCTCATTGTCTTTTCACAAAAAAAAGAGCCTGTTTCCTTCGCAGCTTTATAAATCCGATGTGCTCTCAATTCCCTTTTTCTTTTTTTGCCTATTTTAATACAGATTAAAGATGCCGTGGCTTTGTGTGAGCTCTTTAACTGGCTAGAGAAAGAGGTAAAGTATTAACTTCTTGTGTTTTGAACTTGGGAATTTTATTGCGTAATTTTTTTTTTCATTTGCATGCGCTTTTCAATGCCGTGGAATTTCTTTTGAGTAGGAGAGGAAGGAAAAGTGCCTGTCTTTATCTGGTTGATTTTGAGGCTATGGTTTTGAGTCTGGTTTCCATCTAAAGTGGAATGAGAATTTGAATCATGCTCAAAAGGCAGATTAGGCAAATTCGCCTGAGTGGGTGAGGAAGGTCTAACAAAGGAGACACTATTTTCCTGCTGACTTTGGTGTAGTAAATGGCAGAAGAGTGTTGCATGATACAGTGTGGTGTTTTAGGAACGTTCTCGAGGTAAGCAGTGTTGCCCAGTGGTTATGGCAGTTTAGACGCCTAAGCCCAAGGTCAGAGTTTCGAGAGAGTGGTGGGGGGGACAGTAGCCTTGCGCCCCAGGTTGTGGCTTGCTTTTCTCCCCGTTCCCCTGATGATAAGGGCGCGAGGGGAAAGTACTTGCATTCTATGAATTATTCCTCTGCTCCCTCCCTTGACCAGCCAGGAGTGAGAGGCATGCACAGAATCCAAGTACTTTCCCCTTGCTCCCTTATCGACAAGGGTCTGTGAAGAAAAACAAACAGCCCCTCCTCCTCCCCTGCACCCCCTGCTCTCTTGAAACTCCATCCTTGCCTAAGCCGCACTGATGTAACCTGTTTGGGTGCCTTTGTGAGTTCCACCGGATGCCTCCTGCATCCTACTGTAAACCTGGCCTTAGGCCACATGACCGGTGTCCTGCACCGCCATTCGCCCACGGTCTGAGCCTCGGCAGATCAACTGCAGCTGTGTCTCCATTGCCCAACCCCCCCCCACCAAAATGGTTAACATTATTTTTTGTGTAATGTTTTGAGATCTGTGGCTTGGAGCACTCTGTGAGCACGGGTAGCTTTTAAAAGTATAATGGGTTTAATTATATTTCCATAAGTGCATTAGTGCCTTAGATGCTGCCGCAAATTGGCATTAGCGCTAAAGCCACAGCTGATTGAAATGGAAAGCACCGGTTACATCCAGTTTGATTTTTCACCATTTATTCTAAATGGATGGCTTTCGATTTCATGCCTGATCCTGGAAACAGCTGCTGCCGTGGGTGACGTGACTTATCTGGGCAGCTTCGTTGGGGTCAAGGCATGCTAGAGTGGCTGCTTGCACCACAGGGACCTTGAAACACTGATGTTGCATAGTTCTGTTTCATGGCCCACTTGGCACAATGCCTTTCCATCATGGGAGGAGGGTCCATGAAATCAAACCCAACACGCCTCTCTTCAGGGTAGGTGGTGTAAAGGCTAAGGGGACAGTCTCTTTCATCATTGGCTTGCTTCCTTTGTAGGGCTGTCAGGTGTCCGGTTTTCGCCCGAACAGTCCATTATTTCTGTCCCCTGTCCGGTAAAAAAAAAAACCCCAGAAAATACTGGACATTTAATTTTTTTTTTTTTTTTCTCAACCAAGTTTTTTTTTCCTGCCATGTTCAGGATTTTTGGTGAAAGCATCTGGCAAGCCTATTCCTTTGGTAGGTGACTTGATAACTTTTCCCTCGTCTTGTCCCTTAGGTTCCAAAGGGATCTGTTACTGAAATCTCAGCTGCAGACAAAGCAGAGGAGTTTCGCAGGTAAAACAACAACAAAAAAACCCAACCAAACAACAACAAAACAAAAACCCCCAAAACTGCAGTCAAGGCGTTTTCTAGGTGGTTTTCTGATTCTTTGTTAATTTCCCCTTTCCCTGGTACATGTTATCCAAGGACAAGCCACTTTCAGACGGTTTGATTTGGGCACTAGTAAAAGAGGTTTTGTGGCCACTGGGTTAGGATCTTGCGGGGGAAGCAACTCCTGACTTTCCTTGCCTTCCTCTGCTGCTGGTTACTGGCTTCTCCCTTAGCCAGGCAGGGGGAGAGAAAGAAAGCAGGACTCAGCTAGTTGGGAAGTTAGGGGCTGAACTTGCTTGGCTCCGGTCTAGCATTAGAACAATCTCTAAGTGACCCGGATGGCTGCGGGACTGAACTGATCTGTCTGGGGAGGGGAAAGGTTTTGGGTGAGGTGAAACGGAGGCGGGGAGGAGGTTGGGAGCTGGCTGGAGACTGTTTTATTATCCGAGCGGTGCTGGTGACACGCATGGGGTCCGGCTCAGGTCTCTCACTTGTGGTCTTTCCTTTCAGCCAACAGAAGGATTTTATTGACTTGAGCTTTGCTACCATTTCAAGCACGGGCCCGAATGGCGCCATCATCCACTACAAGTAAGAGAAGTGCAGCCCCTCGGCTCTTCAGCAAACACGCTTGCAGTAGCCGAGTTCTTTCAGTCTTCCCTCATAGGTCATGTCTTCTAGACCTTTAATCATTTTTGTTGTTCTTCTCTGGACCTATCCTTATCCACAGGGCTCAGGAAGGAGCCTGGTCAATTTAAGAACCTTCCCTTTCCCTCAGAGCTCCGGGCACTACAAATCTATGGAACTCAGTAAAAGGGCCTTATACAGTTGTGTTGCTAATAAATAGATAGAATCATAGAATCATAGAATACTAGGACTGGAAGGGACCTCGAGAGG